>CM056200.1:21834418-23034418 GCA_029692085.1 Gymnothorax javanicus | reverse complement strand
AACAGCTGTTTACCATGGTCCCTTAGTATGCAAGAGCAGTGTCACTGAAAGGCAGAATAAAAACAGCTGTTTACCATGGTCCCGTAGTACGCAAGAGCAGTGTCACTGAAAGGCAGAATAAAAACAGCTGTTTACCATGGTCCCTCAGTATGCAAGAGCAGTGTCACTGAAAGACAGAATAAAAACAGCTGTTTACCATGGTCCCTCAGTATGCAAGAGCAGTGTCACTGAAAGGCAGAATAAAAACAGCTGTTTACCATGGTCCCTTAGTACGCAAGAACAGTGTCACTGAAAGGCAGAATAAAAACAGCTGTTTACCATGGTCCCTCAGTATGCAAGAGCAGTGTCACTGAAAGACAGAATAAAAACATCTGTTTACCATGGTCCCTTAGTATGCAAGAGCAGTGTCACTGAAAGACAGAATAAAAACAGCTGTTTACCATGGTCCCTCAGTATGCAAGAGCAGTGTCACTGAAAGGCAGAATAAAAACAGCTGTTTACCATGGTCCCTTAGTATGCAAGAGCAGTGTCACTGAAAGACAGAATAAAAACAGCTGTTTACCATGGTACCTCAGTATGCAAGAGCAGTGTCACTGAAAGACAGAATAAAAACAGCTGTTTACCATGGTCCCTCAGTATGCAAGAGCAGTGTCACTGAAAGACAGAATAAAAACAGCTGTTTACCATGGTCCCTCAGTATGCAAGAGCAGTGTCACTGAAAGGCAGAATAAAAACAGCTGTTTACCATGGTCCTCAGTATGCAAGAGCAGTGTCACTGAAAGGCAGAATAAAAACAGCTGTTTACCATGGTCCCTTAGTATGCAAGAGCAGTGTCACTGAAAGACAGAATAAAAACAGCTGTTTACCATGGTCCCTCAGTATGCAAGAGCAGTGTCACTGAAAGGCAGAATAAAAACAGCTGTTTACCATGGTCCCTTAGTATGCAAGAGCAGTGTCACTGAAAGGCAGAATAAAAACAGCTGTTTACCATGGTCCCTTAGTATGCAAGAGCAGTGTCACTGAAAGACAGAATAAAAACAGCTGTTTACCATGGTCCCTCAGTATGCAAGAGCAGTGTCACTGAAAGGCAGAATAAAAACAGCTGTTTACCATGGTCCCTTAGTATGCAAGAGCAGTGTCACTGAAAGACAGAATAAAAACAGCTGTTTACCATGGTCCCTCAGTATGCAAGAGCAGTGTCACTGAAAGACAGAATAAAAACAGCTGTTTACCATGGTCCCTCAGTATGCAAGAGCAGTGTCACTGAAAGACAGAATAAAAACAGCTGTTTACCATGGTCCCTCAGTATGCAAGAGCAGTGTCACTGAAAGGCAGAATAAAAACAGCTGTTTACCATGGTCCCTCAGTATGCAAGAGCAGTGTCACTGAAAGACAGAATAAAAACAGCTGTTTACCATGGTCCTTAGTATGCAAGGCAGAGCAGTGTCACTGAAAGACAGAATAAAACATCTGTTTACCATGGTCCTCAGTATGCAAGAGCAGTGTCACTGAAAAGACAGAATAAAAACAGTGTCTGTTTACCATGGTCCCTCAGTATCAAGAGCAGTGTCACTGAAAGGCAGAATAAAAACAGCTGAAAGTATGCAAGAGCAGTGTCACTGAAAGACAGAATAAAAACAGCTGTTTACCATGGTCCTTAGTATGCAAGAGCAACTGAAAAGCAGTGTCACTGAAAGACAGAATAAAAACATCTGTTTACCATGGTCCCTTAGTATGCAAGAGCAGTGTCACTGAAAGACAGAATAAAAACAGCTGTTTACCATGGTCCCTCAGTATGCAAGAGCAGTGTCACTGAAAGACAGAATATAAAAAACAGCTGTTTACCATGGTCCCTTAGTATGCAAGAGCAGTGTCACTGAAAGGCAGAATAAAAAACAGTTGTTTTTACCATGGCAGTGTCACTGAAAGCAAGAATAAAAACAGTGTCACTGAAGTGTCACAGAAGGCAGAAAAAAACAGCTGTTTACCATGGTCCCTTAGTATGCAAGAATAAAAGCAGTGTCACACAGAATAAAAACAGCTGTTTACTATGGTCCCTTGTCAGTGTCACTGAAAGAATAAAACAGCTGTTTACCATGGTCCTTAGTATGCAAGAGCAGTGTCACTGAAAGGCAGAATAAAAACAGCTGTTTACCATGGTCCTTAGTATGCAAGAGCAGTGTCACTGAAAGGCAGAATAAAAACAGCTGTTTACCATGGTCCCTCAGTATGCAAGAGCAGTGTCACTGAAAGGCAGAATAAAACAGCTGTTTACCATGGTCCCAAGAGCAGTGTCACTGAAAGCAGTTTCACTGAAAGTGTCAGAAGACAGAAAAACAGCTGTTTACCATGGTCCCTTAGTATGCAAGAGCAGTGTCACTGAAAGGCAGAATAAAAACAGCTGTTTACCATGGTCCCCTCAGTATGCAAGAGCAGTCTCACTGAAAGACAGAATAAAAACAGCTGTTTACCATGGTCCCTTAGTATGCAAGAGCAGTGTCACTGAAAGGCAGAATAAAAACAGCTGTTTACCATGGTCCCTTAGTATGCAAGAGCAGTGTCACTGAAAGACAGAATAAAAACAGCTGTTTACCATGGTCCTTAGTATGCAAAGCAGTGTCACTGAAAAGACAGAATAAAAAGAGCTGTTTACAGTGTCATGGTCCTCACTATGCAAAAGCAGTGTCACTGAAAGGCAGAATAAAAACAGCTGTTTACCATGGTCCCTTAGTATGCAAGAGCAGTGTCACTGAAAGACAGAATAAAAACAGCTGTTTACCATGGTCCCTTAGTATGCAAGAGGTCACAGCTGTTTACCATGGTCCCTGAAAGAGCAGTGTCACTGAAAGACAGAAAAAACAGCTGTTTACCATGGTCCCTCAGTATGCAAGAGCAGTGTCACTGAAAGGCAGAATAAAACAGCTGTTTACCATGGTTTAGTATGCAAGAGCAGTGTCACTGAAAGGCAGAATAAAAACAGCTGTTTACCATGGTCCCTGAAAGAGCAGTGTCACTGAAAGACAGAATAAAAACAGCTGTTTACCATGGTCCTTAGTATGCAAGAGCAGTGTCACTGAAAGACAGAATAAAAACAGCTGTTTACCATGGTCCCTGCAGTATGCAAGAGCAGTGTCACTGAAAGGCAGAATAAAACAGCTGTTTACCATGGTCCCTTAGTATGCAAGAGCAGTGTCACTGAAAGACAGAATAAAAACAGCTGTTTACCATGGTCCCTCAGTATGCAAAGCAGTGTCACTGAAAGGCAGAATCAGCTGTTTACAGAATAAAATGAAAGTATGCAAGAGCAGTGTCACTGAAAGACAGAATAAAAACAGCTGTTTACCATGGTCCCTCAGTATGCAAGAGCAGTGTCACTGAAAGACAGAATAAAACAGCTGTTTACCATGGTCCCTTAGTATGCAAGAGCAGTGTCACTGAAAGACAGAATAAAAACAGCTGTTTACCATGGTCCCTTAGTATGCAAGAGCAGTGTCACTGAAAGACAGAATAAAAACAGCTGTTTACCATGGTAGTATGCAAGAGCAGTGTCACTGAAAAGAATAAAAACAGAATAAAATGCAGAGCTGTTTACTGAATGGTCCCTTAGTATGCAAGCAAGCAGTGTCACTGAAAGACAGAATAAAAACAGCTGTTTACCATGGTCCCTCAGTATGCAAGAGCAGTGTCACTGAAAAGACAGAATAAAAACATCTGTTTACCATGGTCCTTAGTATGCAAGAGCAGTGTCACTGAAAGACAGAATAAAAACAGCTGTTTACCATGGTCCCTCAGTATGCAAGAGCAGTGTCACTGAAAGACAGAATAAAAACAGCTGTTTACCATGGTCCCTTAGTATGCAAGAGCAGTGTCACTGAAAGACAGAATAAAAACAGCTGTTTACCATGGTCCCTCAGTATGCAAGAGCAGTGTCACTGAAAGACAGAATAAAAACAGCTGTTTACCATGGTCCCTTAGTATGCAAGAGCAGTGTCACTGAAAGGCAGAATAAAAACAGCTGTTTACCATGGTCCCTCAGTATGCAAGAGCAGTGTCACTGAAAGACAGAAAAAACATCTGTTTACCATGGTCCCTTAGTATGCAAGAGCAGTGTCACTGAAAGACAGAATAAAAACAGCTGTTTACCATGGTCCCTCAGTATGCAAGAGCAGTGTCACTGAAAGGCAGAATAAAAACAGCTGTTTACCATGGTCCCTTAGTATGCAAGAGCAGTGTCACTGAAAGACAGAATAAAAACAGCTGTTTACCATGGTCCCTTAGTATGCAAGAGCAGTGTCACTGAAAGACAGAATAAAAACATCTGTTTACCATGGTCCCTTAGTATGCAAGAGCAGTGTCACTGAAAGACAGAATAAAAACAGCTGTTTACCATGGTCCCTCAGTATGCAAGAGCAGTGTCACTGAAAGACAGAATAAAAACATCTGTTTACCATGGTCCCTTAGTATGCAAGAGCAGTGTCACTGAAAGACAGAATAAAAACAGCTGTTTACCATGGTCCCTCAGTATGCAAGAGCAGTGTCACTGAAAGACAGAATAAAAACAGCTGTTTACCATGGTCCCTTAGTATGCAAGAGCAGTGTCACTGAAAGGCAGAATAAAAACAGCTGTTTACCATGGTCCCTTAGTATGCAAGAGCAGTGTCACTGAAAGACAGAATAAAAACAGCTGTTTACCATGGTCCCTTAGTATGTATGCAAGAGCAGTGTCACTGAAAGACAGAATAAAAACAGCTGTTTACCATGGTCCCTCAGTATGCAAGAGCAGTGTCACTGAAAGACAGAATAAAAACAGCTGTTTACCATGGTCCCTCAGTATGCAAGAGCAGTGTCACTGAAAGACAGAATAAAAACAGCTGTTTACCATGGTCCCTCAGTATGCAAGAGCAGTGTCACTGAAAGGCAGAATAAAACAGCTGTTTACCATGGTCCCTTAGTATGCAAGAGCAGTGTCACTGAAAACAGAATAAAAACAGCTGTTTACCATGGTCCTCAGTATGCAAGAGCAGTGTCACTGAAAGACAGAATAAAACAGCTGTTTACCATGGTCCCTCAGTATGCAAGAGCAGTGTCACTGAAAGACAGAATAAAAACAGCTGTTTACCATGGTCCCTTAGTATGCAAAAGAGCAGTGTCACTGAAAGGCAGAATAAAAAACAGCTGTTTACCATGGTCCCTCAGTATGCAAGAGCAGTGTCACTGAAAGGCAGAATAAAAACAGCTGTTTACCATGGTCCCTTAGTATGCAAGAGCAGTGTCACTGAAAGACAGAATAAAAACAGCTGTTTACCATGGTCCCTCAGTATGCAAGAGCAGTGTCACTGAAAGGCAGAATAAAAACAGCTGTTTACCATGGTCCCTCAGTATGCAAGAGCAGTGTCACTGAAAGACAGAATAAAAACAGCTGTTTACCATGGTCCTTAGTATGCAAGAGCAGTGTCACTGAAAGACAGAATAAAAACAGCTGTTTACCATGGTCCCTCAGTATGCAAGAGCAGTGTCACTGAAAGACAGAATAAAAAACAGCTGTTTACCATGGTCCTAGTATGCAAGAGCAGTACAGCAAAAGCAGTTTCACTGAAAGACAGAATAAAAACAGCTGTTTACCATGGTCCCAGTATGTAGTGTCACTGAAGAGCAGAATAAAACAGCTGTGAAAGAGCAGTGTCAGAAAGGCAGAATAAAAAAACAGCTGTTTACAGCAGTGTCACTGAAAGACAGAATAAAAACAGCTGATGGTCCTCAGTATGCAAGAGCAGGTCACTGCAGAATAAAAACAAGATGGCAGTATGCAAGAGCAGTGTCACTGAAAACAGAATAAAAACAGCTGTTTACCATGGTCCCTCAGTATGCAAGAGCAGTGTCACTGAAAGGCAGAATAAAAACAGCTGTTTACCATGGTCCCTTAGTATGCAAGAGCAGTGTCACTGAAAGGCAGAATAAAAACAGCTGTTTACCATGGTCCCTCAGTATGCAAGAGCAGTGTCACTGAAAGGCAGAATAAAACAGCTGTTTACCATGGTCCCTCAGTATGCAAGAGCAGTGTCACTGAAAGGCAGAATAAAAACAGCTGTTTACCATGGTCCCTTAGTATGCAAGAGCAGTGTCACTGAAAGGCAGAATAAAAACAGCTGTTTACCATGGTCCCTCAGTATGCAAGAGCAGTGTCACTGAAAGACAGAATAAAAACAGCTGTTTACCATGGTCCCTTAGTATGCAAGAGCAGTGTCACTGAAAGGCAGAATAAAAAACAGCTGTTTACCATGGTCCCTTAGTATGCAAGAGCAGTGTCACTGAAAGACAGAATAAAAACAGCTGTTTACATGGTCCCTTAGTATGCAAGAGCAGTGTCACTGAAAGACAGAATAAAAACAGCGTTTACCATGGTCCCTCAGTATGCAAGAGCAGTGTCACTGAAAGGCAGAATAAAAACAGCTGTTTACCATGGTCCCTTAGTATGCAAGAGCAGTGTCACTGAAAGACAGAATAAAAACAGCTGTTTACCATGGTCCCTTAGTATGCAAGAGCAGTGTCACTGAAAGACAGAATAAAAACAGCTGTTTACCATGGTCCCTCAGTATGCAAGAGCAGTGTCACTGAAAGGCAGAATAAAAAACAGCTGTTTACCATGGTCCCTTAGTATGCAAGAGCAGTGTCACTGAAAGGCAGAATAAAAAAAGCTGTTTACCATGGTTTAGTATGCAAGAGCAGGTCACCTCTGTTTACCATGGTCCCTTAGTATGCAAGAGCAGTGTCACTGAAAGACAGAATAAAAACAGCTGTTTACCATGGTACCTCAGTATGCAAGAGCAGTGTCACTGAAAGACAGAATAAAAACAGCTGTTTACCATGGTCCCTTAGTATGCAAGAGCAGTGTCACTGAAAGGCAGAATAAAAACAGCTGTTTACCATGGTCCCTTAGTATGCAAGAGCAGTGTCACTGAAAGACAGAATAAAAACAGCTGTTTACCATGGTCCCTCAGTATGCAAGAGCAGTGTCACTGAAAGGCAGAATAAAAACAGCTGTTTAATAAAAGTATGCAAGAGCAGTGTCACTGAAAGACAGAATAAAAACAGCTGTTTACCATGGTCCCTTAGTATGCAAGAGCAGTGTCACTGAAAGACAGAATAAAAACAGCTGTTTACCATGGTCCCTTAGTATGCAAGAGCAGTGTCACTGAAAGACAGAATAAAAACAGCTGTTTACCATGGTCCCTTAGTATGCAAGAGCAGTGTCACTGAAAGGCAGAATAAAAACAGCTGTTTACCATGGACCCAAAGTATGCAAGAGCAGTGTCACTGAAAACAGAATAAAAAACAGCTGTTTACCATGGTCCCTTAGTATGCAAGAGCAGTGTCACTGAAAGACAGAAAAAAAACAGCTGTTTACCATGGTCCCTTAGTATGCAAGAGCAGTGTCACTGAAAGACAGAATAAAAACAGCTGTTTACCATGGTCCCTCAGTATGCAAGAGCAGTGTCACTGAAAGGCAGAATAAAAACAGCTGTTTACCATGGTCCCTTAGTATGCAAGAGCAGTGTCACTGAAAGACAGAATAAAAACAGCTGTTTACCATGGTCCCTTAGTATGCAAGAGCAGTGTCACTGAAAGACAGAATAAAAACAGCTGTTTACCATGGTCCCTCAGTATGCAAGAGCAGTGTCACTGAAAGGCAGAATAAAAACAGCTGTTTACCATGGTCCCTTAGTATGCAAGAGCAGTGTCACTGAAAGACAGAATAAAAACAGCTGTTTACCATGGTCCCTTAGTATGCAAGAGCAGTGTCACTGAAAGACAGAATAAAAACAGCTGTTTACCATGGTCCCTCAGTATGCAAGAGCAGTGTCACTGAAAGGCAGAATAAAACAGCTGTTTACCATGGTCCCTCAGTATGCAAGAGCAGTGTCACTGAAAGACAGAATAAAAACAGCTGTTTACCATGGTCCCTTAGTATGCAAGAGCAGTGTCACTGAAAGACAGACAGAATAAAAACAGCTGTTTACCATGGTCTGTTTACCATGGTATGCAAGAGCAGTGTCACTGAAAGGCAGAATAAAAACAGCTGTTTACAATGGTCCCTCAGTATGCAAGAGCAGTGTCACTGAAAGGCAGAATAAAAACAGCTGTTTACCATGGTCCCTCAGTATGCAAGAGCAGTGTCACTGAAAGGCAGAATAAAAACAGCTGTTTACCATGGTCCCTCAGTATGCAAGAGCAGTGTCACTGAAAGGCAGAAAAAAAACAGCTGTTTACCATGGTCCCTCAGTATGCAAGAGCAGTGTCACTGAAAGGCAGATAAAAACAGCTGTTTACCATGGTCCCTCAGTATGCAAGAGCAGTGTCACTGAAGGCAGAATAAAAACAGCTGTTTACCATGGTCCCTTAGTATGCAAGAGCAGTGTCACTGAAAGGACAGAAAAAAACAGCTGTTTACCATGGTCCCTTAGTATGCAAGAGCAGTGTCACTGAAAGACAGAATAAAACAGCTGTTTACCATGGTCCCTCAGTATGCAAGAGCAGTGTCACTGAAAGGCAGAATAAAAACAGCTGTTTACCATGGTCCCTCAGTATGCAAGAGCAGTGTCACTGAAAGGCAGAATAAAAACAGCTGTTTACCATGGTCCCTTAGTATGCAAGAGCAGTGTCACTGAAAGACAGAATAAAAACAGCTGTTTACCATGGTCATGGTCAGTGTCACTGAAAGACAGAATATGTTTAAGATGGTCCCTCAGTATGCAAGAGCAGTGTCACTGAAAGGCAGAATAAAAACAGCTGTTTACCATGGTCCCTCAGTATGCAAGAGCAGTGTCACTGAAAAGACAGAATAAAAACAGCTGTTTACCATGGTCCCTTAGTATGCAAGAGCAGTGTCACTGAAAGACAGAATAAAAAACAGCTGTTTACCATGGTCCCTTAGTATGCAAGAATAAAAGCAGTGTCACTGAAAGTCACAGAATAAAACAGCTGTTTACCATGGTCCCTTCAGTATGCAAGAGCAGTGTCACTGAAAGACAGAATAAAACATCTGTTTACCATGGTCCCTTAGTATGAAAAAGCAGTGTCACTGCAAAAGAAGAAAAAACAGCTGTTTACCATGGTCCCTCAGTATGCAAGAGCAGTGTCACTGAAAGGCAGAATAAAAACAGCTGTTTACCATGGTCCCTTAGTATGCAAGAGCAGTGTCACTGAAAGACAGAATAAAAACAGCTGTTTACCATGGTCCCTTAGTATGCAAGAGCAGTGTCACTGAAAGACAGAATAAAAACAGCTGTTTACCATGGTCCCTTAGTATGCAAGAGCAGTGTCACTGAAAGACAGAATAAAAAAAACATGGTCCTTCAGTATGCAAGAGCAGTGTTGAAACAGAATGGTCCCCTCAGTATGCAAGAGCAGTGTCACTGAAAGACAGAATAAAAACAGCTGTTTACCATGGTCCCAAGAGCAGTGTCACTGAAGACAGAATGTTTCACTGAAAGCAGTGTCAGAATAAAACAGCTGTTTACCATGGTCCCTTAGTATGCAAGAGCAGTGTCACTGAAAGGCAGAATAAAAACAGCTGTTTACCATGGTCCTCAGTATGCAAGAGCAGTGTCACTGAAAGTAATAAAAAGAGCAGTGTCACTGAAAGACAGACAGAATAAAAACAGCTGTTTACCATGGTCCCTTAGTATGCAAGAGCAGTGTCACTGAAAGACAGAATAAAAACAGCTGTTTACCATGGTCCCTCAGTATGCAAGAGCAGTGTCACTGAAAGACAGAATAAAAACATCTGTTTACCATGGTCCCATGGTCCAGTGTCACTGAAAGAAAGTGTCAGAGACAAAAACAGCTGTTTACCATGGTCCCTCAGTATGCAAGAGCAGTGTCACTGAAAGGCAGAATAAAAACAGCTGTTTACCATGGTCCCTTACATCTGTTTACCATGGCAAGAGCAGTGTCACTGAAAGACAGAATAAAAACAGCTGTTTACCATGGTCCCTCAGTATGCAAGAGCAGTGTCACTGAAAGACAGAATAAAAAAAACAGCTGTTTACCATGGTCCCTTAGTATGCAAGAGCAGTGTCACTGAAAGACAGAAGAAAAACAGCTGTTTACCATGGTCCCATGGTCAAGAGCAGTATCACTGAAAGCAGAATAAAAACACTGTTTAATGGTCCAGAATAAAAGCAGTGTCACTGAAAGACAGAATAAAAACAGCTGTTTACCATGGTACCTCAGTATGCAAGAGCAGTGTCACTGAAAGGCAGAATAAAAACAGCTGTTTACCATGGTCCTTTAGTATGCAAGAGCAGTGTCACTGAAAGGCAGAATAAAAACAGCTGTTTACCATGGCTCCTCAGTATGCAAGAGCAGTGTCACTGAAAGGCAGAATAAAAACAGCTGTTTACCATGGTCCCTCAGTATGCAAGAGCAGTGTCACTGAAAGGCAGAATAAAACAGCTGTTTACCATGGTCCTTAGTATGCAAGAGCAGTGTCACTGAAAGGCAGAATAAAAACAGCTGTTTACCATGGTCCTTAGTATGCAAGAGCAGTGTCACTGAAAGACAGAATAAAAACATCTGTTTACCATGGTCCTTAGTATGCAAGAGCAGTGTCACTGAAAGACAGAATAAAAAACACATCTGTTTACCTTGTATAAGCCTCAGTATGCAAGAGCAGTGTCACTGAAAGGCAGAATAAAAACAGCTGTTTACCATGGACAGAATAAAAAGTATGTTTACAGTGTCACTGAAAGAGCAGAATAAAAAAGCTGTTTACCATGGTCCCAGTATGCAAGAGCAGTGTCACTGAATGCAGAATAAAAACAGCTGTTTACCATGGTGAAAGACAGAAGTGTCAAAAAAAGACAGTTAAAACCATGTTTACCCTTAGTATGCAAGAGCAGTGTCACTGAAAGACAGAATAAAAACAGCTGTTTACCATGGTCCCTCAGTATGCAAGAGCAGTGTCACTGAAAGGCAGAATAAAAACAGCTGTTTACCATGGTCCCTTAGTATGCAAGAGCAGTGACACTGCAGAATAAAAAAACCTGTTTACAGCTGTTTATGGTCCCTTAGTATGCAAGAGCAGTGTCACTGAAAGACAGAATAAAAACATCTGTTTACCATGGTCCCTTAGTATGCAAGAGCAGTGTCACTGAAAGACAGAATAAAAACAGCTGTTTACAATGGTCCCTCATTATGCAAGAGCAGTGTCACTGAAAGGCAGAATAAAAGCAGCTGTTTACCATGGTCCCTTAGTATGCAAGAGCAGTGTCACTGAAAGACAGAATAAAAACAGCTGTTTACTATGGTCCCTTAGTATGCAAGAGCAGTGTCACTGAAAGACAGAATAAAAACATCTGTTTACCATGGTCCCTTAGTATGCAAGAGCAGTGTCACTGAAAGACAGAATAAAAACAGCTGTTTACCATGGTCCCTCAGTATGCAAGAGCAGTGTCACTGAAAGACAGAATAAAAACATCTGTTTACCATGGTCCCTTAGTATGCAAGAGCAGTGTCACTGAAAGACAGAATAAAAACAGCTGTTTACCATGGTCCCTTAGTATGCAAGAGCAGTGTCACTGAAAGGCAGAATAAAAACAGCTGTTTATCATGGTCCCTTAGTATGCAAGAGCAGTGTCACTGAAAGGCAGAATAAAAACAGCTGTTTACCATGGTCCCTTAGTATGCAAGAGCAGTGTCACTGAAAGACAGAATAAAAACATCTGTTTACCATGGTCCCTTAGTATGCAAGAGCAGTGTCACTGAAAGACAGAATAAAAACAGCTGTTTACCATGGTCCCTCAGTATGCAAGAGCAGTGTCACTGAAAGACAGAATAAAAACATTTGTTTACCATGGCCCCTTAGTATGCAAGAGCAGTGTCACTGAAAGGCAGAATAAAAACAGCTGTTTACAATGGTCCCTCATTATGCAAGAGCAGTGTCACTGAAAGGCAGAATAAAAGCATCTGTTTACCATGGTCCCTCAGTATGCAAGAGCAGTGTCACTGAAAGACAGAATAAAAACAGCTGTTTACCATGGTCCCTCAGTATGCAAGAGCAGTGTCACTGAAAGACAGAATAAAAACAGTTGTTTACAATGGTCCCTCATTATGCAAGAGCAGTGTCACTGAAAGGCAGAATAAAAGCAGCTGTTTACCATGGTCCCTTAGTATGCAAGAGCAGTGTCACTGAAAGACAGAATAAAAACAGCTGTTTACAATGGTCCCTCATTATGCAAGAGCAGTGTCACTGAAAGGCAGAATAAAAGCAGCTGTTTACCATGGTCCCTCAGTATGCAAGAGCAGTTTCACTGAAAGGCAGAATAAAAACATCTGTTCACAATGGTCCCTTAGTATGCAAAAGCAGTGTCACTGAAAGGCAGAATAAAAACAGCTGTTTACCATGGTACCTCAGTATGCAAGAGCAGTGTCACTGAAAGGCAGAATAAAAACAGCTGTTTACCATGGTCCCTCAGTATGCAAGAGCAGTGTCACTGAAAGACAGAATAAAAACATTTGTTTACCATGGTCCCTTAGTATGCAAGAGCAGTGTCACTGAAAGGCAGAATAAAAACAGCTGTTTACCATGGTCCCTTAGTATGCAAGAGCAGTGTCACTGAAAGACAGAATAAAAACAGCTGTTTACAATGGTCCCTCATAATGCAAGAGCAGTGTCACTGAAAGGCAGAATAAAAGCAGCTGTTTACCATGGTCCCTTAGTATGCAAGAGCAGTGTCACTGAAAGACAGAATAAAAACAGCTGTTTACAATGGTCCCTCATTATGCAAGAGCAGTGTCACTGAAAGGCAGAATAAAAGCAGCTGTTTACCATGGTCCCTCAGTATGCAAGAGCAGTTTCACTGAAAGGCATAATAAAAACATCTGTTCACAATGGTCCCTTAGTATGCAAGAGCAGTGTCACTGAAAGGCAGAATAAAAGCAGCTGTTTACCATGGTCCCTTAGTATGCAAGAGCAGTGTCACTGAAAGACAGAATAAAAACAGCTGTTTACAATGGTCCCTCATTATGCAAGAGCAGTGTCACTGAAAGGCAGAATAAAAGCAGCTGTTTACCATGGTCCCTCAGTATGCAAGAGCAGTTTCACTGAAAGGCAGAATAAAAACATCTGTTCACAATGGTCCCTTAGTATGCAAGAGCAGTGTCACTGAAAGGCAGAATAAAAACAGCTGTTTACAATGGTCCCTCATTATGCAAGAGCAGTGTCACTGAAAGGCAGAATAAAAACAGCTGTTTACAATGGTCCCTCATTATGCAAGAGCAGTTTCACTGAAAGGCATAATAAAAACATCTGTTCACAATGGTCCCTTTGTATGCAAGAGCAGTGTCACTGAAAGGCAGAATAAAAACAGCTGTTTACCATGGTCCCTCAGTATGCAAGAGCAGTCTCACTGAAAGGCAGAATAAAAACAGCTGTTCACAATGGTCCCTTAGTATGCAAGAGCAGTGTCACTGAAAGGCTGAAGCATGGGCTCCAAAGGTCTAGCAAGAGAAGTCCATGACAAAGTTGTGGAACGGTACACATCAGGTCAGGGATATGAGAAGATTTCTACGGCTTTAAAGATACCTTATAGCACTGTTAAAACCCTATTTAAGAAATGGAAAGTGCATGGCCCCACTCACAGTTTGCCAAAATCAGGGCGTCCGTCTAAACTGGATCACCGGGAGAGAAGACAACTGGTCAGAGAGGCTACCCAGAATCCAATGGCAACATTGAAAGAGCTCCAGGATTTGATGGCCAACAGAGGGAAACTTGTGCATCATTCAACTATATCAAAGATATTGCACACATCAGGGGCCTCATTTATCAAAAAGGGGTAAAAGTGCTACTAAATTTTCACGTACGGCGAAAAGCCAAAAATGGCGTACCCCCAAAATGTTTACGCCCTTTTCAGATCTATCAAACTGTGCATATGCACAGCTCTCCGCAATTTCCATTGATAAATCACACCGGACCCAAGAAAAGTGTGGACGTGAACACGCCTCATATCCCACCTTCTAAATGCCCAGACACAACCATATATGGTCAATGCAAATGAGCACCTGCATATAAAGTAGCCATGTGCGCTCTGGGGATTTGTGGAGTGACGTCAGTGGAAGACGGTGAAGCATGGATGGGAAACGCGGAAACAAGCGAAACTTCTGAGAGTGAGATACACGTGCTTGTTAGTGAGGTGCAGGCGAGGAAAAAAATCCTCTTCGGCAGGTATTTGCACTAATTCTGTATGATCACTTCGTCTTGTGGTTTATTTTGGAACAAGAACATATAACTAAGAACACGTAGAGAATCACAACAGAAATGAACACATAATGTTGGAACAAACAATTTCTCCTCCGGAAATTAAAACAATCTCATCTAATCAGCCACAGCCCCGGCCTCACCAACAAGCGTAAAACTGCCGAGTGCTGCGGTCACAAGCCTTTCAGAGGCGATAAATAAATAAATAAATAAATAAATAAACCTTCTTGTCGAATCTTTTGTCAAATGCAGGAGGTGTGCGTTTTGTTTCAGTTGCGTCGAGGGACAAAAATTACAATGTCATGTTTGATATACATGAATTTATTTCTGTCTCAACTTGTAGAAATCAAACGTACGAGAAATGAAATATGAGGTTCTTGCAAAACTGAAAACTAAACACAACTTTGCAAGACTGAAACTGAGAAACTCGTAGGCTATATACACACATTCTTTAGCTCAACATGAGGGGTGAGAGGTGGGGGGGCGGCTTCACAACCGCATGCATCACCGCAGCTCATGTCCTTAGTCCCCGTTGAAAACCCTCATGACGGGGAGGGGGCTGTGGGTCTGGGTCCACATGCTGGGGTGGAGGGAAGCCCAGCGGCAGCACAACCCCACGCCTCACTGCCACATTGTGCAGGATGGCACAGGCCCAGATGATCCTGCAGACCTTTTTCGGGTAGTTGAAGAGCCTACCACCCGATGCATCCAGGCAGCGCCAACGACCCTGTGGGAGCCCGATGGTGCGCTCCACGGGCATGGACCTCATTATACTGGGTTTCCTGGTCACCCTGTGGGTTCGGGATGGGAACTAATAGCCACTCCCTCAGGAAGTAGCCACTATCACCTGTAAGTCACAACGATGGGGTGAGTATCAGCCTTGAATTGATGATAATAAGCAGCAGCTTTCAATGAATGAGTATACTGTGTAGCCTACATGCACTCACCAAGAAGCCAGCCGTCACGCGCAGCGCCTGCCCCCAGTCTCGCCCCCACACTGCTGTGCGTCAGGATGAATGAATCATGTGTAGAGCCAGGCCACCGTGCCACTACATTTGTTATGAGTATAGCGGCGTCACATATGATTTGGGTATTGATCGTATGCACATTTTTGCGATTCACATATACGAATTCATTCACCGATGGTGCCCTAATCATGATGTGAGTGCAGTCAATGGCTCCAATTACATTAGGAAAATCGAATATTGCTGCGGCTTTGATTGTTCTTTTAAATAGGCTATAATCCGCGCTCCTCTCTCCCTCGCACACTGCAATTCTCTGACTCAGCAGCTGCGTCGCCAATTCCTCCTGTTCTTCAAAAGGGATGTAAATCGAGGTACGCCATGGTCAAAATGGGTGTAAATGTCCGAACTTTTTCCCGTCAGGTTTGGGTTTGATAGATCCCAAATTTGGCGGAGAAAAGTGCATACGCTCAAAACGGGAGGAAAAGGGTGTAAAAAAAAGGTGTATCCACAATGATAAATGAGGCCCCTGTCCTGTATGGAAGGGTGGCAAAAAAGCCATTTCTCAAAAAGGTCCACCAGGAGGCCTGCTTGAAATATGCAAAAGAACACCTTGCAGGGCTCGAATTAAGATTTTTTGACTGGGTGCACCAAAATGGGTGCACTCGTGCATGTTTAGGTGCACAGTCAAAAACTTGCTTAATTCAATAAAAAGCCGCTTTGCAGCAGAACAAAATGAATAAACAAATACTCTTAAACTCATATTCTTTGATATGCCATGGGACTACTGTAAATTTGCAAAGGTGCAACAGGTTCGGGTGATTGGTGGGATAAGATTTTATTAAAATCATGCTGTATATAAGAAAAATAATGGAAAAAATGCTGAAAAAAATGACAAAGAAACTGGTAAAACTGAGAATACTATTGTTATTTATCACACTCAGATAATATTCAATCTATAAGTTAATTTCACTTTGTTTGACTTGGCCGAGAAACTAAAGTAATTTTCCACAACTCCATCATAGGACCTCTCTGGCCTCAATTACAGCAACAGTGCTGCTTTTTGCTGTTTTTATATTCTTGCATTCTTCATAACTCCATAATTAAGACCCTCTCCTCCTAAATTATATTTAATCTAGAAGAATTTTTTTTTGTACGATTTTATTAATCACCCAGCAGCCCCTTACATTACATCCAACGAATAAGTGCATCCATCAACCAACATGAATGGATCTACAAACATGAATCTCAATTACAATTTCTCAAGTGTCTACCCGAGTATGCACCTGCATAATTTCAAGTGTCCACCCAATCAGTGTAAAACGCCATTTATTTCTCCTATTAGGCCGCAGTCCCATTGGTGTGGGTCGTGATCTGTGCTGGTGGCGCCCCCTGGTGCGCAAGGGGCCGATGTCCCACAAACCCCCCGACCCTGGATCAGGGAAAGTCTTTGAAGAGAAATATACAATACGTGATCGGTCAATTGCTGAGAGGAAATGGAATCACTTGACGCGTTAAACGCCCTCTTCATGGGAGAGCGCACAGAAGCCAAAGCACAAAGCCGAGTTTATCATGAAAGATTATAACCACCGTTGTGGTACTAATTATCTCTGATTGAGAGTTCAGGGTTTGTTGATCCGGCTCACTCAATTAAAACCTGTCTACAATGAACTTGCTTCGTGGTATACCTCCCAGAGCTTTGTGGTTTCCGAACACCTGCACCCCTGTCAGTTCAAGTTGACGAATTTTAAATCTTGAGCGTAATTTTAAATATAATCTTACACGCTGTCTGTGTTTGTCTATTCTGTTTATTTGTCAGAAAATATTTGGTTTTTAAAATTAAGAAAGTTATTGGCGAAACTTTATAAATAAAGATATAATCAAACTCGGTTTTAACGTGTGAAATAACTAGAACTGCCTGTGACTTGGCTGAGGAAAGTTCTCAGTGAAGCAGCTGAAAGACCAATCAGACACCATATAATAGTCAGGTGCCCATGCTCAGCCAATGACAACACATACACAGCCTCAGACCAAACGTCTTCCACAGTCTTTTCGTCACATCGATTTTGTCATTTATTCTGATCCCTTACCGATAAAATGTATCATCTCAGGTAAGGATTAGCGCATTTGTAGAAAGAGGATTTTGGGGGCAGATTTACTAGGTGCACACAGTGCATCCGACTTTAAATTTTGGGTGCACCTGCTGAAAACCGGGTGCATACTGCACTTATGCGCCCGCTATTTCGAGCCCTGCCTTGTGGAACCTGCAACAAACTGGCAGAATGTTTTGTGGTCTGATGAAACCAAAATAAAACTTTTTGGCATGAATGCCAAACGCTATGTTTGGCGAAAACCCAACACCGCTCATCACCAAAAACACACCATCCCAACTGTGAAGCACGGTGGTGGCAGCATAATGTTATGGGGATGTTTCTCATCTAAAGGGACTGGGGAACTTCTCAAGGCTGAAGGGAGGATGAATGGGCCAAATACAGGGATATTCTGGAGAAGAACCTGAAGAAGTCTGCAAGGAGACTGAGAATGGGTCCAAAATTCATATTCCAGCACAACAATGACCCAAAGCACAAGGCCAAAGCTACCACTGAGTGGCTTGTAAAGAACAAGGTGGGTGTGCTGGAATGGCCAAGCGAAAGCCCTGACCTAAATCCAATTGAAAACTTGTGGAATGACTGAAGGTTGCTGCCCATCAGGGCAAACCAACAAACCTCTCCCAGCTTGAACAGTTCTGCAAAGAGGAGTGGGGGAAGATCTCCAAGTGCAGGAGCGCCAACCTTGTGCAGAGCTGCCCAAAAAGACTGGTACCTGTAACTATTGCCAAGGACGCTTCCACCAAGTATTGACTCAGGGGGGTATATACTTAAAAAATTAGGAAATTTCAGTTTTATTCATTAAATGCACTCTTTTTTTCAAATTAAAATAATTTCACTGCATTCTTATGGTATGTTGTGTTCTTTGGGTTGGGGGAAAACGAGTCCCATTTTAATCCATTAAATTTACATTCCGTGACACAACAAGACATAAAAATGTTGAAGGGGGGTGTATTCATTTTCTATCCACTGTATTTTCCTCCTCCTCCTCCCTCCTCCGTTTTCTATATTGCGCACCTGACATCTTGGACCTTTTCATTACGAGCAGTAACCAGTCGCTTGACAGCCATCGTTCGGAGCCATTTCTCTCTAAGATTAAAATCCGCATCAGTCTCCCATAGGCTACCCTATTTCCAATGCACACTCCTGACGCTGCACCATGAGTGCAGGCCCTGTGGAGCCAGGTTAGATGATGAGAAACTGCCGGGGTGCAAAGCATATTATGCACCGGTGTATGTGGTTGTCGTGTTTATTTATTTATTTATTTTGTATGTCTGTTTGCACTCTACAGGCCACAATTCTGGACGGATTGTCCTAAAATTTGATGGGGACAATCCTTTGGCGGATGGGAAGAAACCATTCGTTTTTGGTGAAGATCGAGCAATCTTGAAAGGTGAAACTTAAGGTCACCCATTTCTCAGGCTGCTCTAGGGGCCAAACGGTGGGAGATAGAGACATGGTTACTATTAACCACTAATAGGAAGTCATATATGGGGAATCTAATAGCACCATCACCTTGACCTTCACCTGACCCTGAAAAGTCAAACTCAGCATCACCACTTTTCTGAGTGCTCTAGCAGCTCAACGGTGCAAGATGGACCCATTATTACTATTGAAGACATATAGATTCCTCATACATGACTTCCTAAGGGTACCTTCACATTGACCTTCAACTGACCTTGAAAGGTGAAAATGGGCGACCTTTATAGTTTCAGGCTCTGTAACTGGGAAACCAACAGAGGTAGGCCCTATGTTATGCTCAATCACAAATAAGACATCATACATGGGGACACCAATTGCACCATCACCTTGACCTTCATGTGGCATTGAGGGCACGGGCGGGGTGATGTGGCCTTCTGGACACACCCTCTACTTTACTTATTTATCAGTGTGTGTGTGTGTGTGTGTGTGTGTCTGTCTATTTGCATTCTACAGGCCACAATTCTGGACGGATTGTCTTCAAATTTGGTAGGGACAATCCTTTGGAGGAAGGGAAGAAATAATTAGTTTTTGGTGAAGATCCAGATCAAATCCTGGATTCTGGATCACTTTGAAGATTTCATTAACACTGGGAGATAGGGCAGACGTTCCACTTGAAATTGGTTGGAGATAGGCATATAGTTACTATTAATCACTAATAGGAAGTTGGGTATGGAGATTAACATCAAATGCTATGTTCTTCAGCGACCTTGAAAGGTCAGACTCAAGGTCACTCATTTCTCAGGCTGCTCTAGGGGCCAAACGGTCAGAGATAGTGACACGGTTACGATTAACTACTAATAGGAAGTCATATATGGGGAATCTAATGGCACTGTTACCTTGACCTTCAAGTGACCTTGAAAGGTCAAAATGGCCGACCTTCATATTTTTAGGCTCTGTAACTGAGAAACCAGCAGAGATAGGCCCTATGTTATGCTCAATCAAAAATAGGAAACCATATATGGGGACACCATCTGCACCCTGACATTGACCTTCATGTGGCGTTCAGGGCATGGGCGGGGTGATGTGACCCTCTGGACACACCGTCTGGTTGTTTACTTCTTTTTTCATTTGTTAGTTTGCTTATTTTCAAGGCAAATGGAGAATAAGCACTGATGGGCGCCAGGATATATATATATTTTTTGCCATTTTTAAAAAAATTTCATTTATTACCTCAACCAAGGAAGTTATGTTACGCCAGACTTTTTTTTTTCCCCTTGGTCCTCGGGCCCCCCGCCATGGAAATAGCCCGAAATCGAAAAAAAAAAAAGTTTTTTTTTTTGCATGTCCTTGGGCCCGCCGCTCAGAAAAATCCCAAACATGGAATTTAAAAAAAAAAATTTTTTTTTATTTTCATTCCACCCGCCGCCTCCTGGAAGGGTTGTGATCTTTATTTTTTTATCTTTCCTCCGCTCTGAATGTATCGCTATTCTGAAAAATAAAGAATCAAGCCATCCGGAATAACCATCGCGATCGACAATTTCCATGTTCCTCGCCGCCATCAGTTGATGACATAGCAGATCTTGCAGGCACTGTTTATTGCGAGAAACTGGATGAGTAACAGCTTCCTTATGGGCGGTGTACGTGATAACTCCTCCAAACATAGCGCATTTGAAACGGTTATAGTTGGAATTCTCATTGGAAAGGAAACTGGGTAGGGGGTAAAATTTGGGGAAAAAATACCTGCACGCATTTATTCTGGCTACGACACGAAGCAGAACCAGGAACAAGCTAGTTTGCTACAGCTCTACGTTGCGAATCGAGAGTGCACCACAAGCTTTAATTTAACATGCTAGCTATCCAGCCTAGGGTGCGTTACCCAAAATCTGAGTCGCTAATGACATCAGCTACTGAGCTGCATAGGCTGAACCATTCGATCATAGGTTGCAGCTATGCAAGTTGGCAGCTACAGCGTAGTTGGGATATATACTCCAGGTCACTTTTCTGTGTTTCTAAGTTACGACTTCTCGCAATTGACTATGTCAATTTATCTTGTTTCGTTCACTTGTTAAAGGCTTGCTTGAGCGAGTGAAAATAGGCAGCTCGAATTAGAATTAGCTATAAGAAATGTCTATTTAACTGCCCAACGGATCCCGATCTTTTCTGCCACTTTGCAGTCTCTTCCATTTTACATGCGCAATTTTACTGTTTAAGGTAATCATTGTGATTCTGGAAAAGGATGAAGGCTGCAGTTACTATCAGGCAAAATGTGCCATTGCCCAGGGTTTAGCTGCAACCAAACTTGAATTTGACCTGTGTGGGTTTTTTCTCTGTTCTTCAATAAAGAATACCAAGTTATGACCAGGCGTGGCGCTAGAATTGGGAATTGGGGGGGCATGGACACGTCCCTTTATGACAAGAATTTGTCCTGGCAAGTTCTCAATAATTCTCCTTTATTGACACGTTTGCCAATTATCGTAATTGGCATCTGAAGACATGGTTTCTCTACATATGCGATCTAACTAGGGATGTTAACCGATGACCGTTTAACCGATGGTTGACCGTATCAACGTTAACCGATCAAAGTTGTCGGTAGTCGGTTAAAAAAAAAAAAAAAAAAGTGATCTCTAAATTAGGCTATTATAGACAGTGGACTAAACGCTACTACAGTCAGCCATCTCATTCCAAGATCTTTTTGTGTGAACAAATTATCCCTCACACTCAATTTTTCATAACTCGCCTGTTTGTACTTAATAAACCAATAAAAACATTTGGCGCGAGGTTACAGCGTTTGGGTTCGCACGCTCACAAGGTTTGCGAAAAGTAAAGGCTACAGGCTAAAACACTCGAGGTTAGAGCCAGGGCAGACGACAGGATGAAGCGTGCAAAGAAAAGTAGTGTGTGGGACCATTTCACCAAAAAGAATGACACAGATGTAAGTTGCAACTTGTGTGATACAGTGCTTAAATACAGTAGTAGCACATCATCTATGATGTATCACCTGAAAACGCGACACCCGCAAGCCTCTTCGGGTGAGAAAGGTAGCCAAAGCCAACCTACCGTGTCATCTATGCTAGCTGGTAGGAAATGTGACAAACAGCGCTCAGAGACTATTACCCAAAAGATATGCGGAATGATTGAAAAAGACATGCTGCCCCTTGACTTTGTAAGCGGTGAGGGCTTTCTAGAGCTTATGCAATTCCTTGAACCCAACTACACAGTCCCGTCTCGACAGACCATAACCACATGCATTGAAGAGCGCTTTGTCAAGAAAAAAGATGAGCTCAAAGCGCGCCTGTATCGTGCCAGATGTGTAGCCATCACGACGGACTGCTGGACAGCACTAACTACAGAGAGTTATGTGACAGTCACCTGCCACTGGACTGACAGGGTCTGGCAGGTTAAATCAGCAGTACTCCTCACGAAAAGTATGCCAGGCAGACACACCGCCGACAACCTGGCTGCAACACTAAACGAAGCGGTAGATGCCTGGGGAATGACAGGGAAAGTGGTCGCATGTGTCCACGACAACGCGAGCAACATAGTGGCTGCCAACATTCCTGAAAGGGTGGACTGGGTATCAGTTGCGTGTTTCGCCCATACACTACAACTGGCGATCAATGACGCATTTAATCTGTTTGTGTATAAAGTTATATCTGCAGCCGGCAAACTAGTTCGCCATTTCAATCACAGCACTGTAGCCTGCAAAGCACTCGAGGCCAAACAAGAACAGATGCAGCTCCCCAAACACAAGCTCATCCAGTCCTGCAAAACTAGGTGGAATTCGGTGTTCGACATGTTTGAGAGGCTTCTCGAACAGCGATGGGCAGTGACAGCCGTCTTGTCCGACCGCACCGTCACAAAGCTGCAGGATGCCAGAATTCTCGAGATCAAGGACGAATACTGGGCAATAATGGCTGATCTTAAACCTGTCCTGGAAACCCTCAAATGCGCAACCACTATCATGTATTCTGAGAAGACCGTGTCGATCTCCCACATCTACCCCATCACCTTCAGCATCATTAATAAGCACATGGCCATCGCTACCGTTGACAGGCCTCGGGTAGCGGAGTTCAAGGCCACGGTTCGACGGTCATTGAGCGAACGCATGGAGGTAGGTTGTAATTTTGTCTTTAGGAGTAATCGTTTTTTTTATAATTCATTCATCGTACGCTACACATTATGGGGCGCCAAGTGTAACACGCCCTTTTCGTGGACGAAATTGATTTCTGTGCCACGAAATCCATGTTATCTGCACAAAACTAGTTTATAAGAACTGGATTTTTGTCCACGAAATTTATAAAACTGTAGGGGCTTTGTGGAAGAAATTCATAAGAGATTAAATCCTTTTGTGAACGGAAGACAAAACTGGTATATTCTTGTCGTGAACGGAATTGTCTTTTGTGCTTGTCATTCACTCGACATAAGTGAGAGACACTTGACTTTCGAGGACGTAATAGATGACTCAAATACGTAACTATTTCTGTCCACGCAATTATATTTTCGTAGCACGACTGTCAATCCCTGATCACAAAATTTAATTCCGTCCACAAAAATGGTTTTCCGTACCACAGAAAGTTTGATCTTCACGAAAGCATTTCAACAATGCATTACGTGACAACAAAAGGCATTCTGTCTACGACAGTAAAACATGCCTGCATATGGTAGACGCCATGGACTTGTACAAGAACAAAATTGACAATGTACAGACTGAAAGCATTCTGTGCACGAAATGCATTTTGTGCACGAAAAGCATTTTGTGCGCTTTACGCAATACATTTTCGGTACGAAAAGCATTTCGTCCTTTTTTCAGTCGCCAGATGTCCCCATATGTCGCCATTTCGTGCCCAAAATGTATTGCGCAAAGTGCAGGAAATGCTTTTTGTGTCATGCGCAAAAAGCATTTCGTGCACAGAATGCATTTCGTACAATAGACGGAATGCATCTCGTGCACAGAATGCTTTCAGTCTGTACATCGTCAATTTTGTACTTATACAAGTCCATGGCGTCTACGATATGCAGGCATATTTTGGAAGTGGATACGTATGTGAAAGATAGTCGCCCCTCACTAGAAAGCAATCCGCTTGATTGGTGGAGGGCAAACCAGACGCGCTTTCCCAGACTGGCAAGATTGGCGCAGCGCTACCTTTGCATCCCCGGGACTTCTGTTCCATCAGAGAGGGTTTTCTCCGCTGCGGGCCTTGTGGTTAATCGACTGCGTACCCGCTTGACCCCAGAGCACGTAGACATGCTTGTGTTCTTGAATAAAAATAAGTGACTGACTCGGAGTGGGGTAGGCCAATATTTTCTGTTATGCAAGAGTGGTTGGGGCCTAACCCTTGACACCTGAGAAAAATAAGTTAAGGCGTCTTTTACGCATTCATTAAAGATTTTCACAGTCTATTTTGTAGGCCACAGTATTCTCTATTTAACTTGTTTTTCGTTAATTTATTTTCCAAGAATAACTAATGGCCAAACCGTTGTGTTATGTTTTAATAATTAGGCGGCGGCCTAACCCTTAACACCTGTCTGTGAGCTGTTTGTTGGCTACAGTATTCTCGTTCATAGATTAAAATCATTTTTCGTTTATTTAATGTTGTTCTTATAGCTGTAGGCCATGTTGGCCATTGTCTGTTATGGTTTAGGAGATGTTCCCCTTAACAGAAGTTGACACTTGTCTTTTTGAAAAATAAAAAAATAATATTAATTATACAAAAGAGTTGTTCTGTCCGTTATTAGAAGGCACACAGTGAGTTAGACCTGCCTTGGCCGGTGCGTCTTTTACGCATTCTGAAGGTGCCTGTTTTATCCATTGGTTTTACCGTGTTGCAGTCTATTAGGCAACATTCCGCATAAGATGGGCTTAGATTTGGAAATACATTACATCTACATTTCAGGAAGGATCATCAATGGTAACAGATAAGGTGATGATGATCATCATCTTTCTTTATTATTGTTAGCACTACCTCAAACTAAAGCGGCGTCTCTTCGGAGCTGTCATTTTCTTAAATGACCCGCGGCAATGTTTCAAATGAGCTTCTAACGCTAGACAAACGCCTTTATTTTCAACGCGATCACCTTGTACCCAAACCATTTCGAAACTAAGGAGCCATTTGTCCTCCGATTACATACAAGCTCCTCGGCGCCGCGTATGCGGGACTCACGTTTCGCGCTGTAGGGGATTTAAAAAAAGTGACGTGAGTGGAAGGGCGGCGCCGGGGCAGTGTGTGTGTGAGCGGGAGGCAGAGCGGCAGAGAGATGCGACAGAGTTGCGAAATTGCAGGCGCGGCTCGAAATGGCTGTTATTTCAAATAGCGTAGCATATTTTAAACTAATCGGTTAACCGGTTTCAACCGGCTAATGAGGCTCGGTGGTCGGTCAAGAAAATTTTTAGTTTTCGCCATCCCTAGATCTAACAGCGATGAAATCATGGCTAAATTCAGTACAGTGGCGGAACCAGAACTGGGAATTGGGGTGCACAAAATGTCCGTTTAAAACAATTATTAGTCCTGACTTGTTCACAGTCATTTTCATGATAACAAAAGGTTCACTCCGAGAGCACTCCACACTTAACAGGTGCTGCTTGTTCTCCCCGATTGGGTAAGACGACAAACATTCATCTGGATGCGTATTTGCTGTATTTAAATCAACGTTATTCAAAATTGCACAACTGCACAAACAGCTTGAGCCGCACGCTTTTTATAGCCCATTTATGTGATGGCTGGTGTTTCGAGACGCCAAATGCAGTGGACGGAACGAATGGAAGTATAGGAATGTTAGAGAGACAAACATAGACAAAATAGGAGAGAGAGACTCACGCTTCCAAGGACATAAATATATTCCGAGTGAAATAAGGAAGCAGCGCGAGCTAGACAGTATGAAACAAAGGAAAAATCTTGGAAACCGAGATAAAAAGACAAAGCACCAGACGGTGCACAGACAGAGGAAAGGAAAGAGAAAGATTCCCTGTACTAACTCACACTTTCCTTTTTTGCAACTAATTCCTCAACACTTCTCTAGCTAGAGATCTTGCGGGCTACAGTGCAATGGCAACACTGACACTCTAGCAAAGGCGGCGAGGCGGAACTTGGGTTTAAATAGAGTCCGGGCGCCGCCCATAATTGATGCCAGCTTGCCAAAGAATCCGATTGTGGGCAAAACGATATCGTCCCGGACGAGAGTAACAAAGAAAGCTCGCCAGCCTCCAAAAACCATGACAATTTAACTGCCGAGTGCCACTTTTTTTAATCAACCCATGCAATACCGAGAGTGAAAGGCGATATTTCATTGGAATGTAGACCAGTTCAATCAACGCAAAGCATTGGCCTATTAATAAGTAAATTTTTTTTTTGTTCTGAATTTAGCCCATGATTTCATCGCTGTTAGATCGCATATGGAGAGAAACTGTGTCTTCAGATGCCAATTACGATAATTGGCAAACGCTTCAATAAAGGAAAATGGTTGAAAACTCGCCAGGACAAATTCTTGTCATAAAGGGACGTGCCCGTGCCCCCCCAATTCCCAATTCCCAATTCCAGCGCCGCGCCTGGTTATGACATGTTTAGAAGCCCTTCAGTAACCTCATTTTAAAGCATTATTGCTCAAGCTGTTCCTTTTTAAGTTTGCCTGATTAACAATCATGCAATATATTTACTGAATAACCAAGACCAATAGATAGCCTATAATGATCAAGAAAAGAACTAAGACACGACACTGCTGTCACCGAAACCCTGTATTTACACATAACTCATGCTATTTTAAGTGTGGCAGTAATATGTGATGCATTTGAAAAAAAAATTCAAAACTTTTGTTTGAATTCAAGCTCCCATTTCAGCAATTTTTCAGCAGTTTAATTTAAGATTGCACTTTACATTTACAACTTTCTGTCTTGAACCCGAACTTATTTTATATTGTGTCGATTTTTGTTTCCATGTTTTTAATTGTGTACTTTATGTTATGTTTAAATTCATTGTTGTATCCATAAAGCTTAATAAATAAATAGATAAATTTAACGAACAATGGCAAAAAAATTGCTTCATTTATCATGAGACAAGCAAACGAATTTACGAAATTGCGCGGCTTTCTGAGCTGCATTAATTAACAACCTTTGAAAGGCCTCTTACAGTTATTCATTACCCGTCCAAAAAAAAAAGTTGCACACTCAAATATTTAGTTGGAACCCTTGTAGCTTTTATTACAGTGCAAATTCGTATTGTCATTGTTTTGACAACCATATACAATGCCAGAACATTTATTTTCTATCAGAAATGCCATCATTTTTGGCTTGAGATCTTGTCTTCTCGACAGAATGGTTGAACCACTCAGTGGTCTTCCGTGAGCACATCCCAATAACTTTCAGTGTGGGTAAGGTCAGGACTGTGAAAATGATTCCTCATACTTGTCTTTCTCATTCATTGTTTTCTTTGCTAGATACAGGCCATTAATTTGCCTCTTCCAAAATACTGGAACATCTTTTCAACCATCAAGGGATACGTCTTCCGACGTGATTTTTTTTAAGAAATGAGAGGCTACGTGCTTCATCAGTCAGGGTTAAAATGATTATTGCCAGCTGAAACATATTAATAACTTCAATAATGATCCAATCATAGAATTTGTTCATTTATATCCAAACGGTGACTTTTTTTGGACGGGCAGTGTATAACATTAATGTCGATTGGAAGACGCTGGATAACAGTGATACAACAACACAATACAATACAATACAATAATGCCAGCTATAACAGATTTTCCTGTCATTGTACTGATCATCCTTCACAGCTAAGTGGATTAATGTTGCTACATGGGACATTCCAAAATTGGAGGACATTTTGCGTCCCACCCATGAAATTTCAATAAGCCATGCACAAAATACTAAAACATGCAGTTGTTGTATAACCTGTTCTTGTTCTCAGACAAAAAGTAAATACACTGGTAGAAAAATTGTTCCAAAACATTATTCAAAGTACCAAATAACTCAAAAATGCTATTTTTCTCTTGTCTGAACCCCTTGATGACCAAATTGAAGGCCAAATATAACAGTTAAAATAAATTCTAAATGTCCTTTTTTTGCTATGATTTTGTTTATATGTCTCCTCTAATTATTAAAGTATTTTTTAAATCATAAAAACATTTTAATTAACAGTAATTATGCTATGAAGTGGTGTCCCACAACCTGCATGCAACCCTGTTACCGAAACCATTTTAACCCAGTGGAAGAAGAAGAAAACAGTGAGTCACATGATACACTGGAATTAAAATCATCAAGAAGGTTGCTTACAGCATGGGAAGACCAAAGGTGTGTCCTCTCTTCTATTTTTCACATTTCTATAACATTGTCAGCCGTAATTGAATGTCTCACCCTTACCCATGCAACCCTGTTACACATATTATCAGGATAAGACAAATTAATTTAATTAACATAAGTAAGTTTGTCCTCAAAGTTTATAGCAACAGCTAGCTACAATTGTGGAGAAAAAGCTAACATTAGCATGGATTCGCAACCCTGTAACTGTGCTTAGAATAACAGGGTTGCACAACACAAACAAGGTTGCATGTGCTTCAGTAAAACTATATTTCATTTAAATAAATGAATGATCTAGATTATAATTAGTATAATCTATCACGTGAATCTGTTGGAAAGCTAGGTGCCTTTTGTGTATTGGACATGCCCATTGTCATGTTCACTTTTTGTCAATGGCTGGGGAAAGTTAATCAGTTCTACCTTGGGTCATGACCAGCGTTTCTACGGAGTTGTTCAATGTTTTGTGAATTATTTGGATAATCCAGCCGAACCCAAAGTCTAACCATAAACCCCAACCCAAACACTAAGCCTGACCTACGTAAACCTAAACGTTAATTAGGAGCCCGAAAGCTCGACTGCTTTTTGTGATTAGCCATGATTGTGATTCTTCTTCTATTTTTCTATAAATCTAAAAATACTTTTCATGCAAATCTTTTCTTTTTTTGATGAACTGCATATAAACAAACAGACTGACGGACGGTCAGAAGGATTGATTCTGTTAAAAAATGTTATTAAAGGTTATATATCAAATTTCAGTCATCCTGATTACTTATTTGTCACATTTATGTCATGATCTACAATCAAAAGTAATGTACCTTTTCAACTCTGTTACTTCATGTAATCCTGTTACTCTTATTTAAACCCTTTTACCATATCATTTTTATTGAAAATAATCATAAATTACTTTCTCTGCTCACAAAGGTTTCACCTATTGTCCTTTCATAGTTGGAGTAACTATATGCATACTGAATTTAGCAAATTTTTGAAAATAAATGCTGAAAAAAGTTAAATAATACGTCACTATTGAAAAGTTGTGCATCATAGATTTCAATAGTTGCTTAAATTAATTTAAATCAAGTCATATCTGAAATGAAATGGTTTTTCATAGAGAATAAGACTTTTTGGACCTAATTATAAAATTATTTTATTCAGAAAATAAATAAATATACTTTTTTCAGGTTCCTGAATATTGGTAACAGGGTTGTGCCAATCATAGCACACAACAAACAAAAAATATTATAAAAAGTGTACCTTTGATGCCTGAGCTGGATGAATAATATATTTTGATGGTTTATAACCTGTTATTCTAAAATACATAGCAGAAATTTGTAAAATAGATCGTCAGTTTTGCGGAATTTCTGAAGCCAAAATGTCCTCCAATTCTGGAATGTCTCACATATAGAACAAAGTAAAGGGCTTCTGTTACTCCTACGGCACGTCAGGGACATCTTGATCATTTAAGTGAGCAGTTACGATTGAAACTGAATAATAAATTTTTAAAAATTGGAATGCAGTGAAGAGGTAGGCTTTTGAACTGCTAGAGTGAGTAACATTCAGTAAGGGAAAATACAGCTGAAGAATAAATCATAAATCCAGGATGACGGCCTGCTATTACTGGCCAAGTATGATTCCCAAACATGAAATGAAGTTGTACTTTGTAACCATAAAATTATCAGCAATCAATACGAACTGGTGTGCATCATTAAAGACAAGAAATACGAGAAACAACTTTTTGCTACTCTACTCGGTACCGGGTACCTTTTTGGGGTTTGCTTTTCCATTAGCGGATAGTACCGCTTCCGTGGTACCTGCTTGTCATTGTTACATGTTACAGCCACGACGGCATCCTCAGTTATATTAAATTTACTTTAACTCCGTTGATTTTGTTAAATATTTAGGTGTCTAAATCAGGGGACATGCACTACCGTCACCATGTTATGGCACAAAAGTCTGCGAGTGTTTAATTTTATTTCCTGTTCAACATCGTCGTGTCCGATACCGTTTCACATAAAATTGCGTATCACCTAACAACGCAAAGCAATGATATCCGTAAAAGGCATGGAGAGCGAATGTATATTTCACTCTTAATTTGACCGCAAACAAACTCATTTTTAAAGCATGGGATAATTAAGTGATCATTGCAGAGTTCCACGTTGCAAATCCGCAAATCGCAGGAGATGGCAGAGAAACAGAATTCATCGCTTTATGATTCGTCATCTCATCTGTGATAACGTTAAGACAAAAATAATTCGTCAACACCCGTAAAGTTATTTTTTTTTGCGCGATTTTCTTTAAACACATCACATAACTTTCTCAAGGGGAATTATTTAGGGGAACATACCTGGACACAAAACCGTCACTTAAGCCGGGTTTCCATTGGGGTACTTTCGGTATAGTACCTTTGGAACCGTACATTTGGTACCAAACCCCTAGATCTGGTTTGCGTTTCCACTGCAGACAGTACACTTAAATGTAGGCGGGGTTATTTTACCGAATGGTAAAATGCAGTGCAAACACGTGAATACACGCGAAACACATTGACTTTGAATGTAATCTGGCGTGCAAAAAGTTTGTTTTGCGTCCAGTGTGAAAGCGGCTTTAGCTGGGAACCTTTTTATTCGGCGCATTTTAATTTCAGCTAGCGAGCTAAATGCTCGCTTGCAACTCCAGCCAAATTAGTTCGCATAATAATAGCTATTTGCATTTTAAATCAATTAAATTTAAATGCATGAAATATATATCTGCACCGCCTCATTGCTCCATGGCGCGTTGTTGCGAACAGACATTTCCAAAAATGTTTTTCTCAAAACGGTAGGCGAGACGGGTGTTTTACTGCCATTTCCTCATGGAAGTCGCGCTTGAGGGACGATTCTGTTGGCCAATCAACAGACGGCAGTGATGACGATTCCCGACCAATATAGAAGGCGTGTTTTAGCTCCGCCTCATTAGTATCGGATGGTAACCGTCGGTACCCCGAGCGGAGGGGTGACGAAAAATGGGAACGGTTAGGAATGGTTCCAAAGGTACCATCCACAACTTTTGTAATGGAAAAGCTCTGAAATGTGACACGACCTGCACCGAACCGAACTGTTCCGCTTGATGGAAACGCGGCATTAATTTCGCCATGAACGTGGTCACAGGCACAGAGAAACGCATTCCATGAATGTAGCAGCTTTGGTGAACAAGCGAAACCGTGTTTGAAAAGTAGCCTGAAACAATATAAATTGATGATCATAATAACTAACTAATCTTGAGACTCTTCAGTCAAACTCGAATGAAATCTCTCGAGGTCTTTTTTTTATTATTATTAATATTTTAGTCTATGTAACAAGCAATGCACCAAGTACAGATAGAAAGCAAAACATTAAGTACATCTAAAAAACTGCACTTTAAAAAAAAAAGAAAAAAAATGAAAATATGACGCTGAGGGGGATACAAAGATCTATATAAAAATATTTAATGCCGTGCAAGCAGTAATAGTTTTAATCGCCTTTTGTTTTAAAGAGTTTTGAATTGATTGGATGTATCGTTTGATCTCTTGGTTAAAAATAATAAAACATGGTTTTTTACTTGTAAACTTACATTTATGAATATGGAATTTGGCCATTATAATTATTAGATTTATCACATATAGATTAGTTTTTCTGTGTATTATTTTCCAAGATACCAAACAATACATTTTTCCACAGCAAAGTAAAGTTTTCATCAATATTTTCATTAATAAAATCACATAAATTGTGCCAGAAAGTCTTCACTGTTGGGCAGTGCCAACATAAATGGACAAAAGTCTCTGGACATACATAACAAAAACTGCCATTCACATCAATATCTCTCCTGTCTTTTTTTAACATAATCATTGGCTGGGTAGAATTAATGAATAAGTTTAAAAGAGATTTCCTTAACTCTATTTGTAACTAAGTATCGATTCGGTAAAAGCCAGGCCTTCTTCCATATAATATTATCGCAAATTGATTCCAATATGAGATCACAACTGGGATTGGAATAATCTCTTTGGAACAAAGCTCTTATTGACCTGTTGTTATTTCCAGAGCGGCCATAAAAACAGATTTTGCCTTCAGGTGTGTCTGTTGGGGATAACGAGAGCAACTGTTGAATATCAACCCTCTGCTGAGATTTAAATAGTATACAGACACCAGATGGTATTGCACCGCACACTCTTGCATAATCCCTGCGTGTTACAGTGAAATTATACCGTGATAAAAACTCTTCATAAGAGAATAAAAGGTCTTCCCTATTTAATAATTTGATCTACCATCACAATATTATTATTAAACCAATATTCCATCGAGTGATTTGTGCTTAAATAAGATGTCCTTAGTATTCCATATAAAGTAGTTATGAGGTGAGAAATTGTGCTTGTAGATGAGAGACCATGACAAGAAAGCCTGAAGATGAAAAGCCGACATTTTAACAGGAATTTTATCAATGTTATAGTTACAAACATGAAAAAATTTCAAGCCCCCTAACTTAGATAATATTTGGAGAGGAATAGTGAATAGTGTAGTGGAAGTAGGATTTATGAAAAAAATGTTTCAACCAATTTATTTTAAATGTATTATTTAATGTAGAGAAGTCCAAAAAATTAACCCTCTGTTAACCAAGTACCTTTCCAACTGTGTAAAAATCATTTCCCTAGGCAAATATGTTGATTATGGGCCAATATTTGGAAAAATAGTAAAAAAAAAAAAAAAATTCGACCCTTTGGCCCACCTTTCCAAAATGTAGCAGATTTGCTACATTGGGTAATAATGCGAATGGAAAAATTAAAGTGATGGACTATTCAAATTATTCTCAAATGTTTATTTGGCAATAAGAAACAAAACCAGCAGGGTGTCCAGGCTGTTAACCCTTTCACTTTATGTAGCAGATATGCTACGGTGGTTAAAAGAGGGTTAAGCCCACCATTTTCATACGAGTTCATAAGAACTGTTTTCTTCAAGTGATGTGTCCTATTTTTCCATACAAAGTTAAAAAGCATTTTGTCTATCTTTTTTAATCGTTTGCTGTCAAGTTGTAGAGCTAAAGCTGCATATATCAGTCAGGAAATTCCTTCTGCTTTCGTAATTAATATTCTGCCTCTTAAAGAGAGGTCCCTTAAAAGCCACTGGTTCAGCTTTCTTTGAGTTTTTTGTATCATAGGGTCAAAATTACTGGAAATTGTCCTCTTTTGGTACTTAGTGATTAATATTCCTAAATAACGAACTTCATTTTTTACTGGGATATTATAAATGGCAGATTGAGAGCACTCTTTGATGGCCATGAGTTCACATTTATTTTGATTTAAGGAAAGACCAGAGGCCTTTGAAAACTCCTTAATCCCCACCAAACAAGAATATGTCCAAACGACGTCTTTTTGAGGTCTTCCAAAACGTCTACATGACGTCCCCTGAGGAGCCAGAATTAAAGTTTTTATGACGTCTTTTTACGACATCTTCTGGACGTCCCGTATTAACGCCCACCAAACCTCTGCACAAGGTTAAAAATTAGTTCAAATGAGGTCGTTCTCGGCGTATTTTCAACGTCAACTGCACACCTATTTTAGAGATACTTAACGAAAAAAAAAAAAAAATACAGCTTATGTCTCCTCCCTCGCGATGCCTCCCTATCTCTCCGACTGCTTTAATAGCTTTTAGATGCTGCGCTTGAGCAATTGTTATGACAATCAAAGAGCTTTCTTGTGGTAGTGAGGGGATTCGATCGTTAGAACTGATAATCACTGAGCTACACTCGCTACTGACTGCGCCACGAAGATAGATGAAGAGCAGTGCATAGTTAAGATGTGTTTCCCAACGACTACTCTCCAGGGGTCATTAAACGAAGTCATTACAACTTGTATCCATAATATGAAAAATAATGTACTGGACTTATAGCATTATAGTGTTGGGAAAATAAAACAACTAAGAAAATTATTAACATGAAATTTTGTGTTTTATTGTTATCATAGTCGTCTGTTTTTTGTTTGTTTGTTGAAAGTGGCGACTTCGCCCATAGCAGCGGGGTTAATTGGGGAAAGAGATCGGCTATCTGCGGTGCCGACAAGAGAAGCAGTTCTGCTATTGGCACCGCGGCGGGGCGGATAAAAGAAGCACTTCCGCTATTTTCCCCACAACTGGGCCAATAAGAGATTTCATTTTATTATCCGCCCCAGTCTTTGAACTTGCTGTAGCAATCGAGTTTCGCTAGGTTTTTAAAGTTTATTATTAACAAACGAACAAGGAAGCGGCTATTCGTCCTGTAGCGCTGCGGCGCCAAAGTTCAAAGTTCGTTTAATGACCCGTGGAAGGTAGTGGTCGGGAAATACACCTTAACTACGCCATGCTCTAAACCTAACTTCGTGGTGCAGTCAGTAGCGAGAGTAGCTCAGTGATTCACAGTTCGGAGGATGGAATCTCCTCACTACCGCCAAAAGGAGCTTTGTTTGTCATAACAATTGTTTAAATGTGACATCTAAGAGCTAATAAAGCAGTCGGAGAGATAGAGAGGCATCGCAAAGGAGGTGGAGGGAAGAGACAGAAATTATAATTTTTATTATATATTATATATAAATTATAATAATTCTGGCTCCTCAGGGTACGTCATGTAGACGTTTTGGAAGACCTCAAAAAGACGTCGTTTGGACGTATTCTTGCTTGGTGGGTTGCTTCAATAGCGACAGGAATTTGATTTAAATTTTTAAAAATAGAGTAGTATCATCTGTCAGTTGAGTTATTCTTAATTCTTTTCCAATAAGAGAGATCCCTTTCATAGCGCTAGATTTAATATGGTCAGCTAAAATCTGAGCTACGATCAGGAAGAATTATGGGGAAGCAGGGCACCCTTGCCTAATACCCTTGCCTTTGTTTACTGCATATCACTCTAAAGGCGCTTTGAGTGTCTATAGTCCTGTAAGAAGTCGCGTATGAAGCCATATCATTCATTCATTATTAAAACGCACTTGGATAAAAAAATGAAATCGTTTCATTAAAGGTAAATCGCATTAGTCTTGTTGCAATATCTAGGTAGGTCATGTGAATGAGGGGAGAGAAATAAAATTAATTAATTAAAAAAAACCGCTTTCCACAGAACGTCAGAACGTCTGCCATTTCTGGATAAAATTACACATGATTTTGAGCACTTTGAATTGTATGGGATCGATCTGTAAGTGAGGATAAGTATCGTTATTTCATTGCGCAGTTTGTTACAGATCAATGGTCAAACAAGCTGTTTGCCAGTCAAAAACGGCTCTGATCGCTCAGAAGTCAATAGTTCTGTTCAATATAAAAAAAATGTAGCAAATTTTGTCCAAGTATCAAGAACAGGTCTACTTGGCTTTATCGGTGTATGATCAGTATTTTATGGAAATTAAGCACCTTAGGGGGCTCCTTCATATTTAAAGCTTTTGATTCAGCTTTTACGTCATTTCTAAATTTTGTTTGTTTTTCCAATGTATCTTTTGTGTCCAGTCTTAATTTCCAGTGTTGCATTTATTGCGATGTTGTCATGTGCAATCTTACCAAACGGCTTGGGATCAGAATCCAGTTTCAGGGTTCGTCCCTCATTCTGGGGGTGTGGTTTCTATTTTGCTTCAGAATTGAGACAAAGTAATCAGTTCGTCTCTTGTTGGTGGACTCCCAATCTGTTATTGCGTTTCATTGTTTGTGCATTAAGGAATTTTAATTCAAAACTTTTCCAATGCGGATTAAATGCGCTAAATTTGGAAATGGGCGTCGGTCTCTGCGTGCGGTAGAGATGCGCGGATGACGTATATTTTAATTCGCAACCGCTTCTTAAAATCTCTATCCGCCCGCTATCCATTTGCAGGAACGTTTTTTCACCAATTTTCAAAACCGAACCCACCCGCCATCCGCCGATTAGTTTTTAAGTTGAATAAAGATGCCTCGGCTATTAGTAGGCCATCTTGCCAGTAAGCCTTGGAGAGAGAATAAATATCTAATTTATAGCGATTCCAAAACTATCTCCACCCATCGCACAACGTGAAAGTGTAGCCTAATTGTTAAAGCATGCAGCCCCGAACGTTTAAACCTTGAAAAAAATATGCACCTCTTTTTCGATCATTTGTTTAGTATCACAACCTACTGTAGAGGTGTTTTGTCAGATGACAATGGTTGTCATTATTTTTTCATTCATGTATTTATTTATTTATTTATTTATTTATTTATTTCAGACGAATGTCAAAACTTGTTATGTGTTGTAGCCTATTGACTCCAAGTGAGCGCGCGCTTGGCAACTTGCCGACACGCGTTGTGCTGAGAGAGCAAGGAGATGTATCTATTAGACAAAATGCAGCACATAGGCCTACTTTAAGTATTTGCTTAACAGAAAAGCAGACTTAATTGGTTACTGCTCCTAAGTCCAAAGAAAGCTATCAATTGCGCGAAGAGTTTGGTGTTAGTGAAGTCGCATGCGCATGAAGTCGCACGCGCAACTCCACGGTTACAAAATAACATATTTTCCACAGTGATCATTAGGCCTATAAGGAAGACACACCATGTCCTTAAGAGGCAGACAAATGGGAGTTGGAGAGAGAAATGTATATCCTAACACATCAGGTGAGTGACAGATGACCTGCCACTTTTGTCACGCTCTCAAACGCAATTCCTTAATGCCAAGTTTACGCGATGTCGCATCCATACACGTGACAGTCGTGAGCCCCGAAATATGCTTTTCCAATGTGAAATGAAATAAAACGTAGCATAAGCCTACTTGAGAAGAATCGTTTGTTTGTTTATTTATTTATTACTGGGGTTGTAGTAGGAAGACATGAAAACTCTCACCCCTGAACTTTACTGATGTAGGCCTATCAGGTGCCACATCTATCAACCAAAAATGAGACACTGTAAATAAACACTGTAAATAAACAGGGCAAAAGAAAATAAAATGCCCCACGGGCTGCAGTTGGCAGTTGCACTTGTGCTTTGGGATAGGGCTAATAAAACGAAAAAACAATTGACCTCCGATAAACTGCATATAGAATAGGTTATGCCTCGCACTCAACAACTTCTTAACTTCGGAGTAATTAAGGCAGTGTATGCCGATTTAGAAATTAACAAACAATAAATAAAAGAAAATAAACGCCCATCACCGGCCTTCAATCATGCTTAGAAGTAGCTCTATGCCTACCGCTTTCAATAACTTAAAGAACATAAACAACGTACAGCAGGCTATGTCTAGAAAAAGAGCAAAACACAAAAAATGCGTCTAAATGTTCTTCTTCGCACTGTGCAAGAATAAAATGGCATCTACTGTATCGGGATTCAGGCGAGACCGCCTTGCCTCAATAATGCGCCCTGCTGCGCTGAAGGAGCCTTCGCTTCGCAGCACTTTCGTTGCTGGAATACATAGAATTCGCTTGGCAAGATGCTGCAGTTGTGGAAATGATCGGCTTTGATTGTCCCAGAAGGAAAGTAGATTTTCCTCTGCTGATCCATCGACATGGAAGTTTGTAGAGGCATACTCGTCTACTTCATCTAATCCACCGCTCATATCTTCCTCCCACTCCGAGAAGTCAATCCTTGGCATTTTCGATTGAGCACCACCAGCAGCTGTACAAAATACAGATAAAATGTAATAAATACTGTATAATGTAAAATACATAAGCTGAATAAATTACACAATGACACAGGCCTAGGCTATTTCAATTCTCTACACACCTTTCTCTGTGTCCGGTATGGACTCTGTGTTCGTTCTTCTTCTCCCCGTGCCTGACACGCTCGCCTCCCTCAGGTAGAAGTTCCCGAACTTGCTTGATGACTTCTTCTCTGTCCTCTTCGGTCAGCATTTTCAGAGACTTAAATTTCGGGTGGAGAAAAGTGGCGATTTTGTGCGTGGCTGTGGGGCGCATCTTCTCATCAAGAAGGGCAGACGCACGGGAGCGGAGGCTTCTCATGTAGGGCACGTTTCCAAACTTGGGCTCACAGTGTTTCTTAAGTTTGGAAAACCAAAGCAACACCATGTGGATGGTTGGGTAATGTTCCCCCTCAAGCTCACCAATTGCTACCTTGAAAATGGTGAGAAAGTCGATCAAGTGAGTGAGTTGATCCAAGTGTATGCCATCTAGGCGATGCTCTTGACCCCTGCTCTCCAGCAGATCACGTATGTCCTGGTATTGGGAGCGTATGGATTCCAACATGGCTATTTTGCTGTTCCACCGAACATCACATTCTTGGTGCACAGTGTGCTTGAGGCTGGCCACCGCACCGGTTCTCTTCAAGTAAGCAACAAGCTCTTTGCAGTAGTCGAGCGTGTCCAACACATCTTGAATGCCATCGACATCTGCGTCCTTTGTACCGAAAGTATGTCTCAGCACCGTGTTGATGATATGTGCGGAACATGGAATCCAATGGTAGCTTGGAGTGCGGCCTTTATATTGGAGCCCTGATCGCTGACAAAAACTATTTTGTCTGTCGGGATTCCGTAGGAAGCTAGCACACTCGTAATCTGCTCGTGGAGGTTTTCGCTGGTTTTTTTGGGTAGGGTCGAATTCCACCGTAGCAAGATCGACTGACAAGCTGCCATTCACATATGAAGTGGCACGTGAGGACGGTGTATGCCCTCTTTTTAAACTCATCTGTCCACATATCTGTGGTTATGGCAATGCCACCGTTGCTGCTGAGAGCTCTCTTGATGTCGTCCGAAAGCTTCTGTTTATCAATGGATGCCTGCTGCTTTGCCCTATCACAGACAGTTTGCCTATGTGGCAGGATAGCAGCGGCATCAACGGAACCGTACTTGGCACCTATGTCAATTAACGTTTGCGCCACTTGATGGAACCCTTCACCCGATACTGTGTCTAATGGGCGCCTATCACGACAGCACAGGTCCACACATGCATCTGTTAGCTTAGATTTTACATCTTGTGGCACTCTCTTGGGGTCACGACGGACAAAACTGGCTAAGGTGCTTGGGGATGCTTGCGGTTTAGCACAGCTGTGATGAACCATGTTAGATGTGCCCGTCTTGTGACTTTCAAATACATAAACGGCTTCACACGTTTTGCAGATAACATATCCTGCACTGGTGTCATCTAAATTCACCACCTCCAAAAACCATTCCCAGACAGTACTTCTTACCCCTTCTTTCGCCTTCGTTTTAAGTTCACGGTTTTTAATCTCGCGCAAGACCGACTTCGCTGCCGCTGCCATCTTTGTCTTGTCTTGTCTAAACAAAGCAGCGAATGACCAACAGATTAAAAAGTGTTTTAGTATCATTTTCGTTCGTTTTTTTAACTTTGGAATAATATGTAAAATATTTCTTGTTATTATTATTTGAGTGCTTCAACCGCAACCCGCCCGAATTTAATTAAAATATTATTTTTCGTCGCGTCATCCGCCCGATCCGCGGATTGTCGGCACCGCCCGCGTGTGCGCGGTTCAACCACGCATCTCTAGCGTGCGGCCCTCTGCTTCAACCATAGTCCATGTACAGCTCTCAGTAGCCTCATCAAATTGGTATCCGTACCTTACTTCTAGATTGGTGGTGGTTTGCGTTCAATGTTCATACTCCATTATGTGTGGCGGCATGGGGGCAGCACGGTGACATAGTGGTTAGCACTGTTGCCTCGCAGTAAGAAGGTCGTGGGTTCGATTCCAGTCAGGGGCCTTTCTGTGTGGAGTTTGCGTGTTCTCCCCGTGTTTCGTGTGGGTTTTCTCTGGGTACTCCGGTTTCCCCCACCCCCAAAAACATCCATCATAGGAACACTCCAACCAGTACCCCTGACCAAGGAATTGGCTTTAGAACTGGAGTTGGTCCCCGGGCGCTGCTCTGTGGCTGCCCACTGCTCCTAACCATAGGATGGGTCAAATGCAGAGGACAAATTACCCCACGGGGTTCAATAAAGTGTATCTTCCCTTATTAAAGGCTTAACTACGTGTTGGGTGATGCATAATTACATGAGTCATTGACGCCTGAATTTGGATGGTTTACAAGTTATGAATATGCATGGCATGTGTTGCTCTTTGTAAATGAATTGTCATCCAATGATGGTGCTTTGTCTATGAGCGCAGCAATCCAATTCAAGTTGCCAATCGTACGAATGCTATGCTATCATTTCATTTTCTCCTTCGCTAGGTATGGCTCAGCTTGCAAGTGGTAATCTAATATCTTTGTTACATTCTACCTAAGCGGGACATCATCGAGGTTATGAGCGCTACATCCGCAGCTCAATGCAGATGGGACATTCCAATTTACAAGCATGGGCGTTGGTCATCTGTGGGCATTTCATAAAGGCAGCTCTCAGCCTCAACGATAATCAAGGTGCAGTTCTTACGGCCTAGTCAAAGCAGTGTCCTAAGTTTACACGAGTGGGTGGTCTCGCTGAATGCATGCCATGTTTGTGGTCTGATTTAGGCATGAGATGTTAACTGTTGTTGGATATTAATAATTAATGCCTGAATAGCATGGTTTTCAAATGTTAAATGTGCAAGGTATATGTTCGTTGCAAATGAATTGTTATGCAATATTGGTGCTGTTAAATGATTGCAACGTTTATTCCAAAGTTGTCAAATCATTACAAATGCCAATGCCATGTTTTCTTGTCCACTCGCAGTGGCAATCTCACGTGCACTACACGAGCGCCAAGGTCACATACTGCCTAGCTGGCCAGCCATCACGGATAATACGCATGTCTCCACCTCACGTCCACTCGCTGTGGCATGGTCACGTGCGTTACGCTAGCGCCAAGGTCACATGCTGCCTCGCTGGCCAGCCTTTATGGGTACTACGTGCGTATCCACATTACGTTCACTTGCAGTGGCACAGCTCACAAGCGCTTGGCTAGCGTTTTGGTTATGGGTGCACATTGCTTAGCTGGCAAGCAGTCACAGATACTATGCGAGTATCTACCTCACGTCCACTAGCAGTGGCAACGCTCATGCATTTAGATGATGGTTGTGTAACGAAGTATCTATATTGGTAAGTAATTTCTGATTCTTCATGTTGGCATGTCACGTCCACTCCCAGTGGCACAGCACACGAGCGCTTGGTTAGCGTTTTGGTAATGGGCACACCTTGCCTTGATTCACCATTTCACTTGACATGTTACACCGTCTTTAAACTGGTCTTCGTGCTCGGTGTTTCGAACTACACAGACACTTTACTGGAGTCTGTTTTTTTTTCCCTGCCTTTTTACGGATTTCTACGTTGAGAGGAATTCACTACTTATTCAAACTCCTTTCTTCCTTCATTTGACCTCTGTTTTTCAGACATATCCTTTATTCCAATCACTACTGCCTTTTCCTGAAGCACTCCAAAGCTGATGCTGCAGGTAATGGGGTCTATGTTGTCATAGCTCGTACTGATTCTGCATTCTGACGTATTTGTCCATGATTGCTTATCTCCGATAAGACCTCCTACTGTTAAAAATAAGCCTTTGCTTTTGACATCATCTGGATCACCAGTCAATAGTGCTGTTCTCAAGAAATGTGGAATTCCTCCGGGACGCTTCTCCGGACGCTCATTTAGGATCGGAGCAGCAACTACGGCAGCCCAACGTGGTTTGAACGCCCCAACTCTGCAAGTTCTGGGGCGTTGGTCATCATCCGCATTTACTACATATGTACGGCCGTCCGTCTCCATCATAATCGACATGCAGCTCTCCATGGCTTCATTAAAAATGATGCTCCACTTGCTTCCTGGTTGGTGGTGGTTTTTGACGCGTTTTGTCTCGAATCATCAGCATAATTGGCATTGAGCAATGTGCGCATGGGAAGGGACTCCGGGTTGGTGGTGGTTTTTGACGTGTTTTGTCTGGAATCATCAGCATAATTGGCGTTGAGCGATGTGCGCATGGGAAGGGACTCCTGGTTGGTGGTGGTTTTTGACGCGTTTTGTCTGGAATCATCAGCATAATTGGCGTTGAGCAATGTGCGCATGGGAACGGACTCCTGGTTGGTGGTGGTTTTTGACGCGTTTTGTCTGGAATCATCAGCATAATTGGCGTTGAGCGATGTGCGCATGGGAAGGGACTCCTGGTTGGTGGTGGTTTTTGACGCGTTTTGTCTGGAATCATCAGCATAATTGGCGTTGAGCGATGTGCGCATGGGAAGGGACTCCTGGTTGGTGGTGGTTTTTGACGCGTTTGTCTGGAATCATCAGCATAATTGGCGTTGAGCGATGTGCGCATGGGAAGGGACTCCTGGTTGGCGTGGTTAATGAGCGTCATGTAGGTTCGATATGTTTGTTCTGTAAGTATTGTTGTAATGAGTTCTGACTAACTGTGGCAAAGCTCACCTCACGGGCGCCTCACGGGCCAGCCATCACGGGTGCATATTTGCCCGCCAGTAGCACATTCACTAGTTAGCGCCGCTAGTAACGTCAGATGCACCTCGCCAGCGCCATTCCGCGGTTAACGCGTATCCACCTCATGGCCGCTGCGGCTCGCTGCGCGCAGCTAGTGCTTCGGTCATGGGTGCACTTTGCCTCACCGGCAATCATTCACGGTTACTTAACGCGTATCCACCTCACGGCCACTCGCAGCAGCGCAGCTCATTAGCGCATTGCTAGCACTTCAGTCGTGGGTTCACTTTGCCTCGCTGGCAAACATTCACGGAAACTTCACGCGTATCCACCTCAGGGCCACTCGCAGTGGCGCATCTCACGAGTGCTTCACTAGCACTTCGGTTACGGGTGCACTTTGCCTCGCCAGCAAACATTCACGTATAGTACGCGTGTCCACTTCACGCCCACTCGCAGTGGCACAGTTCTCGCTTAGCCATTGCTCCAGCATTCAGTGTCTATATGGATTAGTATCCCCTAATACATGCGACTTACCCACTGCACGACCGCGAGCTGCGGTCATTTCATGGCTCTTAGCTAGCACCTTGGTATAGGAGCACAACTCCTAGTGGCGCTTTCTCAGATACTGCGCTAGTGTCTGCCTCTCATCATATAGCTGTGTCACTACTCATCCGCAGTTAGCTTGTGCAAACGCTTGTTTGTTTATTCTTATGCATATTTTTGTCTTCCAGGGCTGTTCAGCTTGATGATGACTCAATTCAACAGATTGTCTTTTGGGGATGGCCTCGCCCCTGCCTGCTGCCCAGGCAGATCAGCGCCCCACCTCGCTTGAGGGTCCTCGAGGACAGAGTCATCGCCAAATACTGAATTTATTTCATTTCATGTCATTGCATTGTTTATAAATCTCCTTTTCTGAAATCCGAAGTCTTTGCGGTTGAAATGGGAGTGTAAATGAAAGTTCAATCACGAGATGTAGGATTCCCAAGCAATCGCACTTACCCAATCGGTGCCTTCGGTCTTCTTTATATATAGGCTTCTGACGTGTTCCTGTCTGCTGTTCCAGAGATTCCGCATCGCTCTCCGCCTCCCCACCACCACCAACTTCTCGACTCCGGCCTCTTCAGCATCTACTTCATCCGTGTGACCCTTCTGTCTAATGGGGGATGGTTTCGCCCCTGCCTGCTACCCAGGCAGATCAGCGCCCCACCTCGCTTGAGGGTCCTCGAGGACGGAGTCATCGCCAAATACTGAATTTATTTCATTTCATGTCATTGCATTGTTAATAAATCTCCTTTTCTTAAATCCGAAGTCTTCGTGATTGAAATAATTACCGAAGCCAAATTTTTTTTAACAATTGTAGTATGAATGGATGCTCCACAGTATCGAAGGCTTTATAGAAGTCTAGGAATAAATTAAACCGTTATCCTCAAATAGCTCTGAATAATCCAGAATGTCCAGGACTAGTCTAATATTGTTTCTTATGAACCCTGACTGTGTTTCTTCAATAATCGAGTTCAACCCCATCTTAAGTCTTTTAGCCAATAGTAAAGCAAATATCTTGTAATCATTGTTAATGTTAAGTAAACAAATCGGATGCAAATTCTCAATAAATAATATTTCTTTGTTAGGCTTGGGTAATAATGTAGTCAGCCCTTGAGTCATGGTGCTTGGGAGATGTTCTCTTTCAAAACTCTCCACAAAGACCTCAAATAAAAAAGAAGATGGTTCATTACCAAATGTTTTGTAAAATTCAGAGATCAGTCCAGCAGTGCCTGGTGATTTCTTGTTTTTTGAGAAGATTAATTGTGTGTTATGATTCTGCTCTGTCTGTCTTGATTCTGCCATGTTTATTATGTTTCTGTCTTCCCTGTTATGTTTATGATCAGTTCTGTTAGGTTTTGCCATGTTCTGTTTAGTTTTTGTACTTTGCCATGTTTTCGTTTTTGCCATTCCCAATCCACTATTCTGTTAGATTCCGGTCCATGTCTTTGTTCATGCCTTTCATTGCACTTTGTCTCCCCTGTCTGGTCTTTGTTAAGCTACAGCTTCTCCCCAGTCCTGCGTGTCACATGCTTAGGTGATTTCATGGTTTCTGGGTTTCAAACATTCCTTCCAATCTCGTTTGCTTCCTTCGCCTCTCTTTTTCTGTTTTACTAACCAATTGTACTAACCAAGACTCTCCTGGTATATAATACTCAGCTAACTTAGTCTCCGCCTCTTCATCCACTAGGGATTGTATGCCCAGCTGTCCACCTCTCATTATTTACTAATTAATTGTAACAATCTCAGCATTTTAATTTGCCAGTTTCAGCTAGGTTCTTAGTGCTCCGATCCTCTTGCCTGCATCTTAGTGACTTCCCTTGAGTCGTTTAATGTCTTCTCACGGTTCCCGTCAGAACGGATCCTCCGCTTAATTTTGTACTCTGTCCTCTTCTCTGGACTGTCCACTTTATGGCTCCTGCTTTTTGGCACATTCTGGAACACCCTAACCGAGCTGTATGTCTTGTCATAGGTTCTTTGCATGTGACTTTGTTCCTGTGTCAGCCCCTTTTAAAATCATTTTTTAATTTGCACCTAACAGTTTATGATGGTTAGGTTCTAATTAGTTTCCTCCCACGTAATTAGTCCAAGTCTAAAATTGATCCCTAATCATTATGTTCATAGCATGTTGTTTTCCTTGAGGTTATTCTTTTACATTTTCCTCTTCAGTTCTTCTAGATCTCGCTCTTATTTTACCTATTTTGCTGAAGAATTCTTTCTTTGTTTCATAGTTTAAAAATTTCTTCAATTAATTCCAAATTGGTTTTTTTTCCTCTGCTTTTTGGACCAAAAGTGCAAAATCAAATCTTTAACCCTTTTTTGTCCCAAAAACAGATGCCACCATCATCTGTGATTGCTGTCTTGGTGTTTGAGCGTGGAAGATGGTTTGCCCAGTCCTATATTGTGGTTTTCAGTATCCAGATTGATGCTGGCATGGATATGTTTCTTTGGACAGCTTGGACTTAATATACATAGCCTAGCCTGATCTGGTTCCAGCTTCCTGGCTTTGGGGCCATATAATCATGCAATAATGACATTTGTCAGCATATGTTTTACATTGGACAGTGGTAGCTGACTGTTTATCACCATTGGACATAACTGTTTATTATGAAAATCTTTCATCATTATTTAAACCAAAAGTACCCAGAAATCTAACCTTGACTGTCTTGAACCTATTTTTATTACTCCATGTAAATGAACTATTGAATGCTTCACTCTCCATCTACAACTTAAATTTATCCATAAATCTTTAAGATTAGTGTTTGATCTAAACTTTGACCAGGAGGCCATTTATTATTTCCATCCATAATATTTTAAAGTCCTTAACAATAAAGTGGCATTTGAATTTGAGCTAACCAGTATGTTTCAACAGACAAGATAAAGACTATCATTTTTTCCCTTTTTTGTATAAATATTAGTTACTATGAGTTGGATATTTGTATTTGTCCATGACAACCCCTAGCGTGCAGTAAAAAAAAAATGATAACAATCTACTACAAATATTCAGATGAACAAGGGTGTTTGGTTTATGCAAACTTTTATATACAACGCCCTCCATAATTATTAGCACCCTGGTTACATGTGTTCCTTGGCTTTCTAATTTAATTCAGTTTTTTTCTAAATCTTATGGGACCACAATGAAAAAAAAAGAGTGGCCAACCTTTAATTCAAGTGCATTTATTCAGTGGGAAAAAAATCGCAACATTACGAAATAATTCTTTTTTGCATCAAATCATGTCCGCCAATATTAGTGACCATTTAATTTGCACAACCCCGTTTGCCAACAAAATGGTCACGTAATCTTCTCCCAAAATGTTTCACAAGATGGGACGAATCCAAAAAACATCTTTGACCATTCCTCTTTGCACAATCTAATAGGTCATCCGTGACCTGGGTCCTCTCCTCTGCACTTCCTCTTCAGCTCCTTTCACAGGTTCCAATGGGGTTGAGTCTGAACTATACCATGCAGGAGGAGCTTGATTCTTTTTCTCCCAAACCATTTCTGGGTAATTTGGCCCATGTTTACATTCATTATCTTGCTAGAAAGTGATGACATCATGACCCATCTTCTGCTTCGGGCAAGGCCACACAAATTTTGATTTAAAATGTCCTGGTATTTCCTGGCGTTCATGATGCCATGCACCCTAGTTTAGGAAAAAAGGGCCTCTGGACAAATAAACAAATAGCATCAGATGAACTCCCCGTACTTCACAGTGGGCATGAGGTGTTTATGCATACTCATCTTTTGTGTTTTCCCGATCTAGCTTAATTGTTTGTTGCCAAAAAAATTTGTTCTTTTATCATAAAATATTCCAATTTTTGTTTTTCCCAGTAAAATAATCTAGGCGTTTGCGTTTACCAATGAAAATGAAGAAAAGGTTTTTTTCCATTCATGCCTCCCCAAACAGCTTTTGGCATGTAGATAAAGCCCTGATGGTTATTTTGGAGACTACATTGACATCAAGTTATGCTACCATTACATTGCAATTCTTCAATTGCAGTATTTTTGGAGAACTTTTTATTTCTCTTACCATCCTCCTCAATTGCCAAAAATCTAACGTGACTTTCGTCAGGCTTGTTTAGTTTTATTTCCAAGTATTTGAAATTTCTTAATATTTTGACATGGTAGATATGGGCATTTGCCATAATGGCTATTTTTCATCCATTGCTTGACCTGGGTCCATTTATCCATATCTGCCTTACTAACATTAAAGCTTTTCCTTTGTCTTTCCCATGTTGAAGAGTGGATAAGACAAATGGCCATGTGTCACGTCATATTTGATACTGTATCCATAAAACCATTAGTGATGAATTACTAATTAAATGTTCCTGGAATATTCTGATCTTGCTTTAAAAAAAAAGATAAGATACAAAAATTTCTTCAATTACATTTATTTGGTAGGAATTGTTAGGGGTGTTCAATAATTATTGAACAGGTGATTTTATGAAAAAATTATTTCTTCCCAGGGCCATTTTTTTTCCCTTAAAATTCACTTGAGTTGAAGGTTCTTCCCCACAATTTTCAGTGCATTTGCTTTTCTGCAATAAAAATTGAGTTTATTTTAAAGGCTTTTAACACATCTTAACCAAAAGCCAATAATTACCCCAAATCCGCTGTATAACACAAAAAGAACTTACTGAAATAATGCTCCAGCACTAAATATTGGAAAGAAATAGAGATGAGCAACAGTAAAAATAATAAATCATCCTCATTTTCTTCTTAATGCGTTGTTTTAAATTTTTTTTTTTAATAAATCAGACCATTAGTGCAATTCAAAAGTGAGCCTGCAGTTTTTCAAATATTCTTGAACCATTTGAACATAATATCAGATGAACAAATGAAATATCTGGTTTATAGTATAGTTATTTATGCATCTCCAGATATGGCACCTCTACATAGATCCAAGCAAACCTGAAATCAGAGAGGACCAGGTCAGTAATGAATTTCTGTCCCATTAATAAACCCTCTTCCTCCTACAAAATAGCATTTTTTTCCCTCCTCCGAAAAAAACTTGGATAAAATACATTTTCTACATCTGTATTCTTTGTCCCCCTTTTACAGGGTCCTCCGTGAATACAATTAAATTTTCAACAAGACCAACATTCCTGACCAGCTTTGAACCGCATCTTGTGCAAAGATGAACAGAATGATGCAGCGGATTGGATCGCTCCAAGGTAGTTTTCCCCAACTCGATGGCGACATCAATTGCATGTGGGCTTCTCCCCTCAGATGAAATGACCTCTTAGCATAACCCGATTACCTCTGTGCGGGTTTTCTCCTTTTCAGCTTCTTTTTCCTTAAAATTCCCATAACGTTGAGCTCGATTTTGATTGTTACATTTGCTTACAGTTTTTCCGTTTTCTCCACTCGTTTTTTTCAATGCTGACAATCTTCTCATCGAAGTCTTTGATTTCCCGTGGGCCGGTTTCCATTTTTTTCTCAATTGCATCACTTTTTACAGTTAATGAGGTTAGCCACCCTGTGAGCGGCATCCTTGAATAAAAGCACTGTAAATAAGGACACGAAAAAGGATTTGATGTTTTTACTCCAGTAAAACTTCTTGGTGCACGGGCAATTTTTCTCTTCTTCATTCTCCATTTTTGTTTTCCTTCCCTCCATCATAGTTTGGTCTCTAGGAAAATTCTACTTTTGCCTTCAGTTGCCAAATATTCTTGAGTCTTTTTGAAGCAGACTTTGGCAGTTTTTTTTTTCCCCGCAAATTCCACTTCTGAGTTGAATCCAGCTTTCTTTTAAACTTACATGCTGTGCAGAAAATGCTTCCATAAAAAATTAGTGCTGTTTATTTTAAACTTACTAACCCCATTTTGCGGCTCCTCAGATGTCAATAATTTGAATAGCTTTGATAACTGTTTTCTTTTACAGTCTGCGATTCTCTCAACCAATCAGTGGGCTGTCCAGGTTGTCCGCGTCATTTTAGTATCTATTAATACCCAATTTGGCAATTTTTTGGAACCGAGCCTGACGGGTACTGCGGAAAGTGGAACCTGATACTGATGCAGTACCCAGGAACCATTTTCCATGAATATGGAAGCTGGATAAAAAATATCGATGAAGTATATACGCGCATCCTCCAGCTTCTCCACCATAAGAGGGCAGAGAAGGGGTATACCTACATTCCAAGTTAAATGTTCCTAGTCCTATGTCAAAACCTTTTAAGCTAAACAACACAGGCTGTTTTCCTAGCAATTTTAACTCCCATAAATGTTAATTGTTATTGTCTGTATTTTTAAAATGACTCACTAGCAACAATTTATATTATTTTTTAGGTTCTTTTCAACATTTTTTAATCAATTTAAATAAGGTTATTTCTGCAATAAAAAGAGAGGGAATTTAATGATGAACAAGCACCTCAGGGGTGCCACTCTCCCTTCATCTCCTCCCTCTCTTTAAAACCTCCCTCCCTCTCCTCCCTCTCCACAGCCTCCCGGTGCCTCCTCTCCTCCCTCTCAGCTGCCTCTCTGTCTCTCCTCTCCTCTCTCTCTTTCATCTCCCTAAAAAACCTCTCCTCCCTCTCCACAGCCTCCCGGTGCCTCCTCTCCTCCCTCTCAGCTGCCTCTCTGTCTCTCCTCTCCTTTCTCTCTCTCTCTTATCTCCCTAAAAAACCTCTCCTCCCTCTCCACAGCCTCCCGGTGCCTCCTCTCCTCCCTCTCAGCTGCCTCTCTGTCTCTCCTCTCCTCTCTCTCTCTTATCTCCCTAAAAAACCTCTCCTCCCTCTCCACAGCCTCCCGGTGCCTCCTCTCCTCCCTCTCAGCTGCCTCTCTGTCTCTCCTCTCCTTTCTCTCTTTCATCTCCCTAAAAAACCCTCCTCCCCTCCACAGCCTCCCCAGCCTCCCTCTCAGCTGCCTCCTCTCCTCCCTCTCTCTGCCTATCTCTGTCTCTCCTCTCCTCTCCTCTCTCTCATCTCCCTCCTCCCCCCCTCTCTCTCCACAGCCTCCCGGTGCCTCCTCTCCTCCCTCTCAGCTGCCTCTCTGTCTCTCCTCTCCTCTCTCTCTTTCATCTCCCTAAAAAACCTCTCCTCCCTCCCCAGCCCCACAGCCTCCCGGTGCCTGTCTCTCCTCTCCCTCTCTCCCTCTCAGCCTGTGCCTCCTCTCTGTCTCTCCTCTCCCCTCTCTCTCTCATCTCCCTAAAAACCTCTCCTCTTTCATCACAGCCCCTAAGTGCCTCCTCTCCTCCCTCTCAGCTGCCCTCTGTCTCTCCCTCCTCTCTCCTCATCTCCCTCTCTCCTCCCTCTCCAGCCTCCCGGTGCCTCTCTCCCTCCCCTCAGCTGCCTCTCTGTCTCTCTCCTCTCTCATCATCTCCCTAAAAACCTCTCCTCCCCTCTCCACAGCCTCCCGGTGCCTCCTCTCCTCCCTCTCAGCTGTCTCTCTGTCTCCCTCTCCTCTCTCTCTCTTATCTCCCTAAAAAACCTCTCCTCCCTCTCCACAGCCCCCCGGTGCCTCCTCTCCTCCCTCTCAGCTGTCTCTCTGTCTCCCCTCTCCTCTCTCTCTCTTATCTCCCTAAAAAACCTCTCCTCCCTCTCCACAGCCCCCGGTGCCTCCTCTCCTCCCTCTCAGCTGTCTCTCTGTCTCCCCTCTCCTCTCTCTCTCTCTTATCTCCCTAAAAACCTCTCCTCCCTCTCCCACAGCCCCGGTGTGCTCCTCCCTCTCCTCCCCTCTCTCAGCTGTCTCTCTCTTATCTCTCCCCTCCCCCTCTCTCTCTCTCATCTCCCTAAAAAACCTCTCCTCCCTCTCCACAGCCTCACGGTGCCTCCTCTCCTCCCTTTCAGCTGCCTCTCTGTCTCTCCTCTCCTCTCTCTCTCTTTTTTCTCCCTAAAAAACCTCTCCTCCCTCGCCACAGCCTCCCGGTGCCTCTCCTCTCCTCCCTCCCCTCAGCTGCCTCTCTGTCTCTTCTCTCCTCTCTCTCAATAGCTCTCTCCCCCATCTCTCTCAGCTCCAGCTCAAACCTCTCCTCTTTCTCCTGCATCTCTTTTAACAGCTCCATGACATCCAGCCGCCGCCTTTTTGGGGCGGATGTCATGGAGGCTGTGGCTATGTCCCGTTCTGGGGTCAGCAGAGAGGGGGGTTCGATCACCGCCACATCCTGTGAGCAAGAGGCAATGAGGACAGGCGGTGTTACGGACGGCCTGCCCCCAATTGCCTCATCCATCACTGTGTACCACTTCCAAGATGCGGCGGTGGTCTCACCCCCCTCAGTGCTGACCCCAGTTTTTGGGCACTTAAGGTCCTGCGGAGGACGGACAACAAAAAAACAGAGAAACGCAGCCATTTTTAAGATGCTACATTTGAAATGCCTTCCCGTGCAGTAGCCACCATTTCTCCTTTGATATTTGTTCATCAGCAGAACTGTTGTGCTACACTAGATAGGCCAAGAGGTATGACAATACCAAAAGTGATATAAAATCATCCTCAGTTAATTAGTCTCATGAGGCACTATAAACTGAGAGTGCACGAACACTAGGCCTAGTAAGCCATGAAATTTCAACAGCTACTCTCTTAATTCTGTTCAGATGGTCTGCCACTGCTGATGAATGCATATATGGGCATTGATAAAGTATTACAAAACCTAGGTGTACTAACTGCTTGAAACAGAGAAACATTAAATAATTACAGTAATTGTGAACATGACAGTATCCATATAACTGGTGTATATCCACTTAACTGGTGGTCATGAATGCAGAGTTAGACTTACATTTTACATTTAGCTCAAGAACTCATAGAATAACTACCTTTTCAGTCTTAGGGCTGATTACCTCACAGTGAGTGAGTGATGTGTGAAATACAGAAAAAACCATTCAACCAACTTTGTATTTTTTCTTTAGGAAAGCTGGAGTCACCCTCCCCTCCAGCCTCCGGGCAGCGATGTACATTCTGATTGACACGTAATTATGGAAGAACTATGGAATGACACTCCATGCACTAACGTCAATAGCTATGGAAGAAAGGCTTCATTTGACAGCGAATAATGTTAGCTAATGATAGATGACGTTAATGATATGCATTCGCTTACTCGTAGCCATTCACGGCCGCATTTCGCCTTCCTGTGAACAGCGAGGCATTTGCGACCCGCCACGCAATAAGAGCTCTGGTGTCCTCGTCAGTCCCTGATAAAATGAGATAATACACATCAAATCAGGACTGAAAACAGTTGACATACAAGTCGTAGCTAATGTTCGAGGCTGACTCTACACAGACTAACATTTCGGTTCCGAGCTATCGCTACGAGCCCAACTTTGCGAATATAATCAACTTAATATTTAATATCAGAGTTCGAAAACCATCCGCAGTGAAGAGGACACGTAATTCGCATAAAAACGAAACATACACGGCAACACCTCTATATGTTCAGGTTAACTACCTGGCTAGCTTATCGTCAGCAGCTGTCAATGGCTGGCTAAGATATGCTGTTGGTAACTAGATAGTGAACGTTAGTATTTGTGGTTTTTGTTTCTAGTATTAAATAATTTTAACAGCTAAATTACCCTAATAAACATATTTATGGTTTCTACTGGACAAAATGGTGTTATTTCGAGGGGGAAAACGAGTAAAAACATACACCTGTACACTCCTCCACACTCAGCGCTCTCCGCAGAAGCTTCGCTCGCCATTTTTCATAAAAGTTTAAAGTCCCTCCTCTTCCGCTACGTGGACAAGATGGCGATCGTTGAGGGTGAGCAGTGTCCAGCATTCTGCGCTCAATTTTTTGGCCGTTGTGAGTGCATCATCCGGGTACTCGCAGTGCACTGCCTTTTGCTGTACTTCTCAGTGTGAACGCACTTATGTACTCCAAAGAAGTATTTTAAGTGTGGAAGTGCGCGATTTGAGACACAGCCTCAGTGTTTTGCAGAGCCTTAGAGCCTTTTCTGGAAGTCTAGCTGGCTTAGAGTAGTTTGTGAGGCTTCATACAGGCAAGGCAGGAATACTCCATGATGCTTCTGACCTGGGTTTTGTAGACACTGGCTCTGCCTCTAGGACCAAGCTGCTTGGCTAACTTCTGCAATGCCCCAAAACTTTGTCCAGCGCATTTGCAGATATTAGAGAACTGGTTAGTCCACGGGAGTTTTCTGTCAATACATAGCCCTTAAACTTCCATCTGTTCCCTCAGGTTAATTCAGGTGCTCCCAAAAAAAGGGTCAGGATTAGATGGATTCCCCCTTCTGGGCACAATCATTGCCTTGCACTTGCTGAGTTCAAAGGTGAGTTTCAAGGCATCAGCCCACTGATTGATGTTTTCCTGGTCTTTGTTTAGGCTTGCTACAAACTGAAGCCTATTTGATGATGTTATGAGCATTATGCTGGAGTCATCCACGTAGAGAAACATGTTGTCCCCACATTGTTTCACAACATCATCTATGAGGATGGAGAATGAAAATGGGCTGAGAATGGATCCCTGAGGCACTAATGCATTGATGGGGCATGGTGATAAAGACAGACCAAAGAGCACAACTCTGATGGAGCTTCCTTGAAGGTAACTTTGTAGCCATATGCTGAGTCTTCCAGTTATGCCCTTTAACATGAGCTTTGTACAATGGCTATTGTGTCAGACCTGGTCGAATGCATCCTGCATATTCAGAGTAACAATGCGGATATCACCGCCTTTGTCGAGGATGTTGTTCCACATCTGGGACAAAACTGTGAGGAGGTCAGCTGTGCTGTGAATAGGACTGAATCTAAATTGTTTTTCAGAGATAAGGCCGTGGCGGAGGAGAATGCCCTGTAGTTGTTTGTGAACAGGGGATTCCATCACTTTGCTTATGACAGTACGCAGAGATATGGGACGGAACTTTAATGGATCTGATTTAGAGCCCCTTTTATAGATTGGGATCACTCTAGCAGTTTTCCATCATTCAGGGAACATGCCACAAGAGAAAAGAAGTAGGAAAAGACGGCAGAGGAGACGGCCAGTTCTGTGATGCACTATTTGAGGACCTTTGGTGGAATTTCATCAGACCCCATGCTTTTCCTGGATCCAGGTTGCACAAGATGTACCTGACATCCTCTGGTTGTAAGTGGACATCGTCAATAGAAGATGATTGTAATGGGCATGGCTGCTGAGGTTGTTCATGTGTGTCAGGAAGTCTGCACCTCTCCGCAAAGGTCTGACAGAAGATATTAGCCTTTTCATTAGTGTGATACGGGGAATGGCCTGGTGTTCAATGACTAAAACCGAAAATTTACTGTTTGTTGTTTTACTGTCTCTTTGCTCATTTTTCTACCTGTTTGCAGGTTGCACTTGCTTCAAGATACTTTAGCTGTAGAGCCAGGCTGTTTATTGTCCGCATCATAAGACTGAGTTGGTGCTTTTTCCTGTCTGTCTTCTGCACTGTTCATTAAAATATGCTTCATCACCAAGCTTTCTGGTGATGGTCTTGTTTGGTATAAATGCCTCCAAGGCATCTTGTAGTATGCTGGTAATATTAGGGCAGATTATTTCTGGTTCTGCTTCCTTTGTAATGGCCGGTAGAATTGAGAGGCCAAGTGCAGCGGCAAGAGGGAAATAGAGCAGTACGGACACAATACAAATACAGAGAATAATACAGACCATCGACAGGGACAATCCTCGCGCTTCCAAAAGGACGTCCAAACATCCGACAAAATGCAAGCAAAGCGAGAGAGAGAAAAAAGAAGTATCTCGGAGAGCCGAGAAAAACAAGGCACCTTAAATAGTGCGACACAAAAGATAGAGAAGATACAAAGGCACATAAATCCTTACTACAGATATCTTCGGCTAAAGTGCATAACTACAAACAGACACTCTAGCGAAGGAGGCGTGGCGGACTTCCAGCTTAAATAGAGTCTGGGGAGGCGCCACCCAAGTTCAATCAGCCAGCTGGGTAAAGAATCCGATTGAAAAGGAATTCGATCTCGTCCCGGGACGAGAGCCTTAAAGAAAAGTCCTGAACACACACACACCTCCCAAACCATGACATCCTTGAAGACACTGGACCAATCAATGGAGGTTAGATACCCACTCATTTCCCAGAACTGAGCTTTGTTATATCGCCACACTCTCCGCTTATCTAACTAATTTCTGAAGACTGTTACTTTTAGCTGTACAAGTGCCGGGTCATGGTTTGAGGTGTCTATATTAGCTGGAATGCCTGACAGAACTAGATATAGGATAATATTTCTTCTGTTTAGTTTCCTGATAGTCTGATATAGTCCTGAGCAGTTGGCAAGTTGCAGGATACGTCGTCTGCCAGCATCCGTAATATCGCTCCGCAGCCACTCTTCATAATGTACATTAAAGTCGCAGACTTTACCAGTGGCGATCCGTCCAGGGCCAGCACTAACCTCACCTTTCACTGCTTAATGACTTAAACCTCTCGCAGTTTACTTCTCCCGATTAGCAACAGTTGCTCAGACTAATTGGTAGAATCCTCGAGAATCTAATTTATTTTTAAAAGCCTTGTTAAAGCCTTGTTGTTTACGAAATTATACGGTGTTTTCTTCCGCACATCAATGACTACGAAAAATATCAATATGGAAAAATATCAATATGTCTTGATAATTCCTGCATTCGTGTAGCTCGTGAAACAGCACAGATTTGCGTAAATTAGTTTGCGAGGCTCATTGAGCAATGAGAATCCATTCTATAGTCTAAATGTAGTGACGGCTAAAGGGCGTTGTTAGGTACCATTCACAGCTGAGTGATGGCGAAAATAATTGCTGCGAGGTCCGTGAAAGTTTCGGATTTTTTGCAGATTGTCATCCTTGCGGAGTCATATCAATTATATCAACATAGCCAATAGGCAATCGCTTTGGTGCTGGTTGTTCAGTTCATTAATTATTTGATTGTTAATCAGGCAAACTTGATCGAAAACAGTTTAATAATGCGGGAAAGGCTGATGTTACTGAAGACCTTCCTGACATCTGGCAGCACGCCAATGGACTGTACAGACTGGGCTCCAAACTCATCCATCACTGAGAGAGTATTCATGTCAACATAGCCCAAGACTTCGCTGGAGGTACTCAGAGGATAGTACGCAGCTCCTATCAGCAGCCTCCTGGTCTTCAGAGCAACAGTGAACCACATGAGCTCAAAGTCTTCAGGGTCTTTGGATGGATTGTCCTGGATGGAAACACCATCGAGGCAGTAGACTGCTACACCGCCACCAGTCGCTCCAGTGCGATCTCTGAGACAGCTGAGTGAGTAGTCAGAAATCTGTATGCTGTCTGCCCCATCTGGGTTGGTGAAATCAAGGAAGGTTCCAAATGCAATGACAACTGATGGCTTCCTCACAGAGCAGTGGTTGGCAAGATTGCCAATATTGGAGTGTAATCCCTGGATGTTCACTTCGAGAATTACCTCTTTGGTTTTGCATAGTCATGGTCGGCAGTGCAAAGGTCGGCATTGTCTTGGCTTTCTTTTATTTTTTTATAGCAGGGGATTGTCAGCAACAGGGGGAGCTGTGACACTTGAGCCTATGAAAGACACAGGTGAGCAGTGTGGCATGGATCAGAGCATACATGACGTAATCTGATAGCATCATGTCAGGACTCGTAAAGGATCGGGTTTCAGAATAAAACCACTCAGTCAAGGACAGGGCGGTTGCACTATTAATGATCTTGGCGACCCCACAAAAGTGGAATCGGTACCAGGACAGCAGTGTCAAAAATAACAAAATAATGGTCAGAATTGGAGAACCCAGTGGTCAGAGAACTAAGCAGGAAACCAAGACTAAAAATTAAATCGAGGGTGTGGCCTCCAGCATGAATGGAAACCAGTCTGTGTTGTGTAAGATTAAAAGACTTAGAAATGTTTAAAAATTCAGAGGCAAAAGATTTTGCCAGGTCATCAATGTGAATGTTAAAATCACCAATCATGCTAATTGTGTCAGAGCTAAGAATAACCGAAGATATTACATCAGAGAAATTAGATTAAAAAACTGCTATTAAGTTTTGGGGACGATAAATCACATGAAGCACATTGGATGATTGCAAACCATGACCTCAGTATTACAAGGTTCTAGCATGTATACGTTTCTGGGGCAGAGAGAACCTTTTAATACTAAGGTCATGAAATTACTCTGAGCATAAGAACTTCAAAACTGGAAGGTCTCTCCACTGAGATATGCACACAGTTTGCAAAGTTTCTTCAAATGACAGCAAGACCACCTCCCTGGCCCAAAAGCCTATGGGAGTTTAAGAGACTGAAATTTGGAGGGCGGAGCTCGGCAAAGGGACAGCTGTCACCAGGGGCATGTTCAAGATTGAAGGGACTCCCGCCCAAGGTCTCACTAGGGGGACTCCATGTTTTGCATGACTTGTAAGTTCTTGCATGTTTTCCAACATGGCTGCCAACTGGGATTTGCATCAAATTCTATCAAAAATAAGCTGTGTGGAAGTGGACGTCATAAGGCGAGACTGCCCTTGAATGTTCCCTCATCAACATAAGACCAAAAGTAGTTTAATTGTTCAAGAGGCAAGAACTCAATGGCTCTCGCTCAGACCCCACGATCTTTGAAAATGCCTCAGATCCAGGGCTGGACTGGGACAAAAAACGGCCCTGGCATTTGCGGCCATTGGCGGCCCAACCTGATCGTGACGTGACTGCCCACCATACGCGCACAGTTTGCTGTTACCAAAATTTAAAATTAAGCTCAGTCGTAGCCTACATGCCCTGGAACTCCACACAGAAAGGCCCCAGGCCAGAATCGAACCCACAACCTTCTTGCTGTGTGGTGGCAGTACTAATCACTGCACCATCATGACAAAGAAGAAGTTATTATTATTATTATTATTATTATTATTAATAATAATAATAATAATAAAAATAATAATATTATATATTTACATGAATGAATGTGAAAAAGAAATGTGACTTTGGGGCCATTTATAATTTTTTCAATAAGACCATTGCACTATTTCAATTGATTCATACATAACCTTTTAAAATAACGTTACATATCTTACAGACTCAACAGGGCATAGAATCGCTCACTAGCTTCAGAACCGCAGTACTCGCTGGTTGCACGTTTATTCGCAGGTGATTTTGAACGTCAAGACAGGGTTTTAAATAGGAAAATTTGAAAGTCTTCCTTGCTGTATTCCAGGACAAATTTTATTTGCCACCATAAAACAACGAATCAATATGCATCAAATAGTAGGTTATTAACAGCTGGTCCATCAGTGGGGGCCTTTTGTAAGCTCAAGCAAATTTTAACCGAATACACACTTGCGATAGCCTATTAATTTAACGTCAGTCTTACCGCTTGCCGTGTCCCCCTCCAAATGAAAACTGCTAGCTACATGAGGATCATCGTAGCCAAACAGCTGGTCAAATTTTTTTGCATTTGAAAGCCTAAGGCTCCATGGTCTGTTTACTTTATTCTCAAAGTTTCTCTGCCTCTCCACTGCTTTCTGACAGAAATGCATTTTTAGACTGTTAACGCACCTGGGGACAAGCAAGGCCATTGATCAAACTAATTTCCCAGCAAGCCTGCCTTCTGAAACTTTTAGGACGAAAACAACATTAAATTAACTGTACATGGTTTATGCCTTTGCATCGGTTTTTTTGATCTGCAAGAATACAGTTTTTCGGTAATTCGCATGTCCTCAAACTGGTGTGATGTCTAGTTGGTTCTGGGCAAAACCGAAGTCTTTCTTGACTTTCTTTTGCTTCATCCATGGCACAGCGGACGACTTTCTTTCAGCACTGGCGAATGTCAAAATTGCTGGAAGTGATAGTCTGTACCCTAAAACCCCTAGTATGGCAAAAAATCATGATCCTATCTCAACAGCATAAAGAGGTATGGAGAAATGAAACTTGTGGCAGCCATCTTGGAGGCAATTTTGGATTTTCTGATGACCCAATTATATTCAAAATTGCTGGAAGTGATAGCCTGACCCCTAAAACCCTGAGTTTGTCACAAAAATCATGATCCTCTCATATCAGTAAAAAGTTATGGACAAATGAAACTTGCGGCAGCCATATTGGCAGCCATCTTGGAAATACCATGACCTATATGGTCTTGTCTTGGGTCCCATTGGCTAGCTTGACCCCTAAAACCTATGGTTAGACACCAAAATTTTCCTTCTATCATAAATAACTGGGAAGTTATTCAGGATAAAATCTATTGGCGGCCATCTTGTCCGCCATCTTGAATTTCACCATTTTGGCACCTGATTCAAAATGTCAACTCAAGTTTTTTTCAATCCCCTATGGATCTCCTACAAAGTTCAGGAGTCAAACTGAGGGGGCATCGAAATGCACACAGGACCCCCCTCAGCCTCAGGACTGCAGGGGCGGACTGGCCATCGGGAATATGGAGAGTTTTCCTGGTGGGCCGCTGGGTCAGTGGTGCCGGTCTGGTCCGCAAAAAGAAAAAAAACCCACAGGTGCATGGACTGCCCACTGGTGGCCAGTGGACCATATTTAGGCGAGCAAAAGACCAATAAGGTCTTCCTGATGAATGGAGAGACCCTATAACCGTAAGTACACAGCTAAGAAATTGGGAACTGTGGTGGCGACGTGGAAACTGCGGTGTTTTCCATAAATGTAACAACATATATCTTCTCGAAAGTGACTCATGCTTTAAATACCATTTTTTACAGTTCTGCTTCACTATTCCGGTTGTCTTGTGTCATGGCCATTTTTTTGCATCTCTTTATATATTTGCTTTATGATATTGGAATGACCGAAAAACTTTATTCCTGTGAATAAAAAACGATGCATGGGCTTAAGCGATGTACAATTTATTTAATGTTGTTATTTTTGTCCTAAAAGTTTAAGAAGGCAGGCTTGCTGGGATTTTTGTTTGGCTAATGGCCTGCTTGTCCCCAGTTGCGTTAACAGTCTAAAAACGCATTTGAAAGACTATGAGATCAGACGAAAATGTCAGAGTGCAATGGTAACGTGGAAAATCTTAGAGAATAAAATAAACAGACATTGGAGGCTCAGGCTTTCAAATGCAAAAAACTGACCAGCTGTTTGTGATGCGAGATCAGTGAGACACCAGATGCGAGATGCAGGGGAACAGGGAGTTTATTAAAACAAAAGAAAACAGGCACGAGGGCCAACAGAAAACTTGGCCCAAAGGGTTGCAAAAAACCAACTAAGGTAAGCTTCACAGAGCTGAAAACTAAAGGTCCAAACGACAAAAAACAAAACCACTGGAACCTCCAGGGAGAAAAACCATGAACAGAAGAATAATCAGGCAAGAATACTAACTACAAGAACTTGACTAGGCTATGAAGAAGACGTAAATACTGTAGTAAACCACAAGGGCATGGAAACTCGAGACTCTGTCTGCCAGCCAACTTCCACCGACTCCAGATAAAGGGAGGAAAATCAGCACACATGAGGGGCAACACCTGGAGAAGAAACAAGGGGCAAGGCAAGATCATGAGACAAGGACAATGATAGGCTGACATGACTTGCTCATTAAGAAAATGAGCGTGCTCAGCAAAAGTACCAATGAAGCATGCAGATTGGAAGGAAGCATGAATGTTAAAACAGAAAAGCACAGCAAGATCTTGAAATAGCAAAGCAGGAATCATGACAATAAACTCCCTATCTAAATTAGTAGTATTAGTAATGTGCCTGTCTAAGAATTACACCTCCCGTGACTGTTAGTAAATGTTAGTAACTTAAAAACAGTTAATTGTCAATTAAGCTTAGGCAGCCCTGAATCACGCACAGCACAGAAGGAAGGGGGAAATACCAAAAAGCCAACCAGAGCTCTAAAGTAAGGAAAACGAAGACATGGGGCGGGCATGAGACAAGCGGTGGAGTGGCTGGGCAGACCTGGCAAAACACAACATGGGAAAGTAAAAACATGAACAATAAACATGAACTATGAAATGTGAAATCCTGAGACAAGAAACTGTTAAAACCCAAAACTACTGTCCTGACCAAAGGCCCAGGACCCTGGAACACAACAGTTTGGCCATGATGATCCTTATATAGCAAGCAGTTTTCATTTGGAGGGGGGACACGAAAGCAGTAAGACTGACATTAAATTAATGGGCAATCGCAAGTGTGTGTTCGGTTAAAATGTGCCTGAGCTTGCAAAAGGACCCCTCTGATGGACCAGTTGTTAACAGCCTACTATTTGATGAATATTGATTCATTGTTCTACGGCGCTAAATAAAAAAAAATTTCTGGAATACAGGAAGACCTTCAAATTTTCCATTTCAAAACCCTGTCTTGACGTTCAGAATCACCTGTCATTAAGGTTGCAACCACCGAGTACTGCAGTTCTGAAGCTAGTGAGCTATTCTTTGCCCTTTAGAGTCTGTAAGTAAGATATGTAACATTATTTAAAAAGGTTATGTATGAATTTCTTTTAAAATTTTCCCTAATTTTTTTTAAAATTCCTTTTTTAAAAATTTTAAAAAAAGTTTTTTTGCAAATTTTTTTAAAAAATTTTAGTTAAACCTCCAAAAAATTTTTTTTTTTTAAAAATTTAAAAAATTTATGTTTCTAATATAGGACTGCGTCATTGAATTAAATTTCTTTCAGGACATCTTTAGGATGTAAAGGATCTTTAATATAAATAGGATTGTTTCTTTTTGGACATTACCCACCAAATCCCTGCCTACAGAATAGTAAATTCACTCACATGTACACAAGTTCAACTGAATGTGGACTGGATGATGTGTATGTTGGTGTTTCACGAGACAACACATTCTACTTTCACAACACTTGGAGAGTTTTGGAAGCATTAAAGCCTCATCTTTTAGAAAAAAAAAAAAAAAAAGACCATTACCGTATTGTACTAAATTTTTACAAGCTGTTGAGGATGGTATCTTTTATTAAACCTGGTCGAGGGACTTGGGGAGGGGGGACATGGTGATCTGGTTGGATGGTAAAATCACAAATGCCAGTAGCCACTGGATTTGTATGCTAGATATACACGCGTTATTTTGTTGAAGGCTAATTGGTGTAATTTTAGAATGGCTGGTAAGAATTCACTGCATAGTTCATTTTGTAAAAGATTGTTCCATTCCGAAACCAGTAAAATTCATCTGTGCCTTTGGTTGGGTTCTGAGTGGCACCTCTAAGATCTGCAAACGCTGATGCGGGGGAGCCTAGAGGCTGTGTTTACAAATGGCTGATAAGCTCGGGTCCAGAGCCATGCCAGATAGCAATAAAGTAGGACTTCCCCCAGGATGCTTGCTCAGCCTGCATGTGGAAGGTGTTAATGGTCTTACTGTTACTCTGTACGGGGGGGTAGTTGCAAAGCTCTGGCTGACACAATGCCCCTGTGGGAGTCATATTACTATCCTTATTCTTAAGTAAAGTCCAGTTATATTAATCTGTTTCAAATAATCTAAACCTCTGAGAAGAGCATAATATGTTTATATGTTCAATATCCTGTTAAGAAATCACTTATATACTTATAACCCAATTAAACTATATATTAATTCATCTTAAGACTTTTTCATGACAACTGCATCATATTAGTGCATATTCATATCATGTTTGGTCTATATTCTCAGGGATCTTAAGGAGTTGAATGAGTATGTTTCATTCCCATTGAAATTATGGTTCAGCCTCTTTGAAACTCCTTGAGAATTTGGTCAGAATCCTCTCTTGGTAATCACCCTATTCTCCTCTCTCTGCTGAAGTGTTTTATTACATCCTCCAAAATGGTGGGAAAACCCGGGGCAAAAACCAGATTCACCCCCTTCTAGGTGTTTATGGCCATGCCTGGATCAGTGCGACACATCACGGCTGAAAGCAAAGAGAAACAATCCATTCTGGGACGATCGAATCCGACCTCTCCACGCGTACGTAAGTGCGTGTATAGCCTCTTTAGCTATGGCGGATCATCTTTCTAATTTCGCACTCACCCAACTCTGTGTGTGTAGCTGTCACCAGGTATGACTTTGATATTTGTCTAAATTCGTGGAAACTAATATTTGGTCTGTTGATTTAAGCTCTTGCCTACCTGGTGAATAAATTCTTGTTATTCCTTTAAATCCTGGCGCGGTCTCTCGTGACTCTTAACTTTTTATTCTAGCCACGCTATGCATTTTGATACCTAGGGGGTATAATCCCAACCGAGGAATGAATGACCAACAGCAGCCTGGTATGGGAATTGGTTTTATTAAGTTGGAGAGACGATCATGATCTACTTACATAAAGGGTTTGCGTATTACCGGTTCTGGGATTCTAGCCTTAAGGAAATCCATGGACGAAAAGTCGGTTATCTGTTAAAATTACCTGAAGGGAACCTATGGCTAAAGATCTGGGTTTATGTATTCACGCCAAAAAGATGCTGTTGCAGTGATGGCTGACTTCCAACTCTAATTCAATCGATTTAACCTAGGATTCGCCGTAACAGTATTAAAAACCCGGGAGTACATAAGGCTTAGTGACGGCGTGTAGTCTCCTTAAGAGTTCGAGGTGTAGTCACTTCGAGACCCACGAGGTTTCTCAGATTATGGATTCCTAATTTAATTTGGAGTCAGATATTTAACGAGAGTATAACTAAATTCATTATTATGTTTCTATTATGGAGTCAGATTAATTGTAACCGTTGTGTTTTTGTGCCCCGTTGTTTGAACGGAGAAAATAGATCCATTTTATTGCGATTCACACCAGCCAGGAGATCGCGCGAGTTAACGCCAGCCTAAAGAACACGTGGAGCCTTCGGCCCCTGCAGGTACTTCCGGGCTATTGGTATTGTTTGTGGGTTTTATTATATAAACTCAAGAAGTAATAATATCAATGTTTTATTAGATATATGGTCCAATATGATGTCAAACGCACTGCCCCTGCCCCTGGAGAGTGGGTCAGTACAAATTCCCGGCCACTTTTTGCCCCAGTCCATGCTAACTCCATTGCTACTGTGTTTGACTTGTGAGGTTATATGTTGTGTTTCAAGGCCAAGATGACAAGAAGGCACTTTCCACAGTCGTGATCCCACCAACAACTGAGCAGGTAGTATGCTGTGTGGAAATTGAGCACATGGTACCAACACTGAGTAGAGGAGAGTGAAGTAGATCCAGTACCATGCAGGAAAAGCAATTATTAGTCATCTACCCAGTGGCCCTGTCGTGCTTGGCCCCTTCATTGCTGCTTGCAGCCAGGCTTTTACAATGTAATCACAGGGTCTTCCAGGACCAGGTCCGGAAATGAAAAGTAGTCACAAATGTAAAAAAATGCCAGGACACAAGGCCTTTTACATGTTTTGAAATGTTTAATATCTATTTTGAAGACCAGAACATTTACAACGTGCTTATAAACTTTAGCTAAGCTGAGTATATGAACAATCAGTATCAATACACTGCATACATACTTCATGCATATTCAAGATTGGTTCTTGCTGAACCAAAACATTAACTTAAAATGCTTATGAACTTGCTTAACCTGTGCATTTTCAATCAGTAACAATGCACTGCATTTATACAGCATGTATATTCAAAATTGCTTTTATAAAAAATGTGGAGTGTATGAACTTAACTTCAATTTAATGTGCCCTATTAATAAAATTCTTTTCCTGCAAAATTTCCTTCAGCTGGTGGAAGCCCACAACCGTTAGTTAACGTGGAGAGGAATGACAGTTTTTGCTGCCAATCAATATATTCAGTTTTTTTAGTTGGAACGCTGTGTAGATGACGGTGCCACGAGCGATTTTTCAGAGATATAATGTTTTGACATTAAACAGCAGGAAGAGGAAAACAGCCATATAGCTCTGATCAAACGACTATACTCTGATTAACCAAGTAATTCAAATAATTCATGGCCTATAGATGTGGATCAATATTTATAATTTAAACAGCCATTGTGTGCCTGACCACAGAGATAGAGTACCAGCAATGACATAGCTCTAATTTGACTGTGAAACATGCTAAATTTACATCAGTGTAGTACTACAGTCCTGTATGAAGTCCCTCTTGCTTTAATTGCAGATATTGGGGGTGGAAAAAATATTGAAGTCCTTCTTGAAAAAAAGGCTTTACATTTGAAGACTTAAAACCTAAATACTGCACAAACCAGTGTCATTCCTATTAATATAAATACTGCTCACAGTTGGGGTGTGTTTAACTGACAAAAGATGTGCAGAGCTTTAAAAGATAAATCTCAAAAGCATGATTAGTGTACTAAAACAACAGTCGTGAAAATTCCTGAGCCCAAACTGCTTTTAAAGAGTTCTGCAGACGACGATTCAATATGGCAATGCGCAAAACACTTTTGTTTGATAGTTGCTAATAACCAGTAAATTACAGCTCAAAAAATCACAGAGGAACTGAGTCAGTTCCCAAAAAAAGCAGTATATCATGAGTTAAATAAAGCTGCCCTTGTTTCTGATGACTAACCCCGATAAGCCTTTCGCTCTCTGGAGCTCCAGACTTACAGCTAAACTCATAACGGCGCAGCATCCCCCTGAAATCAGAGATACAGTCGAGGTAATATTACAGGCAATGGACACTCTTCCTCTCGTTGACCTTTGGACATGTTCGAGACACATTGTTCAAGAATTTAACATTTTATCTGCATTCTTTTAGTGGCTTTCTGCAGTTGATTTTTATACTGGTTACATTACACGTTGTTCCATGTTGAATGCGTTACATCATTTTTCGACTAAAATACTTTGAATGGTGTATTCGCTGGCTAATTGTTGGCATTAAGTACAGGAATAGCCAATACAATCATTTTGTATTTGCATATAGGTTGTGCCTCCAGAAAGGTCTGTAGTCACTGTTGGCTCTTCCTAAAGCAAAACTAGATCCTATGCTGGCATGATGAGATTAAATATTTAAATAAGAGAAAAAATTGGTCACTTTACCTTGAATTGATAGTTCATGCATATCCATAAAATGGTGAAGGCATTCGGTTGATTCAAAGAATTTATGTTTTTTCATCAATGCCTTTGGTTACAGTTATGTTAATTGTTTTCTCTTTGTATATTACACTCATATCAGAGCTAAAATACTTGCCTATAACTGACTTCAATGTTTGTCTTTGTTTCGCGGAACTAATTTTTCAACCTAACGAGAAATCCATTATGCACTTTAACAGACAATCACAAGTATACATCTCATGTGCTTACATTATGAGGCTCAGGGAAGGAAGCCGCAGCAGATGCAGGGCAAATTATTAAGGCATGGTAGCTGCTGAACCTTGGAGATGCAGAGTAGGGGTTCAATGCTGCAACTGAGTTCCATGGTACGGTAGATCAGAAATTGAATGATGCAGATGGTTTTGTACTGGGGCCAATGAGATAGAAACGGGGGGTGTGGTAGCAGCTAGAGGCAGGTAATGAAACACTATGATTGCCAGAGTGATTTGCACTGTTCTTTGGGCTTTCTTTTTCATGGGGCTTATCTTCTCCTTGCCCAGGACTGACTTCCTCAGACTCCTCATGATAGAAATGTTGCAGAAAACCATGATTATGCTGATGGTCAGGATTATTCCAGTGAAGAAGATACCTGAGTAATATTTCTTCCATCCCTCATATGGAGAGGCCATAGCTATCAAGAATAGCCAAACAAGATGGAAATGGCCACCTGGATCTTGTTATCCTTGATGCTGGTGAACAAATAGTGGACCACGGCCACGTAGCGGTCCAAGCAAATGCAGGTGAGGAAGAGAGGGGAGGTGTCTTTTATCCCAAACATCATGTTCACAAAATACATATTGGCTCTCGGATTTATAAATATCATGCTAAGATTGTCCAGGGGCATAATCAGGAGTAGGAGGGCATTCCATAGCTTGGCTAGTTGATAAAGAAGACATCAGAGGTGGAAGACGAGATCTTCCTTTTCTGGCCACCAGCCAAAGTACCATGATATTGGCAGGGTAGCCCATAAAAACGTTGATAACATAGACAGCATATAGAACCTTATACACAGAATATGGGAATATACATATTTCATACAAACTGAAGAGACTGGATCCTGAAGAGGAGTAGTTGAATGATAGGATGGAGTTGATGGCAGAGCTGTTCATTTTGGCTTTTATTTACCAAGCAGGTCTGAGGGTTGATGTCTTGAGAAAAAGGAGTGAAATATAAAGTGGTTTACAATGCCAAAATGAACAGAGCAATGGTCCTCACCGCTTAAACTGACTGCAAGGCTAAATTGTGTTCTTATATTGATGCTGATTCCTGCATTATTTTACATCATTCTTTTCTCCAAAGTATTTCTCATCATAACACATTTACTGCAAAAAATACCAATGACAACACTCTTATGCTGGCCAATTTGCACAAAAATCAAGCTCGGCCAATTGGATAAATAAATTAATCATGAAGGAGCCCTGCAGAATTTTGTAGTATTGTGGCAGTGAGGGATAATTTTTTTTCTGGGAAGACTGCCTCCATGCTGAAAAACTACCTTTCCTCTGAGCAACCACTCTTTACTCTTAGAAACTGCACAGCTGCTTCCCGAGATTGGAGACAGTGTTCCCAGAAGACTAGGTTTGCCCTTTGGGTTTACTGTATTACAGTCTGCAACAGGCTCTCACTCAAGCACAGCTTAAGAAATGAAAGAGTGGTTCATCAGCTTGAAAGAAAGAATAAGTGACTCACCTGAGAAACTGCAGAGGCTCAGCATACACTCCTTAAGTCAGACAGACCAGCAACTGGTGGTCCTGATCACCTGTGTCCAGGAGGGTTATGTTTTTATTCAATATAGTTCCAGTTCATGAAAATGTATAAATTTGTGTGGTATGCAAGCAGTGCAGCCTCTAGCCAATCACAAATCCAGTGAGGGAGCAATAGCACAATACTCTGTCACCACAGGATTATAAGGCTTGAGGATGGGTGGGTGTGCTAAAAGTTTCATGCGTAATGGGGGTTATTAGATTTGGGGCAATAGTTTGATTTTAGACAAACAGCTATGCAGTAAAAACAGAGGATTTGGCTGAAAGGAGGGGTAGATGAGTGCCCCTCATCCCTGTTCTAATATATTATTTTAGTCAGTGATGCATCCAAGAAGCGCATCCCACAAACAAGTGGACGCAATGCAGTCAGCCAGCTGGAGCACAAGTGAGACTGTAACCTGGTGTAAGGTCTAATACGAAACCACAAGGTTCATCAAAAGCAGACTCAAACAATTCTCTTTCATCCTCACAAAGAAAAGAAACTGAGCACTCAGTTACAGTAAATGTATTTCTGAAGATAATATTAGGTACATTTATGATGGTTTGACTTTCATTTAAAAGTTTCGCAATAAGGAAGTTGGAGTAAACAAATAATTTTCTTTACATTCACTGCATAGACTTCACTAAAGCCTAGCATCTGTTGCAGGAGATCTATTGTCCTGTATGTTTTCATGCCGATCGTTAGAGAGGAGAACACAATCAAAGGTGTGAGATCTCACACAGCTGCAGATGAGTAGAGTCAGGTGTATTGGGGTTGAGTTGATAACTTACAGGATGGTAAATCCCCTTGATCTAAAGCTGACCCCCTGGAGGCATCAGCGTAGCACATTTTTCCTGTCGGCCCGTTAACCTCTCAGTTGTGAATTTAAGGGAAAGGGGAAAATCACAGTTAAGGTCCATGTGTACTATACCTGTGAAAAAGCATCACATTACAGCGGTAACATGGTGTTTATGTCATGGTTCTGGTTTTGTGGTTCATATGTTCATGTTTTTTGTTCATGATTTTGTCTTTTATTTATTCTTTTTGGTTATTGTAATTCTCAGGTTTTCAGTTCATGCCATTTTCAGTTCCATTGCACTTGTCTCCCCTGTCTCGTATCTAGTTGGTTCAGTCCGTCTCCCCGGTCTGTGTGCTCACCTGCTTCGGGTGATTTCAATGGTTTCTGGTGTTTCATAATATTCCTTCAATTCTCGTTTACTTCCTTAGCCTTGCTGTTCTGATTACTAACAAGACTAACATTTGTATTTTGTATCATAGTCTACTAACCCAACTAATCCATGTATATAGATTACTAACTCACTAACGAGCACTCGAGTTAAATCTGTAAAGTTGCACCGCTACTAATTAGTACTAATTCCCTCTCAGCAATCGCCCTGTTCTAGTTTCCGCCTCTTGCTCAGCTGTACCTGTCTCTCCTCTGCGTTTCTGCGAGATCTCTCGCACGTGCTTAATTGCTTTCCTGCACTCATTATCTGTGCACTTAGAACTCCCTGACCGGAGCTGTTTAAATTGTTAGAGATCGGTGATTTGTATGTTTGTTTTTAGCTTGTTTCTAGTTAGTTTCTGGTTTTAGTTTCTGGTTTTATTCCTAGTATGTTTCTCGTTAGTTTTTAGTATTGCTAATTATTTATATATTTATTATATTTATTCGTTAGAGCATGTATGTTTCTGGATGATTGCTCTGTCTCTGGTCTTCAGTGTCTTCCTCTCGTTTCTGTCTTGTGGCGTCTTGTCTTTTTCATCACACTCTCTTCCCTGTAATTTCGGTTGGGTGTTTCCACTTCCTTCTCTCTCGCTGTTCTCATTGACTATCCGCACCTGAGAGTAGTTTAGTGAGGCACGGGTGTTTAGTTAGATTAGAGTTAGGACTCCACCCGTTTCCCCTCTCTCTCCTATCACCGTCCTTGCTTTTCTAGTTCCACCTCTCTCTTCAGCTGTCCTGTGTTTAGCTGGGATTCCACTTAATTTGTTTGTGTATAAAAGACCCACTTTCCCTCAGCTTCTTGTCAACTCGTTTCTACCACAGCTCGTTCTTGGTCAGTCTCGTTTCTGCGCTCTTTTCTCGTTTCGATTGTTGAAAGCTCGTTTCTTGTGATTCTCCCGTAAGTCTTGTATTTGTTTGTATTGCGTTGTGAGATTGCGGTTTGTTTGATTAGTACTTCGTTCTCCCTGATTCCCATTTTGTACCTATCTGTTTAGTATCTCCTGTGTTCTCCCTTATCCCATCCAACTCCCTTTTTCCTTCCCCTTCCATTCCCTTAGTTTCAGCCTCTTTGTTACTGTCTTTGTGCGGACTGATTCTCTGGTTACTGGATTATTTTGCTTGTCCCCTGACTTCGATTCTGCCTCTTCTGCATTTCTGTTTGCCTGGCTATTGATCCATTTCTGTCTTGACCATGAGCTTTGTGAATCCCAATAAATGCCCTGCCAATGCTGAACTGCATTTGGAGTCTATGCCCATTCCTTTCATAAATATCATAGGCTGTGTGCGTGATTCTCGTCCGTGTCTTGGCTTTCGCCAGTTGTTGTGGTTTGGATTTCCCTCATGTGTTCCTCCCATTGTAATTAGTCTGATCCAGCTCACCTGTTCCCTGCATAGCATGTGACTTCCCTCCTCTCTATTTAGAGTCCTCACTGCTGTTCTGACTTTGTCCGAACGTTGATCAATATTTCTTTGTGCAGAGCCTCTTGTATGCCATTAATTACTGTTTTGCTTCGACTGCTTCGTCCGACTAAGGTTCTTGCCTTTGCCCTTTTTTGTATTGTTTTTGTCTTTCTGGATTTTGACCTATTTTTGCTACGACCACGATTCGGTGTTTGGATGTGTTTGACCCACTGCTTTGTTAATCGACTACGACTTTCTGCCTGCCGTCTATGTACCGTTGCTCATCTGTTTTTCTGGTACTGACCCCTGCCTGTCTAGTCGACTCTGTTTTTGGATTTCGTTTTGTGGCTTGGTAATTCTTGTGTTTTTTTGGATCTGACCCAGCACTCATTAAAGGCATAGATTTTTCGGATTTCCCTCTTGCGTGTGGTTCCTGAACGCACTGTCACAGTTTATGAACTCCAGGAGAAAACCTCTGTAATCACACTTTACAATAAGGAGACAAATCATTTGCTTCAGTAATGCTGAACTGATGAATGACTTGATGATATTGTGCATTAATTATTGCTGGATATATCATGAATTCATGTTTCTCAACATTTAATGATCAGGTCTTTGTGACTCTGATTCATTCACACGTAAAGAGAAACAAAACCCCCAAACCACTTTTTTAAAGCTTATAAAGAATTTTTTTCAATATTTTTGACGTAATGCTGATGGATTCAGGGTCAACGGTTTACATTTTTGCCCTCCACGGATTGAAATGCTGCTCTTGCAATTGAATTTTTCTTTTGGCTGATCTAGTACCATGTGAGGTACAGTGGATGGAAAATGAATACACCCCCTGAACATTTTTTTTCTGATTTACTTGACATATTGCCTGTAATTAAAGTGCAATTAATATCTGTTCCTACAAATCTACACACAGTACTTAACCTTTTCAAAGTGATAAAACAATTTTTTAATTGGTTTAACATTAATTAAAAATGAACAATTGCAATCAATTGGTTTGATTGCAATAATTGAATTGCATAACCAATCAGGCCAGCAAAATAATCGGTTCACCTCAAACTCCCCTATCTGATCTACGCTCAGGCATCAGGAAAGGCTCTCTGATCACTGAGGACCCCTCTCACCCCCTCTACCGCTCCTTCCCGTTACTCCCATCAGGCAGACGCTACAAAGTCCCTCTGGCCTGCAAAAACATCTCTAAAAAATAATTTATTCCATCCGCAATAACCATCCTGAACAAACAGACATAGACACAGCACAATATCCTGTTGGCATGCATGTATTTTTATTGATTTATTTTTATATGGGTGTAAGATCTGAAAAGGGGGTTGGAGCCCTGCAAATGCTGATGAGTGGGGGAGCCCAGAGGCTGGGAGTGGCAAATGGCTGATAGCTTGGGAACTGGGCCTCAAGGAACTCCGGAGCCATGCTAGATAACAATACTGTTTGGACTTCCTCCATTATCAGTGGGCCCAGGAAGGTGTTAATGGTCTTTCTGTGTCCTTGGTGTTACTCTGTACGGGGGGGTTAGTTGCAAAGCTCTGGCTGACACAATGCCCCTGTGGGAGTCATATTACTGTCCTCAGTCTTTCATATAACTGGACCTTAACTTATCTGTTTAAAATAATCTAAACCTCTGGGAACTTCACAATATGCTTATGTTCAATATCCTGCTAAGAAATCACTTCTGTACTCATAACCCAATTTACCTACATAATAATTCACCTTAAGACTTTTTCATGACAACTGCATCATATTAGTACATATTCATATCTTGTTTGGTCTTGTTATTCTCAGGGGAATCCAAGGGGTTGAATGGAGTATGTTTCATTCCCATTGAAATTATGGTTCATTCCCTTTTGGAAACTCCTGAAAATTGGTCAGAATCCTCTCGGGTAATCATCCTGATCTTATCTCTCTGCTTAATTGTTTGATTACCTCCTCCAAATGGGGGAAACCCAAAAACCAGATTCGACCCCCCTTCCAGGTAATTTATGGCCATGCCGCCTGGATCAAAGACGTGATTTGGCTTAAAGCAAAGAGAAACAATCTATTCTGGGAAGATCGTAGCCGACTTCCCACACGTACATCTCTATGCCGTGTGTAGCCAATCTATATAGTCAGGGAAGATCGTATCCGATCTCTCCCTGCGCACGTCAGTGCGTGTGAAGTAGCCTCTTTTCCATATAGTCAGGGAAGATCGTATCCGATCTCTCCCCGCGTACGCAAGTGCGTGAGTAGCCTCTTTAGTTCTGGAAGATCGCAGCCGACTTCCCACACGTGCACCTCTATGCCGTGTGTAGCCTCTATAGCTATGGCAGATCGTCTCCCTGATCTCGCCCTCACACAACTCTGTGTGTGCAGCTTTCGCCAGGTATGACTTTTATATTTGTCTAAATTCTTGGTAACTGATGTTTGGTCTGTTGATTTAAGCTCTTGCCTACCTGGTGAATAAATCATTGTTATTCCTTTAAACTTGCGTGGTCTCTGTGACTCCTAATCCTTTTTTCTTCTTTCTAGCCACGCTACGATCGGTACTTAGGGGGCGATTCCTTATCATTCCAGACTAGCTAGCTGATGTTTATAGGTAGTGATGGGTTTTAAGTTGGATTGTAAATTACGGTCTACTTATATAAAGGGTTTATGTAGTACTGGCTCTGGGGATCTGGCATTAAAGGGCACCCCTGGGCTTATAAGCCAGTGTCTGGTAGATCCACCTGAAGGAACCCTTGGGTATACATAAATCTGGGTTCATGATATATTTAAGCCAAGATGCTACTATCATGGTGATTTCTTCCATCCTCTAAAACTATCACTGAACTAAGATCCGGCAATTATGCTACAACCCGGGGGCATGTATTGAGCGACGCAGACCTTCACCTACGGGTCCGAGGTAGGTCCACGCATGTTTTCCCTAAATTATAAATTCTAATTCTAATTTGGAGTCAGATATTTAATGAGGGTATAACTAAATTTGGTATTGTAAATTTACTATGGAGTCAGATTAATTGTAACCCTTGTGCTTTTGTACTCCGTTCTTTTTTTTTTAAAGATTATTTTTTTGGGAATTTTCCCTTTATTCGATAGTTATATAGTGTAGAGAGACAGGAAAGTTGGGGAGAAGAATGGGGGAAGACATGCAGCAAATGACCAAGCCGGACTCGAACCCAGGTCGCTGCGGGAAGGACACAGCCTTTATGGTATACGCACTTAGACCGATGAGCCACTGGGGCACCCCTTGTACCCTGTTCTTTGAAGGGAGAAAATTGATCCATTTTATAGTGATTTGCACCAGCCAAAGGATCGCGCTTGTTAACACCAGCCCAAAGAACACGTTGAGCCTTCGCCCCCCGCAATTTCCGTCGTTGATATTGTTTGGTGGGGTTTTACATGGGTGTTTTAACAGTTCTTCCAATGTGCTTGTAAAATATTGTGTTGTTTTGAATGTGTTTTAAATGTGAAATGTATATTCTGTTAAAGGAAAATTCCTGTCACTGATGGGGCAGACAATAAGGATTATCTATCTACAAGCATCCACCCCCTTCACTGAATCATTCCATAAACTATCTCAGGAAATGAAAAATTGCCTTCAAGAACAATCAATAGCTAACTGCCCCACATCTGTGTGGAATCACAGCAATTAACTTGATGACATGAATAAAAACAGTTGTTTACCACAGTCCCTCAGTATCCAAGAGCAGTGTCACTGACAGGCAGAATAAAAACAGCTGTTTACCATGGTCCCTCAGTATGCAAGAGCAGTGTCACTGAAAGGCAGAATAAAAACCGCTGTTTACCATGGTCCCTTAGTATGCAAGAGCAGTCTCACTGAAAGGCAGAATAAAAACCGCTGTTTACCATGGTCCCTTAGTATACAAGAGCAGTCTCACTGAAAGGCAGAATAAAAACAGCTGTTTACCATGGTCCCTTAGTATGCAAGAGCAGTGTCACTGAAAGGCAGAATAAAAACAGCTGTTTACCACGGTCCCTTAGTATACAAGAGCAGTGTCACTGAAAGGCAGAATTAAAACAGCTGTTTACCACGGTCCCTTAGTATACAAGAGCAGTGTCACTGAAAGGCAGAATAAAAACAGCTGTTTACCATGGTCCCTCAGTATGCAAGAGCAGTGTCACTGAAAGGCAGAAGCATAAGCTCCAAAGATCTCGCCAAAGAAGTCCATGAAAAAGCTGTGGAAAGGTACACATCAGGTGAGGGATATAAGAAGATTTCTACAGCTTTGAAGATACCTTGGAGCACCGTTATAACCCTAATTAAGAAATGGAAAGTGCATGGCTCCACTCACAGTCTGCCAAAATCAGGGCGTCCGTCTAAACTGAATGACCGGGAGAGAAGACAACTGGTCAGAGAGGCTACCAAGAATCCAATGGCAACATTGAAAGAGCTCCAGGATTTTACGGCCAACAGAGGGAAACTTGTGCATCATGCAACTATTTATAAAAGATATTGCACACATCTGGCCTGTATGGAAGGGTGGCAAAAAAGCCATTTCTCAAAAAGGTCCACCAGGAGGCCCGCTTGAAATATGCAAAAGAACACCTTGCAGGGCTCGAATTAGGATTTTTTGACTGGATGCACCAAAATGGGTGCGCTCGTGCGTGTTTAGGTGCACAGTCTAAAACTTGCTTGATTCAATTTTAAAAAAAAAAGCCGCTTTGCAGCAGAACAAAATGAATTACCAAATATTCTTAAACTCATATTCTTTGATATGCCATAGGACGACTGTAAATTTGCAGTGGTGCAACAGGTTCGGGTTATTGGTGGGATTTTATTATAATCATGCTGTATATAAGAAAAATAATGGAAAAAATGCAAAAAAAAAAAAAAACAACGAAGAAATCAGTCAAACTGAGTATTGTTATTTATCACAGTCAGATTATATTCAGTCTATAAGTTAATTTCACTTTGTTTGACTTTGCTGAGAAACTGAAGTAATTTTCCACAACTCCATCATAGGACCTCTCTGGCCTCAATTACAGCAACAGTGCTGCTTTTTGCTGTTTTTATATTCTTTTATTCTTCATAACTCCATAATTAAAACCCTCTCCTCCTTGACTATATTTAATCTAGAAGAATTTTTTTGTAAGATTTTATTAATCACCCAGCAGCCCCTTACATTACATCCAACGAATAAGTGCATCCATCAACCAACATGAATGGATCTACAAACATGAATCTCAATTACAATTTCCCAAGTGTCTACCCGAGTATGCACCTGCATAATTTCAAGTGTCCACCCAATCAGTGTAAAACGTCATTTATTTCTCCTATTAGGCCGCAGTCCCATTGGTGCGGGTCGTGGTCTGTGCTGGCGGCGCCCCCTGGTGCGCGAGGGGCCGATGTCCCACAAACCCCCTGACCCTGGATCAGGGAAAGTCTTTGTAGAGAAATATACAGTACGCGATCGGTCAATTGCTGAGAGGAAATGGAATCAATGATGCGTTAAACGCCCTCTTCATGGGAGAGCGCACAGACGCCAAAGCACAAAGCCGAGTTTATCAAAGAAAGATTATAACCACCCTTGTGGTACTAATTATCTCTGATTGAGAGTTCAGGGTTTGTTGATCCGGCTCACTCAATTAAAGGAGGACTATACTGACCTACACGGTTTGACTTAATCTTATATTAATTAACTCCAACATAATATCCACGGTCGATTTTTTGTCCATACGTACCCCCTGTTCTTTTAAATGACCATTAATTAGCTGGAATTGCTGTTTCCAGGAGGCCGCCATTAACGCCACAAGTGGCATGAGAACTTGCGAAATCATAACGTCACTGCGGCTGCCACTTGCATTCATGTGCATGATGCAGGCGATGTCAAAATGTCTGCATACATGGATATCTAAATAATTAGGCTGCCAACCAATTTAAAATTGTTCATTGAGCGAATCAACTGTTTGATTTCAAATTGAGCCAAGTAAATGGGAAGGGGGTAAAAGCAATTGTCGAGTACAGGAGAATGATTTTGAAGACTTTAACTTTGCTTAGTTCAGCAGGCAGTTTGCCTTAATGTGTTTGCTTGATTATTACATTTGGCCGTTGTGAGCGAATCTTGTTCAATTATTAAATAAAAAAATGTTTAACATTTGCGGCACAGATTTGCCTGAACGAGCTTGTCCTGTCTTCGGTGCATTTGTCTATTGCTTGCAATGCAAAAATAATTTCTCTCTCACATTCATGTTTGATGCGCTTCACACAATGTTTTCTACTTTGCGTATATTTTTAGTCGCTTAAAAAGCAGGGCCATCTTAACATGATTTTATTTTTAAGAAATCTTTTTTAATAATACGTGAAAGTTTTCCGACGAGAGGTTGAATTCAGAGGTCTGCTATTTCTTCAGATTACTGACATTATTTCAATCTAGCACGGTAGCCTGGTTCGGTTTGTCTGCTTCTCATTATCTCTTCTAAATCATTATTGGCTTGATTTTGGTTTTGATTGGTCAGTTGGCTGAATAAATGGCTTGATTACAAGTTAGGCAAAGTACACAGGAATTGATTTAAGGTGAGCTAATTATGCCAAGGTGACGGTAGCTGTCCAGCCTCGCTGGTAAATAGCAGACTTCAAATCGCACTTTTCTTTCCGGAAGCATTTCAAATGGCCTCTGATGTTAGTTCACCTCTAAATTAAAGTTGTGTCGGATAGACAAAGGTAATTATGAAGCTCGTCTGTCTGCCCCATAGAGGAAGCGGGAATATCTCGGTCATTCAACAATCTCAATGCAGGACCGCAGGACAATGGAAATTCATGGCGCTGACAGCCGCACTGACGTCACGATTAGGGGCGCCCCAAGCGGATCGAGGGTGAATTTTCGTCTGCTGTGGTGAAAATGGCACGGTCCACTAGTTTTGTAAAATCGCTCATAAAAATTAAAGAAATCGCAAAATAAAGAAAACAAAGTCGTAGGAGCTTTTTTCATGATATATTGAAATTATAACACCCAACTTTCCCAGCCATGATAGTCCTCCTTTAAAACCTGTCTATAATGAACTTGCTTCGTGGTATACCTCCCAGAGTTTTGTGGTTTCCGAACACCTGCACCCCTGTCAGTTCAAGTCAACGAATTTCAAATCTTGAGCGTAATTTCAAATGTAATCTTACATGCTGTCTGTGTTTGTCTATTCTGTTTATTCGTCAGAAAATACTTGTTTTTTAAAATTAAGAAAGCAATTGGAGAAACTTTATAAACAAGGAGATAATCAAACTCGGTTTTAATGTGTGAAATAACTAGAATTGCCTGTGACTTGGCTGAGGAAAGTTCTCAGTGAAGCAGCTGAAAGACCAGTCAGACACCATATTATAGTCAGGTGGCCGTGCTCAGCCAATGACAACACATACACGGCCTCAGACCAAACGTCTTCCACAGTCTTGTAGTCATATTGATTTTGTCATTTATAATCGTCCCTTACCGATAAAATTTATAATTTCAGGCAAGGATGAGCGCATTTGTAGAAAGAGGATTTATTTTGGGGGCAGATTTACTAGATGCACGCGGTGCATCCGACTTTAAATTTTGGGTGCACCTGCCGAAAACTGGGTGCATACTGCACTTATGCACCCGCTATTTCGAGCCCTGCCTTGTGGAACCTGCAACAAACTGGCAGAACGTTTTGTGGTCTGAAGAAACCAAAGTAGAACTTTTTGGCATGAATGCCAAATGCTATGTTTGGCGAAAACCCAACATCGCTCATGACGAAAAACACACCATCCCGACTGTGAAGCATGGTGGTGGCAGCATAATGTTATGGGGATGTTTCTCATCTAAAGGGACTGGGGAACTTGTCAAGCCTGAAGGGAGGATGGATGGGGCCAAATACAGGGATATTCTGGAGAAGAACCTGAAGAAGTCTGCAAGGAGACTGAGAATGGGTCCAAAATTCATATTCCAGCACGACAATGACCCAAAGCACAAGGCCAAAGCTACCACTGTGTGGCTTGTAAAGACTAAGGTGGGTGTGCTGGAATGGCCAAGCCAAAGCCCTGACCTAAATCCAACTGAAAACTTGTGGAATGACTGAAGGTTGCTGTCCATCAGCACAAACCAACAAACCTCTCCCAGCTTGAACAGTTCTGCAAAGAGGAGGGGGAAGATCTCCAAGTGCAGGTGCGCCAACCTTGTGCAGAGCTGCCCAAAAAGACTGGGAGCTGTAATTGCTGCCAAAGGTGCTTCCACCAAGTATTGACTCAGGGGGGTGTATACTTAAAAAATTAGGAAATTTCAGTTTTGTTCATTAAATGCTCTCTTTTTTCAAATTAAAATAATTTCACTGCATTCATATGGTATGTTGTGTTCTTTCGGTCGGGGAAAAACGAGTCCCATTTTAATCCATTAAATTTATATTCTGTGACACAACAAGACATAAAAATATTGAAGGGGGGTGTATTCATTTTCTATCCACTGTATTTTCCTCCTCCTCCTTCCTCCGTTTTCTATATTGCGCACCTGACATCTTGGACCTTTTCATTACGAGCAATAACCAGCCGCTTGACAGCCGTGGTTCGGAGCCATTTCTCTCTAAGATTAAAATCCGCATCAGTCTCCCATAGGCTACCCTATTTCCAACACACACTCCTGACGCTGCACCATGAGTGCAGGCCCTGTGGAGCCAGGTCAGATGATGAGAAACTGCCGGGGTGCAAAGCATATTATTCACCCCGCCCACAACGAGTGTTGCGGAAGGGTGAATGTGGTTGTCGCGTTTATTTATTTATTTATTTGTGTGTGTGTGTGTGTGTGTGTGTGTGTGTGTGTGTGTGCCTGTTTGCACACTCACTCACACACACACACACACACACAAATTCAGGATGGATTGTCTTCAAATTTGGTAGGGACAATCCTTTGGCAGAAGAGAAGAAATGATAAGTTTTTGGTGAAGATCCGGATAAAGATTTTTTTAACACTGGGAGATAGGGCAGACTTTCCACTGCTTATAACTTGAAATTGGTTGGAGATAGGCATGTACTTACTATTAATCACTAATAGAAATTGGGTATGGAGATTCTTTTACCACCAAATGTTACAACCTTCAGCGACCTTGAAAGGTGAAACTCAGCATCACCACTTTTCCGAGTGCTCTAGCAGCCAAACGATGCAAGATAGACCCATAGTTACTAATGAACACTATTAGGAAGTCATATACGGTGAATCTAATGCCACCGTAATCTTGACCTTCAAGTCACCGTGAAAGGTCAAAATGGCTGACCTTCATATTTTCAGGCTCTGAAACTGAGAAACCACCAGAGATGGGCCCTATGTTATCCTCAATCACAAATAGGAAACCATATATGGGGACACCAACTGCACCATGACCAGGGCTGGACTGGGACAAAAAAACGGCCCTGGCATTTTCGGCCATGGCGGCCCAACCTGATCTTGACGTGACAGCCCACCATAGGCGCACACTTTGCTATTACCAAAAGTTAAAATTAAGCTCAGTCGTAGCCTACATGCCCTGGAACTCCACACCGAAAGGCCCCAGTCCAGAATCGAACCCACAACCTTCTTGCTGTGTGGTGGCAGTGCTAATCACTGCACCACCATGACAAAGAAAAAGTTATTATTATTATAAATAATACATTTACATGAATGAATGTGAAAAAGAAATGTGACTTTGGGGCCATTTATAATTTTTTCAATAAGACCATTGCACTATTTGGATTGATTAATACATAACCTTTTCAAATAACGTTACATATCTTACAGACTCAACAGAGCATAGAACAGCTCACTAGCTTCAGAACCGCAGTACTCGCTGGTTGCAAGTTTATTGGCAGATGATTCTGAACGTCAAGACAGGGTTTTAAATAGGAAAATTTGAAAGTCTTCCTTGCTGTATTCCAGGACAAATTTTATTTGCCACTGTAAAACAACGAATCAATATGCATCAAATAGTAGGTTATTAACAGCTGGTCCATCAGTGGGGGCCTTTTGTAAGCTCAAGCAAATTTTAACCGAATACATACTTGCGATAGCCTATTAATTTGACGTCAATCTTACTGCTTTCCGTGTCCCCCTCCAAATGAAAACTGCTTGCTACATGAGGATCATCGCAGCCAAACAGCTGGTCAAATTTTTTAGCATTTGAAAGCCTGAGGCTCCATTGTCTGTTTACTTTATTCTCGAATCTTCTCCGCCTCTCCACTGCTTTCTGACAGAAACGCATTTTTGGACTGTTAACGCAACTGGGACAAGCAAGGCCATTGGTCAAACTAATTTTCCAGCAAGCCTGCCTTCTGAAACTTTTAGGACGAAAACAACAACATTAAATAAACTGTACATGGCTTAAGCCTTTGCATCGTTTTTTTTTTTCTATCTGCAAGAATACAGTTTTTTGGTAATTCGTATATCATAAAACAAATATATAAATAGATACTGAAAAATGGCCAAGATGCAAGATAACCGGAATAGTGAAGTAGACGAATAAAAAGTGGAATATGAAGCATGTGTCATCTCAAATTATAGATGCTGAGAATCTCAGGGAAAGCTCCTGAAATAACATAGTGTGATGAGAAATATGCCGTACTTAGATATGTCTCTTCTCTGAATGGAATTCCACTTCGAAATAGCTAAAATCATCCTGCTGTTTGCTCGCCTTTATGTGGGCCTCTGGCTACCAACGGGCCATACGCAATTGCGTTTCTTTTTTTTTGCCTGAGGAGGGAGGGCTCAGAGATTTCATTGGGCCAGCCCTTTGTCAGTGTAGAAAATGAACCAATGGGCCGCTTTCCGTGTTTTAAAGGCCGGCGCGGTCATTCAAAATTATTGATGTTATTACAAATTTATAAACTATGTTTCACCGGCCCAAAATGCGCGTCGGCCCACCGGGCATTGCTCAGTACGTCAGATTACCAGTCCAGCCTTACTCGGATCTACACTAGGTCTCAGTTAAAAATGAAAAATCAAAATTGTGAGATAAGATAAAATCATGTAAAATAATGGTTTTATCTGTAAGAGACCTAGCATTAAAAAGAGCAAACTTTACAGAAGTAAAATCTTCAGCCTGACTCGGTGTACAAAAAAAATCTTAACTGAGTTATTCAGCTTAGCAGCAGTAGGGTGGTGCTCTTTGGTTAGGAAGATCAGAAATACTGAAACCTTGAGAAAACTGATCTCTAGTGCAGACACTACCTGGTCCAGCTGTCATCCTTACAGGGTAATTAAAAGGATTAAAAGCTATCGGGCCGAAGCATTTACTGTCTGGAAGATACATTTTATGACAAGTACCATTAGATGGCCCCAGCCCAATCATGAAACTATTCATATTACATAACATAACATAACATAACATAACATGAATGGCGAGAACAGGCCGTTCAGCCCAACTAGGCTCGCCAGTTTCTTTGTACCATCGTGAATATATCACTTCAGATACTCAATGACTCAATGGTATCTAGCTTTAAGTCAAGTCTGCTCTTGAAAACTCCCAAGGTCTCTGCCTCAACAATATGGTCAGGCAAGCTGTTCCACACCGAAATTACTCTTTGGGTGAAGAAATATTTCCGAATATCAGTGCTAAATTTACCTTTTTAGTCAGCTTCCATTTGTGACCCCGAGTTCTGCTAACAACACTTGGTTGAAGGAATCCTACATAATTCACTTTGTTAATCCCTTTAACATATTTAAAGACCTCAATCAAATCACCCCTTAGTCTCCTTTTCCTAAGACTAAAGAGATTAAGGATCTTCAGCCTTTTCTCATAGCTTTCATCTTTAATACCCGGAATTAGCTTCGTGGCTCTTCTCTGAACTTTCTCTAAAGCCTCTATGTCTTTCTTAAAGTATGGTCCCCAGAACTGTACACAATACTCTAGATGTGGTCTGACGAATGTGTTGTACAAAAGAAGCATCACCTCCTTGGATTTGAACTCAATACTTTTGGCAATGTATCCCAGCATCCGATTGGCTTTTTTAACAGCTACGGCACAATGGCTAGAGCCTGTGAGGGTTTGGTCAACAATCACTCCCAGATCTTTCTCTTGTGGAGCACATTCCAGTTTAAAACCTCCCATGAAGTAATCCCGTCTAATGTTTTTATTACCTACATGTACTACTTTATATTTCGCTACATTAAATTTCATTTGCCACATTTCTGCCCAATTCTGAATTCTATCCAAATCATCCTGAATCACTTTAGTGGACTTTAAACTATTTGCCAAGCCCCCCAATTTAGTATCATCTGCAAATTTCACTAATCTGCTCTCAATATTCCTATCAAGGTCATTAATGCAGATGAGGAACAGCAGGGGTCCCAACACCGATCCCTGGGGGACGCCACTCCCCACCCTACCTAGCTCAGATGATATACCACTGACCACCACTCTTTGTGTTCTGTCCTGCAACCAGTTATGAATCCACTTCAGAATACCACCTGTAACTCCAATGGAGCTCATTTTAAAAATTAGTCTCTTATGCGGTACTGTGTCAAATGCTTTCTGAAAATCCAAATATATGATGTCATAAGCCCTGCTCTGGTCATAAGTCTTGGTGGCCTCTTCAAAAAATTCCAGAAGGTTTGTCAGGCATGACCTTCCTTTTACGAAAACCATGTTGGCTATCCTCAAGATATTGTTACGTTCAAGAAATAAGTCCAGCTCATCTTTTATGATAGATTCCAATATTTTGCACGCAAATGCAAGTTAAACTGACTGGCCTGTAATTACCTGGCTCAGTACGGTCCCCTTTTTGTATATTGGTATTATATTGCCCTGTTTCCAATCATTTGGTATTTCTCAGTTTCTAAAGACCGTCTAAAGATGGCGGATAGCGGCTTAAAGATGATCTCACTAACTTCCCTGAGCACTCTAGGATATAAGCCATCAGGACCCGCCGCCTTATCTGCCTTTAGTTGATGCAACTTGTCTAATACGACGTTATCCCTAACCTCAATTTCCGCTAAATAATCTTGAGCATTGGACAAGCCCTCTGGCGAATAAAGACCCGCTCTAAGGTAAAATTCTCAACAAAGTAACCGTTTAAGGTGTCCGCAATATCCTTATTATCATATAGCAGCGATCCATTTTTATTCTTTATGCACTTAACCTGCTCTTTGACTTTCCTTTTTTTCTGCTACAGTACTGAAAGAAGCGCTTAGGGTTAGTTTTTGCCCCCTCTGCAATTTGTCTTTCATACAGTCTTCTAGCATTCCTCAGCTCTTTTTTGACCACAGCCCGCATTTTACAGAATTCGGCCTTAGTAATCTCATTGTTATCCTCTATGTACATCTTATAAAGATTCCTCTTTTCCCTCAAACTCCTACGAATAGCTGCTGTCATCCACTGAGGATTCTGCTTTTTCAGCTTACTTTTGGACACCTTTGGAATGAATTTACATTGTGAATCAAGTAAAACCCCCTTAAATCTTTCCCACATCTCATTTACAGACTCACAGTCCAGGAGTGTCTCCCATTTTGTTTCACTTAGATATGACCGCATCCTGTCAAAGTTTGCTCGTCTAAAATTAAAAATTTTTGTTTTTGGAGACACCTTTTTAACTTCCCATGAAACCTCAAAATTAATAGTAGAGTGATCACTTGTCCCAAGTGGCTCCAGTACCTCAACATTGCTAATTCTATCTGGGTCATTACAGAGCAGCAAATCTAAAATTGCCTTCTCTCTTGTAGGTTTATTAACATACTGCACCAAAAAATTATCATTTTTGACATCTAGAAATTCTTCCTCCCCCCTACCCTGTCCTTTCACCATTTCCCAATCAATACCAGGATAATTTAAGTCTCCCATAATAATAGTCCCTCCTCCTCTACAAGCTTGCGTAATCCTCTTAAGGAGCATTTCATTGACTGTACTGTCCAAAGCTGGTGGTCGATAGCATACACCTATGTTTAAACCAGTCTCATGTTTGCCAGTGAGCCTGACCCAGATATCTTCACAAGGCACGGAATATTCAATTTCAGGAATTTCCTGCACATTTATGTTTTCGTTCACATAGAGTGCTACACCCCCTCCTCGCCTATTACATCTATCCTTCCTAAAGAGCTTATAACCTTCTACATTATATTCATCTCCATCCTCTTCACTAAGCCATGTCTCTGTAATCCCAACTATGTCATAGCCTTCACTAATCATAACGGCCTCAAGTTCTTGAAATTTATTTTTAATGCTTCTTGCATTTAGATAAAAACATTTCAGGTTATCATGAACGCTCTTCCCCTTCGATTTCCCATGCGCCTGCTGCTCAAAGCCCCTCATCATGCTTTTTTGCTTTAAAAATATATCATCAATAGTGCATGTAACGCTGTCAGCTTCCATCAGGGCAGTCTGCATTTCCCTCTGTGTAACACTCTCTAACCTCCCTGCCCCCCAAGTCCCTAGTTTAAATAACTCTCTGCTACCCTCAACATACGCTGACCCAGTGCAAAGGTACCCCTCCGGTTCAGGTGTAGCCCATCCGGCTTGAACAGGTCACCCCTGTCCCAGAAGTAGTTCCAGTGCCCCATTAACCTATACCCCTCTTTCCTACACCAGGTTCGTAGCCACGTGTTAAACCTCCAGATAAAATTCTGCTTCCCTCTGCTTGCACGTGGTACCGTAGAATCCCGGAGAACACTACCGTGGAGGATCTGCTCCTAAGCTTTTCAGCTAATTCAACAAATTTGCTTTGCAGAACCTCAAACCTACCCTTACCTATGTCATTAGTCCCAACATGGACCATGACAACTGGATCCCTCCCGCTCTGGCCAGGAGCTTGTCCAAGACGCTCAGGAGGTCTCCTACCTGGGCACCAGGCAGGCAACACACCGTCTGAGACTCCTTGTCGCGCGAACAGACTAAACTGTCTATTCCTCTAAGTATTGAGTCCCCCACTATCAATAACTCTCTTTTCTGAGGGTAGAGGCCAACAGGGTGCCCTGCTGCTCATCAGTCCCCTCACTCTCAGGGTCAGGGGCCAATTCGAGTTCCTGCAAGGGCCGGAATCGGTTGGACACCTCAACCACTGGAGGAGCTGTCGCTGTACGGTGTGCACGCCCTTTCCTGCGCTGATGTCCTACCGTCACCCAACTTTCTCTCCCCTGCCTGCTCTGGGGTCCCCACACCACCCTGCTTTGGCGTACAGACCATTTCTCTAAACGACATACTACTTAGTTCCTCTAGGAACTCTACTGATTATGAACTATGTCGTGCATTAACTGGCCCTGAAGAACAAGGATCTTGCTCTCCAGATGCTCAATTAGCTGGCACCGGTGACAGACAAACCCACCCTGAAATCTCTTTCCAAAAGTGCGATCATCCTGCAACCGTCACATAGTTTTGGCCACATTTTGAACCCCCTACCTAATGACCTCGCTCACCCTAGATAACAAAGAAAATTACTAATGCCGAGACAGAAGCTCAGGAACCACAATTTATTAATTAATTAACCTGAGAAGCCCTAAGCAGCAGTCACAATAGAAACCGTGGGGAAACTATGTGAATGGATAATAAGCCTCTTTTAACAGGGGCTTAATTTTAGTGAACAGAAATGAAATACCAAATTGAGAAACTCTATCGATAATAAGCACTCCTAATAAGCCAACTTGAATTTATCTAGACCCAGTACTATTAATATACTAACCCAAAAGTCTCACAGGGCTTAGCTGAGAACCCAGATAAAAGACTGGCTATACTACGCCCAGGAGAAACTGGAGGAGGGAGGAGGCGGAGCACTCCGGTAAAGCTTTCCGTTTAAATTCAAGGGTAACCGAACGGACGACTAAAGTGACTGCTGTCCTATTGACTAAATACTAAATCTCAGATCCCCAGCCAAAAAGCAAACAGTAACTATCTAGCTAGCCAGCCACAAATACAACCAAGAGTAACCGAGATAAGAGTTAAGCCTCGGTTCCCTTTAATTAAAACGGACCGAATAAACAAGTCGTTTACTTCGTGAGCGAACTACACACGGTATCTCCCCAACAAGCTGTCGCTGAGCACTCAAACAAGCAGTTAAACTTTAATCAGCTGATCAAGGCACCGCAACCGGAGGAAAATACAAAGATAACGTAATTTGCAATGTGTTTAATCAGAAGAGCCCTTCGATGATACTAAAATCGAAAAAAAGACAAAAACCCGGTTCAAGTTAATATTCAAGCTTGGAAATGCGTTTATGCGGTAATGCGGTCAGGATAGAGAACGAAGGGGACTAAAAAACCCCGGTGAACGTCAATATTTATTGGCTAGAAGACTGTATGAAAGGCAAGCGACCGAGTATGAAACCAAGTCAGATAGTTAGATATCCCGGTAATTTGATATATTCCTGGCGTTGAGAGCTTACAATAGTTCGTTAGCTAAATCAGCTACAGAAAAAACAGGCGACAGTGAACCTCAGTCCTTGAAAACAACTCTGATTTACTTTGTATATCACACAATTCACTAAGTTAGACAATTACTTCGCGTTTAGTTAATTCTTTAAATTTAGCGTTTAAATTTATTTTACTTTACCTTACTTTGCTCCCCGGAGACTGAAACCCCTCAAAAAAAAAAAAAACCAAAAAACCCCGTCGCCTTTGTTTGACCAGATTAGCGACTTAATTTGGCTGTTTGCTCACCGAGTTGTTAAAGGGGGAAAAAGGGGAAAAAAAAGATGATGGAGGAAGATTCTCCCTGCCCCTAATGCGACAAAGGTTATACCTCGGGAGCAAATTGTCTAATCTCTAATACTGTTTGAGCCTGAACACACAAATTAGTTTCAGATAACTCCGTTTAAACAAGAGTAAAACTTCAGATTCGATCCCGCACGTCTTCCTCTGTCTCAACTCAAGCAGAATGAACACCAACGAACAGCGCTACAGCACAGCCAAGAGGTCATATCATATTAACAGGGGACCCAAAAAGATAAGAACCAGGACCAGAGGGACATCAATGCTTTATGGATCGTTCAGCACATGTGTGAGAAATGTCGTCCTAAAGTTGGGTTTTCCAAAGAATGGGGTCTGGAGACAACTCTGAATCCCATGCGATAAGTTGTTGGTAAGCATCCTCACACCTGCCTTGTTAGGATGAAGACCATCCGTGCAAAAAAGATGACCCCATTCCTGGAATAGATTAAAATTATCAGTCAGTGCATGTGTGGCAGGCTGAGCGAGGGCCTGGGCGGAGGATTGAACCCCAAACTCCCGGGTAAGGGTCACACACGCTGACCACATCGCCAAATAGCCTGGCTCCCTGGCAAGGTGGCCAGGGCGTGGACTTATTAGGAGGCATTTCTAATGACAGGACCCATCAACTGTCACATCTCTCCCCCTCTTTCAGGAGCGTGTCCTCACACTCCATGCGTTATGCATGCTGCCATCCAATGGGATTCCCTGAATCCTGCCAATTATGCCAGAATGTGGCAGGCCAAAGGAGGGCCCGGGCGGAGGATTGAACTCCAAACTCACGAGTAAGAGTCACACGCGCTGACCACATCGCCAAAGAGCTAGACTCCCTGGCAAGGTAGCCAGGGCGTGGACTTATTAGGAGGCATTTCTAGTGGCTGGGCCCATCAACTGTCACACATGCAAATGAGAGCCATGTATTCAGGCTAATTGACCTGCTGAATGGACCCATGCTGCAACCAAATGTTGGGACTGGACCAGATATAGATAGATTTTATTAAGAGCATTAAGTAACTGAAAAAAGGCACAGAAATATATGTTTTAGCAGCTCCGACTGCTGATTAAGTATATAATAATCTTATCAGCGTTTGGGTGGGAATGAATTACCTCCGGAATTTAAACATTGAGGTCCGGCAGGCTCAAATTCTGTTCATTTTTCACTGGAAGCTAAACCCAAATTCTCAGGAGCCAGGAAAGTGGTGCAGGGCCAGAATGAGGGCGGGGGAGTCAGAATGACTGAATAAGTTGAATAGAGACAAACATCCATCTTGTCTGAATCATTTAAGAACTAAAGCCCCTTTATACTACATCTCCATGCAAATATTCATGGACTCTGCCATAAATAAGTTAAATACAATTTAAAATGGTACAGTCAAAAGATAACTGTGGAGGCCATTTTCTTTGCATTTCTGCCTCATCTTCGTTGTTCTGTGAGAGAGAGGGAGAGAGATTTGAGAGAGGAACAGGAAAGAGAGAAGGTGAGTGACTAAATGTGGTCAAGCTTGTGTAGTGTGTTTGCAGAAGTGTGCCTCTGTCCGTCTTCCCAAGACGAAATGAGACTGTTTACAAAGCAGATATGGGGGGGATGAGAAGGGATTCTTGTTTGGTCATGATGCCCTACTGCCCTGATTTCTGGTTACTCCTGCAAGTTTCTGACAGACACCTCAGGACGGTCAGAAAAAGCTACAGTGTGTGTTATCTTATGTGCGGGTCATGTTAGTCTTTATGGCTGTTTTCAGGCGAGGTACAACTGGCTTCAGACACATGATTGTTGACGCCTCTGTTTCCTGCTCATTGGGGCTCTGTTTTGATTACATAGTTTTTTCTTTGATCTTTGGGTATACAGGTGGAAGAGTGGATTAGCTCTGGGAGACTCTTTAACATGGGCTCCTGTGCAACATTCGTGTGTAATCATTTTTCTCACCACATTCTGTTGCACTGATGCATACAGTGTTGTTATGACCTCTGCCCTAGTATTAGTTCTGCTTGGGCCTGAATTGAATGTTCCACTTCCGGGGGTGGGGCGGTGCTTTTATAAGGGCGCCACGTGCGCTCCTGGGGAGACGAGCTCTTCGACCTTTTGTAACTAGCGTTTCTGTACTGTGAGTATCTCGATTGCCTTCTGTGTTGGACCGGTTTGTTTTGACCTACGATTCTTGCCTTGCCCTTCTTTTGGTTTGTTTGGATTCCTGTGGTTGACCCTTGGCTTGTCGCACTGTGACTTTGATTTTTGCCTTTGCCCTTCTATCTGGTTGTTCGGTAATAGATGCCCGGTTTTTGACTTTGATTCGCTTGTCTGACTACCTCGCTCGTCTCGCCCTTTCTGTACGCTGTTCGGTTACTCTGGTTAGTTAGGGTATTCCCAGCTGGATTTTACTATCCTTTCATCGGGGTACCTCTTTCTTGTTTTGCTTTGTTATTTTCCCTTTGTTATTTTTGGAGGTGACTCTGGGTGGAAACTTGTTTCCGAAGGGGGTACACGATTCGTTCGCTCAGTCCACGCTTTTGGACTGAGTGTTCTGGAGTTACGTGTTTAAAAGCCGCCCCGTGCCTGGTAAGCCTTCGAAGACTAGCGGTAGGTCTTAGTTAGCTCTGGTTAGGCAGTATAGGGACCAGAGTTCTGTTAAGCGTTCAGGTTCTTTTTGGGTTTGCCACAGTTTTCCCTTCCCGTACTTCCCTCATTTACCTACCAGTGGCCGCACTACCTAGATCGGGTCGTAACAAGTGGGGGCTCGTCCGAATTCATTATGGCCGAATTCAGCTTGGAGGAATTTACTATTTTTCCTACTAAGGAGAAATTCGACCGATGTAGGAAAAACGATTTGTTGACGATTGCCGACTTCTATAATATTTCGGTGCCGCGGAGTAAAACGAAGCGGGAAATAAAGGCAATTCTAAATAATGAGTTGGTGGATCAGGGATATTTACCTGAGGAGGATGTACTTCCGAGTGTTATACCGGAATTGGCAGCAGTGGAGAATCCAGCTGTGGCGAATAAATCTGCGGAGGATAAAGCTGGGGACGGCACTCCGTGTTTTATAGATCACGGTAAATCATATTCTTCTGTAGAAAACCCTATGCTCCAGCTACGTTTGAAAGAACTAGAGCTGGAGCTTAGCAAACAGGAGTATCAAAATCGGTTGCTCCAACTCCGAGCTTACGAGATGGAAACTGACCGTCAGGTAAAGCTAAAAGAGCTTGAATTGCGGGCTTAGGAATTGCAACCAGCTCCAATGTCTCTAAAATCTCGAGCCGATTCTCCTGCTGTCGCCTCTCCATTGCCTGCCAGTGTATCTCCCTCTCGTGGTCAGGGAACGGTTTCACAAAATACTTCGGCAGTAGCTTCAATAGATTTCGATCTGAGTCGGCAAATTCGTTTGGTACCCCCGTTTAGAGAGAGTGAAGTTGATAAGTACTTCCCTATTTTTGAAAGAATTGCAACCACTATAGGGTGGCCGGAAAGTACTTGGACACTATTGTTACAATGTAAGTTTGTCGGGAAAGCTCAGGAAGTTTGTTCATCGTTATCCCTAGAGGATAGCATGAACTATGAAAAGTGAAAACTGCTGTGTTGCGAAAGCGTATGAACTAGTCCCTGAAGCGTGCCGACAAAGATTCCGGAGGCATGTCAAGGCCAGCAATCAGGCGTTCATTGAGTTTGCTCGGGAAAAAATCCGTGCTTTTCAACAAGTGGTGTTCGCGAGTGATGTAGTTTCAGTGGAGCAACTGAAAGACTTGATTCTGCTCGAGGAATTTAAAAATTGTATTCCCGATAAAATCGCTGTTTATTTAAATGAGCGGAAAGTATCTACCATTGAGGAAGCGGCCGTTTGTGCTGACGAATTCGTTCTCACACATAAAGCTGTATTTTCGTTCTCAAAGAGTGTTGATGAGAATCGCAGTTCACAGAATGAAAGTTCAGGAAAGCGTCTAAACCATAAGCAATTCCAGTGAACAACGGCGTGTTTTTATTGTCATGAAACTGGACACTTTATTGCCCTCTGTCCAGCGCTGAGACGTAAAAATCAGAATTCATCTGTCGGTGCCTAAAAGTGTTGGGCTTATTAAATCATCGTCTTGCCCAGATGACGAGAAACACTCCGAGACGTCTGTTGATTGTTCTTTCCAACCATTTATTATCGATGGAAAGGTGTCTTTGTCAGATTGTGAGTCCGGAGACGTGCGGTAAGGATACTCGCGCGATACTGGGGCTGCTCAATCTTTTTATATTGGAGGGTGTGTTACCATTTTCCGAACGTTCCAGTTGTGGTGCGGACGTATTAATTCAGGGCATTGAGCTGGGTGTAATGAGAGCGCCTTTGCACAATGTTGTGTTGCAATCTGATATCGTTTCTGGCGTGGTGAAAGTTGCTATTTGCTCCCAATTACCGGTTAAAGGCATTTCGTTCATTCTGGGCGATGATTTAGCGGGGAAATGTGTTCTCCCTCCTGAGGTTACTCACGAACCCAACATGTACAGCAGTGAGGATTATGCGGCTTTGGAGTTCCTTCAGTTTTCCCTGCATGTGTGGTCACACGGGCACAGGCTCGAAAGTATGGGAATACAATTGATTTGTCCGAAACGTTGCTAGAGGCTGACTTGTCCCAGAATGTGGGTACTAAAGGGGATTCTGACTTGACTGGTTTGGCTGAGGTCTGCTCAGAGACGCGCCCACTCAGAATAACTCTGAATTGTCGCAGACATTCGGGAGATTGAAATTGGCTGATGCTCAGCGGGCAGATGGTTAGTTGAATAAATATTTTGCTGCAGCTGAGGATGATTCTGTGTTGCCATCCAACTCAGTCTCCTATTTTATTGAAAATGATGTCGCGCATGCGCTTAAATGGACCCCTTTAGACTCTGATGAAGAGTGGAACTCAGTTGTTCAAGTAGTGGTTCCTACTCCCTATAGACAGCAAGTGCTGAAGGTTGCTCACGACCATGAACTCTCTGGTCATCTTGGGGTCAGGAAAACCTATGAACGCATTTTGAAACATTTCTTTTGGCCTGCCATGAAGTCTGACGTATCTCAGTACTGTCGTTCCTGTCATATCTGTCAATGTGTGGGAAAGCCTAATCAGGTAATTCCACCTGCACCGCTTAAGCCAATTCCAATTATGGATGAACCATTTGAAAGAATCTTGATTGATTGTGTTGGACCGCTCCCGAGAACCAGATCTGGAAATAGCTATTTAGTTACGCTCATGTGCACTGCAACTAGATTTCCCGAAGCCATTCCTCTCCGCACCCTTAAAGCTCAGGCTATTGTAAAAGCTCTTGTTAAGTTCTGCACTACATTTGGTCTACCAAAGTATGTACAGACAGATCAAGGGTCAAACTTCACATCTAGATTATTTGCAAAGGTGATGAAACAGTTTAATATTTGCCATCAAACATCTAGTGCATATCATCCAGAGTCTCAAGGAGCTTTAGAAAGGTTCCACCAAACTCTAAAAACGATGCTCCGGACATACTGCCTTGACCAAGGGAAAGACTGGGATGAGGCAGTTCCCTTTTTATTATTTGCCATCCGTAACACAGTGCAGGAATCCCTTGATTTTAGTCCCTCTGAGTTAGTTTTCGGGCACACGGTACGGGGGCCGCTAAAGGTCCTGCAGGAACAGTGGTTGGGGACTAATCAAAGCCCATCTCCTTCCTGCAGCGTTTTGGATTACGTCAGCACTTTCAGAGAACGATTACATGCGGCTTGGGAATTGGCTAAGCATTCCTTGAGTTCTTCACAGGCCCAAATGAAGTCCCGCTTTGACCAAAAAATCGGTTCAACGCTTCGTTTAAGGTTGGGGATTCAGTCTTGGTGCTTCTTCCAAGTCCTGGGTCCACCCTCCAGGCGAGGTTCTCCGGGCCCTATATAATACAAAAAAAATTAAGCGATACCGACCACATTGTCAAAACTCACGACAGGAAACGCCAAATCCGGGTCTGCCACATCAACATGTTGAAGGCCTATGTATCGCCTTTCGGAAGATGCAAAGCCTTCCACACCCTCACCAGTCGTCCTTATGTCAACTCCTCATGTTGATGTGCCGATGTCTGATTACTCTCCTGAAGTGGATGGATTAGGCCAGTCTTGTGCCTGTCTGTCCCCTGCTCGGTTACTCAATTCAGAAGCTCTTCAAGCGCTCGCATTGAAGCTGTCTCATTTACCAGAGAATGCACAGGCTGATGTAACACGGCTTATTGAAAAAACATTTGTCATTGTTTTCAGATATCCCTCGAGAACCACAATACTGGAACATGACATTGATGTGAGTGGTCATAAACCTATCAAACAGAATGCATATCGTGTTAACCCTACAAAGCGGTCTATTATGAAAAAAGGAAGTTGAGTATCTTCTAGAAAATGGTCTTGCTGTTCCCAGTTCGAGTCCTTGGTGTTCTCCTTGTGTGTTGGTGCCCAAGTCCGATGGCACCTCTCGCTTTTGTACCGACTATCGCAAACTTAACGGTGTGACAAAATCTGATTCCTTCCCTCTTCCACGAGTGGAGGATTGCATTGATAGGATAGGAACAGCTAAGTTTGTCACAAAACTTGATTTATTAAAAGGCTACTGGCAGGTTCCTTTGACTGAACGTGCCTCAGAGTTGTCAGCATTTGCCACTCCAGATGCCTTTCTGCAGTACACGGTAATGCCATTTGGAATGAAGAAACGCGCCAGCCACATTTCAAAAGGCTAATGAGCAAAGTTCTGGCTGGTATTGATAATTGTGAAGCTTATCTCGATGATGTCGTAGTTTATTCTGCTACCTGGGAACATCATCTCAGCACCTTTGAGTCTGTCTTTTTACACCTCCAAGAAGCTTCTTTAACTCTGAACCTTGAGAAATGTGAGTTCGGCCATGGAACCATTACATATTTAGGGAAAAAGGTGGGTCAAGGGTTTGTTTGTCCGGTGGACGCTAAGGTTGAAGCTATTAATGGCTTCCCTATTCCCAAGACCAGAAGGGAACTCAGGCGTTTTCTGGGAATGGCTGGGTATTACCGAAGTTTCTGTAGAAATTTTTCGTCTGTCGTTTCACCACTCACCAACCTCCTACGCGCCTCTCAAAAATTTACATGGTCCCCTAACTGTCAGCGTGCTTTTGATTCTGTCAAAAGTCTGCTATGTAATGCCCCAGTGTTGTCTGCTCCTGATTACACCAGGCCATTTATGTTGGAGGTGGATGCCAGTGGCACTGGAGCGGGAGCAGTACTATTTCAGGAGGACAAGCTTGGAATCGTTCACCCAATTTGTTTCTTCTCAAAGAAATTTAACCGATATCAGTTCAACTACAGCACCATTGAAAAGGAAGCCCTGGCACTCTTATTAGCTTTACAGCATTTTGAAGTGTATCTAGGGTCTAGTCCAGAACCCATCCTAGTCTATACTGACCATAACCCAATTGTTTTCCTCCAACGCATGTGCAATGCTAATCAGCGCCTCATGGTTGGTCATATCATTCAAGGATTCAACCTGAGAGTTGTCCACAAAAGAGGGTCCGAAAACATTGTAGCTGATGCACTCTCACGCTGCTACTCTTAGTAGAAAACCTGGAAGCACAGGTTTTCTCTTAAGGATGGGGGTGTTATGACCTCTGCCCTAGTATTAGTTCTGCTTGGGCCTGAATTGAATGTTCCACTTCGGGGGTGGGGCGGTGCTTTTATAAGGGCGCCACGTGCGCTCCTGGGGAGACGAGCTCTTCGACCTTTTGTAACTAGCGTTTCTGTACTGTGAGTATCTCGATTGCCTTCTGTGTTGGACCGGTTTGTTTTGACCTACGATTCTTGCCTTGCCCTTCTTTTGGTTTGTTTGGATTCCTGTGGTTGACCCTTGGCTTGTCGCACTGTGACTTTGATTTTTGCCTTTGCCCTTCTATCTGGTTGTTCGGTAATAGATGCCCGGTTTTTGACTTTGATTAAACTTGTCTGACTACCTCGCTCGTCTCGCCCTTTCTGTACGCTGTTCGGTTACTCTGGTTAGTTAGGGTATTCCCAGCTGGATTTTACTATCCTTTCATCGGGGTACCTCTTTCTTGTTTTGCTTTGTTATTTTCCCTTTGTTATTTTTGGAGGTGACTCTGGGTGGAAACTTGTTTCCGAAGGGGGTACACGATTCGTTCGCTCAGTCCACGCTTTTGGACTGAGTGTTCTGGAGTTACGTGTTTAAAAACGCCCCGTGCCTGGTAAGCCTTCGAAGACTAGCGGTAGGTCTTAGTTAGCTCTGGTTAGGCAGTATAGGGACCGGAGTTCTGTTCGGCGTTCAGGTTCTTTTGGGTTTGCCACAGTTTTCCCTTCCCGTACTTCCCTCATTTACCTACCAGTGGCCGCACTACCTAGATCGGGTCGTAACAGTGTCAATAAATTATATTTATCTTGACCTGACTTTCCTCCTTGACTGTTATATATCCAGTGCTCAGGTATGGATTTTCAGTTCTGACACACGCACAGGCCTGAGGATATCGGCTTTCCGTAATCACTCGCCTGTATACTTAGTGCCGTCCCAAATACATTTAATTGCATTATTGCTGGCTGAACCAACCAGAGGTACGTCCGCATCTACATTGCTAGATAGCCATCCTTACAGAGCCACACTATGGTCACGTGCAGCCTCCTGTGTGTCAGTGTTGGTGCCGAGCAAGGTTAGGGATAAATTCGTATGGAGTCAGATCATTGTTATAAGCCTTAAATTACTGTTGATCCAGTAACACGGTAAGACGAGACACATTCCTTCACCTCTCAGGCATTTCCAACATTTGGCATATCTGAGAGGGAATTCTCCCATTGGCGACGCCGAAGTGATAAGGTCTCACTCACATCAAGTGAGATTTATTACTGTTGGACTCACTATTTGTGGGAATCCCACACTTGAAAAGGCATTTTAAAGGGATTGGATTGGAAGGTGTGTACAGGTTAGTGGGTGGCTATGCATATGTTATGAAAGGTTCGTGTGATTAAGGGTGTGGTTAAGCAGTGGAAGGTGTGTGCGCGCGTGTGTGTGTGTGTGTGTGTGTGTGCGCGCCTGTGAGTGCTTGGAGGAGCTGACACAGAGCCACACAGTGCTTCAGACTGCATCTACTGAACACCTGCAGGCAACACAACACTCTGAATTACAGCAGCACCCAATTATACAATCATCTATTTACTGCACAGCCCAATAAAAGTACACTCCCATTACAGCTCCACCCAATCACAGTGCACGACAATTACAGCACCACCCTGGCACAGTACACTCCAATTACTGCACCACCCAAAAACTGCACTCGAATCACAGCACCGCCCAATTACAGCATACTCCAATTACAGCATCACCCAGACACGGTGAACTCCAAATACTGCACCACCAAAGTACAATGCACCCCAATTTCACCACCACCCAATTACAGAAAGGTTCAATTACTGCACCACCCAATTAGACTGCATTCTTATAGCAGCACCAAAAAATTATGGCACAGCTCCATTGCAGCAAAGTCCAATGACACCACGTCCCAATCATAATGACAGCACACCCCAATTATAGCATACAGCACTCACAGCACAGGCCAATCAAAGCACACTCCAACTACAGCACACGAATCGCAGCACCGCCCAATCACAGAGTGTTCCAATTACAGCACCGCCAAATTACATAACGATTCAATTACAGCACCACCTGATTACAGCACACTCCAATTATGGCACCACCCAATCACAGAAAAGTCTAAATACAGCACCACCCAATTACAGAATGGTCAAATTACAGCACCGCCTAATAGAAGCACACACTAATGACAGCATCACCCAATTATATCACCTACCAATCACAGCACACCCTGTACTCCAATTTAGTCAACAGTTGGGCTTTCAGCAAAAATATTGTATGAGCCTGCAGGAATTACACTCATTTTATGCAAATTCAAATGTATTTCGAATGACTGACAAAAGAATCACTTGAATTTTATTTTGAATATTCAGAGTCAATCCAATTGCAGTCAATGACTACTGTAAGTCTGGAACAGCCACAAATCACCAGACGCTGCATTGTAAATAACAGTCACTTTGAGTTATGTGAACCTATTTCTTCTGTTAACTCCATTTGTTATGACAATTTTTAGATACTGAACTCAACCTTATAAGTTTTCAAAATTTAAACTAGAAATTATCCATTGTCCTGACTAATTGTTCGTCTTGCCTGAGATGAAACAAAACTAATCTTCAGGTTGAGGTACTGCACATTTAAAAGGAAGCCAGTGAACTTTTGTCTCTGGGCTCTAAATTCGTAAACCAGGCGCAGGCGCGGCGAATGGGGGGTGCGCCGCGCCAACGGGGTGTGTCCAGGCGTATGTTGCAATTTCGTGCCCGGCGTAGCCTGGCGCAAGTACTCCTTTGTCCCGCCTCGGTCCCTCCTGCCGGCGCAAGTGGGAAAGAGGGAGGAGAGAAGGCGTGTTTGGGTATAACACAGCCGAGTCAAATCTTCACCAATCAAATGTGCTCCTCTCCTCACCTTTAATGTGCTGGAATATAGAAGCTTCTGTCCTATATCTGCATGATGCGTTAATGTTGCATTTTACTTTGCCGCTTCAGGCATGTTTTCTGCACCGCTTGCGTCTATATTAAGCATTACGAATATGAGTTAGCTGGCTAGCTAGGGCATTCGCGAATTATCACCATTAGCGAACTTGAATGGAATTTCAAAACGAAACTACGCCAGATCATTCGAACTTATGAAGTTGGAATGAAATCTGACGGTTGCTCATTTATTTCTTCTGCCTGCATCATTGGGAAGAGAAACGATGGATAGCGTGTTCCTATTATTACACCCTGTTGCTGCTTAAAATTTTGGGATTAACATGCATGGACAACAATGCAAGATACGTTACACATTTATTTTCAATATGTGATCTTAACTTAGTACGAGATCATAGCAATCAGGCTGTATTCCTTTCCCCCACTAAAAACGATAAAACCTAAGTGACAATAATAGTAGCCTAGTATTAAACCGCTTGCACACTGGACGCGAAACGAATTTTTCGCACGACAGATTGCGTTGAACGCAGTGTCTACGTGTCCGAAAGTCTGACAGGGTTTTAATATATCTCCGTTTCCTACAGTCGATTATTGTTTTTAATTTCTTCAAATCTATTGCATGTTTTAGATATTAAACGTGAATGTTTTGATAAGAGGGCTCAGTTCTTCAAGATGAGTACCGAGAATTTCAATCAATATTTCTGTTTAAGCTCGGCTCAATAAAGTGAGTCGACATTGGCGCTGACAATGTACAATGCCTGTCGGGACATTAAATGCAAAATACTCCGTGTCTGACAGCCAAAAAAAAAAAAAAAAAGAGGGCGATGAGAACAGATTGATAACGAAATAAAGAATAAAAAAACATTTTAACAACAAACAGAACATCCAATGAACACTGCGATTTATTTATTTGCGGGCCATCTTTTTGGATGCTCTGTTTGTTGGTGATATTTTTTATTCTTTATTTCGTTATAAATCTGTTCTCATACCAATACTTTAACATTTTGCTGGCTGCCGGACATGGAGTATTTTGCATTTCGCCTCGGACAGTCTTGATCGTGCATGCGATAATTTATTCACACTGTCAATGGTCATGGAATTGATTTGCTCACTGACTACAAGCATTATTTTATCTCTGGTGTGGAAATAAAGCGTGAATCTGTTCCATCCATCTGACTAATTTTCAAGAGACCGAATAAAGACTGTTGTCTATCTTCAACGGAAGAAAACACACGAATAAAAAGACCAAGAAAAGTCGATAGCTATCAATTTGCATTTTTTGAAGGTCGAACACAAACATGGCCAAGTGTGCACGTCTAATAATTCCTGGAATAGGATTAGAACTTTTATGACTTTCGGACACAGAGATATATTAAAACCCTGTCCGACTTTCGCGTCTTTGCATTTACTTTGACTGTAATCAGTCGTGCGAAAAATTTGTTTCGCGTCCAGTGTGCAAGCGGCTTTACTGAGCATAGAACGCAAGCATTATATATATATATAGGCAGTGTGTGGTTGGCTGAGAAAGATGTGAAGTCGTTAGTTTGCATCACAGATTCAGCTGCGTTGATTAAGCCAGGTGGAGTTTCCATTACGCGTGCCAACCGCCTTTAATCTGACATCAGGACAATCGATATAAATACTATAATTTATGTCCTGATTCAGATAGTTCCATTAAATAGTAGTTGCTGTAATTATTTATTGCATTGAAATGTGCCTGACATTCTGGAAACCTGCCTGTGAGGTTACGGTGACGTGTGCGCCCAGTGCGCCGGTCAGCCAAATTACCACTGCACAGAAAGTAAACTAGGTTGGACCTGGCGAGCTTTCTGCGCAACTTCAGTGAAGACTTTTTCTACGAAATTGTCACTGCATCTTGATGAATATGTGACACCTCCCCCTACTACGCCGCCACACCCATCTCGGCGCCGTCCGTCTACCAAATTGCCAAAGTGGCTGCGCACGGTGTTGCACTGCACGAAATTACCACTGCGCGGGCTGCACTGGACGAAATTACCACTGCGTGGGCTGCGCCACGCTACGCCACGCTGCGCCACCCTGCGCTGCGCCAAGAAATTAGAGCCCTCTAAGTTTAACCAGCTAAGTTTAACGCCAAAACGATAGTCCTGGTGAAACCTTGGTGTCGACTGGGGCAGAAGGTGAGAAATTTAAAAGCTGGCATAATTGGACAGTTGAATAGTAAGCTCACTCAGCGTACAGTTCGATGGAAGGAAAAGCCAAAAAAGGGAATGTGAACAGGGAGTTCCTGTGAAAAAGAGGGCAGATGTTTGGCACTGAATGAGGAGATGTCAATGCTGTAAATAAATAATCATTGTTAAGTAGTAGTTAAAATATTGCATTTAAAAGAATACTGTGGAAAGTAACTATTTTCTTCACACTTCTGCACAGTCAGTCTGTGGCTGGTCAAAGTTGGTTAACCACTTAAAGCCAAACAGCCTTGGTACCGGGGGCAGTCGTTATGCATAATAAATACAGCGTGTTTCCTAATCGCAACATCATCATGCGGCTTATCCACTTTACGCAAAGAAACTCGGCAAAAAGTTGACCATTTTTACCTCAACCGAACACAGTTCAAGCACCAAGCAAGTAAATAACCATGTAGCAAAACACAGGATAAAATCATATCAGCGCTGAGTTACTAGCATTTCTATTGAATTTGTGCAATGCATACGATACCTCAAATGAAAGAGGAAAGTCCACAGAATCCAACGATATAAGCCTTGTCATTTTAAACTGACACCACACTCAAAGAACAGCCGGCATACACTTTACAGTCTACAGAGATGAGCAAAAACATTTTTCTTAACTTTCGTATTAAAAACTGTTTGATGGTAAATCTGCGTTTGCTATTGTTAGCCCAAAGTGTCCGTGAAACTAAATCCACCAGTCTACAACCATGTTTTTTCTGAAGCATTGCTTCAAAGATCTCAGTTCCTCAGCATTCAGCTTGCTTGCAATGTATTTTCCTCTCTGTGATCGGCTTGTGATGCTGTCAGTAAGACTTTGCGGGTAGCCATTTGATTCTATGAGTTCTGATGTTTCCAACCAGGTCTAAATAGAGTCCGTTTAGACTGAGAGTAGCGGCAACTCAGTATTTGAACGCCATCTTGTTTCCATCTTTCAGTCTTGTACAAGATATGGCACAGTGAGCCGTCAGCTCACAGAGCGAATAATGCGCACAAAAAAAAAAAACTTGCATTTACTTTCGCCATCCTTACGATTGTCAGTCAGCTGCACATCGTGTCTAACAACGCCCTTTTATCATGACTACATTCGGAATATAGAGCCGATTCTCGTGTCTTATTGCTAAATGAGCCTCGCAAACTAATTTTACCCAAACCTATGCTGCTTCGCAAGCTAAACGAGTGCAGAATTTAACTAAAGGCACTCCTAGAGTGCAAACCTCCACAAAGGCAGCACAGTTGTAATCTTGCTGAGTGAACATGGCTCTTAAGAAATTCAAGGTTCATCGCATAACTGGAGTACTTTGACCATCGCCCAGCTCATGACATATTTTTGATATAACCCTATCTATCACTTTTGTGAAAATCGCATCGGCTGAGAGTGTGGGGGGAAAGAAATCGCTTAACGTTACGTCTCGCTGTTTGTACTAAGCCAAACTGAATACCCAGTGTAACATTGGTTGAATCGGTATGGCTCAGCGCTGTAGGAGGCTAGTTTAGCAGCACTGACATAATTAAGTTGACGTTACTTAGCAAGGCAGCGTGCACACAATACTTTTTCAAAACCAATATTTAACAGACATTCGTGGCTGAAAAAGCAACGCTTTGTAAGTTCAGTCAATTGAGCGAGCAGAGCCTGAGTAACCAGAGCGATGTAGTTAGCGCAGCGCTAACAAACATTGGGCACTAAGGGAAATTACATTTGCTTTCCATGAAATCCCGCAATTCAGTTATGTGATAAACAGAATAAGAAAGTCACGAGTGTGGTTGAGTAAATTTTGGGTAACTTACATATAAATGAATTTGTTCCATCATCAAGGCAACTTCCCTGACTCAAAAACGAAGATGAATTGGGTTTCCAGCTGGCTCTGCTAACCTTCATTTCCCAAATCTGCCATCTTTTTGGATCAGAAGGAAATCTAAACATCTTAAACCCCTTCTCAGATCCATCGGTACACCCAAAGGCACAACAACCAGTCATTTTTTTCCGTTTTCAAACACGAAATACAGGGACATAGTAGAATTCCTTAGGAAGCAGTATAAATTGATCGACCTGATGGATACAAAATGGATCTACATGTCATGTGACCAACTTTTTAGTTCCGCTTTGATGACAGTCACTGTCAGCGGAGGTGTTCTAATGGCGAGTCGTCCGGCGTCCGTCTGTCCGTCTGTCCAGCGTCAACTTTTCACTTCAAATCTGAATATCTCAAAAACTGTCTCATAACTTTTTTCTAATTTGATGTGAGCCTTCCTTATGATATTCTGAATATTCACTGTGAAAATGAGAAAATTATACTTCCCGGTTTTTGAGAAATTCAGCATTTTGGACTTAGAAAATCAGTGTTTGTGCTCATTTTTTCAGTCTTACATTAATATCTCAAAAACTGTCTGATAACTTTTTGTCTAATTTGTTGTGAGCATTCCTTATGATGTTCTGATGATCCCCTGCAAATATTAGAAAATTCTATGTCCCGGTTTTTGAGAAATTCAGCATTTTAGACTTAGAACATCAGTGTTTGTGCTCATCTTTTCAGTCTTTCGTTAATATCTCAAAAACTGTATGATAACTTTTTTGCTCCGCTGTGACCATAGTCAGCAGTCAGCGGAGCTTTTCTAATGCCGAGTCGTCTGGAGTCCGTCTGACTATCCATCCAGCATCAACTTTTCCCTTCAAAGTTGAATATCTCAAAAACAGTCAGATAACTTTTGTTCTAATTTGGGGTGAGCCTTCTTTATGATATTCTACATATTCACTTTGAAAATTAGAAAATTTTATGACCCTGTTTTTGAAAAATTCAGCATTTTGGATTGAGAAAATCAGTGTTTGTGCTCATTTTTTCAGTCTTTCATTAATATCTCAAAAACTGTCTGATAACTTTTTGTCTAATTTGTTGTGAGCATAGACTGAATAAAAAGATGGGCGCAGCACCCTGACCTGAAAAAAGAAGCCCATGCGGAAGTACAGTAGAATGGCATTCTATTTAATGGCCAGCAGATGGCGACGTCGGTGGTTACAGAAAGAAGCTCAATGCTATAGAAGTCTATGAGAAAATGACCCTACTTTCCCACTTGATTTTTCATTTAAATAATGATTTTTCACATTATTTTATGATAGCTGTAGCAAGTTTCAAGTCTCCTTCGATATATCATGATGTTCATTTTTGTAAATTATGGTCCCGAATAGAGTAGAATAAAGGATAAAGCCAGAATATGCTTTTGGGGCGTGGCTATCCTCTGGTCCTCGTCCGATACGTTCAGATCCAGAGCCACGTTCCTCCCCGGATCTTCAATTCACGCTTTCGTCCAATAGAAATCACATCCGGTTTCAAAATGACAAAATGGCGCAATTCAAATAGCCAAAATCAAGGCTTCCTTTATGGTATGCTGAAACCAATGAGTGACGTCACGGTAGCTTCGTCCATCTTTTTATACAGTCTATGGTTGTGAGCCTTTATTATGCTCTGAATATCCCTTGCGAAAATGAGAAAATTCTACAGCCCGGTTTTTGAGAAATTCAGCATTTTGGACTTAGAAAATTAGTGTTTATGCTCATTTTTTCAGTCTTTCTGTCCTGCCTTATGATATACACAGAGACCTGGCTTCAAGCAGACTTTCCCGACCCACTGGCGCAGGTACAGGGTTTCTCTAATGTGCGCATGGATAGGAATAATAACTCGGGGAAATCAAGGGGTGATTGAACTCCTGGTGCTCAAACTTCACAGTTAAAGATACAGTCTGTACACCGGACCTTGAATTTTTATGCTTAAGACTAAGACCCTTTTTTTTCCCCAGTCTGCTAGTCAACAAGATCGCTATTGACCAATTAGAGAGTAGTGACTTCATGGATAAATCTATGAAGAACAATGGCAGACTTCACGCTCGCTCAGCTCCATTTGCGTCGTCAGGTCAGAAGAATTTCGCATTTATTCACTATTATTCTCCCGACACTTGTCCAAAATTGAAAACTAATGGCATTCAAATCTGCATGTCAAAATAAACAGCTTGTCATTTGCCAGAATGTTTGCGTTGTGACCCAATGTAGATTCGGCCTATGGCTATGCTCGCTGAGCTCCATTCGTGTCTTCAGGTCAGAATTTCGCGGTCTGAATATCTTTTATTTATTCGCTATTATTCTCCCGACATTTGTGCACAATAGAAAACTAATAGCATTCAAATCTGCATGTCAAAATAAACAGCTTGTCATTCGCCAGAATGCTTGCTTTGTGATCCAATCCAGATTTAGCCTATGGCTATATCGTGTAGGCCTATATATAGCTAATGTAGCTAGCAGCAGCGTGTAGGCTCGCATGCAAGTTGTTTCTAAGTCGCACTCAACAAAGACGGAGTATCACAGAAAATAAGTGTGAAGTATCGCTCAGGAACCAGTCGCGATAACCAGAAGTAGCAAAAAGTGTGATTTTATTAGCGAGGGGGTAAACCCCCGCAGGACCGAAGGCAAAAGTACAAAGTCCACAATCCAAAATCACAATCCTAGGGGCAGAATCCAGAGTCGAAAAAAAAACCAGGGCAGCAATACAGAAATCGTGGTCAGACAAAAAAGGGTTCGATACACAGGAGCAGATATAAAAAGCCAAATCAGAGCCAAAAAAAGGTAGTCGGGCGGTCCAGTCAGAAAGGTAACACAATGAGTACAAGGCGAGAAACAAGAGCAGCACAGGTAAACACGAGAGCGATCTGACGGGGAACTGCAGTGAGAAGACAGCTTAAATACATTCAAGGGAAGTCACATGCTATGATTAGGATCAGGTGAAGAGGATCAGACTAATTACGTGGGAGCAAAACATGAGGGAGAACCTAACCACATGAAATTGGCAAAAAAAGCCAAAACGCGGACAGGGAACACGAGACAGCCTATGACAAACATACAGCTCCGTTAGGGAGTTCTAATGTGCACAGATAATGAGAGGCAGGACAGAGTGGAGCAGGTGCGGAGGATCCGCTGAATTGCAGCAAAGACTAAGTGAAGGCAAGAGGCGGAGACTAGAATAGGGCGAGAGCTGAGAGCTTGTTAATCAATTAGTAAGTGCAGCTATACAATCCCTAGTGCTCGTTAGTAAGTTAGTATTATATACAATGTTAGTCTGGGTTAGTAACTTAATGAAACAACAAACTGTTAGTATTGATTAGTAAAATAGAAAAGAGAGGCGAAGGAAGCAAACGAGATTGGAAGGAATGTTTGAAACCCAGAAACCATGAAATCACCTAAGCATGTGACATGCGGGACTGGGGAGAAGCTGTAACTAAACAAAAGACCAGACAGGGGAGACAAAGTGCAATGAAGGGCATAGCAAAACATGGACCGGACTATAACAGAAAAGTGGATGGGAATGGCAAAAACGAAAACATGGCAAGAACAAAAAACTGAACAGAACATGGCAAAACCTAACAGACATGATAATAAACATAACAGGGAATAGGGAAAACATAACAAGCATGGCAGAGACAAGGCAGACATAGCAGATTCATAACAAAATGTCTCGCTGATAACGGCAGCGTCTCTTGTATCTTTCAGGGTAGAAATTATATATACCTAACCAATTTCTGTGAAACGTTAGGCTCGGATGAATTATACTGTATAATTCCTCTAGCCTCTCTACTCTAGCTAAGGCCAGATAAAAAAATACTTGTTTAGCCTCCATCTGTTCAATTTTTCCAGGTAGGGAGGGAGGTTTTTTTGAAGTATTTTTTACTCATTTAGGCATGGAAATACAGGTCCTCAGCAAAGGAAAAAAAATCTTGAAATTCTTCAAAATCTGGGTATAGGTAATTATTTAATGGAAAATGCATTACAATTTTTTTTTTATAGCTCAAGTGCCATTTTCGAAACTATTAAATTCTCTTTTCAGGAATTATTACCAAGCAGCCGCGATTATAAGGTTGTGAAGTTGGAGCCCTGTGGCAGTGGTGACCAATTCTTTGCCAAACTACGCTTGGCTGTCACAACTGAGGACGATGTGAAGGAATGGAAGCAGCAGTATGAAGAGCAGTCTCTGACTACCCTCAGAGTCGACAGAACGTTTCCCAAAAGCGGCAGGTTAAACATCTTTAAGGTGAGTTTTAAATTACATGAATGTGGCGCCACAAATATAAGGAAAGTCTTTACTTTCAGTGCCCATTATCTACTAAATAAAATGACAGGATAATATAATAATTAAATATAATGGCTATCAAGATGAAAAAGATACTGTAGGGGAGAGTGGGGTGATTTGTGCTAGGGGGGAAGTAGTGCCACCCCTTGTTTCGAGAAAACCATAGAAGAAATTAGTCATGTGACCACATTTTTGAAGAGCCATCCATTTTACTCATCCTCCAAAGAAGAGAGACACATGGCATGAGAGGTAAGCACATTTTAGCTCAAAAACTGTTTTTTGCCTTTCAAAGTAAAATTTCTATGATCAAGGTTTTTTGATTGTGTCTGAACGCTTATAGACAAGTTTGAAAACATTTCACACATGTTTTAGTGCTTTAGTCGGCTACACAATGAGTCTATACAGTTAGCATGATGTTAGCTCTAAACTGCTGGATCATGCTAGTTTTTCAAAATTGTGGGGCTGGGGTGATTTGTGCCAAAGGGCCTGGGTTAAGTTGTGCCAGTTGCACAACTCACCCCCTACATACCCACAAGGGATAAAAACAACACCCACCCCCACCAACGCACCCAGACCCACATAACCACACACCCACATCCACACACCTAGACCGACACATCCAGACCCAAACACCCACAAACCCAGACCCACAGACACACCCAAACCCTGACACCCACACAACCAGACCCAAATGCCCACACACCCAGTCCCACACACCCAGAGACAAACCGACACACCCACCCTAACAAATCCACACAACCACACACCAAGACCTACACACCTAGAACCCAGCAAAGAACCACTGGAGAAATGAGGAGATGGGCATGCCTCATCAGTGTTTGATTTACCTGCCATTTATTTAATTTAGCTAACACTGATTTCCATTTTAAGTTTGCACTATGTTATTAAAGAGCAGTTTTATTCAGCTTTTAAGTGGCCTAAGTCGCAATGGGATGTTCAGAAATTGGCGGTCACTTTATTCTTATATGTTACATAATTGACAGACAGCGTTCTGTGTATGTCAACAGGCATCTACTGCCAAAGCCTTTTTGCCTGAAATGATTCACAAAATCATATATTGTGTATTTCAGTTTTTTGTGTTTTCCCAAAAACTACAAAATATGACTTATGCCAATAGTTTAATAGGGTGACGAAATCTAAATAAACCTTAAATGAGTAATTTTGTATTGAATTTGTCTTGCTTTTATATAGCATTACAGTTTATAAGATTGAAATGTTCTGTTTTACTTCAATAATCACTGGCACAATTTACCCCAGCGTATTCTCCCCAAAGGCACAACTTACCCCGCACCGGGGGCAAGTTGTACCAGGAGACCACTTTTTTCTGAAAGCTATTTTTCTGAAACAATTTATTTCAGATCCAAAGTTATTGTTCCCAGGGATGCACCACATCCTGAAATATATGTACATACTTAAGTTGGAGGCATTACTATCGTGGCCTCACTTTAAAGTCACTTTGAGTAAAAACTGGCACAACTCACCCCACTCGCCCCTACCGTCAGTTACCATATTTTAATTTTATATAATTGTACGTAGTTTTCTTTTCAGATTGTTTACAGGTGTCAGCATTGGACATACAGCAGATCAGCAACAGCTAGTGAAAGGAGGGGATCAAAGAATACGGACTGCAGTGCAAAAATGATTTTGACCATCAAGAAACCATCTGTGTAAGTAACCCACTTACAGTGGTGCTGTGCCTATACATTTAGGGCGGGCACGTGCCCGCCCAGAGTCGTGGAGGTTTTTTTTTTCCCCCCCTTTCCCCATGTCGCAAAATCAGCTTTCGCTATGACGAATCAGCAGCACTTGTCCATAAGTGCAATGTTCCACAGCTCATGTATCATCCACTCGACTCAGGCTGGCGCGGATTAATGCACAGGCTGGCGTAGGCTGCAGCCTCGAGGCTGACACGGGAGTGTTTTTTCAATCCTGTCCCGTCCCGCTCCCGCAAAAAAATTCCCGTCCCGTCCTGGTCCCATAACAAAGTCAAAAAAACAATCCCGTCCTGTCCCGAACCCGAATAAATCACTCCCGATCCTGTCCCGTTATCGTTTTTTCCATTTTAGAAAAAACAGTTGTCGTCACAGTCATGTAAACGATTGTGATGACAGACGGATCCTGTCTGCCCCGCGCGCATTGCAGGCTGAATGACAGCTCGACAGAGTCTAACTTCATAATATCACAACGTGTACTCAGGTCTACTTTGCAAAGTGAATCAGAATTTGGAACAAGCGACATAACGTAGGCTACTGTAATAGGCTAGGACAACCTTCAGCCCCCTTGTGATTACTCATGAAAGAAATACAAAACCACTAAATAATTAAGGCTGAAGTACAAGTATAAATAAAATAGTACACAAATGTGTCTACATTTTAAGTGTGTCACAAGTAGAATCAATTAATTAATTAGGCCCTGGGTCATCTTGATTATTGCAGTCTGCATTCAATGCAGTTTACAGTGTCATAGCCAACTAATAGGAAAATGAAAGCACTGAAGGTGCTGATGCCTCGGTGCTTACAGCAGTGACAAGTTTGTCCCTTAATGAAGCTATAAAATTCTGTGTGGACATGTCAGAGTGCCCTAGCTGTGCATCTGTGTTTGGCATAAGCTATGTTTCCATCCACTTGTCAATCGAATTACCTGAAGTTCACCAAAAATATTCATGCGAATAAAGGCGGTGAAAATGCATTTCCACCTAACAGCATTAAAGCGAATAAAAACCCGTGCGTAACGACGTTACTTGCTGCTATGCGATCAATTCGGTGTATTGAATAGATTTCTGACATTCTAAGCTGTTTCCATTCATTTTTGCACTGCATCGCAGAACCTTCGAGTGAACTGTAGAACCCACAAAACAATACCAACAACGGAAATTGTAGGGGCGAAGGCTCAACATGTTCTTTTGGGCTGGTGTTAACAAGCGCGACCTCCTGGCTGGTGCGAATCATAATACAATGGATATATTTTCTCCGTTCGAAGAACGGCGCACAAAAGCACAAAGGTTACGATTAATCTGACTCCATAAGAAATTCAGAATACCAAATTTAGTATTACCCTCGTTAAATATCTGACTCCAAATTAGAATTAGAATTTATAATCTTGGGAAAACATGAGTGGATCTCGAAGTGGCTACACCTTGAACTCTTCGGAGACAACCGCCGTCACTAAACATATACTCCCGGGTATTAGCATTGTTACCGGATCCTAGGTTCGTCGATTATATTAGAGGATGGAAGTCAACCATCACTGCAACAGCATCTTTTGGCGTGACTACAGCGAACCCAGATCTATGTACGCCCATGGGTTCCTTCAGGGAATTTTAACAGATAACCGGCTTTTCGTCCATGGGTTTCCTTTAGGTTAAAATCCCAGAACCGGCAATACATAAACCCTTTATCTAAGTAGATCATGATTGTCTCTCCAACTTAATAAAACCAAGTCCCATACCAGGCTGCTGGCCAGTCATTCCTCGGCTGAGATTAAACCCCTAGGTATCCGTCGCAATGTGGCTAGAAAGAATAAAAGGATTAGGAGTCACAGAGACCACGCAAGTTTAAAGGAAAAACAATAATTTATTCACCAGGTAGGCAAGAGCTTAAATCAAACAAATCAAAGTTAAACCAATTACAAGTTACAAACAATTTAGAAAATGAGAGTGAAGTCATACCTGGCGAAAAAGGCCACGCATGGAGCAAGCGTGCGGGAAGTTCGAATTACGATATTCCATAATTAAAAGGGCTACTCACGCACTAACGTGCGCGGGGAGAGATCGGATACAATCTTCCCCGAACAGCTCATTTCTCTTTCCTATAAACCAAACCAGCTACCCCCTCCTCCAACCAGAGAGCCCCATAAGTTAACCAGGTGGGATATCGGGTTACAGGTCTCAGAACTGAGACAGAGTCAGGCCATTTGATTGTGAAGGAGGGGTCATTCAGACAAAAGGAATGAAACTTTTTCCTGAGAGGAGATTTTACCTTACCCAAATTTAGGGAGTTTCTAAAAGTGAATGAATTATAATTTCATTGGATATGAAATATATGCCATTCAACTCCTCGAATTATAACAAAAACATACATGCCAAACAAGCCAGGAAAATGTATGAGTATGATGCAGTTGTCATGAAAAAGTCTTAAGCTGATAGGTAAGTTGTGTTATAAGTACAGAAGTGATTTCTTAACAGTATATTGAACATATGAGCATATTGTGACATTCCCAGAGGTTTAGATGATTTAAAACAGATACGTTAGGGTCCAGTCTTATACAGATGACTGAGGGCAATATGGGGCATTGGGTAAGCCAAAGGCCTCCCGTGCAGGGTGACACCAAAGGCGCAGAAACCATGCAAACCCCCACTCCCAGCTCAGAGGCCGGGTTTAGTGCCTCCTGTCCAGCCATTCACACATACAGTTTGCTCACACTTTGCATCCCCCAGTTCAGGTCTCCAGTCTCTTACGGGCATAAACCACCCCCACTTCCCTTCACACAAACCCCAGCAAACAGCAAGCTGCTTGTCATCAGGAACTCAACAATTTGTTATATTGCATGGCGTTGAAGTCTTTTGATGCTCAGAAGGCCCGCCAGTCTTGCTGCAGTGTCACAGATGCACTCATCAGCACCAGCAGTGCTCCAACCCCCCTTTTCCCATTTTACAGTTGGTAGCATTGATGGGTGCCATATCGCTGTGAAGCCACCAGCTGGGAACGCAGCCTGCTACCTGAATAGAAAACTATTCTATTCTATTCAGTTTCAGGCTGTCTGTGACCACACATCCAAGTTCATTGATGTGTTCATTGGTTTTCCTGGGTCAGTACACGATGCTCGGGTGCTGAAGCACAGCCCCATCTATTATCAGCAGAAGTACCCTCCACCAGGCTTCTGCATCATTGGGGATGGAGGCTACCCCTGTCTTAAGCAACCCATCACCCTCATGACCCTTTACAGGCAGCCTCTTCACAATGAGTTCCAGGTTCGCTTTAACAGCAACCTGTCCAAAGCCAGAAATGTTGTGGAGAGAGCTTTTGGCATCCTGAAGACCAGGTGGAGGTCCATTTTCTTGAAGGTGCTGGAGGTGGACGTCCTCTTTGTCCCAGAGGTCATCACCTGCTGCACCGTCCTGCACAACATCCGTCTCAGCAATGGGGACCTGTTGGAGCCAGATGATGTTGTGGAGGGAGCAGCAGGGGACCCCCCAGAACAGGCACCTCCAGGCGCCACCTGTGGAGCAGAGGAGAGGCACAGGATGGCAGTGATGTGTTTTGCACCAGACCACGATTACCTCTAAATTATTCAGTGGGGCGCTGTCCATTCTGCCCTGAATGTAAAAAGCATGCAATTCGGCTGCATTTTTACCATTTGATGTAAATTGTTTAGCAGTATTAATAACGAAATATTAAGGATCAAATTTGGCTTTTAAATTATGTTCAACTGCTCTTATATGCATTTCTTTTGTGCTCTTTCCTCGTTATTTTCATGTTTTCTTTGGAACACTTAAGCCTGCCGCACACTGGAGCCATCTGCTGAGCAAAAAGTTATTTGAGGCTGTTTGCTCAGCAGATAGCTCCAGTGTGCGGCAGGCTTAAGATTTCCTTGTTACTGAAGTGAGTTATACCAAGGAATGTTCATTAACTTGCCTTGCCATGTGTGTGAACATTGTGATGGTGACTGGTTGAAAATGTACAGTAAAAAATATGACAGCAGATTTCATTTTTAAATTATTTATTCACAAATTTTTTCGAAAATAGCCAGGAAGCGCTCCTCCCGTGCAGCTGTCTCCCTGTCTCTCCTCTCCTCTCTCTCTCTTACCTCCCTAAAAAACCTCTCCTCCCTCTCCACAGCCTCCCGGTGCCTCCTCTCCTCCCTCTCAGCTGCCTCTCTGTCTCTCCTCTCCTCTCTCTCTCTTATCTCCCTAAAAAACCTCTCCTCCCTCTCCACAGCCCCCGGTGCCTCCTCTCCTCCCTCTCCGCTGCCTCTCTGTCTCTTCTCTCCTCTCTCTCAATAGCTCTCTCCTCCATCTCTCAGCTCCTGCTCAAACCTCTCCTCTTTCTCCTGCATCTCTTTTAACAGCTCCATGACATCCAGCCGCCGCCTTTTTAGGGTGGATGTCATGGAGGCTGTGGCTGTGTCCCGTTCTGGGGTCAGCAGAGAGGGGGGTTCAATCACCGCCACATCCTGTGAGCAAGAGGCAATGAGGACAGGCGGTGTTACGGACGGCCTGCCCCCAGTTGCCTCATCCATCATTGTGTACCACTTCCAAGATGCGGCGGTGTTCTCACACCCCTCAGTGCTGACCCCAGTTTTTGGGCACTTAAGGTCCTGCAGAGGACGGACAACAAAAAACAGAGAAACGCAGCCATTTTAAGACGCTACATTTGAAATGCCTTCCCGTGCAGTAGCCACCATTTCTCCTTTGATATTTGTTCATCAGCAGAACTGTTGTGCTACACTAGATAGGCCAAGAGGTATGACAATACCAAAGTGATATAAAATCATCCTCAGTTAATTAGTCTCATGAGCACTATAAACTGAGAGTGCACCGAACACTAGGCCTAGTAAGCTATGAAATTTCAACAGCTACTCTCTTAATTCTGTTCAGATGGTCTGCCACTGCTGATGAATGCATATATGGGCATTGATAAAGTATTACAAAACCTAGGTGTACTAACTGCTGGAAACAGAGGAACATTAAATAATTACAGTAATTGTGAACATGACAGTATCCATATAACTGGTGTATATCCACTTAACTGGTGATCATGAATGCAGAGTTAGACTTACATTTTACAGTTAGCTCAAGAACTCATACAATAACTACCTTTTCAGTCTTAGGGCTGATTACCTCACAGTGAGTGAGTGATGTGTGAAATACAGAAAAAACCAGTCAACCAACTTTGTATTTTTTCTTTAGGAAAGCTGGAGTCACCCTCCCCTCCAGCCTCCGGGCAGCGATGTACATTCTGATTGACATGTAATTATGGAACAACTATGGAATGACACTCCATGCACTAACGTCAATAGCTATGGAAGAAAGGCTTCATATGACAGCGAATAATGTTAGCTAACGATAGATGACGTTAATGATATGCATTCGCTTACTCGTAGCTATTCACGGCCGCATTTCGCCTTCCTGTGAACAGCGAGGCATTTGCGACCCGCCACGCAATAAGAGTTCTGGTGTCCTCGTCAGTCCCTGATAAAATGAGATAATACACATCAAATCAGAACTGAAAACAGTTGACATACAAGTCATAGCTAATGTTCGAGGCTGACTCTATACAGACTAACGTTTCGGTTCCGAGCTACCGCTACTAGCCCAACTTTGCGAATATAATCAACTTAATATTTAATATCAGAGTTCGAAAACCATCCGCAGTGAAGAGGACACGTAATTCGCATAAAAACGAAACATACACGGCAACTCATCTATATGTTCAGGTTAACTACCTGGCTAGCTTATCGTCAGCAGCTGTCAATGGCTGGCTAAGATATGCCGTTGGTAACTAGACAGTGAACGTTAGTATTTGTGGTTTTTGTTCCTAGTATTAAATAATTTTAACAGCTAAATTACCCTAATAAACATATTTATGGTTTCTACTGGACAAAATGGTGTTATTTCGAGGGGGAAAACGAGTAAAAACATACACCTGTACACTCCTCCACACTCAGCGCTCGCCGCAGAAGCTTCGCCCGCCATTTTTCATAAAAGTTTAAAGTCCCTCCTCTTCCGCTATGTGGGCAAGATGGTGATCGTTGAGGGTGAGCAGTGTCCAGCGTTCTGCGCTCAATTTTTTGGCCGCTGTGAGTGCATCATCCGGGCACTCGCAGTGCACTGCCTTTTGCTATACTTCTCAGTGTGGATGCACTTATGTACTCAAAAGAAGTATTTTAAGTGTGGAAGTGCACAATTTGAGACAGCCTCAGTGTTTTGCAGAGCCTTAGAGCCCTTTCTGGAAGTCTAGCTGCCTTAAAGTGGTTTGTGAGGCTTCATACAGGCAAGGCAGGAATACTCCATGATGCTTCTGACCTGGGTTTTGTTGACATTGGCTCTGCCTCTCGGATCAAGCTGCTTGGCTAACTTCTGCAATGCCCCAAAACTTTGTCCAGCGCGTTTGCAGATATTAGAGAACTGGTTAGTCCACAGGACTTTTCTGTCAATACGTAGCCCTTAAACTTCCATCTGTTCCCTAAGGTTCATTTAGGTGCTCCCAAAAAAAAGGGTCAGGATTAGATGGATTCCCCCTTCTGGGCACAATCATTGCCTTGCTCTTACTGAGTTCAAAGGTGAGTTTCAAGGCATCAGCCCACTGTTTGATGTTTTCCTGGTCTTTGTTTAGGCTTGCTACAAACTGAAGCCTATTTGATGATGTTATGAGCGTTATGCTGGAGTCATCTATGAAGAGAAACATGTTGTCCCCACATTGTTTCACAACATCATCTATGAAAATGGAGAAAAAAATCGGCTGAGAATGGATCCCTGAGGCACGAAGGCATTGATGGGGCATGGTGATAAAGACAGACCAAAGAGCACAACTCTGATGGAGCTTCCTTGGAGGTAACTTTGTAGCTATATGTTGAGTCTTCCAGTTATGCCCTTTAACATGAGCTTTGTACAAAGGCTATTGTGCCAGACCTGGTCAAATGCATCCTGCATATCCAGAGTAACAATGTGGATATCACCGCCTTTGACGAGGATGTTGTTCCACATCTGGGACAAAACTGTGAGGAGGTCGGCTGTGCTGTGAATAGGTCTGAATCTAAATTGTTTTTCAGAGATAAGGCCGTGGCGGAGGAGAAAGCCCTGTAGTTGTTTGTGCACAGGGGATTCCATCACTTTGCTTATGACAGTACGCAGAGATATGGGACGGAACTTTAATGGATCTGATTTAGAGCCCCTTTTATAGATTGGGATCACTCTAGCAGTTTTCCATCATTCAGGGAACATGCCACAAGAGAAAAGGAGTAGGAAAAGACGGCAGAGGAGTTTGGCCAGTTCTGTGATGCACTATTTGAGGACCTTTGGTGGAATTTCATCAGACCCCCATGCTTTTCCTGGATCCAGGTTGCACAAGATGTACCTGACATCCTCTGGTTGTAAGTGGACATCGTCAATAGAAGATGATTGTAATGGGCATGGCTGCTGAGGTTGTTCATGTGTGTCAGGCAGTCTGCACCTCTCCGCAAAGGTCTGACAGAAGATATGAGCCTTTTCATTAGTGTGATACAGGGAATGGCCTGGTGTCCAATGACTAAAACCGAAAATTTACTGTTTGTTGTTTTACTGTCTCTTTGCTCATTTTTCTACCTGGTTGAAGGTTGCACTTGCTTCAAGACACTTTAGCTGTAGAGCCAGGCTGTTTATTGTCCGCATCATATGACTGAGTTGGTGCTTTTTCCTGTCTGTCTTCTGCAGTTCATTAAACTATGCTTCATCACCAAGCTTTCTGGTGATGGTCTTGTTTGGTATAAATGTCTCCATGGCATCTTGTAGTATGTTGGTAATATTAGGGCAGATTATTTCTGGTTCTGCTTCCTTTGTAATGGCCGGTAGAATTGAGAGGCCAAGTGCAGCGGCAAGAGGGAAATAGAGCAGCACGGACACAATACAAATACAGAGAACAATACAGAACATACGACAGGGACAATCCTCGCGCTTCCAAAAGGACGTCCAAACATCCGATAAAACGGAAGCAAAATGAGAGAGAAAAAAAGGAGAAGTATCTCGGAGAGCCGAGAAAAACAAGGCACCTTAAATAGTGCAACACAAAGGATAGACAAGATACAAAGGCACATAAATCCTTACTACAGATGTCTTCGGCTAAAGTGCATAACTACAAACAGACACTCGAGCGAAGTAGGCGTGGCGGACTTCCAGCTTAAATAGAGTCCGGGGAGGCGCTGCCCAAGTTCAATCAGCCAGCTGGGTAAAGAATCCGATTGAAGAGGAATTCGATCTTGTCCCGGGACGAGAGCCTCACAGAAAAGTCCTGAACACACGCACACCTCCCAAACCATGACAGGACCCCCCCTTTAAGGAACGGCTCCGGACGTTCCCAGAGAACCCCATGCACGGAACTTTGAGATAAGTGTGGGATCGAGGATATGCTGAGAAGGGACCCAGCACCGCTTCTCAGGCCCATATCCCTCCCAATCAAATAAAAACTGGGCCCCGCGACCAACATGCCTCTCGCCCAGAATACGACGCAAGGTGTAAACCGCCCCCCCCTCAATCATCCACGGTGGCGGCGAGGGTTTGTCGACCGGTGCAAGGACACTAGTGCTAACCGGTTTAAGCCGGGAGACATGAAATGAGGGGTGGATGCGCAAGGATCTAGGGAGCTGTAAACAGACAGTGACAGGACAGTTGATCCTCCGCACTATCTTGAAAGGACTAATGAAGTGGGGAGGCAATTTCCATGACTCCACTTTTAAAGCAAGGTCCCGAGTGGAAAGCCAAACTCTTTGGCCCACCCGATAAGATGGGGCCAAACGGCGCCTTCTATCACCGGCGGTCTTCTGTTTCCACCCAGAGCGCAACAGAGAGGACCGGACCCTGGCCCAGACCAACTGACAATGCCAACCGAAGTGATTGACCGAGGGAACCTCTGAATCCCTCTCAATCTCCGGAAACAGCGGAGGTTGATAATCCAACTGAGCCTCAAACGGGGAAAGGCCTGTGGAGGCGTTACAGAGTGAATTATGGGAGTATTCGGCCCATGCCAAAAAAGCGACTCCACGAAGATGGGTTGTTAGCCGCTAAACACCAAAGTGTATTTTCCAGAGACTGGTTAATTCGCTCTGTGTGCCCGTTAGTCTCAGGGTGGAAACCAGACGAAAGGCTCACGGCGGCCCCTACCTGGTTGCAGAAAGCACGCCAGAATTTAGCCGTAAATTGTGGGCCCCAATCAGATGCCACAGCCTGAGGGAGACCATGCAGCCGGAACACATGGTCCACAACAAGGCAGCACGGTGGTACAGTGGTTAGCACTGTCGCCTCACAGCAAGAAGGTCGTGGGTTCTTTCTGGTGCCTTTCTGTGTGGAGTTTGCATGTTCTCCCCGTGTTCGCGTGGGTTTCCTCCGGGTGCTCCGGTTTCCCCCACCCACAAAAACATGCATCATAGGAACACTCCTTCCAGTACCCCTGACCAAGGTACTGGCTTTAGAACTAGAGTTGGTCCCCGGGCGCTGCTCTGTGGCTGCCCACTGCTCCTAACTATAGGATGGGTTAAATGGAGAGGCCAAATTACCCCACGGGGTTAAATAAAGTATATCTTAATGTTCTTAATTAATGTTCAACAAGAATAGTCGTCTCCCGCGCCGAAGGGAGCTTAGGCAGGGCGATAAAGTGGGCGGCCTTAGAAAAGCGGTCGACTACGACAAAGATGACAGTTTTGCCTTCAGAAATAGGCAACCCCGTCACAAAATCTAGAGCGATATAGCTCCACGGGTGCTTGAGGACAGGCAACGGCCACAACAGACCAGAGGGGGGGAGATGGGAAACCTTGTTCCTAGCGCAGATACAGCACGCCGCCACAAATTCCCGGATGTCCTCAATCATGCTGGGCCACCAAAAATGTCGGGCCAAGAACCGCTTGGTCCAATGAACCCTGGGGTGACCCGCCAGGCGGGAAGAGTGCTCCCACTGGAGAACTTGGGACCGTACCGCTACCGGAACAAACAAATAGCCAGGCGGCTCCCCACCAGGACCAGGATCGGACCTCAAGGCATCCACACAACAGACTTAACGTCCCACTGAATGGGAGCCACAATCTGACCTGCTGGAATAACTGGCTCAGGAATTGGATCGCGACCACAGCGGTCGTAAATCCGCGACAAGGCGTCAGGCTTGATGTTTTTGGAGCCAGGGCGGAAAGTTAAGGTTAAGTTAAAGCGATTGAAAAACAACGACCACCGCACCTGCTGGGAATTACATCACTTCATCTGTTGGATATATTGGAGATTCTTATGATCCGTCCAAACCACAAACGGATGTTCAGCCCCCTCCAACTAATGGCGCCACTCTTCTAATGCCAACTTGACAGCTAACAACTCCCGGTCACCAATGCTGTAATTCTGTTTGGCCGCCGACAACGACTGGGAGAAGTAGGTGCATGGGTGCCACTTGTTGTCCCGAAGGGGGCGCTGGGACAAAATGGCATCCACCCCGACCTCCGACGCATCCACCTCCACCACAAATGGGAGGGAGGGGTCGGGCAAAACGAGAATGGGCTCCGAGCTAAATCGTTTCTTTAACTCCTGAAAAGCAGCCTCAGCTACTGGAGACCAAGCAAACGATGAGGAGGTATTCTTCTTAGTGAGCCCAATAATGGGGGCAGCTACCACGCTAAAATTGCAGATAAACCTCCTATAAAAATTAGCAAAGCCCAAAAATCATTGAACCGCCTTGACATTTTAAGGGGCTGGCCAATTCCTGACCGCTGCCACCTTGTCCGGGTCCGTGCGGACCGACCCTTCAGATACAATGAAGCCAAGGAACGATACTGCCTTGGCATGAAAAATGCATTTTTCAGCCTTGACAAAAAGCTTGGCTTTAAGGAGGGCCTCAAGCACTTGTCTGACGTGTTGTTTATGCTCCGAGAGAGTTGAAGAAAAAAATCAGAATATCGTCAAGGTAGACAAAGACGAATTTCTCCAACATCTCTCGGAGGACGTCATTAACGAGTTCCTGGAACACAGAGGAGGCGTTAACCAGTCCGAACGGCATGACCGAATATTCGTAGTACCCGTCATGCGTGTTTAATGCCGTTTTCCACTCGTCCCCCTCCCGGATCCGAACCAAGTTATAAGCATTCCGGAGGTCTAGCTTGGTAAAAAACAACACCTCCTGCAGATGTTCAAACGCAGAGTTCATCAATGGAAGGGGGTATCGGTTTTTAATGGTGATATTATTCAAGCCCTTGTAATCAATACATGGTCTCAAACCGCCATCTTTTTGCCCACAAAAAAGAACCCCGCTCCAGCTGGAGACATGGAAGGTCGAATAAATCCATTAGCCAGAGCCTCCTGAATATATTCTCGCATGGCCTTACGCTCAGGCCCTGACAGCGAGTGTAATGAACCTCTGGGGGAGGGTACCGGGTGGAGATTTATCTCAAGAATCGTATGTGCGATGAGGAGGAGGTAAAGTCGAAGCCCGTTGCTTGCTAAAAACCTCCGCGAGATCAGCATAATCGTTAGGAACATTGGGAGGCAGACAAAAGTTCAGAGCAGCCCCCAAATTCTCACCCTGTTCGGAACCTGCCGTCTTGATGACTGATTCTGAGTCAGGGAAATCCTCTGAATCGCAATCCTCCTCTGGCTGCCGCCAGTCAAATTGAGGATCCCACTCCAACTCCTCCTCTGCCCCTTTTTCTAGATTAGGAGGGTTGGGTGGGACAACCTCCTCAGAATTGCTCCAGGCGTCAGCCTTCCCCATAGGTTGATGTCCGGGATGACACGCCAAACTCTCCCTAGAGTGGGACCTACAATCAGTGCCCCACTGGGTGACCGGGTTATTCTGACTGCCCCAAAAGATGTGTGGCCTATGTTTCAGTCACCAAGAGTGTCCTAAGACCAAAGGAAAAACAGGTGAACTAATCTAAAAAAAACTGGACTTCCTCTGAATGACCACCAAATGGGATGAACATAGTCAATAATTCAGAGGCCTCAGTTATAAGTCTAGTTCCCGCGGGCGACCGTCCAAGGACCTGACAGTGCGTGAATGTCAAAGAGGATGGATGGGAATGGAATGTTCCTAGCCCACTCCACATCCAGAAAACAATCCATGGCACCTGAGTCCAAAAAAGCCTCACCAAATATTTTCTGTCTCCCCACAGTCAATTCTACAGAAATAAATGCTCGAAATGTACATTGGGTCAGTCCCTCTAGCGCTCCCCATACCACCAGAGGGCCTTTCCGTTTCCCTTTAAGCTCGGGGCAACGTGGACGGATATGTTCCGGTTTGCTACAATGATGACAAATTATTCGTCTGCGATCAGGCTTTCGAACCTGGCTCTCATATGAACCGTCAATCTGCATAGGCTCACTAACAGTGGGAAATTCAATGGGCGGAGCTGGGGCTGTGTGTATCTTGGGAGAATTGACCCATTTGCTAGTTTGAGCCCGAGCAGTTCGTTTCTCCATGTTTTGTTCGCGGATAGGATTATCAACTCACACCGCAGTACGAACTAACGAATCTAAAGAAACGCAAGACTCTAATGTCGCCAGAGCATCCTTAACCTCCTCCGCCAAAGCGTGAATAAAAACTGTCATGAGAGGTGCCTCTGACCACCCTGTCTCTGTAGCGAGAGAACGGAAAGCAATGGAGAAATCTGCGACACTCTCAGAGCCCTGCCTCAAATGCATAAGATGCATAGTTGCGTCCTGACCACAAACGTCCTGATCGAATACTGAAATCATTTCCCCCACCAGAGTATCGACAGAATTTACCACTGGCAATCTAGCGCGAATGAGTGGTCCCACCCAAGTGAGAGCTGTACCAGCTAACAGGGATAAAATAAACGTAATGCGTGACTCTTCATTAGAGAATTGTGAGGGTTGCGTTTTAAAAAATAATTCACATTGAGCGATGAAATCTTTGCATTTCCCTGCCTCGCCTTCATATCTTGGGGGTAACTGAAGTTTAGGCTCTCGGGGAAAGTGTGTAGTTTGTGCTTGTGAAACATCTTGGGTGAGCTGAGTGGTCAACGCTCTAGTACACTCAGTGAGACTTAATAAGATATTTTCCTGTCTCTTAATAGCAGTCTCCTGCAGGCGAATCCTATCCGTCAGCTCTGCCTGCTGATTATTTAAGCAAGTGAGGCCCTCGCAATAACCAGCAAGGACCAATTGTTGACTAGCAACAATTCCCTCCAGCGTAGCTGTCGCTGGCGACTCCATAGCTGGCTAGAGTGTTCTGTAATGACCGGTAGAATTGAGAGGCTAAGTGCAGCGGCAAGAAGGAAATAGAGCAGCATGGACACAATACAAACACAGAGAATAATACAGACCATACGACAGGGACAATCCTCATACTTCCAAAAGGACGCCCAAACATCCGACAAAATGCAAGCAAAGCGAGAGAGAGAAAAAAGGAGAGTTATCTTGGAGAGCCGAGAAAAACAAGGCACCTTAAATAGTGCGACACGAAGGATAGAGAAGACACAAAGGCACATAAATCTTTACTACAGATATCTTCGGCTAAAGTGCATAACTACAAACAGACACCCTAGCGAAGGAGGCGTGGCGGACTTCCGGCTTATATAGAGTCTGGGGAGGCACCGCCCAAGTTCAATCAGCCAGCTGGGTAAAGAATCCGATTGAAAAGGAATTCAATCTCGTCCCGGGACAAGAGCCTCAAAGAAAAGTCCTGAACACACACACACCTCCCAAACCATGACATCCTTGAAGACACTGGACCAATCAATGGAGGTTAGATACCCACTCATTTCCCAGAACTGAGCTTTGTTATATCGCCACACTCTCCGCTTATATAACTAATTTCTGAAGACTGTAACTTTTAGCTGTACAAGTGCCAGGTCATGGTTTGAGGTGTCTATATTAGCTGGAATGCGTGACAGAATTAGACATAGGATAATATTTTTTCTGTTTAGTTTCCTGATAGTCTGATATAGTCCTGAGCAGTTGGCAAGTTGCAGGGTACGTCATCTGCCAGCATCTGTAATATTGCTCCGCAGCCACTCTTCATAATGTACATTAAAGTCGCAGACTTTACCAGTGGCGATCCGTCCAGGGCCAGCACTAACCTCACCTTTCACTGCTTAATGACTTAAACCTCTCGCAGTTTACTTCTCCCGATTAGCAACAGCAGCTCAGACTAATTGGTAGAATCGTCGAAAATCTAATTTATTTTTGAAAGCGTTGTTGAAGCCTTGTTGTTTACGAAATTAAACGGTGTTTTCTTCCGCACATCAATGACATAAAATATATCAATATGTCTTGATAAATCCTGCATTCATGTAGCTCGTGAAACAGCACAGATTTGCGTAAATTAGTTTGCGAGGCTCATTGAGCAATGAGAATCCATTCTATAGTCTAAATGTAGTGACAGCTAAAGGGCGTTGTTAGGTACCATTCACAGCTGAGTGATGGCGAAAATACTTGCTGCGAGGTCTGCGAAAGTTTCGGATTTTTTGCAGATTGTCATCCTTGCGGAGTCATATCAATTATATCAACATAGCCAATAGGCAATCGCTTTGGTGGTGGTTGTTCAGTTCATTAATTGTTTGATTGTTAATCAGGCAAACTTGATCGAAAACAGTTTAATTTTGCGGGAAAGGCTGATGTTACTGAAGACCTTCCTGACATCTGACAGCACGCCAATGGACTGTGCAGACTGGGCTCCAAACTCATCCATCACTGAGAGAGCATTCATGTCAACATAGCCCAAGACTTCGCGGGAGGTACTCAGAGGATAGTACGCAGCTCCTATCAGCAGCTTCCTGGTCTTCAGAGCAATAGTGAACCACATGAGCTCAAAGTCTTCAGGGTCTTTGGATGGATTGTACTGGATGGAAACACCATCGAGGCAGTAGACTGCTACACCGCCACCAGTCGCTCCAGTGCGATCTCTGAGACAGCTGAGTGAGTAGTCAGAAATCTGTATGCTGTCTGCCCCATCTGGGTTGGTGAAATCAAGGAAGGTTCCAAAGGCAATGACAACTGATGGCTTCCTCACAGAGCAGTGGTTGGCAAGATTGCCAATATTGGAGTGTAATCCCTGGATGTTCACTTCAAGAATTAGCTCTTTGGTTTTGCATAGTCATGGTCGGCAGTGCAAAGGATGGCATTGGCTTGGCTTTCTTTTATTTTTTTTATAGCAGGGGATTGTCGGCAACAGGGCGAGCTGTGACCCTTGAGCCTATGAAAGACGCAAGTGAGCAGTGTGGCATGGATCAGAGTGTACATGACGTAATCTGAAAGCATCATGTCAGGACTCGTAAAGGATCGGGTTTCAGAATAAAACCACTCAGTCAAGGACAGGGCGGTTGCACTATTAATGATCTTGGCGACCCCACAAGAGCGGAAGAAAACCAGGAGAGCAGTGTCAAAAATAACAAAATAATGGTCAGAATTGGAGAACCCAGTGGTCAGAGAACTAAGCAGGAAACCAAGACTAAAAATTAAATTGAGGGTGTGGCCTCCAGTATGAATGGAAACCGGTATGTGTTGTGTAAGATTAAAAGATTTGGAAATGTTTAAAAATTCAGAGGCAAAAGATTTTGCCGGGTCATCAACGTGAATGTTAAAATCACCAATCATGCTAATTGTGTCATAGCTAAGAATAACCAAAGATATTACATCGGAGAAATTAGATTAAAAAACTGCTATTAAGTTTCGGGGGATGATAAATCACATGAGGCACATTGGATGATTGCAAACCATCACCTCAGTATTACAAGGTTCTAGCATGTATACGTTTCTGGGGCAGATAGAACCTTTTAATACGAAGGTCATGAAATTACTCTGAGCATAAGAACTTCAAACTGGAAAGTCTCTCCACTGAGATATGCACTCAGTTCGCAAAGTTTCTTCAAACAACAGCAAGACCACCTCCCTGGCCCAAAAGCCTATGGGAGTTTAAGAGACTGAAATTTGCAGGGCGGAGCTCGGCAAAGGGACAGCTGTCACCAGGGGCATGTTCAAGATTGAAGGGACTCCCGCCCAAGGTCTCACTAGGGGGGACTCCCGTGTTTTTCATGACTTGCAAGTTCTTGCATGTTTTCCAACATGGCTGCCAACTAGGATTTGCATCAAATTCTATCAAAAATAAGCTGTGTGGAAGTGGACGTCATACGGCGAGACTGCCCGCGAATGTTCCCGCTCATCAACGCAAGACCAAAAGAAGTTTAATTGTTCAAGAGGCAAGAACTCAAGGGCTCTCGCTAGACCCAACGATCTTGAACATGCCTCAGATCCAGGGCTGGACTGGGACAAAAAAACGGCCCGGCATTTGCGGCCATGGCGGCCCAACCTGATCGTGACGTGACTGCCCACCATACGCGCACAGTTTGCTGTTACCAAAAGTTAAAATTGAGCTCAGTCGTAGGCTACATGCCCTGGAACTCCACACAGAAAGGCCCCAGGCCGGAATCGAACCCACAACTTTCTTGCTGTGTGGTGGCAGGACTAATCACTGCACCACCATGACAAAGAAGAAGTTATTATTATTATATATTTACATGAATGAATGTGAAAAAGAAATGTGACTTTGGGGCCATTTATAATGTTTTCAATAAGACCATTACACTATTTGGATTGATTAATACATAACCTTTTAAAATAACGTTACATATCTTACAGACTCAACAGGGCATAGAATCGCTCACTTGCTTCAGAACCGCAGTACTTGCTGGTTGCAAGTTTATTGGCAGGTGATTCTGAAAGTCAAGATAGGGTTTTAAATAGGAAAATTTGAAAGTCTTCCTTGCTGTATTCCAGGACAAATTTTATTTGCCACCGTAAAACAACAAATCAATATGCATCGAATAGTAGGTTATTAACAGCTGGTCCATCAGTGGGGGCCTTTTGCAAGCTCAAGCAAATTTTAACCGAATGCATACTTGCGATAGCCTCTTAATTTAACGTCAGTCTTACCGCTTTCCGTGTCCCCCTCCAAATGAAAACTGCTTGATACATGAGAATCATCGTAGCCAAACAGCTGGTCAAATTTTTAGCGTTTGAAAGCCTGAGGCTCCAATGTCTGTTTACTTTACTCTCGAAGTTTCTCCGCCTCTCCACTGCTTTCTGACAGAAACACATTTTTAGACTGTTAACGCAACTGGGGACAAGCAAGGCCATTGATCAAACTAATTTCCCAGCAAGCCTGCCTTCTTAAACTTTTAGGACAAAAACAACAAAATTAAATTAACTGTACATGGCTTATGCCTTTGCATCGTTTTTTTTGATCTGCAAGAATACAGTTTTTCGGTAATTCGCATGTCCTCAAACTCATGTGATGTCTAGTTGGTTCTGAGCAAAACCAAAGTCTTTCTTGACTTTCTTTTGCTACATCTGTGGCACAGCGGACGACTTTCTTTCTGCACTGGCGAATGTCAAAATTGCTGGAAATGATAGTCTGTACCCTAAAATCCCAAGTATGGCAAAAAATCATGATCCTATCTCAACTGTGTAAAAAGGTATGGAGAAATGAAACTTGTGGCAGCCATCTTGGTGGCCATTTTGGATTTTCTGATGACCCAGTTATATTCAAAATTGCTGGAAGTGATAGCCTGACCCCTAAAACCCTGAGTTTGTCACAAAAATCATGATCCTATCTCATTTCAGTAGAAAGTTATGGGCAAATGAAACTTGCGGCAGCCATATTGGCTGCCATCTTGGAAATACCATGACCTATATGGTCTTGTCTTGGGTCCCATTGGCTAGCTTGACCCCTAAAACCTATGGTTGGACACCAAAATTTTCCTTCTATCATAAATAACTGGGAAGTTATTCAGGATAAAATCTATTGGCAGCCATCTTGTCCGCCATCTTGAATTTCACCATTTTGGCACCTGATTCAAAATGTCAACTCAAGTTTTTTTCAATCCCCTATGGATGCCCTACAAAGTTCAGGAGTCAAACTGAGGGGCCACTGAAATGCACACAGGACCGCCCTCAGCCCCAAGACTACAGGGGCGGACTGGCCATCGGGAATATGGGGAGTTTTCCCGGTGGGCCGCTGGGTCAGTGTGCCGGTCTGGTCCGCAAAAAGAAAAAAACCCCCAGATGCATGGACTGCCCACTGGTGGCCAGTGGACCATATTTAGGTGAGCAAAAGAGCAATAAGGTCTTCCTGATGAATGAGAAACTCTATAACCGTAAGTAAACAGCTAAGAAATTGGGAACTGTGGTGGCGACGTGGAAACTACGGTGTTTTCCATAAATGTAACAACATATATCTTCTTGAAAGTGACTCATGCTTTAAATACGATTTTTTATGGTTCTGCTTCACTATTCTGGTTGTCTTGTGTCATGGCCATTTTTTTGTATCTCTTTATATATTTGCTTTATGATATTGGAATGACCAAAGAACTTTATTCCTGCGAATAAAAAAAAAACAATGCATGGGCTTAAGCGATGTACAGTTTATTTCATGTTGTTATTTTCGTCTTAAAAGTTTAAGAAGGCAGGCTTACTGGGATTTTTGTTTGACCAATGGCCTGCTTGTCCCCAGTTGCGTTAACAGTCTAAAAACGCGTTTGAAAGACTACGATATCAGATGAAAATGTCAGAATGCAATGGTAACGCGGAAAATCTTACAGAATAAAGTAAACAGACATTGGAGGCTCAGGCTTTCAAATGCAAAAAATTGACCAGCTGTTTGGCCATGATGATCCTTATGTAGCAAGCAGTTTTCATTAGGAGGGGGGACACGGAAGCGGTAAGACTGACGTTAAATTAATGGGCACTCGCAAGTGTACGTTCGATTAAAATGTGCTTGAGCTTACAAAAGGACCCCTCTGATGGACCAGTTGTTTACAGCCTACTATTTGATGAATATTGATTCATTGTTCTATGGCGCCAAATAAAAAAAATTTCTGGAATACAGGAAGACTTTCAAATTTTCCATTCCAAAACCCTGTCTTGACGTTCAGAATCACCTGTCATTAAGCTTGCAACCAGCGAGTACTGCGGTTCTGAAGCTAGTGAGCTATTCTTTGCCCTTTAGAGTCTGTCAGTAAGATATGTAACATTATTTAAAAAAGGTTATCTATGAATCAGTCCAAATAGTGCAATGGTCTTATTTTAAAATTCTAAATGGCCCCAAAGTCACATTTTTTCACATTCATTCACATAAATATAATAATAATATTTCCATAAAAATACATTAGTTTACATGTTGACAATGTTATGTTTCTAATATAGGACTGCGTCATTGTATTAAATTTCTTTCAGGACATCTTTAGGATAAAAAGGATCTTTAATATAAATAGGATTGTTTCTTTTTGGACATTACCCACCAAACCCCTGCCAACAGAATAGTAAATTCACTCACATGTACGCGAGTTCAACTTAATCGTGACGCGGATTATGTGTATTTTGGTTCTTCACCAGACAACACATTCTACTTTCACAACACTTGGAGAGTTTTGGAAGCATTAACGCCTCATCTTTTGGAAACATTTTGAAAAAAAGACCATTACCGTATTGTACTAAATTTTTACAAGTTGTTGAGGGTGGTATCTTTTACTAAACCTGGTCGAGGGACTTTGGGGGAGGGGAGACATGGTGATCTGTAGATGGTAAAATCACAAATGCATAAAGCCATTGGATTTGTATGTTAGATATACACAACAGTTATTTTGTTGTAGGCTAATTGGTGTTATATAAACTCAAAAACTAATAATATCAATGTTTTATTAGATATATGGTCCAATATGATGTCAAAACGCATACTTTTTTGTCATATAACCTGAAATTTTTTCGACCGGTCACTACCTCTCCATCCCTGCCCCCTGGAGAGTGGGCCGGTCAGGTACGAATTCCCGGGCCACTTTTTTGTGTTATTAAGTTATTAAGGCATGGTAGCTGCTTAACCTTGGAGATGCAGAGTAGGGGTTCAATGCTGCAACTGAGTTCCATGATACGGTAGATCAGAAATTGAATGATGCAGATGGTTTTGTACTCGATGAGATAGAAGAGGGGCGTGGTAGCAGCTAGAGGCAGGTAATGAAACACTATGATGGCCAGAGTGATTTGCACTGTTCTTTGGGCTTTCTTTTTCATGGGGCTAATCTTCTCCTTGCCCAGGACTGACTTCCTCAGACTCCACATGATAGAAATGTTGCAGAAAACCATGATTATGCTGATGGTCAGAATCATTCCAGTGAAGAAGATACCTGAGCAATATTTCTTCCATCCCCTCATGAAGCCATAGGCTATCATGAATAGCCAAACAAGCTCCAGTCTGCTCCTGACTCCATTGCTACTGTGTTTCTGACACGTGAGGTTATGTTGTGTTTCGGGCTGCATGGAAGATGACAAGAAGGCACTTTCCACTGTCGATCCTGCCTAGAACTGAGCAGGTAATATGCTGTGTGGAAAATAAGCACATGGTACCAACACTGAGTAGAGGAGAGTGAAGTAGATCCAGTACCATGCAGTGAAAAAAGCACCATTAGTCATCTACCCAGTGGCCCTGTGGTGCTCAGCCCCTTCATTGCTGCTTGCACCTATATTTCTGACAATGTAATCACAGGGTCTTCCAGGACCAGGTCTGGGAAATGAAAAGCAGTCACAAATGCGAAAAATGCCAGGACACAAGGCCTTTTACATGTTTTGAAATGTTTAATATCTATTTTGAAGACCAGAACATTTACAACGTGCTTATAAACCTTACCTAAGCTGAGTGTATGAACAATCAGTATCAATACACTGCATACATACATTATGCATATTCAAGATTGGTTCTGCCAAACCAGAACATTAACTAAGTACTTATGAACTTAAGCTAACCTGTGCATTTTCAATCAGTAACAATGCACTACATTTATACAGTATGCATATTCAAAATTGTTTTTAGAAAAAAAATGTGGAGTGTGTGAACTTAACTTCAAATTAATGTGCCCTATTAATAAAATTCTTTTCCTGCAAAATTTCCTTCAGCTGGTGGAAAGCCTGTCAACTGTTAATTAACATGAGAGGAGTTACATTTTGCAGCCAATCAATATATTCAGTTGTAACGCTGTGTAGATGACGGTGCCATTTATGATTTTTCAGGAGATACAATGTTTTGACATTAAACAGCAGGAAGGGGAAAACAGCCATATAGCTCTGATCAAACAACCATACCTGGGATTAACCAAGTAATTCAAATAATTCATGGCCAATAGATGTGGACTGATATTTACGTAATTTAAACAGCCATTGTGTGCCTGACTGCAGAGATAGAGTACCAGCAATGATACAGTTGAATTTGGACTGTGAAACATGCTAAATTTACATCAGTGCACTACAGTCCCGGATGAAGTCCCCTCTTGGCTTTTAACTGCAGATATTGGGGGTGGAAAAAATATTGAAGTCCTTCTGAAAAAAGGCTTTACATTTGAAGACTTCAAACCTAATTACTGCACAAACCCAGTGTCATTCCTATTAATATAAATACTGTTAGCAGTAGGGGTGTGTTTAACTGAAGAAAGATGTGCAGAGCTTTAAACTCATTTTCTCAACCTTACGTAGAACGAATATACAATTTAACAGACAATCACAAGCATACATCTCATGTGCTTACATTGTGTGGCTCAGGGGAAGGGCTTCGGCAGCAGATGCAGGGCAAGTTATTAAGGCATGGTAGCTGCTTAACCTTGGAGATGCAGAGTAGGGGTTCAATGCTGCAACTGAGTTCCATGATACGGTAGATCAGAAATTGAATAATGCAGATGGTTTTGTACTCGATGAGATAGAAGAGGGGCGTGGTAGCAGCTAGAGGCAGGTAATGAAACACTATGATGGCCAGAGTGATTTGCACTGTTCTTTGGGCTTTCTTTTTCATGGGGCTAATCTTCTCCTTGCCCAGGACTGACTTCCTCAGACTCCACATGATAGAAATGTTGCAGAAAACCATGATTATGCTGATGGTCAGAATCATTCCAGTGAAGAAGATACCTGAGTAATATTTCTTCCATCCCCTCATGAAGCCATAGGCTATCATGAATAGCCAAACAAGCATAGAAATGGCCACTCTGGTCTTGTTATCCTTGATGCTGGTGAAAACAATGGGGTGGACCACGGCCATGTAGCGGTCCAGGCAAATGCAGGTGAGGAAGAGAGGGGAGATGTCTTTTATTGCATATATCACATTCCAAAAATATATATTTACTCCCTGAAGAAAAAATGTGATGCTAAGGTAGTTCAGGGGCATAATCAGGGAGTAGATGGCATCTAAAATGGCCAGGTTTACAAAGAAGACATCGGAGGTGGAAGAGTCGATCTCCTTTCTGGCCACCAGCCAAAGTACCATGATATTGGCAGGGTAGCCCATAAAAACATTGATAACATAGACAGCATATAGAACCACAAACAAATAATCTGGTAACATACATATTTCAAACATACTCCAGAAACTGAATCCTGAAGGGGAGTGGTTGAACAGTAGGATGGAGTTGATGGCAGAGCTGTTCATTTTGGCTTTTATTCACCAAGCAGGTCTGAGGGTTGATGTCTTGAGAAAAAAAGAGTGAATATAAGTTAAATGGTCAAGCCTAACTGAACAGAGCAATGGTCCTCACCACTTAAACTGACTGCAAGGCTAAATAATGTTCTTATATTTATGCTGATTCCTGCATTATTTTAAATCATTCTTTTCTCCAAAGTATTTCTCATCATAACACATTTACTGGGAAAAATACCGATGACAACACTCTTATGCTGGCCAATTTGCACAAAATCAAGCTCGCTCTTTTGATAAATAAATTAATCATGTGAAGGGAGCCTTGCAGAATTTTGTAGTATTGTGGCAGTGAGGGATAATTTTTTTTCTGGGAAGTCTGCCTCCATGCTGGAAAAACTACCTCTCCTCTGAGCAACCACTCTTTACTCTTAGAAACTGCACAGCTGCTTCCTGAGATTGGAGACAGTGTTCCCAGAAGACTAGGTTTGCCCTTTGGGTTTACTGTATTACAGTCTGCAACAGGCTCTCACTCAAGCACAGCTTAAGAAATGAAAGAGTGTTTCATCAGCTTGAAAGAAAGAATAAGTGACTCACCTGAGAAACTGCAGAGGCTCAGCATACACTCCTTAAGGTCAGACAGGCCAGTGGGCAACTGTATCCTGATCACCTGTGTCCAGGAGGGTTATGCTTTTATTCAATATAGTTCTAGTTCATGTAAATGTATAAATTTGTGTGGTATGCAAGCAGTGCAGCCTCTAGCCAATCACAAATCCAGTGAGGGAGCAATAGCACAATACCCTGTCACCACAGGATTATATTTGAGGATGGGTGGGTGTGCCAAAAGTTTTGCGTAAATGGGGGTTAGATTTGGGGTGCGGGTTTGATTTGTGACAAACAGCTATGCAGTAAAACAGAGGACGGGCGAAAAGGAGGGGTAGATGAGTGCCCTCCTATCCCTGCTCTCACAATATATTATTTGTCTGTGATGCAATCCAAGAAGTGCATCCCAGATAAACAAGTGACGCAATGCAGTCAGCCAGCTGGAGCACAAGTGAGACTGTAACCTGGTGTAAGGTCTTACACATGAAACCACAAGCTTCATCAAAGCACACTCAAACAATTCTCTTTCATCCTCACTAAGAAAAGAAACTGAGCACTCAGTTACAGTAAATGTATTTCTGCAGATAATATGAGGTGCATTTGTGATGGTTTGACTTTCATTTAAAAGTTTCGCAATAAGGAAGTTGGAGTTCACGAATCATTTTCTTTACATTCACTGCATTGACTTCACTAAAGCCTGGCATCTGTTCCAAGAAATCTATTGTCCTGTATGTTTTCATGCTGATCGTTAGAGAGGAGAACACAATCAAAGGTTGTCAGATCTCACACAGCTGCAGATGAGTAGAGTCAGGTGTATTGGGGTTGAGTTGATAACTTACAGGATGGTAAATCCCCTTGATCTAAAGCTGAGCCCCTGTTGGCATCAGCGTAGCACATATTTCCTGTCGGCCTGTTAACCTCTCAGTTGTGAATTTAAGGGAAAGGGGAGAGTCACAGTTAAGGTCCATGTGTACTATACCTGTGAAAAAGCATCACATTACAGCGGTAACATGGTGTTTATGAACTCCAGGAGAAAACCTCTGTAATCACACTTTACAATAAGGAGACAAATCATTTGCTTTAGTAAGGCTGAACTGATGAATGACTTGATGATATTGTGCATTAATTATTGCTGGATGTATCATGAATTCATGTTACTCAACATTTAATAATCAAGTCTTTGTGACTCTGTGTGATTCATTCACACCTAAAGAGAAACAAAACCCCCAAACCACTTTTTAAAAGCTTATAAAGAATTTTTTTCAATATTTTGACGTAATGCTGATGGATTCAGGGTCAAAGGTTTACATTTTTGCCCTCCACTGATTGACATGCTGCTATTGCAATTGAATTTTTCTATTGGCTGATCTAGTACCAGCTGAGGTACAGTGGATGGAAAATCAATACACCCCCTGAACATTTTTTTCTGATTTACTTGACATACAGCCTGTAATTAAAGTGCAGTTAATCTCTGTGTTTTTCCTACAAATCTACATACAAAACTTCCCCTTTTCAAAGTTATAAACCAATTAAAAAATTGTTTTAACATTAATTAAAAATGAACAATTGCAATAAATTGGTTTGATAATTGCAATAAATTGGTTTGCATAACCAATCAGGCCAGCAAAATAATCAGTTCATCTCAAACTCCCCTCTCTGATCTATATATGCGCTCAGGCATCAGGAAAGCCACCCTGATCTCTCAGGACCCCTCTCACCCCCTCCACCGCTCCTTCCTGTTACTCCCAAAAGGCAGACGCTACAAAGTCCCTCTGGCCCGCAAAAACATCTCTAAAAAATCATTTATTCCATCCGCAATAACCATCCTGAACAAACAGACATAGACACAGCACACTATCCTGTTGGAATGCATTTATTTTTATTTATTTATTTTTATATGGGTGTAAGATCTTGTTATGACTTGAAAATCACAACAAAGAAAACCAGCAATGACAACTTAAACAAATTTATTCTTCACTGAATAAAAAAAACCTCTCCAAATAATCCACTGTTCAATCCTCTAATAACACTCTAATGCCACTATGTAACTCTGTTGCCAAAACAAAAACTATGCTTCCTCTGACCAAAATCACAGCATTTATATAGACCAGCAACATTCTGGAAAGATCTACGATTCCTGGGTAATCCTGCTCCCCCCCCAGGCAAGAAGAAGCCAGAAACTTCTAGAAAGCACTAGTCAATTACATTACAAACAAGTGGTATTGCATCAGATCATGTTTTTCTACAGACATGCCACCAGAGGGTGCTAAATGATGAACAAAATAAACAAATAGCTGAGCAGTAAGGCAGCACAAATAGTATGTAACAAATCTCCATTTACAAATGATATACAGTGCTTTACGTAAAATACTCATACATAACACCTCCCCTCTTTAAGAAAAGAAAGGTTTGCTAAAAGCTTTCTTTTGTTAAAATTAACAGTTTTATAATCAGTATAATCTTTAACTTTACACAAAAAGTATCATTGATCATTATAACAATCATATACATAACAACCAGTGCAATTTTCACAATCTAATAGAAAAGAAAAATTACATTTTTCACAATCAAATAAAGAAATAAAATTACATGCGTGAAAGTATCTGGGATGACATTATCTTTTCCCCTGAAGTGAGAAATATCCAAATCATACTCTTGCAAAAGTAAACTCCATCTCAGTAATTTTTGATTCTTGTTTTTGATCTTATGCAAGAATGTGAGGGGATTGTGATCACTGAAGACCTTGATGGAAGTAGCTGAACAAGTCAAATAGACTTCAAAATGTTGTAAAGCCAAAAAAAGTGCCAAACATTCTTTTTCAATTGTTGAATAGTTTTTCTGATGTTTATCAAACTTTTTAGAAAAGTAACAAACAGGATGATCTTCTCCATCACTGTCTTCTTCCAGTAAAACTGTGCCTGCAGCAATATCACTGGCATCAACAGCCAACTTGAACTCCTTTTTGAAATTAGAGATAAGAGAACTGGTGCATTTTTGAGGATAGCTTTCAGTTGGTCAAATAAATTGTGACATTTTTCACCCCAAACAAATTTTGAATTTTTCTTCAGTAAATTTGTCAAAGGTTCAGAAATGATGGAGAAATTTTTACAGAATTTTCTGTAGTAGCCAGCCATCCCTAGAAATCTCATTAGTTGTCTTTTAGTTGTAGACTCAGGAAATTCAGTGATAACTTTTACTTTTGCATCAATTGGTTTGACTTGACCCTGTCCTACAATATGACCTAAGTAAACAACTGTAGCTTTACAAAAGTCACTTTTAACAAGGTTGATGGTCAGCTTGGCATCACTCACTCTCTGAAAGAAGTTTCTGATGTAGGTGAGGTGCTGTTGGAAGCTGTCGCTGGTGATGATAATGGCATCAATAAAGGCCTCACATCCTGGTATTCCAGCAATCACTCTGTTTACCAGACGTTTGAAGTTGGCTGGAGGATTTTTCATTCCAAAGGGCATGACTTTGTATTGGTATAATCCATCTGGTGTGACGAAGGCAGAGATCTCCTTTGCACTTGTCTGTTAGAGGGATCTGCCAGAAGCCCGTGAGGAGATCAAATTTGGTGACATACTTTGACTGTCCAGCTTTGTCAATGCAGTCATCAATCCTGGGAATAGGATATGAGTCCGTTTTTGATAGAGCGATCGTTTTCCTGTAGTCCGCCATCATTCTATATGTTCCATTGGGTTTCGGAACTAGGATGCATGGAGAACTCCAGTCACTGTTACTTGGTTCAACAAAGTCATTTTCAAGCAGATATTTGCCTTCTTGTTTAAGGTATTTCTGCTTCTCTGGATTCATTCTGAAAGGATGCTGTTTTACAGGCTTGGCATTATCTTGTAGGATGACATCATGGTAAACCATATCAGTCCTCGATGGAACGTCAGGGAATATGTGACTATATTCAAATATGAGCTGCTTTAGCTGTTGTTGTTGAAAAGGGTCCAAGTGGGACAACTTGCAGTCAATATTTTGAAGAATGTCTGAATTTTCAAGTTTGACTGGACCAGGTTTATTTTCCAAGGGGCAGTCACAATCTTCCTCAGAATTTTCCAGTTCAATCGTATTTACCACATTGACTGGCTTTTGCTGAGTATCTCTGTCAATGTATTCTTTCAGCATGTTGATGTGACACATTTGTTTTTGTTTCCTCCTTCCAGGGGTTAAAATGACGTAATTTAGATCACTGACCTTTTTGAGGACAGTGTAAGGGCCGAAATATCGGGCTCTTAGAGGGTTTCCAGGAACTGGCAAAAGCGCCAGGACTTTGTCACCAGCTTTAAAACTTCTATCTTGGGAATAAAGGTCATATCTGGCTTTCATTTTGCCCTGAGCCTCTTTGAGATTAGACTTAGCAAAGTCACAAGCCTTAGAGAGACGATAACGGAAGTCAGAGACATACTGAAGCAAGTTCATTGGGACATCATCTTCGGCCAGCAACTTTTCCTTCAGAAGCTTCAGAGGTCCACGGACTGTATGCCCAAAAACAAGCTCAAAAGGACTGAACCCAAGAGATTCCTTAACAGCTTCACGGGCAGCAAACAGAAGAAGATGGACACCTTCATCCCAGTCTTTCTCTGTGTCAAGGCAGTAGGTCCTTATCATGTTCTTCAGGGTTTGATGGAACCTCTCCAAAGCACCTTGACTCTCAGGATGGTAAGCTGATGACCTGTATTGTTTAATACCAAGCTCATGCATGACTTGTTGAAATATGCCAGACATGAAATTTGACCCTTGATCAGACTGAATAAACTTAGGAAGACCAACAAAGCAGAAAAACTTGGTAAGAGCCTTGATGATAGCCTTCGCCTTGATGTTACGAAGTGGAATTGCCTCAGGAAACTGGGTGGAAGCACATATGATAGTCAGTAAGTACTCACAACCAGATCTAGTCTTCGGCAATGGTCCAACACAGTCAATGATGATCCGACTGAAAGGTTCTTCAAAAGTGGGAATAGGCTTAAGTCGAGCCTTTGGAATATTCTGGTTCGGCTTCCCAACAATTTGACAAGTATGACAGAATTTGCAGTATTCCTGTATATCGGACCTCATGGAAGGCCAGAAGAAATGATTCCTGACACGTTGAAGGGTCTCCTTGATACCCAAATGACCTGACATAGGATTGTCATGGGCCATAGAGTTTTTTGACGATGACTTTGGAAGAACAATTTGATGGGTGATCATCCATTCTTCATCTGCAGAAACATCAGGTGGACGCCACTTTCTCATCAGCACACCATTTTTGTAGTAAAAACAGACAGGAACTTGAGTAGCCTCTTGTTCACTTGCAGCCTGTGGTAGAAGATGCGCTAGATCACGAGCTTGTTGTTGCTCCTGAATTAGTTGTTTCCGAGACAGAATGTCATTAGAATTACCTGACAAGGACAAGTCTGAAGATTTCCCAGACATCTCAGGACTGGAAGGTTCCTGATGAAAAGACTGCCTAATGAAGGTGTCAGTCAGGTTGAAGTCCAAGTCAGCATCATCTTGAATAGCCTTTTTGGCCATAGAATGAGTAACTGCACATGAAGGATAGAGGTCTGGAATTTCCTCCTCTATAGATTCAGATTCTTGATCGATCAAAGGAGTGTCAGTTACAACAGGGTAGGGCACAACCTTATCCCCAGCAAGATCATTACCAAGAAGCAAATGAGCACCTTTGAAAGGAGGAGAAGACCTAACACCAACAGTAATAGGTCCAGAGACCAAGTCTGATTTGAGATGAACATTACGGAGAGGTAAACTTGTAAAACCACATTCTACTCCTTGAATAAGGACATTAGCCTGAGTAGACGATTTGTCGGAAAAAGGCAGAATATCTGCAAGAATAAGAGATTGGGAAGACCCAGTATCCCTTAGAATTCAAACAGGAGCAGATGAGGAAAAATCATGTGAAAGTGAGACAAAACCATCGGTGATGAATGGCTCAAAACCCTCCATAACAGAATCAGACACAGAAGGTAGAAGATCAGACGAACTGACCTTTGATACAAGAGATTCTTTCTTAGTGAAAGCAGTTGGCTTGGTTTCTTCTCGTTGTTGTTTTTTCTTGAGAGCATTACACTCAGAAATAAGGTGACCTAGCTTTTTGCAGTATTGGCAAGACACAGACGGTAAAGAATCAGAGGATTGCTTCTCACTGGAAGGTTTCCTCTCAGAAGTGGTCTTAGAATCATTAGAAGTGTTATTAGAAGAAGTCTTGGACTGAGACTTGCCTTGAAATTTAGAAAAAGTGGATTTTTGGACAAAAGAAGACTTATGAGTTAGTGCATAACTATCAGCTAGGGTGGAAACATCTTGCAAAGTATTGGCTTGTTTCTCCTCAAGGAAAATCTTTATATCAGGCTGGACACACCTTTTAAATTCCTCAACCAAAATAAGTTGCCTCATTCGGCCAAAATCTTTCCCAACTTTCATGGAATTACACCACTGATCAAACAACTGTTCCTTCAACCTGCCAAATTCAACATGAGTTTGACTGGCTTCGTTGTGAGAATTCCTAAATTTTTGCCTGTAAGCCTCGGGGACCAATTCATAACCCTTCAGAATGGCAGATTTGACAAAATCATAATCAGAACACTGTTGGACAGATAACTGGTTATAGATTTTCCTAGCTTTACCAGTAAGAACACTTTGTAACATCATTGTCCAATGCTCTTTTGGCCATTTCAAATTTTCAGCAATTTTTTCAAAATAGATAAAGTATTGGTCTACATCATTTTCTAGGGAGGGAGGAACAAGTCTGATGTGTTTAACCACATCAAAATGATCAGAAAGTCCAAAAGATTTTGTAACAGTACCTGCTTCTATTTTCTTCATTTTCAATTCGCACTGCAAGTGCATCCTTCTTTCTTCCAGTTCTCTCTCCTTCTCCAACCTTCTTTCTTCCCTCTCCTTCTCCAACCTTCTTTCTTCCAGTTCTCTCTCCCTCTCTGACCTTCTCTCTTCCAGTTCTTTCAGGCGTAGCTGAAATTCAAGTCTTTGCAGCTCTGTTTCAGGCACCTCCGCATCTTTAATCAATTCTGCTGCTTCTTCCCCAAAGATATCTTCATCGATGAAATGTTGCACCAAAATGTTCAATATTTCTTGTTTTTTCATTGACGATTTCTCATCAGATAATCCAAGGGTTGAGGCTATTTGCAGCAAGTCCTTCTTCTTTGCCAGCACAATTGATTCCTGGGTTAGAGTTTTCAAAAAAATTTCAACATCAAAAGTCATGATTCCTGGCTTTTCAAATAGTCACAAGATTTAAAAATGATAGATTAGCTTTAATCTTTGGTGAATCCAATCGTTGATCCAATGAATGGTTTATCTCGGTGGAACCTCCAATTTGTTATGACTTGAAAATCACAACAAAGAAAACCAGCAATGACAACTTAAACAAATTTATTCTTCACTGAATAAAAAAAACCTCTCCAAATAATCCACTGTTCAATCCTCTAATAACACTCTAATGCCACTATGTAACTCTGTTGCCAAAACAAAACCTCTGCTTCCTCTGACCAAAATCACAGCATTTAAATAGACCAGGAGCATTCTGGAAAGATCTACAGGATTCCTGGGTAATCCCGCCCCCTCCAGGCAAGAAGAAGCCAGAAACTTCTAGAAAGCACTAGTCTATTACATTACAAACAAGTGGTATTGCATCAGATCATGTTTTTCTACAGACATACCAGGGTGCTAAATGATGAACAAAATAAACAAACAGCTGACCAAAAAGGCAGCACAAATAGTATGTAACTAATCTCCATTAACAAATGATATACAATGCTTTACATAAAATAGTCATACATAACAATCTGTAAAGGGGGTTGGAGCTCTGCAAACGCTGATGAGTGGGGGAGCCCAGAGGCTGGGAGTGGCAAATGGCTGATAGCTCGGGAACTGGGCCTCAAGGAACTCCGGAGCCATGCTAGATAATAATGAAACTGTTTGGACTTCCTCCATTATCAGTGGGCCCAGGAAGGTGTTAATGGTCTTTCTGTGTCCTTGGTGTTACTGGGGGGGGGTTAGTTGCGAAGCTCTGGCTGACGCAATGCTCCTGTGGGAGTCATATTACTGTCCTCAGTCTTTCATATAACTGGACCTTAACTTATCTGTTTAAAATAATCTAAACCTCTGGGAACTTCACAATATTCTTATATTTTCAATATCCTACTCAGAAATCACTTCTGTACTTATAACCCAATTTACCAATATAATAATTCATCTTAAGACTTTTGCATGACAACTGCATCATATTAGTACATATTCATATCATGTTTGGTCTTGTTTTTCTCAGGGGAATCCAAGGAGTTGAATGGAGTATGTTTCATTCCCATTGAAATTATGGTTCATTCCCTTTTGGAAACTCCTGAAAATTTGTCAGAATCTTCTCGGGTAATCATCCTGTTCTTCTCTCTCTGCTTAATTGTTTTATTACCTCCTCCAAATGGTGGAAACCCAAAAACCAGATTCAACCCCCCTTCCAGGTAATTTATGGCCATGCTGCCTGGATCAAAGACGTGATTTGGCTTAAAGCAAGGAGAAACAATCCATTCTGGGAAGATCGTAGCCGACTTCCCACACGTGCATCTCTGTGCCGTGTGTAGCCAATCTATATAGTAAGGGAAGATCGTATCCGATCTCTCCCCGCACACGTCAGTGCGTGTGTAGTAGCCTCTTTACCATGTAGTCAGGGAAGATCGTATCCAATCTCTCCCCGCGTACGCAAGTGCATGAGTAGCCTCTTTAGTTATGGAAGATCGCAGCCGACTTCCCACACGTGCACCTCTATGCCATGTGTAGCCTCTATAGCTGTGGCAGATCGTCTCTCTGATCTCGCCCTCACACAACTCCGTGTGTGCAGCTTTCGCCAGGTATGACTTTTATATTTGTCTAAATTCTTGGTAACTGATGTTTGGTCTGTTGATTTAAGCTCTTGCCTACTTGGTGAATAAATTATTGTTATTCCTTTAAACTTGCGTGGTCTCTGTGACTCCTAATCCTTTTATTCTTTCTAGCCATGTTACGACAGGTACTTAGGGGGCGATTCCTTACCATTCCAGACTAGCTAGCTGATGTTAAGAGGTAGTGATGGGTTTTAAGTTGGATTGTAAATTACGGTCTACTTATATAAAGGGTTTATGTAGTACTGGTTTTGGGGATCTGGCATTAAAGGGCACCCCTGGGCTTTTTAGCCGGTGTTTGTCAGATCCACCTTAAGGAACCCTTGTGTGTACATAAATCTGGGTTCATGATATGTTTAAGCCTAGATTCTACTATCATGGTGATTTCCTCCATCCTCTAAAACTATCACCGAACTTAGATCCGGCAATAATTCTACAACCCGGGGGCATGTATTGAGTGACGCAGGCCTTCACCTACGGGTCCGAGGTAGGTCCACGCATGTTTTCCCTAAATTATAAATTCTAATTCTAATTTGGAGTCAGATATTTAACGAGGGTATAACTAAATTTGGTATTCTAAATTTACTATGGAGTCAGATTAATTGTAACCATTGTGCTTTTGTACACCCGTTCTTTGAAGGGAGAAAATTGATCCATTTTATTGTGATTTGCACCAGCCAAAGGATCGCGCTTGTTAACACCAGCCCAAAGAACACGTTGAGCCTTCGCCCCCCGCAATTTCCGTCGTTGATATTGTTTGGTGGGGTTTTACATGGGTGTTTTAACAGTTCTTCCAATGTGCTTGTAAAATATTGTGTTGTTTTTAATGTGTTTTAAATGTGAAATGTGTATTCTGTTAAAGGAAAATTTCTGTCACTGATGGGGCAGACAATAAAGATTATCTATCTATAAGCATCCACCCCCTTCACTGAATCATTCCATAAACTATCTCAGGAAATGAAAAACTGCCTTCAAGAACAAACAATAGCTAACTGCCCCACATCTGTGTGGAATCACAGCAATTAACTTGATGACATGAATAAAAACAGCTGCTTACCATGGTCCCTCAGTATGCAAGAGCAGTGTCACTGAAAGGCAGAATAAAAACAGCTGTTTACCATGGTCCCTCAGTATGCAAGAGCAGTGTCACTGAAAGGCAGAATAAAAACCGGTGTTTACCATGGTCCCTTAGTATGCAAGAGCAGTGTCACTGAAAGGCAGAATGAAAACAGCTTTTTACCATGGTCCCTTAGTATGCAAGAGCAGTGTCACTGAAAGGCAGAATAAAAACAGCTGTTTACCATGGTCCCTCAGTATGCAAGAGCAGTGTCACTGAAAGGCAGAATAAAAACCGGTGTTTACCATGGTCCCTTAGTATGCAAGAGCAGTGTCACTGAAAGGCAGAAGCATGGGCTCCAAAGATCTCGCAAAAGAAGTCCATGAGAAAGTTGTGGAAAGGTACACATCAGATGAGGGATTTCTAAGGCTTTGAAGATACCTTGGTGCTCTGTTAAGACCATAATTCAGAAATGGAAAGTGCATGGCATCACTCACAGTCTGCCAAAATCAGGGCCTCCATCTAAACTGGATGACCGGGAGTGAAGACAACTGGTCAGAGAGGCTACCAAGAATCCAATGGCAACATTGAAAGAGCTCCAAGATTTTATGGCCAACAGAAGGAAACTTGTGCATCATGCAACTATTTATAAAAGATATTGCACACATCTGGCCTGTATGGAAGGGTGGCAAAAAAGCCATTTCGCAAAAAGGTCCACCAGGAGGCCCGCTTGAAATATGCAAAAGAACACCTTGCAGGGCTCGAATTAGGATTTTTTGACTGGATGCACCAAAATGGATGCACTCGTGCGTGTTTAGGTGCACAGTCTAAAACTTGCTTAATTCAATTAAAAAAAAAAAAAAAGCCGCTTTGCAGCAGAACAAAATGAATTAACAAATATTCTTAAACTCATATTCTTTGATATGCCATAGGACTACTGTAAATTTGCAATGGTGCAACAGGTTCGGGTTATTGGTGGGATTTTATTATAATCATGCTGTGTATCAGAAAAATAATGGAAAAAATGCAAAAAAAAAAAAAAAAAAAGAAATCAGTAAAACTGAGTATTGTTATTTATCACAGTCAGATAATATTCAATCGATAATTTGATTTCACTTTGTTTGACTTGGCTGAGAAACTGAAGTAATTTTCCACAACTCCATCATTGGACCTCTCTGGCCTCAATTACAGCAACAGTGCTGCTTTTTGCTGTTTTTATATTTTTAAATTCTTCATAATTCCATAATTAAGACCCTCTCCTCCTAGACTATATTTAATCTAGAAGAATTTTTATGTAAGACTTTATTAATCACCCAGCAGACCCTTACATTACATCCAACAAATAAGTGCATACATCAACCAACATGAATGGATCCACAAACATGAATCTCAATTACAATTTCCCAAGTGTCAACCCGAGTATGCACCTGCATAATTTCAAGTGTCCACCCAATCAGTGTAAAACGTCATTTATTTCTCCTATTAGGCCGCAGTCCCATTGATGCGGGTCGTGGTCTGTGCTGGCGGCGCCCCCTGGTGCGCGAGGGCAGATGTCCCACAAACCTCCTGACCCTGGATCAGGGAAAGTCTTTGAAGAGAAATCTAAAATACGTGATCGGTCAATTGCTGAGAGGAAATGGAATCAATAGACGCGTTAAACGCCCTCTTCATGGGAGAGCGCACAGACGCCAAAGCACAAAGCCGAGTTTATCAAAGAAAGATTATAACCACCGTTGTGGTATTAATTATCTCTGATTGCGAGTTCAGGGTTTGTTGATCCGGCTCACTCAATTAAAGGAGGACTATACTGACCTACATGGTTTGACTTAATCTTACAGTAATTAACTCTAACATAATATCCACGGTCGATTTTTTTGTCCATACATACCCCCTGTTCTTTTAAATGACCATTAATTAGCCGGAATTGCTGTTTCCAGGAGGACGCCATTAACGCCACAAGTGGCACGAGAACTTGCGAGATCATAACGTCACTGCGGCTGCCACGTGCATTCATGTGCATGATCAGTAGCGTAATTCGCATAGGGTGCGTGGGTTCTGCGAACCCATGGGCCCCCTCAGGAGGATGGCCAGGAAAAACAAAAAAAAAGGCCGGTTGAGTTCAGCGATTGAAGCAAATGAAAGCAGGGCCATTAACTGAGGGAAAAAAAAAAAAAACATAGAGTCACTTTTTGGAACACAATTTTAGGGAAACGTTCGTTCTATCAAACTATCTTCAAAAAGAATCCATCCATTTAAACACCGCGCTTGCGCTTATTGACCGCTGCGTAAGTGATCTGTAAAGCTTACGGCCAGAGGAGGGCTTTGCAAATATCTAGGCATGTGCACAACAAAAATCAGGGCTGCCAACTCTCACGCATTCTGCGTGAGATTTAGTGCTTCAATCACGTTCCCATGCTGTAGTCAGCAATTATTCAATAAATGCAATGCGTGGGTTTCACGATCGTTCAAATTGTTTAAATGAAATAAGACCATTTGAAAAATTTTTATGCAATTCCATTGCTTTCAACCCCTGAGTGAAGAAAAGCGTGAGAAGTCCAGAATAATAATTGATTTCCATATTACGAGTGGCGAAATCCACCGTAACTTAATCAATAAAATGCGACATATCGACTGATTTCCAGGAGGGCAGAGTGAGAAAGAGAAAGCGTTTCCCCGACGAAAAAACTGCAGACGAGCCTATGTACGACAGTAGAACACGTTTTAAAGTGGACTCATTCTATTATATCCTGGACGTATTTGACCAACAGTTTGTGACACGTTTCGCGGACCTTCGCAACATGGCAAGTCATTTTCAAGTCCTCAGTGAACGGCACTTTAAAAAAAAAAAAAAAATCCAAATTCAGTCGAGAAGATCAATGATCTGGCTCAGTTATTAGACGGATCAGGACGCAGATTGTGTTGTTGATGAGTATTACAAAGACCTATTCCCCGAAGGAGGAGAGTTTTATACAGGCCAAATTTTGTATTTCCTCATCGCCAATGGCATGCTCCGAACTTTTCCTAGCATCTCAACTTTATGTCGGATCGATCTCACTATTCTCATAAGCAGCGCAGAGGCAGAGCATACTTTCAGTCGTCTTAATTAAAACATATCTGCGGTCTTCAATGAGTGAGAATCGTCTCTCAAATCTGGCAATGCTTTTTATCGAGAGAGAAATGACAGAGGGTGGACTTCAGCAATGTAATTGATAGCCTACATTTGCGAGGATGAAGAAAATAAGTTCATATAGTCTACACATTCAAACAATAGGCCTACTTTTTATTTTTTTAATGCGTTTTTCATTTGTTCAAACTTTTTTTTTGAGTAGCCGACATTGGATCATTAGGCCTATAAGCCTTTACCATGACATGTTGCCTCTGAACGAATTGAGGGAAAATAAAAGACAGTAAATTGGAAACGGATTCCTGAAACTTTATTTCCAACATTTTAACATCATGCAGCTGCACTTATCTTTGGCAAAAACGTTTGCCTAAATGAATACATTTATTTGTGCTGCTAGCTATATGTTTCAGTTGGTATAAATTCAATATTTTAATGAATACATTAATAGAAAGATATATTTTGATTGACAGACAGACAGGCTAATCAGGGGCCCCTTTGGGGTGAAAAAAACCCATGGAAATAAAAGTGAGTCTACGCCCCTGTGCATGATGCATGCAATGTCAAAATGTCTGAATACATGGATATCTAAATAAATTAGGCTACCAACCAATTTAAAATTGTTCATTGAGCGAATCAACTGTTTGATTGCAAATTGAGCCATGTAAATGGGAAGGGGGTGAAAGCAATTGTCGAGTAGAGGAGGATGATTTTGAAGACCTTAACTTTGCTTAGTTCAGCACGCAGTTTGCCTAATGTGTTTGCTTGATTATTACATTTGGCCGTTGTGTGCGAATCTTGTTCAATTATTAAATTAAAAATGTTTAAAATTTGCGGCACAGATTTGCCTGAACGTGCTTGCCCTGTCTTCGGTGCATTTGTCCATTGCTTGCAATGCGAAAATAATTTCTCTCTCACATTCACGTTTGATGCGCTTCACACAATGTTTTCTACTTCCCGTATATTTTTAGACGCTTAAAAACCAGGGTCATCTTAACATGATTTTATTTTTAAGAAATCTTTTTTAATAATCCGTGAAAGTTTTCCGATGAGAAGTGGAATTCAGAGGTCTGCTATTTATTCAGATTACTGACATTATTTCAATCTAGCATGGTAGCCTGGTTCGGTTTGTCTGCTTCTCATTATCTCTTCTAAATCATTATTGGCTTGATTTGTTCTGTTTCTGCCATGTCTTGTTATGTTTCTGCCATGCCTGTTCTGTTTTTGCCATGTTCTGCTTAGTTTTAGTTCATTGCCATGTTTTTGTTTTTGCCATGCCTGATCCACATTTCTGTTATATTCCGGTCCATGTCTTTGTTCATTCCCTTCATTGCACTTTGTCTCCCCTGTCTGGTCTTTTAAGCTACAGCTTCTTCCCAAGTCCTGCGTGTCACATGTTTAGGTGATTTCATGGTTTCTGGGTTTCCAAACATTCCTTCTATTCTCGTTTGCTTCCTTCGCCTTGCTTTTCTATTTTACTAACCAATACTAACGGTTTGTTATTTTGTTAAAGATACTAACCAAGACTAACATTGTATATAATACTAACTTACTAACGAGCACCAGGGATTGTATAGCTGCACTTACTAATTGATTAACAAGCTCTCAGCACTCGCCCTGTTCTAGTCTCCGCCTCTTGCCTTCTCTTAGTCTTTGCTGCAATTCAACGGATCCTGTGCACCTGCTCTACTCTGTCCTGCCTCTCACTATCTGTGCACATTAGAACTCCCTAACCGGAGCTGTATGTTTTGTCATAGGTTGTCTCGTGATCCCTGTCCGCGTTTTGGCTTTTGCCAATTTCATGTGGTTAGGTTCTCCCTCGTGTTTGCTCCCACGTAATTAGTCTGATCCAATTCACCTGTCCCTAATCATAGCATGTGACTTCCCTTGTGTGTATTTAAGCAGTCTTTTCACAGCAGTTCCCCATCAGAATGTTTCCCTTGTGCCACGCTTGTTTTTTGCCTAGTACTCTCTTGTGATTCTCTTCTGACTGGACCGTCCCTGTTTATTGATTTTTGCCTCTTATTTGGAAATTCTGCCTGCATCTGTGTACCAAACCCATTTTGCCCGACCACGATTATTGCGTTTGCTGCCCTGGTTACGATTTGGATTTCGCCCTTTGGATTTTGATTTTGGATTGTGGACTTTGTACTGTTGCCTCCTGCTCTGCGGGGGTTCGCCCCCCTTTCCAATAAAATCCCATTTTTCCTGCACTGCTCCGGCTCTCGCGTCTGGTTCCAGAACCGTACCTAACATGAATATGGTTTTGATTGGTCAGTTGGCTGAATAAATGGCTTGATTACAAGTTAGGCAAAGTACATGGGAATTGATTTAAGGTGAGCTAATTATGCCAAGGTGATGGCAGCTGTCCAGCCTCGCTGGTAATTAGCAGACTTCAAATCGCACTTTTCTTTTCGGAAGCATTTCAAATGGCCTCTGATGTTAGTTCACCTCTAAATTAAAGTTGTGTCGGATAGACAAAGGTAATTATCAAGCTCCTCTGTCTGCCCCATAGAGGAAGCGGGAATATCTCGGTCATTTAACAATCCCAATGCAGGACCGCAGGACAATGGAAATTCATGGCGCTGACAGCCGCACTGACGTCACGATTAGGGGCGCCCCAAGCGGATCGAGGGTGAATTTTCGTCTGCTGTGGTGAAAATGGCGCGGTCCACTAGTTTTGTAAAATCACTCATAAAAATTAAAGAAATCGCAAAATAAAGAAAACGAAGTCGTAGGAGCTTTTTTCATGATATACTGAAATAATAACGCCCAACTTTCCCAGCCATGATAGTCCTCCTTTAAAACCTGTCTATAATGAACTTGCTTCGTGGTATACCTCCCAGAGTTTTGTGGTTTCCGAACACCTGCACTCCCGTCAGTTCAAGTCGACGAATTTCAAATCTTGAGCGTAATTTCAAATATAATCTTACATGCTGTCTGTGTTTGTTTATTCATCAGAAAATACTTGTTTTTTAAAATTAAGAAAGTAATTGGCAAAACTTTATAAACAAGGATATAATCAAACTCGGTTTTAACGTGAAATAACTAGAACTGCCTGTGACTTGGCTGAGGAAAGTTCTCAGTGAAGCAGCTGAAAGACCAAACAGACACCATATTATAGTCAGGTGGCCGTGCTCAGCCAATGATAACACATACAAGGCCTCAGACCAAACGTCTTCCACAGTCTTGTAGTCACATTGATTTTGTCATTTATTCTCGTCCCTACCGATAAAATTTATAATTTCAGGTAAGGATTAGCGCATTTGTAGAAAGAGGATTTATTTTGGGGGCAGATTTACTAGATGCACGCGGTGCATCTGACTTTAAATTTTGGGTGCACCTGCCGAAAACCAGGTGCATACTGCACTTATGCGCCTGCTATTTCGAGCCCTGCCTTGTGGAACCTGCAACAAACTGGCAGAACATTTTGTGGTCTGATGAAACCAAAATGGAACTTTTTGGCATGAATGCCAAACGCTATGTTTGGCGAAAACCCAACACTGCTCATCACCAAAAACACACCATCCTGACTGTGAAGCATGGTGGTGGCAGCATAATGTTATGGGGATGTTTCTCATCTAAAGGGACTGGGGAACTTGTCAAGCCTGAAGGGAGGATGGATGTGGCCAAATAAAAGGGACATTCTGGAGAAGAACCTGAAGAAGTCTGCAAGGAGACTGAGAATGGGTTGAAAATTCATATTCCAGCACGACAATGACCCGAAGCACAAGGCCAAAGCTACCACTGAGTGGCTTGTAAAGAACAAGGTGGGTGTGCTGGAATGGCCAAGCCAAAGCCCTGACTTAAATCCAACTGAAAACTTGTGGAATGACTGAAGGTTACTGTCCATCAGCTCAAACCAACAAACCTCTCCCAGCTTGAACAGTTCTGCAAAGAGGAGTGGGGGAAGATCTCCAAGTCCAGGTGCGCCAACCTAGTGCAGAGCTGCCCAAAAAGACTGGGAGCTGTATTTGTTGCCAAAGGTGCTTCCACCAAGTATTGACTCAGGGGGGTGTATACTTAAAAAATTAGGAAATTTCAGTTTTGTTCATTAAATGCACTCTCTTTTTCAAATTAAAATAATTTCACTGCATTCATATGGTATGTTGGGTTCTTTGGGTCGGGGAAAAACAAGTCCCATTTTAATCCATTAAATTTACATTCCGTGACCCAACAAGACATAAAAATATTGAAGGGGGGTGTATTCCTTTTCTATCCACTGTATTTTCCTCCTCCTCCTTCCTCCGTTTTCTATATTGCGCACCTGACAGCTTGGACCTTTTCATTCCGAACAATAACCAGCCGCTTGACAGCCGTCGTTCGGAGCCATTTCTCTCTAAGATTAAATCCGCATCAGTCTCCCATAGGCTACTCTATTTCCAGTGCACACTCCTGACGCTGCACCACGAGTGCAGGCCCTGTGGAGCCAAGTCAGATGATGAGAAACTGCCGGGGTGCAAAGCATATTATTCACCGGTGAATGTGGTTATCGCGTTTATTTATTTATTTATTTATTTATTTGTGTGTGTGTGTGAGTGTGCCTGTTTGCACACTCACTCACACACACACACACACACACACAAATTCAGGACGGATCGTCTTCAAATTTGGTAGGGACAATCCTTGGGCAGAAGGGAAGAAATGATAAGTTTTTGGTGAAGATCCGGATAAAGATTTTTTTAACACTGGGAGATAGGGCAGACTTTCCACTGCTTATAACTTGAAATTGGTTGGAGATAGGCATGTAGTTACTATTAATCACTAATAGAAAGTTGGATTTGGAGATTCTTTTACCAACAAATGTTACGACCTTCAGCGACCTTGAAAGGTCAAACTCAGCATCACCACTTTTCCGAGTGCTCTTGCAGCCAAACGATGCAAGATAGACTCATAGTTACTCATGAACACTATTTGGAAGTCATATATAGTGAATCTAATGCCACCGTAATCTTGAGCTTCAAGTGACCGTGAAAGGTCAAAATGGCCGACCTTCATATTTTCAGGCTCTGTAACTGAGAAACCACCAGAGATGGGCCCTATATTATCCTCAATCACAAATAAGAAACCATATATGGGGACACCAATTGCACCATGACCAGGGCTGGACTGGGACAAAAAAACAGCCCTGGCATTTTCGGCCATGGCGGCCCAACATGATCGTGACGTGACAGCCCACCATACACGCACGCTTTGCTATTACCAAAAGTTAAAATTGAGCTCAGTCATAGCCTACATGCCCTGGAACTCCACACCGAAAGGCCCCAGTCCAGAATCGAACCCACAACCTTCTTGCTGAGTGGCAGTGCTAATCACTGCACCACCATGACAAAGAAAAAGTTATTATGATTATTAATAATACATTTACATGAATGAATGTGAAAAAGAAATGTGACTTTGGGGCCATTTATAATTTTTTCAATAAGACCATTGCACTCTTTGAATTGATTCATACATTACCTTTTCAAATAACGTTACATATCTTACAGACTCAACAGGGCATAGAACAGCTCACTAGCTTCAGAACCGCAGTACTCGCTGGTTGTTTTAAAGGGTTTTAAATAGGAAAATTTGAAAGTCTTCCTTGCTGTATTCCAGGACAAATTTTATTTGCCACCGTAAAACAACGAATCAGTATGCATCAAATAGTAGGTTATTAACAGCTGGTCCATCAGTGGGGGCCTTTTGTAAGCTCAAGCAAATTTTAACCGAATACATACTTGCGATAGCCTATTTATTTAACGTCAATCTTACCGCTTTCCGTGTCCCCCTCCAAATGAAAACTGCTTGCTACATGAGGATCATCGCAGCCAAACAGCTGGGCAAATTTTTTAGCATTTGAAAGCCTGAGGCTCCAATGTCTGTTTACTTTATTCTCGAAGCTTCTCCGCCTCTCCACTGCTTTCTGACAGAAACGCATTTTTGGACTGTTAACACAACTGGGGACAAGCAAGGCCATTGGTCAAACTAATTTTCCAGCAAGCCTGCCTTCTTAAACTTTTACGATGAAAACAACAACATTAAATAAACTGTACATAGCTTATGCCTTTGCATCTTTTTTTTACTGCAAGAATACAGTTTTTTGGTAATTCCAATATCATAAAACATAGATAAATAGGTACTGAAAAATGGCCAAGATGCAAGATAACCAGAATAGTGAAGTAGAAGAATAAAAAGTGGTATATAAAGCATGTGTCATCTCAAATTATAGATGCTGAGAATCTCAGGGAAAGCTCCTGAAATAACGTAGTGTGATGAGAAATATACGGTAATTAGATATGTCTCTTCTCTGAATGGAATTCCACTTCGAAATAGCTAAAATCATCCTGCTGTTTGCTCGCCTTAATGTGGGCCACTGGCTACCAACAAGCCATACGCAATTGCGTTTTTTTTTTTTTTTCCCGAGAAGGGAGGGCTCAAAGATTTCATTGGGCCAGCCCTTTGTCAGTGTAGAAAATGAACTAATTGGCTGCTTTCCGTGTTTTAAAGGCCGGCGCGGTCATTCAAAATTATTGATGTTATTACAAATTTATAAACTATGTTTCACCAGCCCAAAATGCGCGTCGGCCCACCGGGCATTGCCAGGTACGTCAGATTACTAGTCCAGCCTTACTCGGATCTACACTAGGTCTCAGTTAAAAATGAAAAATCAAAATTGTGAGATAACATAAAATCATGTAAAATAATGGTTTTATCTGTAAGAGACCTAGCATTAAAAAGAGCTAACTTTACAGAAGTATAATCTTCAGCCTGACTCGGTGTACAAAAAAAATCTTAACTAAGTTATTAAGCTTAGCAGCAGTAGGGTGGTGCTCTTTGGTTAGGAAGATCAGAAATACTGAAACCTTGAGAAAACTGATCTCTAGTGCAGACACTACCTGGTCCAGCTATCGTCCTTACAGGGTAATTAAAAGGATTAAAAGCTGTCGGGCCAAAGCATTTACTGTCTGGAAGATACATTTTATGACAGGTACCATTAGATGGCCCCAGCCCAATCATTAAACTATTCATATTAACAGGGGACCCAAAAAGATAGGAACCAGGACCAGAGGGACATCAATGCTTTACGGATCGTTCAGCACATGTGCGAGGAATGTTGTCCTAAAGTTGGGTTTTCCAAACAATGGGGTCTGGAGACAACTCGGAATCCCATGCGACAAGTTGTTGGTAAGCATCCTCACACCTGCCTTGTTAGGATGAAGACCATCCGTGCAAAAAAGATGACCCCATTCCCGGAATAGATTAAAATTATCAGTCAGCGCATGTGTGGCAGGCTGATGGAGGGCCTGGGCGGAGGATTGAACCCCAAACTCCCGGGTTAGGGTCACACACGCTGAACACATCGCCAAATAGCCTGGCTCCCTGGCAAGGTGGCCAGGGCGTGGACTTATTAGGAGGCATTTCTAATGACAGGACCCATCAACCGTCACATCTCTTCCCCTCTTTCAGGAGCGTGTCCTCACACTCCATGCGTTATGCATGCTGCCATCCAATGGGATTCCCTGAATCCTGCCGATTATGCCAGAACGTGGCAGGCCAAAGGAGGGCCCGGGCGGAGGATTGAACTCCAAACTCCCGTGTAAGAGTCACACGCGCTGACCACATCGCCAAAGAGCTAGACTCCCTGGCAAGGTAGCCAGGGCGTGGACTTATTAGGAGGCATTTCTAGTGGCTAGGCCCATCAACTGTCACACATGCAAATGAGAGCCGTGTATTCAGGCTAATTGACCTGCTGCATGGACCCATGCTGCAACCAAATGTTGGGACTGGACCAGATATAGATAGATTTTATTAAGGGCATTAAGTAACTGAAAATAGGCACAGAAATATATGTTTTAGCAGCTCCAACTGCTGATTAAGTATATAATAATCTTATCAGCGTTTGGGTGGGAATGAATTATATCTGGAATTTAAACATTGAGGTCCGGCAGGCTCAAATTCTGCTCATTTTTCACTGGAAGCTAAACCCAAATTCTCAGGAACCAGGAAAGTGGTGCAGGGCCAGAATGAGGGCCGGGGAGTCAGAATGACTGAATAAGTTGAATAGAGACAAACATCCATCTTGTCTGAATCATTTAAGAACTAAAGCCCTTTTATACTACATCTCCATGCAAATATTCATGGACTCTGCCATAAATAAGTTAAATACAATTTAAAATGGTACAGTCAAAAGATAACTGTGGAGGCCATTTTCTTTGCATTTCTGCCTCATCGTCGTTGTTCTGTGAGAGAGAGGGAGAGAGATGGGAGAGGGGAACGGGAAAGAGAGAAGGTGAGTGACTAAATGTGGTCAAGCTTGTGTAGTGTGTTTGCAGAAGTGTGCCCCTGTCCGTCTTCCCAAGACGAAATGAGACTGTTTACAAAGCAGATATGGGGGGGATGAGAAGGGATTCTTGTTTGGTCATGATGCCCTACTGCCCTGATTTCTGGTCACTCCTGCAAGTTTCTGACAAACACCTCAGGATGGTCAGAACCGTTAAAGCTACAGTGCGTCTTGTGTTATCTTGTGTGCGGGTCATGTTAGTCTTTATGGCTGTTGTCAGGCGAGGTTCAACTGGCTTCAGACACGTGATTGTTGATGCCTCTGTTTCCTGCTCATTGGGGCTCTGTTTTGATGACATAGTTTTTTCTTTGATCTTTGGGTAACAGGTGGAAGAGTGGATTAGCTCTGGGAGACTCTTTAACATGGGCTCCTGTGCAACATTCGTGTGTAATCATTTTTCTCACCACATTCTGTTGCACTGATGCATACAGTGTCAATAAATTATATTAATCTTAACCTGACTTTCCTCCTTGACTGTTATATATCCAGTGCTCAGGTATGGATTTTCAGTTCTGACACACGCACAGGCCTGAGGATATCGGCTCTGCGTAATCACTCGCCTGTATGCTTAGTGCCGTCCCAAATACATTTAATTGCATTATTGCTGGCTGAACCAACCAGAGGTACGTCCGCATCTACATTGCTAGATAGCCATCCTTACAGAGCCACACTATGGTCACGTGCAGCCTCCTGTGTGTCAGTGTTGGTGCCGAGCAAGGTTAGGGATAAATTCGTATGGAGTCAGATCATTGTTATAAGCCTTAAATTACTGTTGATCCAGAAACAAAGTAAGACGAGACACATTCCTTCACCTCTCAGGCATTTCCAACATTTGGTATATCTGAGAGGGAATTCTCCCATTGGTGACGCCGAAGTGATAAGGTCTCACTTGCATCAAGTGAGATTTATTACTGTTGGACTCACTATTTGTGGGAATCCCACACTTGAAAAGGCATTTGAAAGGGATTGGATTGGAAGGTGTGTACAGGTTAGTGGGTGGCTATGCATATGTTATGAAAGGTTCGTGTGATTAAGGGTGTGGTTAAGCAGTGGAAGGTGTGTGTGTGTGTGTGTGTGTGTGTGTGTGTTTGTGTGCATGTGTGTGCGTGTGTGTGTGCGTGTGTGTGCGTGTGTGTGTGTGTGTGTGTGTGTGTGCCTGCGAGTGCTTGGAGGAGCTGACACAGAGCCACACAGTGCTTCAGACTGCATCTACTGAACACCTGCAGGCAACACAACACTCTGAATTACAGCAGCACCCAATTATACAATCATCTATTTACTGCACGGCCCAATAAAAGTACACTCCCATTACAGCTCCACCCAATCACAGTGCACGACAATTACAGCACCGCCCTGGCACAGTGCACTCCAATTACTGCACCACCCAAAAACTGCACTCGAATCACAGCACCGCCCAATTACAGCATACTCCAATTACAGCATCACCCAGACACGGTGAACTCCAAATACTGCACCACCAAAGTACAATGCACCCCAATTTCACCACCACCCAATTACAGAAAGGTTCAATTACTGCACCACCCAATTAGACTGCATTCTTATAGCAGCACCAAAAAATTGTGGCACAGCTCCATTGCAGCAAAGTCCAATGACAGCACGTCCCAATCATAATGACAGCACACCCCAATTATAGCATACAGCACTCACAGCACAGGCCAATCAAAGCACACTCCAACTACAGCACACTAATCGCAGCACCGCCCAATCACAGAGTGTTCCAATTACAGCACCGCCAAATTACATAACGATTCAATTACAGCACCACCTGATTACAGCACACTCCAATTATGGCACCACCCAATCACAGAAAAGTCTAAATACAGCACCACCCAATTACAGAATGGTCAAATTACAGCACCGCCCAATAGAAGCACACACTAATGACAGCATCACCCAATTATATCACCTACCAATCACAGCACACCCTGTTCTCCAATTTAGTCAACAGTTGGGCTTTCAGCAAAAATATTGTATGAGCCTGCAGGAATTACACTCATTTTATGCAAATTCAAATGTATTTCGAATGACTGACAAAAGAATCACTTGAATTTTATTTTGAATATTCAGAGTCAATCCAATCGCAATCAATGACTACTGTAAGTCTGGAACAGCTACAAATCACCAGACGCTGCATTGTAAATAACAGTCACTTTGAGTTATGTGAACCTATTTCTTCTGTTAACTCTATTTGTTATGACAATTTTTAGATACTGAACTCAACCTTATAAGTTTTCAAAATTTAAACTAGAAATTATCCATTGTCCTGACTAATTGTTAGTCTCGCCTGAGGTGAAAAAGAGGGCAGATCTTTGGCACTGAATGAGGAGATGTCCATGCTGTAAATAAATAATCATTGTTAAGTAGTAGTTAAAATATTGCATTTAAAAGAATACTGTGGAAAGTAACTATTTTCTTCACACTTCTGCACAGTCAGTCTGTGGCTGGTCAAAGTTGGTTAACCACTTAAACCCTCGGTACCGGGGGCAGTCGTTATGCATAATAAATACAGCGTGTTTCCTAATCGCAACATCATCATGCGGCTTATCCACTTTACGCAAAGAAACTCAGCAAAAAGCTCATGTTGACCATTTTTACCTCAACCGAACACAGTTCAAGCACCAAGCAAGTAAATAACCATGTAGCAAAACACAGGATAAAATCATATCAGCGCTGAGTTACTAGCATTTCTGTTGAATTTGTGCAATGCATACGATACCTCAAATGAAAGAGGAAAGTCCACAGAATCCAACGATATAAGCCTTGTCATTTTAAACTGACACCACACTCAAAGAACAGCAGGCATACACTTTACAGTCTACAGAGATGAGCAAAAACATTTTTCTTAACTTTCATAATAAAAACTGTTTGATGGTAAATCTGCGCTTGCTATTGTTAGCCCAAAGTGTCCGTGAAACTAAATCCAGCAGTCTACAAGCATGTTTTTTCTGAAGCATTGCTTCAAAGATCTCAGTTCCTCAGCATTCAGCTTGCTTGCAATGTATTTTCCTCTCTGTGATCGGCTTGTGATGCTGTCAGTAAGACTTTGCAGGTAGCCATTTGATTCTATGAGTTCTGATGTTTCCAACGAGCTCTAAATAGAGTCCGTTTATGCTGAGAGTAGCGGCAACTCAGTATTTGAACGCCATCTTGTTTCCATCTTTCAGTGCGCGCGCATATGGCACAGTGAGCCGTCAGCTCACAGAGCGAATAATGTGCACAAAAAAAACTTGCATTTACTTTCGCCATCCTTACGATTGTCAGTCAGCTGCACATCGTGTCAAACAACGCCCTTTAACCATGACTACATTCGGAATATAGAGCTGATTCTCGTGTCTTATTGCTAAATGAGCCTCGCAAACTAATTTACCCAAACCTATGCTGCTTCGCAAGCTAAACGAGTGCAGAATTTAACTAAAGGCACTCTTAGAGTGCAAACCTCCACAAAGGCAGCACAGTTTTCAAGGTTCATCGCATAACTGGAGTACTTTTACCATAGCCCAGCTCATGACATATTTTTGATATAACCCTATCTATCACTTTTGCGAAAATCGCATCGGCTGAGAGTGTGGGGGGAAAGAAATCGCTTAACGTTACGTCTCGCTGTTTGTACTAAGCCAAACTGAATACCCAGTGTAACATTGGTTGAATCGGTATGGCTCAGCGCTGTAGGAGGCTAGTTTAGCAGCACTGACATAATTAAGTTGACGTTACTTAGCAAGGCAGCGTGCACACAATACTTTTTCAAAACCAATATTTAACAGACATTCGTGGCTGAACGAGCAACGCTTTGTAAGTTCAGTCAATTGAGCGACCAGAGCGATGTAGTTAGCGCAGCGCTAACAAACATTGGGCACTAAGGGAAATTACATTTGCTTTCCATGAAATCCCGCAATTCAGTTATGTGATAAACAGAATAAGAAAGTCACGAGTGTGGTTGAGTAAATTTTGGGTAACTTACATATAAATGAATTTGTTCCATCATCAAGGCAACTTCCCTGACTCAAAAACGAAGATGAATTGGGTTTCCAGCTGGCTCTGCTAACCTTCATTTCCCAAATCTGCCATCTTTTTTGGATCAGAAGGAAATCTAAACATCTTAAACCCCTTCTCAGATCCATTGGTACACCCAAAGGCACAACAACCAGTCATTTTTTTCCGTTTTCAAACACGAAATACAGGGACATAGTAGAATTCCTTAGGAAGTAGTATAAATTGATCGACCTGATGGATACAAAATGGATCTACGTGTCATGTGACCAACTTTTTAGCTCCGCTTTGATGACAGTCACTGTCAGCGGAGGTGTTCTAATGGCGAGTCGTCCGGCGTCCGTCTGTCCGTCTGTCCAGCGTCAACTTTTCACTTCAAATCTGAATATCTCAAAAACTGTCTCATAACTTTTTTCTAATTTGATGTGAGCCTTCCTTATGATATTCTGAATATTCACTGTGAAAATGAGAAAATTCTACTTCCCGGTTTTTGAGAAATTCAGCATTTTGGACTTAGGAAATCAGTGTTTGTGCTCATTTTTTCAGTCTTTCATTAATATCTCAAAAACTGTCTGATAACATTTTGTCTAATTTGTTGTGAGCATTCCTTATGATGTTCTGATGATCCCCTGCAAATATTAGAAAATTCTATGTCCCGGTTTTTGAGAAATTCAGCATTTTAGACTTAGAACATCAGTGTTTGTGCTCATCTTTTCAGTCTTTTGTTAATATTTCAACAACTGTATGATAACTTTTTTGCTCCGCTGTGACCATAGTCAGCAGTCAGCGGAGCTTTTCTAATGCCGAGTCGTCCGGAGTCCGTCTGACTATCCATCCAGCATCAACTTTTCACTTCAAAGTTGAATATCTCAAAAACAGTCAGATAACTTTTGTTCTAATTTGGTGTGAGCCTTCTTTATGATATTCTACATATTCACTTTGAAAATTAGAAAATTTTATGACCCTGTTTTTGAAAAATTCAGCATTTTGGATTTAGAAAATCAGTGTTTGTGCTCATTTTTTCAGTCTTTCATTAATATCTCAAAAACTGTCTGATAACTTTTTGTCTGATTTGTTGTGAGCATAGACTGTATAAAAAGATGGACGCAGCACCCTGACCTGAAAAAAAGAAGCCCATGCGGAAGTACAGTAGAATGGCATTCTATTTAATGGCCAGCAGATGGCGATGTCGGTGGTTGCAGAAAGAAGTTCAATGCTATAGAAGTCTATGAGAAAATGACCCTACTTTCCCACTTGATTTTTCATTTAAATAATGATTTTTCACATTATTTTATGGTAGCTGTAGCAAGTTTCAAGTCTCCTTCGATATATCATGATGTTCATTTTTGTAAATTATGGTCCCGAATAGAGTAGAATAAAGGATAAAGCCAGAATATGCTTTTGGGGCGTGGCTATCCTCTGGTCCTCGTCCGATACGTTCAGATCCAGAGCCACGTTCCTCCCCGGATCTTCAATTCACACTTTCGTCCAATAGAAATCACATCCGGTTACAAAATGACAAAATGGCGCAATTCAAATTACCAAAATCGAGGCTTCCTTTATGGTATGCTGAAACCAATGGGTGACGTCACGGTAGCTTCGTCCATCTTTTTATTCAGTCTATGGTTGTGAGCCTTTCTTATTATGTTCTGAATATCCCTAGCGAAAATGAGGAAATTCTACGGCCCGGTTTTTGAGAAATTCAGCAAATCAGTGTTTATGCTCATTTTTTCAGTCTTTCTGTCCTGCCTTATGATATACTCAGAGACCTGGCTTCAAGCAGATTTCCCGACCCACTGGCGCAGGTACAGGGTTTCTCTAATGTGCGCATGGATAGGAATAATAACTCGGGGAAATCAAAGGGTGATGGAACTCCTGGTGCTCAAACTTCACAGTTAAAGATACAGTCTGTACACTGGACCTTGAACTTTTATGCTTAAGACTAAGACCCTTTTTTTTCCCAGTCCACTAGTCAACAAGATCGCTATTGACCAATTAGAGAGTAGTGACTTCATGGATAAATCTATGAAGAACAATGGCAGACTTCACGCTCGCTCAGCTCCATTTGCGTCGTCAGGTCAGAAGAATTTCACATTTATTCACTATTATTCTCCCAACACTTGTCCAAAATTGAAAACTAATGGCATTCAAATCTGCATGTCAAAATAAACAGCTTGTCATTTGCCAGAATGTTTGCGTTGTGACCCAATGTAGATTGAATTTCGCGGTCTGAATATCTATTATTTATTCGCTATTATTCTCCCGACATTTGTGCACAATAGAAAACTAATAGCATTCAAATCTGCATGTCAAAATAAACAGCTTGTCATTCGCCAGAATGCTTGCTTTGTGATCCAATCCAGATTTAGCCTATGGCTATATTGTGTAGGCCTATATATAGCTAATGTAGCTAGCAGCAGCGTGTAGGCTCGCATGCAAGTTGTTTCTAAGTCGCACTCAACAAAGACGGGGTGTCCCAGAAAGTAAATGTCTCGCTGATAACGGCAGCGTCTCTTGTATCTTTCAGGGTAGAAATTATATATACCTAACCAATTTCTGTGAAACGTTAGGCTCGGATGAATTATACTGTATAATTCCTCTAGCCTCTCTACTCTAGCTAAGGCCAGTTAAAAAAATACTTGTTTAGCCTCCATCTGTTCAATTTTTCCAGGTAGGGAGGGAGGTTTTTTTGAAGTATTTTTTACTCATTTAGGCATGGAAATACAGGTCCTCAGCAAAGGAAAAAAATCTTGAAATTCTTCAAAATCTGAGTATAGGTAATTATTTAATGGAAAATGCATTACAAATTTTTTTTTTATAGCTCAAGTGCCATTTTCAGGGTCGGGAGGGGATGATAACCAAGTATTTTTTTTTTTTTCATTTGGCCTAAACTTTCAGGTAATCTGACTTTTGAGACAGGTGGTAGACCCAATGATGATTCTTACAGCTTATTTTTTGGGTAGGATCAATTGTTACATTGGCAAAAACAATTGAAAATGTGGCTTGATTGAAACTATTAAATTCTCTTTTCAGGAATTATTACCAAGCAGCCGCGATTATAAGGTTGTGAAGTTGGAGCCCTGTGGCAGTGGTGACCAATTCTTTGCCAAACTACGCTTGGCTGTCACAACTGAGGACGACGCGAAGGAATGGAAGCAGCAGTATGAAGAGCAGTCTCTGACTACCCTCAGAGTCGACAGAACGTTTCCCAAAAGCGGCAGGTTAAACATCTTTAAGGTGAGTTTTAAATTACATGAATGTGGCGCCACAAATATAAGGAAAGTCTTTACTTTCAGTGCCCATTATCTACTAAATAAAATGACAGGATAATATAATAATTAAATATAATGGCTATCAAGATGAAAAAAGATACTGTAGGGGAGAGGGGGTGATTTGTGCTGGGGGGAGAGTGCCACCCCTTGTTTCGAGAAAACCATAGAAGAAATTAGTCATGTGACCACATTTTTGAAGAGCCATCCATTTTACTCATCCTCCAAAGAAGAGAGACACATGGCATGAGAGGTAAGCACATTTTAGCTGAAAAACCGTTTTTTGCCTTTCAAAGTAAAATTTCTATGATCAAGGTTTTTTGATTGTGTCTGAACGCTTATAGACAAGTTTGAAAACATTTCACACATGTTTTAGTGCTTTAGTCGGCTACACAATGAGTCTATACAGTTAGCATGATGTTAGCTCTAAACTGCTGGATCATGCTAGTTTTTCAAAATTGTGGGGCTGGGGTGATTTGTGCCAAAGGGCCTGGGTTAAGTTGTGCCAGTTGCACAACTCACCCCCTACATACCCACAAGGGATAAAAACAACACCCACCCCCACCAACACACCCAGACCCACATAACCACACACCCACATCCACACACCTAGACCGACACATCCAGACCCAAACACCCACAAACCCAGACCCACAGACACACCCAAACCCTGACACCCACACAACCAGACCCAAATGCCCACACACCCAGTCCCACACACCCAGAGACAAACCGACACACCCACCCTAACAAATCCACACAACCACACACCAAGACCTACACACCTAGAACCCAGCAAAGAAGGGCCAAGAACAACTGGAGAAAGAGGAGATGGGCATGCCTCATCAGTGTTTGATTTACCTGCCATTTATTTAATTTAGCTAACACTGATTTCCATTTTAAGTTTGCACTATGTTATTAAAGAGCAGTTTTATTCAGCTTTTAAGTGGCCTAAGTCGCAATGGGATGTTCAGAAATTGGCCTAAGTCACTTTATTCTTATATGTTACATAATTGACAGACAGCGTTCTATGTATGTCAACAGGCATCTACTGCCAAAGCCTTTTTGCCTGAAATGATTCACAAATATCATATATTGTGTATTTCAGTTTTTTGTGTTGTCCCAAAAACTACAAAATATGACTTATGCCAATAGTTTAATAGGGTGACGATATCTAAATAAACCTTAAATGAGTAATTTTGTATTGAATTTGTCTTGCTTTTATATAGCATTACAGTTTATGAGATTGAAATGTTCTGTTTTACTTCAATAATCACTGGCACAATTTACCCCAGCGTATTCTCCCCAAAGGCACAACTTACACCCGCACCGGGGGCAAGTTGTGCCAGGAGACCACTTTTTTTCCGAAAGCTATTTTTCTGAAACAGTTTATTTCAGATCCAAAGTTATTGTTCCCAGGGATGCACCACATCCTGAAATATATGTACATACTTAAGTTGGAGGCATTACTGTCGTGGCCTCACTTTAAAGTCACTTTGAGTAAAAACTGGCACAACTCACCCCACTCGCCCCTACCGCCAGTTACCATATTTTAATTTTATATAATTGTACGTAGTTTTCTTTTCAGATTGTTTACAGGTGTCAACATCGGACATACAGCAGATCAGCAACAGCTAGTGAAAGGAGAGGATCAAAGAATACGGACTGCAGCGCAAAAATGATTTTGACCATCAAGAAACCATCTGTGTAAGTAACCCACTTACAGTGGCGCTGTGCCTATACATTTAGGGCGGGCACATGCCCGCCCAGAGTCGTGGAGGTTTTTTTTTTTCCCCCCTTTCCCCATGTCGCAAAATCAGCTTTAGCTATGACGAATCAGCAGCACTTGTCCATAAGTGCAATGTTCCACAGCTCATGTATCATCCACTCGACTCAGGCTGGCGCGGATTAATGCACAGGCTGGCGTAGGCTGCAGCCTAGAGGCTGACACGGGAGTGTTTTTTCAATCCTGTCCTGTCCCGCTCCCGCAAAAAAAATTCCCGTCCCGTCCTGGTCCCATAACAAAGTCAAAAAATAATCCCGTCCTGTCCCAATCCCGAATAAATCACTCCCGATCCTGTCCTGTTATCGTTTTTTCCATTTTAGAAAAAACAGTTGTCGTCACAGTCATGTAAACGATTGTGATGACAGACGGATCCTGTCTGCCCCGCGCGCATTGCAGGCTGAATGACAGCTCGACAGAGTCTAACTTCATAATATCACAACGTGTACTCAGGTCTACTTTGCAAAGTGAATCAGAATTTGGAACAAGCGACATAACGTAGGCTACTGTAATAGGCTAGGACAACCTTCAGCCCCCTTGTGATTACTCATGAAAGAAATACAAAACCACTAAATAATTAAGGCTGAAGTACAAGTATAAATAAAATAGTACACAAATGTGTCTACATTTTAAGTGTGTCACAAGTAGAATTAATTAATTAATTAGGCCCTGGGTCATCTTGATTATTGCAGTCTGCATTCAATGCAGTTTACAGTGTCATGGCCAACTAATAGGAAAATGAAAGCACTGAAGGTGCTGATGCCTCGGTGCTTACAGCAGTGACAAGTTTGTCCCTTAATGAAGCTATAAAATTCTGTGTGGACATGTCAGAGTGCCCTAGCTGTGCATCTGTGCTTGGCATAAGCTATGTTTCCATCCACTTGTCAATCGAATTACCTGAAGTTCGCCAAAAATATTCATGTGAATAAAGGCGGTGAAAATGCATTTCCACCTAACAGCATTAAAGCGAATAAAAACTTGTGCGTAACGACGTTACTTGCTGCTATGCGATCAATTCGGTGTATCAAATAGATTTCTGACATTTTAAGCTGTTTCCATTCATTTTTGCACTGCATCGCAGAACCTTCGAGTGAACTGTAGAACCCACAAAACAATACCAACAACGGAAATTGTAGGGGCGAAGGCTCAACATGTTCTTTTGGGCTGGTGTTAACAAGCGCGACCTCCTGGCTGGTGCGAATCATAATACAATGGATATATTTTCTCCGTTCAAAGAACGGCGCACAAAAGCACAACGGTTACAATTAATCTGACTCCATAAGAAATTTAGAATACCAAATTTAGTATTACCCTCGTTAAATATCTGACTCCAAATTAGAATTAGAATTTATAATCTAGGGAAAACATGCGTGGATTTCGAAGTGGCTACACCTTGAACTCTTCGGAGACAACCGCCGTCACTAAACATATAATCCCGGGTATTAGCATTGTTACCAGATCCTAGGTTCATCGATTATATTAGAGGATGGAAGTCAACCATCACTGCAACAGCATCTTTTGGCGTGACAACAGCGAACCCAGATCTATGTACGCCCATGGGTTCCTTCAGGGAATTTTAACAGATAACCGGCTTTTTGTCCATGGGTTTCCTTAAGGTTAAAATCCCAGAACCGGCAATACATAAACCCTTTATCTAAGTAGATCATGATTGTCTCTCCAACTTAATAAAACCAAGTCTCATACCAGGCTGCTGGCCAGTCATTCCTCGGCTGGGATTAAACCCCTAGGTATCCGTCGCAATGTGGCTAGAAAGAATAAAAGGATTAGGAGTCACAGAGACCACGCAAGTTTGAAGGAATAGCAATAATTTATTCACCAGGTAGGCAAGAGCTTAAATCAAACAAATCAAAGTTAAACAAATTGCAATTTAGAAAATGAGAGTGAAGTCATACCTGGCGAAAAAGGCCACGCATGGAGCAAGCGTGCGGGAAGTTCGAATTACGATATTCCATAATTAAAAGGGCTACTCACGCACTAACGTGCGCGGGGAGAGATCGGATACAATCTTCCCCGAACAGCTCATTTCTCTTTCCTATAAACCAAACCAGCTACCCCCTCCTCCAACCAGAGAGCCCCATAAGTTAACCAGGTGGGATATCGGGTTACAGGTCTCAGAACTGAGACAGAGTCAGGCCATTTGATTGTGAAGGAGGGGTCACTCAGACAAAAGGAATGAAACTTTATTACCCGAGAGGAGATTTTACCTTACCCAAATTTATGGAGTTTCTAAAAGTGAATGAATTATAATTTCATTGGATATGAAATATATGCCATTCAACTCCTCGAATTATAACAAAAACATACGTGCCAAACAAGCCAGGAAAATGTATGAGTATGATGCAGTTGTCATGAAAAAGTCTTAAGCTGATAGGTAAATTGTGTTAGAAGTACAGAAGTGATTTCTTAGCAGTATATTGAACATATGAGCATATTGTGACGTTCCCAGAGTTTTAGATGATTTAAAACAGATAAGTTAGGGTCCAGTCTTACAACAGATGACTGAGGGCAATATAACAAAACATGAACATGAATGGCGAGAACAGGCCGTTCAGCCCAACTAGGCTCGCCAGTTTCTTTGTACCATCGTGAATATATCACTTCAGATACTCAATGACTCAATGGTATCTAGCTTTAAGTCAAGTCTGCTCTTGAAAACTCCCAAGGTCTCTGCCTCAACAATATGGTCAGGCAAGCTGTTCCACAATCGAAATTACTCTTTGGGTGAAGAAATATTTCCTAATATCAGTGCTAAATTTACCTTTAGTCAGCTTCCATTTGTGACCCCGAGTTCTGCTAACAACACTTGGTTGAAGGAATCCTACATAATTCACTTTGTTAATCCTTTAACATATTTAAAGACCTCAATCAAATCACCCCTAGTCTCCTTTTCCTAAGACTAAAGAGATTAAGGATCTTCAGCCTTTTCTCATAGCTTTCATCTTTAATACCCGGAATTAGCTTCATGGCTCTTCTCTGAACTTTCTCTAAAGCCTCTATGTCTTTCTTAAAGTATGGTCCCCAGAACTGTACACAATACTCTAGATGTGGTCTGACGAATGTGTTGTACAAAAGAAGCATCACCTCCTTGGATTTGAACTCAATACTTTTGGCAATGTATCCCAGCATCCGATTGGCTTTTTTAACAGCTACGGCACAATGGCTAGAGCCTGTGAGGGTTTGGTCAACAATCACTCCCAGATCTTTCTCTTGTGGAGCACATTCCAGTTTAAAACCTCCCATGAAGTAATCCCGTCTAATGTTTTTATTACCTACATGTACTACTTTTACATTTCGCTACATTAAATTTCATTTGCCACATTTCTGCCCAATTCTGAATTCTATCCAAATCATCCTGAATCACTTTAGTGGACTCTAAACTATTTGCCAAGCCCCCCCAATTTAGTATCATCTGCAAATTTCACTAATCTGCTCTCAATATTCCTATCAAGGTCATTAATGTAGATGAGGAACAGCAGGGGTCCCAACACCCGATCCCTGGGGACGCCACTCCCCACCCTACCTAACTCAGATGATATACCACTGACCACCACTCTTTGTGTTCTGTCCTGCAACCAGTTATGAATCCACATCAGAATACCACCTGTAACTCCAATGGAGCTCATTTTAAAAATTAGTCTCTTATGCGGTACTGTGTCAAATGCTTTCTGAAAATCCAAATATATGATGTCATAAGCCCTGCTCTGGTCATAAGTCTTGGTGGCCTCTTCAAAAAATTCCAGAAGGTTTGTCAGGCATGACCTTCCTTTTACTTAAAACCATGTTGGCTATCCCTCAAGATATTGTTACGTTCAAGAAATAAGTCCAGCTCATCTTTTATGATAGATTCCAATATTTTGCACGCAATGCAAGTTAAACTGACTGGCCTGTAATTACCTGGCTCAGCACGGTCCCCTTTTTATATATTGGTATTATATTGCCCTGTTTCCAATCATTTGGTATTTCTCCAGTTTCTAAAGACCGCCTAAAGATGGCAGATAGCGGCTTAAAGATGATCTCACTAACTTCCCTGAGCACTCTAGGATATAAGCCATCAGGACCCGCCGCCTTATCTGCCTTTAGTTGATGCAACTTGTCTAATCTGACGTTATCCCTAACCTCAATTTCCGCTAAATAATCTTGAGCATTGGACAAGCCCTCTGGCGAATAAAGACCCGCTCTAAGGTAAAATTCTCAACAAAGTAACCGTTTAAGGTGTCCGCAATATCCTTATTATCATATAGCAGCGATCCATTTTTACTCTTTATGCACTTAACCTGCTCTTTTGACTTTCCTTTTTCTGCTACAGTACTGAAAGAAGCGCTTTGGGTTAGTTTTTGCCCCTCTGCAATTTGTCTTTCATACAGTCTTCTAGCATTCCTCAGCTCTTTTTTTGACCACAGCCCGCATTTTACAGAATTCGGCCTTAGTAATCTCATTGTTATCCTCTATGTACATCTTATAAAGATTCCTCTTTTCCTCAAACTCCTACGAATAGCTGCTGTCATCCACTGAGGATTCTGCTTTTTCAGCTTACTTTTGGACACCTTTGGAATGAATTTACATTGTGAATCAAGTAAAACCCCTTAAATCTTTCCCACATCTCATTTACAGACTCACAGTCCAGGAGTGTCTCCCATTTTGTTTCACTTAGATATGACCGCATCCTGTCAAAGTTTGCTCGCCTAAAATTAAAAATTTTTGTTTTTTTTAGACACCTTTTTACTTCCCATGAAACCTCAAAATTAATAGTAGAGTGATCACTTGTCCCAAGTGGCTCCAGTACCTCAACATTGCTAATTCTATCTGGGTCATTACAGAGCAGCAAATCTAAAATTGCCTTCTCTTTGTAGGTTTATTAACATACTGCACCAAAAATTATCATTTATGACATCTAGAAATTCTTCCTCCCCCTACCCTGTCCTTTCACAATTTCCCAATCAATACCAGGATAATTTAAGTCTCCCATAATAATAGTCCCTCCTCCTCTACAAGCTTGCGTAATCCTCTTAAGGAGCATTTCATTGACTGTACTGTCCAAAGCTGGTGGTCGATAGCATACACCTATGTTTAAACCAGTCTCGTGTTTGCCAGTGAGCCTGACCCAGATATCTTCACAAGGCACGGAATATTCAATTTCAGGAATTTCCTGCACATTTATGTTTTTCGTTCACATAGAGTGCTACACCCCTCCTCGCCTATTACATCTATCCTTCCTAAAGAGCTTATAACCTTCTACATTATATTCATCTCCATCCTCTTCACTAAGCCATGTCTCTGTAATCCCAACTATGTCATAGCCTTCACTAATCATAACGGCCTCAAGTTCTTGAAATTTATTTTTAATGCTTCTTGCATTTAGATAAAAACATTTCAGGTTATCATGAACGCTCTTCCCTTCGATTTCCCATGCCTGCTGCTCAAAGCCCCTCACCATGCTTTTTTGCTTTAAAAATATATCATCAATAGTGCATGTAACGCTGTCAGCTTCCATCAGGGCAGTCTGCATTTCCTTCTGTGTAACACTCTCTAACCTCCCTGCCCCCCCCAAGTCCCTAGTTTAAATAACTCTCTGCTACCCTCAACATACGCTGACCCAGTGCAAAGGTACCCCTCCGGTTCAGGTGTAGCCCATCCGCTTGAACAGGTCACCCCTGTCCCAGAAGTAGTTCCAGTGCCCCATAAACCTATACCCCTCTTTCCTACACCAGGTTCGTAGCCACGTGTTAAACCTCCAGATAAAATTCTGCTTCCCTCTGCTTGCACGTGGTACCGGTAGAATCCCGGAGAACACTACCATGGAGGATCTGCTCCTAAGCTTTTCAGCTAATTCAACAAATTTACTTTGCAGAACCTCAAACCTACCCTTACCTATGTCATTAGTCCCAACATGGACCATGACAACTGGATCCCTCCCCGCTCTGGCCAGGAGCTTGTCGGCACGCTCCAGGAGGTCTCCTACCTGGGCACCAGGCAGGCAACACACCGTACGAGACTCCTTGTCGCGCGAACAGACTAAACTGTCTATTCCTCTAAGTATTGAGTCCCCCACTATCAATAACTCTCTTTTCTGAGGGGTAGAGGCCAACAGGGTGCCCTGCTGCTCATCAGTCCCCTCACTCTCAGGGTCAGGGGCCAATTCGAGTTCCTGCAAGGGCCGGAATCGGTTGGACACCTCAACCACTGGAGGAGCTGTCGCTGTACGGTGTGCACGCCTTTCCTGCGCTGACGCCCTACCGTCACCCAACTTTCTCTCCCCTGCCTGCTCTGGGGTCCCCACACCACCCTGCTTTGGCGTACAGACCATTTCTCTAAACGACATACTACTTAGTTCCTCTTGGAACTCTACTGATTATGAACTATGTTGTGTCAGCCAACTGGCCCTGAAGAACAAGGATCTTGCTCTCCAGATGCTCAATTAGCTGGCACCGGTGACAGACAAACCCACCCTGAAATCTCTTTCCAAAAGTGCGATCATCCTGCAACCGTCACATAGTTTTGGCCACATTTTGAACCCCCCTACCTAATGACCTCGCTCACCCTAGATAACAAAGAAAATTACTAATGCCGAGACAGAAGCTCAGGAACCACAATTTATTAATTAATTAACCTGAGAAGCCCTAAGCAGCAGTCACAATAGAAACCGTGGGGAAACTATGTGAATGGATAATAAGCCTCTTTCAACAGGGGCTTAGTTTTAGTGAACAGAAATGAAATACCAAATTGAGAAACTCTATCGATAATAAGCACTCCTAATAAGCCAACTTGAATTTATCTAGACCCGCTACTATTAATATACTAACCCAAAAAGTCTCACAGGGCTTAGCTGAGAACCCAGATAAAAGACTGGCTATACTACCAGGAGAAACTGGAGGAGGGAGGAGGCGGAGCACTCGGTAAAGCTTTCGTTTAAATTCAAAGGTAACCCGAACGGACTTACTAAAGTGACTGCTGTCCTATTGACTAAATACTAAATCTCAGATCCCCAGCCAAAAAGCAAACAGTAACTATCTAGCTAGCCAGCCACAAATACAACCAAGAGTAACCGAGATAAGAGTTAAGCCTCGGTTCCCTTTAATTAAAACGACCGAATAAACAAGTCGTTTACTTTGAGGCGAACTAAACACGTATCTCCCCAACAAGCTGTCGCTAAGCACTCAAACAAGCAGTTAAACTTTAATCAGCTGATCAAGGCACGCAACCGGAGGAAAATACAAAGATAACGTAATTTGCAATGTGTTTAATCAGAAGAGCCCTTCGATGATAATAAAATGCGAAAAAAGACAAAAACCCCGGTTCACGTTAATATTCAAGCTTGGAAATGCGTTTATGCGTAATGCGGTCAGGATAGAGAACGAAGGGACTAAAAACCCCGTGAACGTCAATATTTATTGGCTAGAAGACTGTATGAAAGGCAAGCGACCGAGTATGAAACCAAGCCAGATAGTTAGATATCCCGGTAATTTGATATATTCCTGGCGTTGAGAGCTTACAATAGTTCGTTAGCTAAATCAGCTACAGAAAAAGCAGGCGACAGTGTACCTCAGTCCTTGAAAACAACTCTGACTTACTTTGTATATCACACAATTCACTAAGTTAGACAATTACTTCGCATTTAGTTTATTCTTTAAATTTAGCGTTTAAATATGGGGCATTGGGTAAGCCAAAGGCCTCCCATGCAGGGTGACATCAAAGGCGCAGAAACCAGCAAACCCCCACTCCCAGCTCAGAGGCACAGAGACCATACAAACCCCCCACTCCCAGCTCAGAGGCACAGAGACCATACAAACCCCCCACTCCCAGCTCAGAGGCACAGAGACCATACAAACCCCCACTCCCAGCTCAGAGGCACAGAGACCATACAAACCCCCCCACTCCCAGCACAGAGGCACAGAGACCATACAAACCCCCCACTCCCAGCTCAGAGGCACAGAGGCCATACAAACCCCCACTCCAAGCTCAGAGGCACAGAGACCATACACACCCCCCACTCCCAGCTCAGAGACACAGAAACCATACAAACCCCCACTCCCAGCTCAGAGGCACAGAAACCATACAAACCCCCCCACTCCCAGCTCAGAGGCACAGAGACCATACACACCCCCCCCACTCCCAGCTCAGAGGCACAGAGACCATACACACCCCCCCACTCCCAGCTCAGAGACACAGAGACCATACAAACCCCCCACTCCCAGCTCAGAGGCACAGAAACCATGCAAACCCCCACTCCCAGCTCAGAGGCCGGGTTTATTGCCTCCTCCTGTCCAGCCATTCACACATACAGCCTGATCACACTTTGCATCCCCCAGTTCAGGTCTCCAGTCTCTTACGGGCATAAACCACCCCCACTTCCCTTCACACAAACCCCAGCAAACAACAAGCTGCTTGTCATCAGGAACTCAACAATTTGTTATATTGCATGGCGTTGAAGTCTTTTGATGCTCAGAAGGCCCGCCAGTCTTGCTGTAGTGTCACAGATGCACTCATCAGCACCAGCAGTGCTCCAACCCCCCTTTTCCCATTTTACAGTTGGTAGCATTGATGGGTGCCACATCGCTGTGAAGCCACCAGCTGGGAACGCAGCCTGCTACCTGAATAGAAAACTATTCTATTCTATTCAGTTTCAGGCTGTCTGTGACCACACATCCAAGTTCATTGATGTGTTCATTGGTTTTCCTGGGTCAGTACACGATGCTCGGGTGCTGAAGCATAGCCCCATCTATTATCAGCAGAAGTACCCTCCACCAGGCTTCTGCATCATTGGGGATGGAGGCTACCCCTGTCTTAAGCAACCCATCACCCTCATGACCCTTTACAGGCAGCCTCTTCACAATGAGTTCCAGGTTCGCTTTTAACAGCAACCTGTCCAAAGCCAGAAATGTTGTGGAGAGAGCTTTTGGCATCCTGAAGACCAGGTGGAGGTCCATTTTCTTGAAGGTGCTGGAGGTGGACGTCCTCTTTGGCCCAGAGGTCATCACCTGCTGCACCGTCCTGCACAACATCCGTCTCAGCAATGGGGACCTGTTGGAGCCAGATGATGTTGTGGAGGGAGCAGCAGGGGACCACCCAGAACAGGCACCTCCAGGCGCCACCTGTGGAGCAGAGGAGAGGCACAGGATGGCAGTGATGTGTTTTGCACCAGACCACGATTACCTCTAAATTACTCAGTGGGGCGCTGTCCATTCTGCCCTGAATGTAAAAAGCATGCAATTCGGCTGCATTTTTACCATTTGATGTAAATTGTTTAGCAGTATTAATAACAAAATATTAAGGATCAAATTTGGCTTTTAAATTATGTTCAACTGCTCTTATATGCATTTCTTTTGTGCTCTTTCCTCGTTATTTTCATGTTTTATGTGGAACACTTAAGCCTGCCGCACACTGGAGCCATCTGCTGAGCAAAAAGTTATTTGAGACTGTTTGCTCAGCAGATAACTCCAGTGTGCGGCAGGCTTAAGATTTCCTTGTTACTGAAGTGAGTCATACCAAGGAATGTTCATTAACTTGCCTTGCCATGTGTGTGAACATTGTGATGGTGACTGGTTGAAAATGTACAGTAAAAAATATGACAGCAGATTTCATTTTTAGATTATTTATTCACAAATTTTTTCGAAAATAGCCAGGAAGCGCTCCTCCCGTGCAGCTGTCTCCCTGTCTCTCCTCTCCTCTCTCTCTCTCATCTCCCTAAAAAACCTCTCCTCCCTCTCCACAGCCTCCCGGTGCCTCCTCTCCTCCCTCTCAGCTGCCTCTCTGTCTCTCCTCTCCTCTCTCTCAATAGCTGTCTCCCCCATCTCTCTCAGCTCCAGCTCAAACCTCTCCTCTTTTTCCTGCATCTCTTTTAACATCTCCATGACATCCAGCTGCCGCCTTTTTGGGGCGGATGTCATGGAGGCTGTGGCTGCGTCCCGTTCTGGGGTCAGCAGAGAGGGGGGTTCGATCACCGCCACATCCTGTGAGCAAGAGGCAATGAGGACAGGCGGTGTTACGGACGGCCTGCCCCCAATTGCCTCATCCATCACTGTGTACCACTTCCAAGATGCGGCGGTGGTCTCACCCCCCTCAGTGCTGACCCCAGTTTTTGGGCACTTAAGGTCCTGCGGAGGACAGACAACAAAAAACAGAGAAACGCAGCCATTTTAAGATGCTACATTTGAAATGCCTTCCCGTGCAGTAGCCACCATTTCTCCTTTGATATTTGTTCATCAGCAGAACTGTTGTGCTACACTAGATAGGCCAAGAGGTATGACAATACCAAAGTGATATAAAATCATCCTCAGTTAATTAGTCTCATGAGCACTATAAACTGAGAGTGCACCAAACACTAGGCCTAGTAAGCCATGAAATTTCAACAGCTACTCTCTTAATTCTGTTCAGATGGTCTGCCACTGCTGATGAATGCATATATGGGCACTGATAAAGTATTACAAAACCTAGGTGTACCAACTGCTTGAAACAGAGAAACATTAAATAATTACAGTAATTGTGAACATGACAGTATCCATATAACTGGTGTATATCCACTTAACTGGTGGTCATGAATGCAGAGTTAGACTTACATTTTACATTTAGCTCAAGAACTCATACAATAACTACCTTTTCAGTCTTAGGGCTGATTACCTCACAGTGAGTGAGTGATGTGTGAAATACAGAAAAAACCAGTCAACCAACTTTGTATTTTTTCTTTAGGAAAGCTGGAGTCACCCTCCCCTCCAGCCTCCGGGCAGCGATGTACATTCTGATTGACATGTAATTGTGGAAGAACTATAGAATGACACTCCATGCACTAACGTCAATAGCTATGGAAGAAAGGCTTAATTTGACAGCGAATAATGTTAGCTAACGATAGATGACGTTAATGATATGCATTCGCTTACTCGAAGCCATTCACGGCCGCATTTCGCCTTCCTGTGAACAGCGAGGCATTTGCGACCCGCCACGCAATAAGAGCTCTGGTGTCCTCGTCAGTCCCTGATAAAATGAGATAATACAAATCAAATCAGGACTGAAAACAGTTGACATACAAGTCATAGCTAATGTTCGAGGCTGACTCTATACAGACTAACGTTTCGGTTCCGAGCTATCGCTACTAGCCCAACTTTGCGAATATAATCAACTTAATATTTAATATCAGAGTTCGACAACCATCCGCAGTGAAGAGGACACGTAATTCGCATAAAAATGAAACATACACGGCAACACTTCTATATGTTCAGGTTAACTACCTGGCTAGCTTATCGTCAGCAGCTGTCAATGACTGGCTAAGATATGCTGTTGGTAACTAGACAGTGAACGTTAGTATTTGTGGTTTTTGTTTCTAGTATTAAATAATTTTAACAGCTAAATTACCCTAATAAACATATTTATGGTTTCTACTGGACAAAATGGTGTTATTTCGAGGGGGAAAACGAGTAAAAACATACACCTGTACACTCCTCCACACTCAGCGCTCGCCGCAGAAGCTTCGCCCGCCATTTTTCATAAAAGTTTAAAGTCCATCCTCTTCCGCTACGTAGACAAGATGGCGATCGTTGAGGGTGAGCAGTGTCCAGCGTTCTGCGCTCAATTTTTTGGCCGCTGTGAGTGCATCATCCGGGTACTCGCAGTGCACTGCCTTTTGCTGTACTTCTCAGTGTGAACGCACTTATGTACTCAAAAGAAGTATTTTAAGTGTGGAAGTGCGCGATTTGAGACACAGCCTCAGTGTTTTGCAGAGCCTTAGAGCCTTTTCTGGAAGTCTAGCTGGCTTAGAGTAGTTTGTGAGGCTTCATACAGGCAAGGCAGGAATACTCCATGATGCTTCTGACCTGGGTTTTGTAGACACTGGCTCTGCCTCTAGGACCAAGCTGCTTGGCTAACTTCTGCAATGCCCCAAAACTTTGTCCAGCACATTTGCAGATATTAGAGAACTGGTTAGTCCACGGGAGTTTTCTGTCAATACATAGCCCTTTAACTTCCATCTGTTCCCTAAGGTTAATTTAGGTGCTCCCAAAAAAAGGGTCAGGATTAGATGGATTCCCCCTTCTGGACACAATCATTGCCTTGCACTTGCTGAGTTCAAATCCGAGTTTCAAGGCATCAGCCCACTGTTTGATGTTTTCCTGGTCTTTGTTCTGGCTGGCTACAAACTGAAGCCTATTTGATGATGTTATGAGCATTATGCTGGAGTCATCCACATAGAGAAACATGTTGTCCCCACATTGTTTCACAACATCATCTATGAGGATGGAGAATGAAAATGGGCTGAGAATGGATCCCTGAGGCACTAATGCATTGATGGGGCATGGTGATAAAGACAGACCAAAGAGCACAACTCTGATGGAGCTTCCTTGAAGGTAACTTTGTAGCCATATGCTGAGTCTTCCAGTTATGCCCTTTAACATGAGCTTTGTACAAAGGCTATTGTGTCAGACCTGGTCGAATGCATCCTGCATATTCAGAGTAACAATGCGGATATCACCGCCTTTGTCGAGGATGTTGTTCCACATCTGGGACAAAACTGTGAGGAGGTCAGCTGTGCTGTGAATAGGATTGAATCTAAATTGTTTTTCAGAGATAAGGCCGTGGCGGAGGAGAATGCCCTGTAGTTGTTTGTGAACAGGGGATTCCATCACTTTGCATATGACAGTATGCAGAGATATGGGACGGAACTTTAATGGATCTGATTTAGAGCCCCTTTTATAGATTGGGATCACTCTGGCAGTTTTCCATCATTCAGGGAACATGCCACAAGAGAAAAGGAATAGGAAAAGACGGCAGAGGAGATTGGCCAGTTCTGTGATGTACTATTTGAGGACCTTTGGTGGAATTTCATCAGACCCCATGCTTTTCCTGGATCCAGGTTGCGCAAGATGTACTTGACATCTGCTGGTTGTGAGTGGACATCGTCGATAGAAGATGATTGTAATGGGCATGGCTGCTGAGGTTGTTCATGTGTGTCAGGAAGTCTGCACCTCTCCGCAAAGGTCTGACAGAAGATATTAGCCTTTTCATTAGTGTGATACGGGGAATGGCCTGGTGTTCAATGACTAAAACCGAAAATTTACTGTTTGTTGTTTTACTGTCTCTTTGCTCATTTTTCTACCTGGCTGAAGGTTGCACTTGCTTCAAGACACTTTAGCTGTACAGCCAGGCTGTTTATTGTCCGCATCATATGACTGAGTTGGTGCTTTTTTCTGTCTGTCTTCTGCACTGTTCATTAAAATATGCTTCATCACCAAGCTTTCTGGTGATGGTCTTGTTTGGTTTAAATGCCTCCATGGCATCTTTAGTATGTTGGTAATATTAGGGCAGATTTTTTCTGGTTCTGCTTCCTTTGTAATGGCCGGTAGAATTGAGAGGCCAAGTGCAGCGGCAAGAGGGAAATAGAGCAGCATGGACACAATACAAATCCAGAGAAAAATACAGACCATACGACAGGGACAATCCTCGCGCTTCCAAAAGGACCTCCAAACATCCGACAAAATGCAAGCAAAGCGAGAGAGAGAAAAAAGAAAAATCTCGGAGAGCCGAGAAAAACAAGGCACCTTAAATAGTGCGACACGAAGGATAGAGAAGATACAAAGGCACATAAATCCTTACTACAGATATCTTCGGCTAAAATGCATAACTACAAACAGACACTCTAGCGAAGGAGGCGTGGCGGACTTCCGGCTTATATAGAGTCTGGGAAGGTGCCGCCCAAGTTCAATCAGCCAGCTGGGTAAAGAATCCGATTGAAAAGGAATTCGATCTCGTCCCGGGACGAGAGCCTTAAAGAAAAGTCCTGAACACACGCACACCTCCCAAACCATGACATCCTTGAAGACACTGGACCGATCAATGGAGGTTAGATACCCACTCATTTCCCAGAACTGAGCTTTGTTATATCGCCACACTCTCCGCTTATCTAACTAATTTCTGAAGACTGTTACTTTTAGCTGTACAAGTGCCGGGTCATGGTTTGAGGTGTCTATATTAGCTGGAATGCCTGACAGAACTAGATATAGGATAATATTTCTTCTGTTTAGTTTCCTGATAGTCTGATATAGTCCTGAGCAGTTGGCAAGTTGCAGGGTACGTCGTCTGCCAGCATCCGTAATATCGCTCCGCAGCCACTCTTCATAATGTACATTAAAGTCGCAGACTTTACCAGTGGCAATCCGTCCAGGGCCAGCACTAACCTCACCTTTCACTGCTTAATGACTTAAACCTTTCGCAGTTTACTTCTCCCGATTAGCAACAGTTGCTCAGACTAATTGGTAGAATCCTCGAGAATCTAATTTATTTTTAAAAGCCTTGTTAAAGCCTTGTTGTTGACGAAATTATACGGTGTTTTCTTCCGCACATCAATGACTATGAAAAATATCAAAATGGAAAAATATCAATATGTCTTGATAATTCCTGCATTCGTGTAGCTCGTGAAACAGCACAGATTTGCGTAAATTAGTTTTATAGACTCATTGAGCAATGAGAATCCATTCTATAGTCTAAATGTAGTGACAGCTAAAAAGGCGTTGTAAGGTACCATTCACAGCTGAGTGATGGCGAAAATAATTGCTCGAGGTCCGTGAAAGTTTCGATTTTTTGCAGATTGTCATCCTTGCGGAGTCATATCAATTATATCAACATAGCCAATAGGCAATCGCTTTGGTGCTGGTTGTTCAGTTCATTAATTATTTGATTGTTAATCAGGCAAACTTGATCGAAAACAGTTTAATAATGCGGAAAGGCTGATGTTACTGAAGACCTTCCTGACATCTGACAGCACGCCAATGGACTGTACAGACTGGGCTCCAAACTCATCCATCACTGAAAGAGTATTCATGTCAACATAGCCCAAGACTTCGCTGGAGGTACTCAGAGGATAGTACGCAGCTCCTATCAGCAGCCTGCTGGTCTTCAGAGCAACAGTGAACCACATGAGCTCAAAGCCTTCAGGGTCTTTGGATGGATTGTACTGGATGGAAACACCATCGAGGCAGTAGACTGTTACACCGCTACCAGTCGCTCCAGTGCGATCTCTGAGACAGCTGAGTGAGTCGTCAGAAATCTGTATGCTGTCTGCCCCATCTGGGTTGGTGAAATCGAGGAAGGTTCCAAATGCAATGACAACTGATGGCTTCTTCACAGAGCAGCGGTTGGCAAGATTGCCAATATTGGAGTGTAATCCCTGGATGTTCACTTCAAGAATTAGCTCTTTGGTTTTGCATAGTCATGGTCGGCAGTGCAAAGGTCGGCATTTTCTTGGCTTTCTTTTATTTTTTTATAGCAGAGGATTGTCGGCAACAGGGGGAGCTGTGACCCTTGAGCCTATGAAAGACACAGGTGAGCAGTGTGGCATGGATCAGAGCATACATGACGTAATCTGAAAGCATCATGTCAGGACTCGTAAAGGATCGGGTTTCAGAAGAAAACCACTCAGTCAAGGACAGGGCGGTTGCACTATTAGTGATCTTGGCGACCCCACAAAAGCGGAATCGGTACCAGGAGAGCAGTGTCAAAAACAACAAAATAATGGTCAGAATTGGAGAACCCAGTGGTCAGAGAACTAAGCAGGAAACCAAGACTAAAAATTAAATCGAGGGTGTGGCCTCCAGCATGAATGGAAACCAGTATGTGTTGTGTAAGATTAAAAGACTTGGAAATGTTTAAAAATTCAGAGGCAAAAGATTTTGCCAGGTCATCAACGTGAATGTTAAAATCACCAATCATGCTAATTGTGTCAGAGCTAAGAATAACCGAAGATATTACATCAGAGAAATTAGATTAAAAAACTGCTATTAAGTTTTGGGGACGATAAATCACATGAAGCACATTGGATGATTGCAAACCATGACCTCAGTATTAGAAGGTTCTAGCATGTATACGTTTCTGGGGCAGAGAGAACCTTTTAATACTAAGGTCATGAAATTACTCTGAGCATAAGAACTTCAAAACTGGAAGGTCTCTCCACTGAGATATGCACACAGTTTGCAAAGTTTCTTCAAATGACAGCAAGACCACCTCCCTGGCCCAAAAGCCTATGGGAGTTGAAGAGACTGAAATTTGGAGGGCGGAGCTCGGCAAAGGGACAGCTGTCACCAGGGGCATGTTCAAGATTGAAGGGACTCCCGCCTAAGGTCTCACAAAGGGGGACTCCCGTGTTTTGCATGACTTGTAAGTTCTTGCATGTTTTCCAACATGGCTGCCAACTAGGATTTGCATCAAATTCTATCAAAAATAAGCTGTGTGGAAGTGGACGTCATAAAGCGAGACTGCCCGCGAATGTTCCCGCTCATCAACGCAAGACCAAAAGTAGTTTAATTGTTCAAGAGGCAAGAACTCAAGGGCTCTCGCTCAACCCCACAATCTTTGAAAATGCCTCAGATCCAGGGCTGGACTGGGACAAAAAAACGGCACAGGCATTTGCGGCCATGGCGGCCCAACCTGATCGTGACGTGACTCCCCACCATACGCGCAGTTTGCTGTTACCAAAAGTTAAAATTAAGCTCAGTCGTAGCCTACATGCCCTGGAACTCCACACAGAAAGGCCCCAGGCCAGAATCGAACCCACAACCTTCTTGCTGTGTGGTGGCAGTACTAATCGCTGCACCACCATGACAAAGAAGAAGTTATTATTATTATTATTATTATTATTAATAATAATAATAAAAATAATAATATTATATATTTACATGAATGAATGTGAAAAAGAAATGTGACTTTGGGGCCATTTATAATTTTTTCAATAAGACCATTGCACTATTTCGATTGATTCAAACATAACCTTTTAAAATAACGTTACATATCTTACAGACTCAACAGGGCATAGAATCGCTCACTAGCTTCAGAACCGCAGTACTCGCTGGTTGCACGTTTATTGGCAGGTGATTCTGAACGTCAAGACAGGGTTTTAAATAGGAAAATTTGAAAGTCTTCCTTGCTGTATTCCAGGACAAATTTTATTTGCCACCATAAAACAACGAATCAATATGCATCAAATAGTAGGTTATTAACAGCTGGTCCATGAGTGGGGGCCTTTTGTAAGCTCAAGCAAATTTTAACCGAATACACACTTGCGATAGCCTCTTAATTTAACGTCAGTCTTACCGCTTTCCGTGTCCCCCTCCAAATGAAAACTGCTAGCTACATGAGGATCATCGTAGCCAAACAGCTGGTCAAATTTTTTTGCATTTGAAAGCCTGAGGCTCCAATGTCCGTTTACTTTATTCTCAAAGTTTCTCTGCCTCTCCACTGCTTTCTGACAGAAATGCATTTTTAGACTGTTAACGCAACTGGGGACAAGCAAGGCCATTGATCAAACAAATTTCCCAGCAAGCCTGCCTTCTTTAACTTTTAGGACGAAAACAACATTAAATTAGCTGTACATGGCTTATGCCTTTGCATCGTTTTTTTTGATCTGCAAGAATACAGTTTTTCAGCAATTCGCATGTCCTCAAACTGGTGTGGTGTCTAGTTGGATCTGGGCAAAACGAAAGTCTTTCTTGACTTTCTTTTGCTTCATCCATGGCACAGCGGACGACTTTCTTTCAGCACTGGCGAATGTCAAAATTGCTGGAAGTGATAGTCTGTACCCTAAAACCCCAAGTATGGCAAAAAATCATGATCCTATCTCAACTGCGTAAAGAGGTATGGAGAAATGAAACTTGTGGCAGCCATCTTGGAGGCAATTTTGGATTTTCTGATGACCCAATTATATTCAAAATTGCTGGAAGTGATAGCCTGACCCCTAAAACCCTGAGTTTGTCACAAAAATCATGATCCTATCTCATTTCAGTAAAAAGTTATGGACAAATGAAACTTGCGGCAGCCATATTGGCAGCAATCTTGGAAATACCATGACCTATATGGTCTTGTCTTGGGTCCCATTGGCTAGCTTGACCCCTAAAACCTATGGTTAGACACCAAAATTTTCCTTCTATCATAAATAACTGGGAAGTTATTCAGGATAAAATCTATTGGCGGCCATCTTGTCCGCCATCTTGAATTTCACCATTTTGGCACCTGATTCAAAATGTCAACTCAAGTTTTTTTCAATCCCCTATGGATCTCCTACAAAGTTCAGGAGTCAAACTGAGGGGGCATCGAAATGCACACAGGACCCCCCTCAGCCTCAGGACTACAGGGGCGGACTGGCCATCGGGAATATGGAGAGTTTTCCCGGTGGGCCGCTGGGTCAGTGGTGCCGGTCTGGTCCGCAAAAAGAAAAAAAACCCACAGGTGCATGGACTGCCCACTGGTGGCCAGTGGACCATATTTAGGCGAGCAAAAGAGCAATAAGGTCTTCCTGATGAATGAGAGACCCTATAACCGTAAGTACACAGCTAAGAAATTGGGAACTGTGGTGGCGACGTGGAAACTGCGGTGTTGTCCATAAATGTAACAACATATTTCTTCTCGAAAGTGACTCATGCTTTAAATACCATTTTTTACAGTTCTGCTTCACTATTCCGGTTGTCTTGTGTCATGGCCATTTTTTTGTATCTCTTTATATATTTGCTTTATGATATTGAAATGACCGAAAAACTTTTTTCCTGTGAATAAAAAACGATGCATGGGCTTAAGCGATGTACAATTTATTTCATGTTGTATGATGGGGTTGAGGTAGGAGGGAGCAGACCCAGATATCACTCTGTAGGACAGCAGAAGTGATTTGTATTTGATTCGAGCTGCAACAGGAAGCCAGTGGAGGCTGATGTGTAGTGGGTTCATTGAATACCAGACGCGCCGCCGCGTTCTGGACCATCTGTAGAGGTTTCGCAACACAGGCCGGGAGGCCAGCCAGGAGGGCATTGCAGTAGTCAAGCCGAGAGATGACCATTGCTTGGACCAAGTATGTTGAAGTATGTTGCAGAGCTCGTGTACCTGGTTCTGAGTAACGGCGCTAGCTGGCTATTTATCTGGCTGCTCATCGATTTTGGCCTAATTGCTTTAGTGCCGTATGCCATCCCATTCTGCGTTTCCAGCTAGTGCCAATTCACTTATGTGACTGCTAATTGCTAGTGAGCTGCCGAGCATTTGAAAACTAAGTGTTTTGCTACATACCTTATTCGTTGGAGTGATGTGGTATGAGTATCTTGTCTGAAAGTTTCTTTTTATGTGAAACAGTTATTTCATATAGATTAGCTTACAAGAAAGCTAGCTGGCTTATTGGTTTGGAAACGTGTTTACTAACGTTATTATTTTTTGGCCCACCACCACCCCCCTTTCAGGAGGATAACTTCTCTTCATCTCAAACTGAAATAGGTTCAAGACATGTATTTGAGCCACTCCACTTAACCACCCACCCCTAATGCCGTGACAAAACACATGATGACAAAACAGACAAGTAGACAGACATACAGAAGCGGACCAGAATGTGGAGCAGACAGTCAGGCGGACAATTGTATACAGACATACTCGACATGCTTTCGGACTGAAAATGCGAACTGACAAGACAAGGCAAGGACAGGAAAGGACAAAACAAGACATTTGATAATATTCAAAGGAAAAAACAGATAGACAAAATACAAAATCAGCCAAAAGCGAGACACTTTTGTAAGGCAAAAGCCAAAGAACAAAATAACCAATAAATGAACAAACAAATAAATAAACAAGCAAAAATAAATAAACAGAGTATTGATAGGGAAATTTATAATGATATTAAAGAGGAAGGAAAAGGAGGTAAGTACAGGAGAGAAAGAGAAACTTCTTTCTTGATTGTTGTGTGTGTGTGTGTGTGCGTAAATGCGCATGCATCTGTGTGTGTGTGTGTGTGCGTGTGTGTGCTTGTGTGTGGCTGTGTGTGTGGGTGTGGGTGTGTGTGTGCTTATGGGGCATGCATGTCTGTGTGTGTGTGTTGTGTGCACAAGTGTGTGCATATGTGTCTGTGTGTTTGCGTGTTGTGTGTGTTTGTGTGGTTAGTTGAGTTGAATGGGGCAAGGGGGAAGGGAGTGGAGTGGAGTGGACATGGTCATGCTGTTATGGTTGGTTATTGTGGTCATGTATGTGGCTTAAGTTTTGGTAGAGTTCAGTAAATAGATTATAAATGGGTCCCAGGCAGGGGTGGGGCTAGGCTCTCAGCCCAGAGGGGGCGGAGCAGTGTCGAGTGGGGCCCTCAGATAGTCACTGCAGTCAACTGTAAAAAAACGGGCAGGCCTATATCTTATTCCATCCGAACCAACACAATCAGGGACACATGATGAGCTGTTTCCAAAAAGCAGAAAGTGCCAAAATTACAAAAATTGAGATAATCCCAAAGAGCGATAGCCCTGTGCTTCTTAGACATGGTGCTAAAATCTGTTTTTAGAAATTCATATGGTGAACTTTTTCTAATCAAAGTGTGTTTTTCTGTAAAATGCTATAGGTGCTATAGGTAAGCGCGCGCATTGTTTATTTCCTGTTAGCAAAGGAGGTAAATTCAAGCAACGATCTCAGAGATTCTGAGCCAAAACATAATTTGTCACGTACAGAAGATTTTTCCTCACAAACTGTCAGCAGCTCCTCTCATGAGTGGGCGGTGAAAAACTCCAGTCTCTGTAGGCCACCTACAGCCAGGTAGACACTGAGAAAGATACACAAACTCGTGGGGACCTACCCGCTTCCCCAAACATCAACAAAAGTGTTCCAACGAATCGGAGGGCAGGGGTGGGTCTTCTGCGCCAGTTTCATGCTCGTGCACAACAAGTGGGTGGGGACTGAGCAACGAAAAAGGAACTGGCAGTGGCACTACCGTCTTGGCAGAGTGAAGCATGGTGGAAGCTAAACCGAAAAGAGACGCTCGAACAGTGCATGTCGAGGAAAAAGGAACGCGACGCAGCTATGCGAAGTCCTGAATAAACATAGGGAAAGCATACCAACGTTGGAAAGAATTCCGGGAGTTGAATGGTTTTAATTCTGATGCCCAGGTCGCCTTGTTTCTACTTGACAGGTGAGTAGAGCTGGTGCTAACTCGGTTGGATGTGAATTGTAAATCGTCACCCCAAGCAAAATTGAGGGAAGCTCCTGTATTGTTTTTGTAAGGCTATCTTGCACAGATTGTAAGGCTATCTTGCATAGATCATGCAGGTCAGAATGAATTAAACAGTAGAGAGATCGATATTTCCTCTTTGGAGTGAGTTAGCAACCTTTGCTAACTCTCGGTTGGCAAGCTAGTGAGTTTGCTAATTCTGTCTGATCAAACCAGGGTTTGTCAGAGTGTTCCCAAGAAATGAAAGTAGCAGATCAAATGAAAAAAGTAGCCCGTCAAGAATTACATGCGGTGCCACACTGCTACTTGGCCTGCAGGGGGTCCTGAGGTATGCTCCCTCTGAAATATTTTTTTTTTAAAGGTGCATTTTGGCGCGTTCTACTGCACTTTAGACAGCTTAATGCAAGTAATTTTCAGAGTAAAATGTTAGGATTTTCTGATCATATTTCGGTTTTTTTTTTTTTTTAGTTGAATCTCCACAATTAATGAAGCAACATACCTCAATTTCAATTGCAATATTTACTAGCACCACAAACACCCAAACATTTAGTTCAAAAAGCAAGCATAAATGAACTTGAACACGCCAGCAATTATTTTTTTGAAGCATTTCTGCTATTTTGTTAACCTGTCTTATCCTGTAGTAGAACAAACTGCACAAAATACTTGACATTTCCTTACAATTATACTTTTATTTCAACATTTCAGTTATTTATGATCACATCTGCATATAAATGTCTGTGGCTTTTTCTTGGGCACTGATTTATTGTCTGTTATCAACGTGGAGATTCAAGTAATAACTTGAGTAAGTTTCGAAGAAAACTGCAGCAATATCAGTAATAAAAACTGGATTCAACCCCTGGCAAAAATTATGGAATCTCCACGCACAGAGGATGGTCATGTAGCTTTTTACTTTGTAGCAAATAAGCAAATTGCAGATATGACACAAAACTATTTTTGTTCATTATATTATCATTCAGCCTTAGATTAAATTATTTTAATTAATGGAATTTTTTTTTTCTTAATCAGGTACAGGAAAAAATATGGGATCACTCATTTAGTTCAAAATAAGTGGGTTGGGAAGCACTGCTGAAAAAGTGAGTTTTTCATTTGTCCCATTTAAAATGCAAACATAAGCTGATAAACTGGTCTTACTAAATTTTAAACGTGTGAGTTATGTTGCATCATTGTACACAAAATACGTGCCTATAGTGAGTATTGATAACTGATTTCATATTTTGACCTTACCCTACCCCATATCAACATCGTTAAACAGGGGGCAAAATGCGCATTTAATTTAGCAAGAGTTAACCTGTTCAACCTCAACACCCCAGATTTTCTGACGGATCTTCTGTAGCCTGTAGACCGTCAGAAGCATGGAGTCTCGCGTTTTTTTTTTCTGCATAATTGCACTCAGCCAGCTCCTGTAAAAGATCGCCTGAGTAACAAACAGTTTTTTTTTTAAATGTATAATAAAGAGTGCTACATATAAGTCTATAATGATTAAGAAATTATAAATTAATGGAAAAATATCATGGACTAACAACGCACAAAATACCCTACGTGATCTTATGAGGATGGCATTAATCCAAATAATTACCATAAATTACAGCGCCTGTTTCAGCATTTTCTTAGCAGTGTAATTTATTTTAAGATGGTACTTCAATATTCAAAATTTCCTCAAAGGTAAAACAAAAACGGAGTGGCTACTCCCCCAATCGTTGGGCGAATTACCCGCGTCAGAGTGGCTATTTCCCCAACCGTTGGGCAAACTGTCCGTGTCAGAGTGGCTATTCCCCAACTGTTGGGAAAATTGTCCACGTCAGATTGGCTATTCCGCCAACCCGTTGGGCGAATTGTCCGTGTCAGAGTGGCTATTCCCCCAACTGTTGGGCGAATTGTCCGTGTCAGAGTGGCTATTCCCCAACTGTTGGGCAAATTGTCCACGTCAGATTGGCTATTCTGCCAACCCGTTGGGCAAATTGTCTGTGTCTGTTCTCTTATTTACCCAACCATTCTCAGCCAATAAAATGCGTGGAATATTTTGTGAGTGACCTCGTTTGGTAAAACTTTTTGGCGCCATTTTAATAGCCTCGTCTGGAGCGCAGCGGTTTCATGTGGAGCGCAGCATCGCTGGAAAATGTCTCAAAACTTAGGTTTAAGCGTAAATGTTGAATATGAGAGTTTCGCCGATTTTGAAAGAGCACTAAACAACTATAGCGAACAGAACAATGTTCTATTAATTGTTATTAATTATTATTAATAATATTATTAACAATCTAATAATTGCAGGACTGTGGAAAATGCAAACAAAAAAAATATGATTATTACTTCTTTTTTTTTTTCTTCCCCTAATTTCTTACTGACAATAATTATAATCTTATGGGACGCAGTGGTAGTTTGACCCAAGAGATGGGGTGTGGGACAAAGGGTGTTTTATATGTTGTTATGTTATCTGTTTGTCTTTGTCAGCAAGTCGTTTTGTTTGTGTTTGTGGTTTTTTCTCACTTAATCATGTTATTTTCTTTGTTTATGCTCTTCAACTGCCATATGAATTTTGACAGGCATGGCGCCTGCGTTGACAACATTTTATATTTTACGATTAGCTCTTCCATTATGCCCAGAAAGCACTCTGCTGGAATATTTGACCATCCAAAATCCTACTCCATTAATCTTAAAAGCTTAGCCTGTAAAAAAATGGGAATAGATGTAATCACTATCGCCAGTTATAACTGTAATGGCCTCGCAGATAAGAAGAAAAGACATCAAATATTTACTTGGTTAAAAGAGAAAGACCACACTATCTTTTGTATTCAAGAAACTCATTCGGTAACGACAGATGAAACTACATGGATGGAGGAATGGGGTGGACAAATATTATATGCACATGGTTTAAGAAATTCAAGGGAGTCATGATCATGTTTAAAAAAATAACTTTAATTATACTCTTCAAGCTTTAGAATCTGACCCTCAAGGAAGGTGGATCATTTTAAATATGGTCATTGAGGATAAACAAATATGTTTAGTTAATTTGTATGGTCCAAATAACGATGAGCCACATTTTTTTGAATCAATTTACAATATCATAAAATCTTCAAAATTCACAAGTAAATACCTCATAATGGTTGGAGACTTCAACACAGTACAGGATAATTTAATAGATCGTAAGGGAAATAATTCAACTAATAATCCCACATGCTTCTGCAGAAATCACATCAATAATGAATACAATGGATCTGGTTGATGATTGGAGATTAAGGAACCGGAATTACGTAAATACACGTGAGAAGACAGAATCAGGCAAGTCGTATAGACTATTTTCTTATTTCCTTTTTCTTTGTTACCTAAAATAAAAAGGCAATAATTGAAGACAAATTTAAATCTGATCACCAACTTGTATCACTTCATTTAGATTTACTTGAATATCCACGAGGACGGGGATATTGGAAATTTAATCAAAAGTTACTGGAGGACCAGACATTTGTAGAGCGTACAAAAGAATTTATTACAGATTTTTTTACACACAATATAGGATCAGCAGACCCACTTATTGTATGGGATACTTTTAAATGTGTTTTTAGAGGCCACGCAATTCAATTTGCCTCACGAAGACAAAAACTTTTAAGATTAAAAGAACAAAATCTTAAAAAAGAAATTGAGATTCTCACATCAATACTTGACAGCTCAGAAGCAACTCGCGATGAAACCGACAAATTGGACCGAAAGCAAAAAGAATTGGAACAATTCATTTGTGACAGGTCAACTATGATGTACTATAATAATAAAGCAAAATGGATGGAGAAGGGAGAGAAATGCAATAAACTATTTTTAAGCCTCCAACATAGAAATACAACAAAGAAAAATATACAGAGATTAAAAAGGAATGATGGGACAATTCTCATTTCTCCTACAGATATTCTGAATGAGGAAGAGAGATATTTTACAGAGACCTTCTCCCCCCAGTTATCAGCTGTTCCACTAAGTAATACTGATCGTAATCCATTTTTCCCTCACAATCAAGTTAAATTATCAGAGGAACAGAAAGCTACATGCGAGGGGCTAATTACAGAAACTGAGCTTTACAATTCAATCATGTCCTTTCAGCGGGGGAAAACGCCAGGGTTGGATGGTATTTCGATCGAGGTGTATCAAACGTTTTATGAACAGATTAAAAACCCCCTGCTTATGTGTTTTAATTTTTCATATGATCAAGGTATTCTCACAGGGACTCAGCGAGAAAGTGTAATTTCTCTGCTCTTAAAACAGGAAGCTAGTGGCCACTATAAAGATCCGTCCACTTAAAAAACTGGAGGCCACTCACTCTTCAGTGCTATGATGCGAAAAATATTAGCAAAATGCACAGCATTACATTATAAAGAATGTCCTGCATGATATCATACATCATGACCAGTCTGGTTTTATACAAGGTAGAAATATTTCAAATAATATAAGACAATTACTTGAAATTATAGAATATTATGATAAAATAAAGAAACCAGGTTTGATTTTTATAGCAGACCTCGAGAAAGCCTTTGATAAAATCAGATGGGATTTCATTTACCAATGTTTAGAATTTTTTAACTTTGGTAAGTCTTTAATATGGCAATAGAAGTACTTGCTATAAAAATACGAACAAATAATAATATCAAAGGCCTAGAAATGCAAGATCTAAATACAAAAGTTTCAATGTATGCCGATGATACCATTTTTTTACTGAATTCTGATTATGAAACACTTCAGAGTCTTACAAAAGACCTGGATGAATACTCACAACAATCTGGGCTGAACCCAAATTACGAAAAATGTCAAATATTGAGACTTGGTTCCCTGAAAAATAAAAATTTCACTCATCCATGCAATCTACCAATTCACTGGACAGATGGACCGGTCAATGTACTCGGTATGCACATCCCAGAAAATATCAGTGAAATTTCAACGTTAACTTCAATAATAAACTGAGTAAAATTGAAAAAATTCTGCTCCCATGGAAAGGGAAACATTTGACCATTTATGACAAAATAACTCTGATTAATTCATTAATTGTATCCCAGTTTACATATTTATTCATGGCATTACCAACTCCTAAAGAATCATTATTCAAAATCTATGAACAGAAGATATTTAAATTTATATGGAATGACAAACCTGATAAAATTAAACGTGTGTATCTCTACAATGATTATGTATCTGGTGGCCTAAAATTATTAAACTTAAAAGCTTTAAATCTTTCACTGAAGGCCTCCCTTATTCCAAAATTCTATTTCAATCCAAACTGGTTTTCTAGTAAGTTACTTAAAAGTGTCCATCCTATGTTTGATAAAGGCTTCTTTCCATTCCTGCAGATTAAACCTATGCATATCAAGTTAATTACTGACATGTTTTTCAGTGTCTCCACCTTTCTGGAAGAAGCTCTAGAAAGTTGGTTGCAATTTCAGTTTCATCCACCAGAAAATGCAGAACAAGTTCTACAACAAATAATATGGTTAAATTCCAATATACTTGTTGATAGAAGAATGATTTTCTGGAAACGCATGTTCGATAATGGTATTATTTTTTTAAAGGATATAGTGAATGAGGAAAATAAAATCATGTCCTACAGACAATTAACTAGTTTTTATGGAACTGTCTGCACACTGCAACAATACAATCAACTTATTGGAGATTTACCAAATACTTGGAAATCAAAAATTATTAAAGGACCAGGAGGACATTTAGTCTGTCTGCCTCATATGAAAATGGTACAATGGTTAAAGAAAATAAAGATTAATAAACATATATACAAATTTTACTTAAGAATAAAGAATTTAGTTGCGACACCATATAGAATTCTAGACAGTTGGGAAAATTTGTTAGACACACCAGTCCCATGGAATAAAGTCTTCAAAATGCTTTACAATACATCACTTGATCCGAAGATAAGATATTTTCAATATAAGCTAATATATAAGTTTCTAGCAACAAAAAAGATGCTAAATATATGGGGAATTGAGCTGCCGATTCTGTCAAGAGGAAGTGGAGTCAGTAGACCATTTCTTTTGGTACTGTCCTGTAACAGCCCTTTTTTGGATAAAGGTGCAAAACTGGATATCAGTATAATAGTATACAACTAGATTTATTTAAAGTATTACTGGGTGATGTAACAAAAGAAAAACACCAAATATGTAATATAATTGTATATCTTGCAAAAATATTTATTTTCAGGTTGACATCTGTTGGGGAGTTAAGACTTGAGAGATTCAAGAAGTTTGTCATATATTACAGTAGAATTGAGTGTGCGATGGCCCATGAGACGGGGCTTGTAATTTATGCCAAAAGATGGGATAAAATTCGGGAGGCTGAAGGTTGGGAATAATAAGAGATGGAATGGATGAGCTAATAATCACAAATGCCAAAGGTATAAAACTCTGTGAATGTAATCCTTATTGTATTGTATTTTATTTATTTTTTATGGTTTTTTTTTTTTTTTTTCGTGTGTGTATGTTTTGTCGGGTGATGGTAGGAGGATTCATATTTAATTATATAACTGATTGAATGAATAAAGTTGTCCTCCAAAGTGGGGGGGTGGTGGCGGGATAGAAAAAAAAAGAAAAAAGAAAAAAAAAAAAAAAAAAAATCGCCGAGAAAATCGACCCTATGTCCATCTCATTTCAAATACAGTTTTGTCAAATACACATGCAAGCACTATGGACCGCCAAAACCAACTGGCATGGGTAGTCTAGAATGTAATGCGCAAGATGAATTATATATATATATGATCCCAGAAATGTATAGTTTTAAGCCCCAGCAGTTTTTCAATTCTTAGTATTATTATTATTTTTTTTTTTGGCAATTTCAATGTTGAATTTTCATGAAGATTTTTTGTGTTTGCAGCCCCTTTTCTCTACCAAAATCATGAAAATAAACTGAAATACGATGGGAGTCTAACCCCTGCGAAACGTGACCATGGTTGACCTTGGTTGACCTCGGTTCACCATGGTCAACCATGGTTAAAGCATGGTTAAAAAAATGGCCGACCATGGTTGAAGCATGGTTGCACCCGCTTCGGGAGTTTTTACACCATAGTTAACCATAGTTGACCATTTTTAACCATGCTTTAACCATGGTTGACCATGGTGAACCGAGGTCAACCAAGGTCAACCATGGTGTTCCATTTAACAAAAATGTCAAAACCATGGTTTGACCAGGGTTGACCACGGTTACTTGAACCAGGGTCAACCAAGGTCAACCATGGTCATGGTTCACAGGGGAAAGGTTTCAAGTGTCTAGACTCATTTGAGCTATTCCTTTCTTGCCTGCGAAGCTGCAATCTTGAATTATAAAGCCTTAAATAAGTTAACCCCTTAATAGCCAGATTTGGCTTCTGTGCAAAGGGGTTCAGTGGATTTAATGTTTAGAGCAGTGATTTGCCCTCTTAACTCAAAAGTTAACAGAAATACCTATGTTTTTTTTTCTCAATAAAACATCTTTCAACCTGATTACTGCATTTGTAATTTGATTGTGTCCCCTTAACATCAGACGGGAGATGTAATGGGCTGGGTTCAATTCTTTTTTATACCGCCTGATCAAGTGCCAAGATGTTGCTCAAAAATTTGAATAAGAGCAACCTTCGCCTCTGTTTGACCAACTGTTTGGGGAATACAAGCACCCGTTGCCCCTGTTTTGAGAAAACCACAGCCTCAATTGTCACCAATTTTTGACCTTTTCAGGGACCTTTGACCTTGACTCAATTCATTCCAACATTTAATGGGACCTAATCTGGGTCTTGGCCCAAATCTTGCAAACGAACAAATAAATAAATTCACAAACTAGGGCGATTACAATACCCTCACCCTACCACTAAATAAATAGTTAAATATAGCATTTCTTCAGTGGCGAATCAGAGTTGAGTGTGATTCTGCCCAAGCCAAGTCACTTTTTTCTCTGTGAACTTTATTGCTTATATTGATTATACGTCATTTAAGTAGGTAAATGCCTGAAATACAACACTTTCTTGGACATGATTTCGTAGCTCTTACGTGAAGAACTCATGAATTTCAACAAAATCAAGGTTTCATAATTATTGGCACCCTTCATTTAGTACTTAGGGCAATCACCTCTGCCAAGAATAAGAGGATGGAGTCTTTTCTTGTAAATTTTTGACAAGGCTCAGGCACACATTTGGGGGGATTTTGGACCAATTTTCCAAGCAGATCCTTTCAGGATCCTTCACATTCTTGGATTTGCATTTATCAACTGCCCTCTTCAACTCAGCCCACAGGTTTTCAGCTGGATTGAGGTCTGGCGACTGAGATGACAACTTTTGTTGTCACAGAACCATTTCTGTGCGGATCTTGATGTATGCATCGGGTCATTGCCTTCATGGAAAGCCCACCTTCTACCAAGTCCCAGCCTTCTGGCCGAGGCAACAAGTTTGTCAGCCAAAATATCCAAATACTTGGTGGAATTTGTTATGCCATTAATCTTAACCAGTGCCCCTGGATCTTTTGAATTAAAACAGCCCTAAAACATGGCTGACCACCATCATATTTCATTACAGGTGTGAGGTGTTTCTCCTTGTATGCATCTCAGTTTCGAAGCCAAAGATGCCGATGCTGTATCTGACCGAAACGTGTAATTTCAGTCTAATCTGACCAAAACACAGTCATAATTTAAATGATGTTTGGCAAACTCCAAGCGCTAGCTTCTGTGACATTTGGTCAGGTCAGGCTTTCTTCTGGCAACCCTTCAAAAGAACCTGTGGTTGTGGAGGTGGCACCTAATATTGCTTTTAGAAACCGGGTGGCCCCAAGATGCCACCAAGGCCTGCAGGGATGTTCTGGCATTCATCGCCTGAGCTAGCAGATGCTGCTCTATATTGGACTGATGAAAATCCTTCTCCAGACTCCACCACAGGGCCATTAAGGTGCAAAAAACCCATATTATATGATGTTATTTTATTATTATCATTATTATAATTTTGTTTCATTTATTTATTTATTTTGGTGTTAAAGACATAGCCTATAAAGCAGATTGTCATATCTATAAGTCATATCTATCATGCACGCAAATGAAGCACCTATGTTCTCCAACCTAATTCAGACCTTGCTGATTTTTTCAGCGCTTAATTTAGCTGAGGGTTAATTTGATTGTGAAAGAACACCCAGACTACTTCTGCACGCTACGCAGCTAAATGACATATCACACACTTTTTGAATATAAAAAATTTAATGTGTAAATAAAAAGAATAAAACAAAAAACATACTTATTTAGCCTATTTAACCTCCAGCATTACCCTGCAGGGTATAAATGCTGTGCTTGCATATGTTAGCTTTAGCAGAGTGACCATTCTTTTCTCATCGCTCTTATTTTGATGTATTTACTTTCACCTCCGTTTCAACTGTCTACCCTTCTTCACTTCTGAAATCCAAAGAGAAAAATGAATAAACGAATGAACAAAAACCAAAATTGGACGATTTTTATGAAAGTGGTTTTGGGGGTTTTCGTTTTTGATTCAAACGACGATAAAGGAAAAACGAACCAGTGCTCCATTTTTAGGTAGAAAACGGGAAAACGAAACAACCATGGTTTTCCGTTTTTTCATTCCTGTTCCAAAACGAAAAAACGAAACAACGGCGCTACTTTCGTTTTCTCGTTTTGGTTTCAGAGTTATAAAACAAACTGCCTGAATGTACACGGACCCTGAACGTACACAGACCACAAAGTTACTTGTAGGTTGTATTCAAGTTGTACGACGTTGTCACAACGTTTAGACAACGTTGTGTGCCCGCTGGGTAGTGAGTTGGATGACCCATTAACTGAGTCAACTGATGCATGCAAACAGGTCGTTTGACGCGTTTTCTGGACTGACTCACAATGCGGCGTCGTGTGATTTAACTACCCGCGTCAGTCGATCATAAAAATGCATCAGTTGACACAGTATGTGGATGATCAGAGCCGTTGAAAAACAGAGTTACGACACGCTTTGATCTCGTCGGTACACGGTCACGTGGTCCATGTAGCTCCAAGTAGTTCCAAATAAACCCGCGCTGTCAACTCGTTTGAATGCTATCAAGCGGGACAGCTAGAGGCAGTGATTACGTTTTCGGCAGGTTTCCGTAAATATTAACGTAGAATGTGTACTGACTACCACATTAGCCATGTTTCCATCCACACGTTCTTATGCGAATTAAGTCATATCGAATTAAAAATGCCTTATGGAAACGGTGAAATTCGACTTGTTTTCAATAATATCGACACAAAGTTCATACGGTTGATCTGATCAGATTTTCTCTTGATCGGTAAAAGGCTTATGCAATAAATGCTGATAGAAACGTTATTTGCCCATAGACTGTATAAAAAGATTGACGAAGCAACCGTAACGTCACCCATTGGTTTCAGCATACCATAAAGGAAGCCTCGATTTTGGCAATTTGAATTGCGCCATGTTGTCATTTTGAAAGCGGATGTGATTTCTATTGGACGAGAGCGAGAATCAAGATCCGGGGAGGGACGTGAGAGGTAGATCTGACCATATCGGACGAGGACCAGAGGATAGCCACGCCTCTAAAGCATATTCTGGCTTTATCCTTTATTCTAGTCTACTTGGGACCATAATTTACAAAAATGAACATCATGATATATCGAAGGAGACTTGAAACTTGCTAAAGCTACCATAAAATAATGTGAAAAAATCATTATTTAAATGAAAAATCAGGTGGGAAAGTAGGGTCATTTTCTCATAGACTTCTATAGCATTGAACTTTTTTCTGCAACCACCGACGTCGCCATCTGCTGGCCATTAAATAGAATGCCATTTTACGGTACTTCCGCACGGGCTTCTTTTTTCAGACCAGAGTGCTGCATCCATCTTTTTATACAGTCTACGATTTGCGAATAAATCAGCTACTGCATCGCGGACGGTGTTTTGATGCGTCGTTGCCTTCTGATATTGGTTTGCTATGTTGCTAATAGCTGGCACATAAGCACGTACAACTTGTGTAATTATCATCATTTGTTGGTAGACGTGATCCGTTTTGGCTTACTAGCTAAATTGGTCGGCTAACACCCTACTTTTGCTCACTTGAAGGTTCTGCGATTCAGTGCGAAAATTAATGGAAACAGCTTAAAATGTCAGAAATCCATTCGATACACCAATTTGATCGCATAACAGCATGTGACATCATACGCACAACTTTTTATTCGCTTTAATGCTGTTAGATGGAAACGCATTTTCACCCGCTTTTTTCACATGAATATTTTTGGCGAACTTCAGATAGTTCGATTGACAAGTGGATGGAAACATAGCTAGTGACTACACTTATACTCAATAGATAGAACAGCATTTTGTTTGGGAATGACGGAGAGACAGCATTTTTCAGTTACACAACTAAGATTATGGAAGAAAAGGGAGATTTCTCTAATGACATAGTATAATGAGACAGCGGCGACGATAGGCTATTCGAGAATTTTCGGGTTGGCTTTTGTATATACGCATAATGTTCATTGATCACGATGCTAGTTTCCATTATAGTAGGATTTTTTTTTCCTGGGGAGTGTTGTTTTACAGAATTAATCACTTTTTCTTCGTTTCATTTTAGGAGGAAAGGATTGCTCCTATAATGCAGATGATGTTTAGATTGGATGACTTCATATTTTTTGTGTCTCTATGGTCATTATTACATCTAAATATTATGCCAAGACATTCACGTAAACATGTACAGCAAGTGGATATCAATGAATGCAAGCAACTGCTCAATTTATGCCGATAAAAGAGTTTTGTCAATAGTACAAAATAAACAAGGCAACCCATTGCATTAAACAAACCATTTTATTATACATTATACTCAGAGAGACGGGAGATAAAGTTTTCCTTGAATGAGCAGTGTTCAAAGGAACTCATTTGATGTCCTACAGGGAGAAAAAGATGTCAGAAAGCAGGCCAGGAAAGACATTGAAGTGTTTTAAATAGACATTTTATTCTTCCACTGCAAAAATGCAAAGAAAAGGTGATCTGGACACCTGGCCTTGAGCACTCAAACTTCACTGGATGATCATCGCTCAAAACACGTCTAGATACACATGCAAGAATCTTGAGTCAAATGCTTATTTAGGAAATTGGCAAACTCCACAGCTCAAGTGATGCTATGGTTTAAATTCTTTGGACAGGGCATTTAAAGCATACAGTGTTGGAAGATGTATTCAGATGCTTTCGCAAAGGGAAGGTACTAATACCACACTCAAAATATTTCATTACAAATAAAAGTCAAGCATTAAAAACTTTTCAAAAGTATGCATTATCAAAAAATGAAATGTACGCTGTCTACATATTTGCTGAAATGAGACGAGCTTGCCTGAGCCATAGTGGTGAAGACATGGCATTTGCACTCCACTTCTTTTCAAATGTACACTTTTGGCATGCTCCTATTAAGCCTCTAAGCACAGATATGGTTGCCAGAATATGAGGTACACCGAGCTAAAACTTTTTCATTCAAATAGTCCTGCAATAATCCCTACCTTCATGCAGTTTATAATGTTCAGTCGTTGTTTTGAGGCGTTGATTCAACTCTGATTATTTTGGAGAAGAAAGAGCTAGTGAGTTGTTTCTGACAATTAGCTTCATTCCTTATAACTGGCAAATGCATATTTGGATACTTAGTACATACTCGGCTTTCCAGGTTATCGATGTCAGCCTCCAGTGGTTCACGTCAGCTCTTCAACGGAAAAAGTGTTAAGTAATTAGCCATAAATATTTAAACCCCCGTTTTACTTTTTCACGTTGATCGTTGACATGCATGCTACTGATCTCATCTCCTGTCACTGGTGCACTGTCTCATAAACAATGTGTGCAATGAATAACTAAACCAAAGAAAAACTTAGCTATATTCTAACTAGCTGCCATTTATTGAAATCAGGTACGCTAATGCAGTCGAAAACGATCAGCTTAATCAAATAAGTTTAATATAAACTTTGTACACAAACGAACACCAATAACCGCAATTAATTTAAGGTAGCTAAATGAAGGACAAATTACATCTGGTTATGCTAGATCGTTAAGATCTGCTCACGTCATCTACTTTAACTTAAATTAGAATTTAACAGGTTGTTATCTGATGATCAACATAAACTAAAGCTGGGTACAGAAAATGACGCTATCAACAAAATTCATTAGGGGTCAGCTAATGCGTCAAATTTCCCAAAAATGCAGTCATTTGATAAACTTACCTGCAAGCGTGTTCCAATGAAAATGAATGGAGGTCAGTGCTGGAACTATTCATTGTGGAACTATTGCTCTCCCCATGACACGCATTACTTCCGCATTCCTCAATTCCTATTGGAGTCTATGGAAGTGTCGTAACTCTGTTTTCCAACGGCTCTGGTGGATGATAAGACCAAAACCATCAAATATTTCGCCCTGAATGTTGCAGCTGCGCTACATGGAGATAACGTAGGTTCAGGGACAGGTCTCTCCTCAGCAGAGCTGAACAGTAATCTTGAGAATTTTAATTTAAATTACACCTCGATTATATGATTTAAATGAAACACGCCAAGATAACACCAAATACACAGACCCTGTTTAAGCCTTGCCGCTTAATTCATCATAGCGGCGGAATTGGCTTACTAGCTATGCCCCGAAGACGCCAAGCCAGGCATATTTTTCCCTGTGAGTGCATTAAATGACTCATGCAAAGCATCATATGATTCATCAAGCGCGTCAAATGATTCAAACCTTCTGAAACGTGGCACCCTGATCGAGAGTGCATCAAGTGACTCACGCCACTGCATCATTTGACGCAGAAGAGCGTCAAACACCAATCCCACGTGACTGATGGCGACGCAGACCACCATTTTGTTCCGAGATCAGGTCGTTTGCAGAATGCAGTTGAACGCCAGGCCACCACAAAGTAATCTTTAAAAATCTGGTCAGGTAGGTATCGTCCAAGTTTCAGTATATTTTCCCAGTAAAATTACAAGTCCGTGAAACGGAATATCATTAAATTAATGCTCATATTGCTATGCAGTTTCAAGATTTTTATGAAATTCTTCATGAAAAAATTCATGACCATGGATGACGCCCCGTGGTTGGCCCTTTCGTATACGGTCGTCATGTTCCCAAAAGGTCGTCATGCTCGCAGAGATATTAAAAAAAAAAAAAAAAACTAGAGTGGACAACGTCATTGGCTGGACCAAAGTGCACACGGCAGAATAGCTCCGCCATGTTGTGTACGTATAAATGTCCAATGAGATGCATGTAAACAGTACACATGGGTGTTGACAAATTATTATTTTTTTGGGTGGGGGACTTGTTTTCCGTGTTCTTTTTTATCTTTTCACACTTAAAAAAGGACACAAATAAGGAATTGTAAATCAACAATATTTATGCTCTATTATTTGGCAAAGCCAAAGAATTAGCGCTACGATTACCTTAACCTTTATATTATCGCTCAGTTACGATAACGTTTTGTTTCGTTCAAAGAAAAAGCGTTCGCATTCAGCTGCGCCTGTGAGTCTGACTCAGGTCTATACCTGGAAGAAACTAGTCGTTATATGCATATACAGGGCTTCCAACTCTCCCGCATTCAACGTGAGATTTAGTGCCACATTCACCTTCCCGTGCCGTAGTCAGCAATTATTCAATCAACACAATGCATGTGTTTCACGCTCGTTCAAATTGTTTAAATGAAATGAGACCATTTGAAACGTTTTAATGCAATTCCGTTGCTTTCAACCCCTGAGCAAAGAAAAGCGTGAGAAGTCCGGAGTCATAATTGATTTCCATGTTACTAGTGGTGAAATCCACCGTGACGCAAGAGAAACTGATAAACCTCCCTGCACAAGGACTTAAATTCCGCCTGAGAATCTCTTACAAACGCACTGATCGAATAATTGCTGACATACGGCTCGGGAACGTGAATATGCCACAAAATCTCACGCTGAATTGGCAGCTGGGAGCCCTGCATATATGAATTTATATGTATGCTTTGTGTATTAAGATCGGAACAACTTCATTCTGAAGTGTTCATACCTACTTATTGTCTTCATTTAGTCCGTCTTTGCCCTGACACGATGGATAACAGGATGATACAGTGTGTTGCCCCAACTGGGATCAATGCAGAAGTCTCAAAACTAAATTATGTAAATGAAACTGCGCCAGTTTCAGTCTCCGCGAATACACTGTTAATAATAAACGAATAAACTAAAGCCTTTTTGACCATGTAATTTAACTGGCACCTTTTTGCTAGTTATTTTATCTGTAATTTTACAATAAGTTTACCCTCAGAGTTCAGTGCATGTTCCGTGTAAACCACGTTTAAATGCGCTCAGGACTCCACTTACAGTTAAAATGACAAAGAGACAATACGTTAATTTAAGGGTTAAATTCAGTCAGTTTATAACAGTGTAGGAAAGCCAGACTTCATTTCGTTGCTCTGTTGCTACTGCATATGTGTGTAACAGTTGTGAACCCGTCCCGCCAAAGACACTCACAGAGGCACTGATTGGATGATGTGGCTCTTTACTGAGGCAGCTGCAATGATCGGTTCAAACAAAATATGCAGTTAGCTCCTCCACTGGTTCCCGAGTCTCGCAAAGCAGAGAGCTGAAGACTGCTGCTCTAGTAAAATCTTATTGTTTTTACATGAAATGCATTCTAATACTTTTTCTTTTTTTTTCGTTTTAACAGGGTACTTTTTGCAGGTGATCGTATAGTGGTTTTAACATTAATGCTTTCAATGAATTCAATACAATCTGTTCTTTTCTCTTGTTTTTAACCAACACCATCCTTTTTTCCCGTTTTATAAAGAATGAATTTAGAAAATACAAAAATACTAAACATCAACAAAAATAAATAATAATTGACTTACGTCGCCCTCTGGCACTGAATAGAAAATAAAGTAGGCAAACACGTTGTTGCCTTAACGTGGCATGGCGGCTGTAACGTGGCTCCGCGGCCAGCATCAACTTGTTTTACAACCGTTGTACTTGTAAACTTCCAAATTTACATTGGACTCGTAAACTTTTGACATTAGGCTACATACAGAGCATTGTTCAACATTTACCTGCAATGATCGGTTCAAACAAAATATGTAGTTAGCTCCTCCACTGGTTCCCGAGTCTCTATGGTGGAGGGATAATATTGACTTCAGAAACAAAATAAATAGTACATGATGATGTACAATAGTAACGTGATGCAGCTACAGATACAAAACGAAAATGCATTAGCATTTCAACTGCTATTACATGACAGTGTATCTTACGATAAATCTCACGTTAGATTTAAGTAATATGATACTTTTGCAAAGAAGCACCGGACCATGACTTACCGCAAAGCAGAGAGCTAAAGACTGCTAAGGATATCCGGTTTCCGGTCACATTTATAGACTTTTTGGGTACCAATAGATGGCGCCAACGGAACGTCTCATTGCAGGACAACCTATACAAAGACTATAATACATACTTTAGCTAGAATTTCAATGTTAAAGACCAAGTCTTTCTTCAATCTGTTCCATGTGCATGGTGCAAACCAGCTTGCCTGGTATACACAAGTGCCTTTGAATGGAAATGCATTGTGACGGGACTGGACAGTCCGATGTAAGCGAAAATCCGTTATTTAAAATGCGGTATATTCGATGTTTATTTAATGGAAAAAAATTACAGAAAAATCGGGACTTCAGCTGTTGTCCGGTGTGAGTGAGTTTCTGTTTTATACGAGGACGGTAAGAAAGATGAGACCTGGGAGCATGACGACCTTTTGGGAACATGACGACCGTATACGAAAGGGCCAACCACTGCGGGCAATACATCGGATGCTGCGTGCTCACTCGGCAAGGACGCTGTGAACGGTGGGCTGTGAAGCTCATAAAAGGCTTCAGATGATGCCAGGTTATGCACGGCCACTGACTGGCCAGCTTGCGCCTTCGACGACACAGCGTAACTGTGTATGGTTCAACGTTAATCGTTGCCAATTCAGTCATTGTCAGTGGCAGTGTGAAACCGTCATGGCCGGCCTGCTCGCGCATGATCGGCACTGGATATCCAAGCCAGTTGGGAACTCCCGCCAACAACTCCAGGGGACGTTTCCCAAAAGCGTAGTTGCTATGTTAGCAACTTATGTAGTTCGTTCGCAGTCAATGGGTTCAACTCGGTCCAACTATGTAAGTTAGCATCTGTGATTTCGGGAAATGCATCCAATTGTCCTCCTGGTAAAGATATACCAAATTAAATCACCATTTTATTCTTAAACGAGAATAAAGTCTGGCGCAGAACTGTAGGAGCATTGTCTTCAATTGTCGCCCTCCTCAAGGTATCTTGCTATCTAGCTCCTTGCAAATCATGTAGCTAGCTTACTTTAACCTCGCTGTTTAAAATTGGCAGTTGCTACGGGTATGGCAGTTTTTCAATGCATTCCAATGTGGAGAGGTACGGCAGTCCCCATTTCAAGCCCTGTCCTAACCCCAACCCCTAACCATAATCCCGCATCCTTATCCTAATCCCTTCAAATCGACTGCCGTACCAATAAAAACTGCCGTGTCTCTAGACACTGCGTTTAAAATTAGTGGTGCTATGCCATTAATGGGTTCCGGAAAGCCTGTTTGACATTAAGTAAATTGAGTTCTTGGCCAATTAATACAATATGATGACATTAACATTAGCTATGGAACGTAAGAATATCAGCTGGCTATCTATGGGTGCTGCTGTGATCCGTGGCTTGTGAACTAGTCTCTGCTGTGTTCGCTCGAACAAGGCTAAAATTAAGGATGTCTTGTACAGGTAAGCTAGCGAACATACTGTCGTGAATTTGGTTTCGGAAAGAATTTAGCTACCAATTTCCACTGTTTTCGGCTATTTTTTTTCTGAAATGATTTTAAAATGGGGTGCTAATATATTTTGGGGGATTCACTCGTGAGAAGGGGGTTAAGAATTTAATTTTAATGTCTGATATCGCGACTGCATAGGCTATGCTGCGCCTGCCCTAGCGAACTGAGTGTGTAACCTGTATCGTGGCTGCCACCATTACATGCAATTACCACGTAGTTACAGCAGCACTATAAATGAAGTTCTCTTGACTGACGTTTTTACACACCTGAATGTTTCTCTGGGTTCCCAGACATCAAGGTAAGTGTTAAAAAGTACTGATTTCATTCGATATTGGTTTAAGGAAGCTAAATATGGAATGCTTTCCCGTCTAGTGAAAAACGCATTTTTATCATATACTTCCTTACAAGTACGGGGAATCTGCCCGTGTGATACGGGCGCGAGGCACGAGGCTGTATCCCGCGGGGCAAAAATCCTGTATCAGCCGTCAAATGGCGGAGAGACTCATGGATTCCTCAGCGGTTGAAATTGAAATTTCAGAACTGGACTATGTTGTGGAACTTGATACAGAATTATTTGTAAACAGCATGCGTAATGCCACATTTTGCAGCAATATTCATGCGAAGGGCTGCAGTAAAACGTCTCATGCATAAGGTACGGTAGAAACGCAATGTATTACCTTAATGGAGAAAATCGCGTTTCCATGCTAGCTAGCTAATTAGCCATTTAATTGACTTGAAAAGACCGCTGAGTAAAAGTAAATGCTAGCGATACTGACCTGTAATGATGACAATTATAACCTGAAATAAATGCTTTGTATAAAGTGCGCCATTAATTATGGTCAAAATCAGTATATGATAAATAGAATATATGCGCATTTTCACATCACACGTGTATCAACCCTCGACCAGCATCAGTAAAGCTCTCGGGTTGATTCAGCGTGTGATATGAAAATGCCCATATGATATTCTCTATTGTATGGGCTAATAGCTGTGTAGACTACAGCTTTCAGTAACCTTATCATCATTTAATTGCCACATGGTCGAAGTGACATGGTGTTTTATTATCGCATAGAGACATGGATGGAACAATTTATCGGAATTGTACATGGCTAATTGCTTCTGCTGAAAAATAACTGATAGTACAAGTATAACCTATGGTGGCCCTGAAGGGCAATAGTAATAAATATTTCAAAAGCACAAAATATATTTCACAAAACACAAATACATTTCACAAAACACAAAAAAAAATTCACAAAACACAAATACATTTCACAGAACAAAAATAAATTTCACAGAACACAAAAACATTTCACAGATCACAAAATACATTTCACGAAACCAGAAAGGGAAGGTACTTGTTTGTGATTGGCTAAACCCAAGTCTGTCCGGCATCAGTCATTTATCATTTCCTGTTTACACTGGATACCGCAGAGCCAGTGTGAAATTTCAAGTGTTTACCAGGATGGAAGAGGAGCTTGAGTTGATAGCGCAATACTTCAACAAGGGACATACATATAGTGTCATTCTTGAAATGCTCTCCTCGTATCATGAAATACACATATCAATTGGAACCCTTAAATGCTTAAAAGACCTCGCACGACTGAGAAGGGTTGGATATTCTTCACTGAATGTCGTTAGAAGGGCAATATCATCAGAGCTGCTGGGACCTGGGGGATATACTACGAAGCTGGCTTTGTGATTAAGCCTGACTTCAGCACTTAGTAAAACCAGGATACTCTTCAAATCTGGAACATGGACTAATGTAAAAAGTGCTTTTCCAGGTTTTTTTAAGCTTAAAGTCAGGCTTAATCACAGAGCCAGCCAGAGTATACCCCCGACAACTGTTTGGATCCCGAACAATGTGGATAACCCTTAAGCCCAACACCCACTGGTCGCTGGCATCGCGTCAAACTCAAACGCTTTTACGCGCCCTCCGGGCGTCAGTTGCATCAATATTAACGGGTGACAACAGGACCGAGAAGCAAGCCATGGGTGTCACTCTCAAAATATTCAACAATACAACATTTAATTTTGAAAACACCTACCGATAAAGCGTATTTTAGGTGATGGCAACGTGCGACGTCAGGTTACTACGCACTATAGGCCTTCATTATATACAGGCATAATTTTCCTCCTAAATCTCTAGTAAATTAAGATTATGATTCACTTTACCCAGTAGCGAATTAGCTAGCTAATTTAGCAGCGTTAAGTTTTTATCAGTGTACTTTGAGTTAGGTTCTGTCTAACTGTAGATCGCTTGATAACTTAAATGCCCGCAAAATAACGGATTTCCTTTCAAAACTGCGACTTGGTTAAAAAGCAGGTTGACAACTGCATGTGAGGTTGCCGCTAAATGTGTGCCACTAACCATGACAAGGGGAAATAATTAAATAATCTAAAAGGCAAATGCGTTTTTATTGTGTTTACGCTTTAGAAATTGCGTAGTGGTGAAAAACACGCTCCCAGTTGGCGTTGCTCCATTGAAATGAATGGAACCTATTTTTTGACGCGCGTCTCACGCTTCTGGTGGGTGTTGGGCTTAAGGCAGAAACATGGTCTGCGTGTCAAAAGGGAGACCGTCATTAGAATGCTCCAGCAGCTTCGGACCCATTTAATGGTAAGTACGACGGATAAACCTGCGACGTGCCCGCAACAGGGTCCCGCGTGGATTCAGCTGCCGGAGCATTCAGGAGAGCATTTCAAGAATGACACTATATCTATGTCCCTTGTTGAAGTATTGCGCTCAAGGTCCTCTTCCATCCTGATAAACTCTTGAAATTTCACGCTGGCTCTGCGGTATCCAGTGTAAACAGGAAATGATAAATGACTGATGCCGGACAGACTTGGGTTTAGCCAATCACAAACAAGTACCATGGTCCTTCCCTTTCCGGTTTCGTGAAATGTATTCTGTGATCTGTGAAATGTTTTTGTGTTTTTCGAAATGTATTTGTGTTCTGTGAAATGTATTTGTGTTTTGTGAAATGTTTTTGTGTTTTGTGAAATGTATTTTGCGCTTTTGAATATTTATTACTATTGCCCTTCAGGGCCACTGTAAAAACCCCAAGGTAACGTTTATAGTATGTAGATTAGGGGCGGCTTCTCAGCAGTAATTAGAGGAGACCAAAAAATACCTTAACTAATTAGACCTTAGGATCAGTTTCTGATCATTTTGCGTGATAGTTTTCCAACGATCATAATAATCCACTGGCATTTAAACACACCTTTCTTCTTTCTGCAGTGCTGCGGTAGTTGCATAATAAATTCAGTCAAGAACAATATATTAATTACTCAATCAAAAAAGTAAAATTAATAAAAAATTAAGAACACTATTCCATGAACTTCTGACTGTTCACTTTCAGCACATCCTGCAATGCAGGTGATCTCATGTAGATGTAAGGGACCAATTCGTTTAAAGCTTTTCTTTTTGTGACATCATGTAAGCACAGTAACAGCCTTTAGCTGCTTAAAACTGCCTATTTGGTACTACTTGCTATAATAGTAAATATACTAAGGTGCTGTATTAGTGTTTAGTTGTCTTATGCACTACTAGCTTGTAAACCACAGTCCTGAGGATGGTACTCCCACTCATTCTTTTCATTTTGCAGGTTTCCCTATTGAGCAAGTGACGACTCAAAACGCACATCAGATCACACCTCATCAGTGCCAGGGTTAGTCAAATCCAGGTATGTTTGTGGTTCAAGTAAGGTTCAAGTTATGGAGCAGCAGCAGGGACGCCAGAAGAACTTCCCCTGTGGAAACTGCCAATTCACGACATCGCACTTCACAGTTTTATTGAGACACAGAGTAACGCATGTTCATCAAGCTGACTTTCTAATCTGTGGTGTTGGTGGGTGTCAGAAACAATTTAAATTAGTGACCACATATACTAGACGTGAAGTCCAAACATGCTCACTTTTATGAAGACCATGTACCCACTCGCCTTTCTTTTTATGGGAGTAACGTTCCTGTGTCTAGTGGTAGTGCTGAACAACAAACTATTCAGAATGGTGCATGTAATTCTGACCTTGACACTGACATGACTGACGATGAACCTGACCTGAACATGAACCATGATGACCTACAAGTTCAGCCTGACATGCCTGAACATGATTATGAATGCCACATTATTCTTTTAACTTTTCTTTACTCCGCATCCCTGGCATCTGTGCAAGCCAGCTCTGTGGTGGCCTGGCCACGGTTCTTGAAGATTCCAAAGGAAAAGCTGGGGTTCTCCTTAAAGGAGGCCTTGCAAAAGAAGATGCCAATGTCATCAACTCAGAGGGCATCGCTCATTGATATTTTGTGTGAAGAAGTAACTCGGTACACATAGTAAGTATTGAAGCTGAAGCATGAAGATTAGCCCACCTGTGTATTTATTTTTCTGCACCAAAAAGTGATTTATACTGGTTCACCTTGTCAGTCTGTTGATCTGATTGAAAGAAAACCACTGGACGGAATAATTTCATGTTCACACTGATATAGGTGTGAGTGGGCGGCCCACATTGGTGCACGTGGAAATCGTCGCTTTTGTTTATCGCATATGACCGCCCTGGCTGCCATCTTGATTTTAAAATCTATCAATTTAAGGGACAACACCTGCGAAGAACGATATTTCTGCAGGACATGAGAGGATGGTTCCTTTTGAAAATCGGCATTGTCTGATAACCAGTATGGCTGCCACGATGGCCATGCTTGATTTGGTTCCCGCTGATTTATTAAAGTAGAATGTCTGCGTGGAATTATTTCTTTCTGCAGGACGTATATGGTACTTCTAACTAGAGGATGGTTCCTTTCAAAAATCAGTACTGTTGCATAACCAGTATGGCTGCCAGAGCGGCCATCTTGATTTTCGTTCAACACTACAAGTCATTTGAATGTTTTCTTTGGAGTTTCATTCATTAGCAGAGGCATGTCTACATTCATGTCAAATGGCACTTATTCAGCAAACACATGGGGGGCAATTAGTGATTGCTCCCAATCAGGTGTTGACTTCTTATCTACATTGTGTAATCATTTTCACCCTTTACTCACCATGGCAACCACAGCCTTGACCACTGATGATCAATGAAGTGGATTGTGAACACTGTTGTAAACTTGAAAATTTTGGTGGCTGTTTATACATCTTAGATTTTATGTAACTCTAAAAACAGTGCAAAATTTTTAGTTTTGGGTTGTCTTTCAATTTTTCAAAAATAAGACATAATTCAGATTAGTACGAGAAATGTTACATGTATGACAACCCTGCCAAAATAACTAGCCGCACTACATTTTCTGTTGGTTTTGAAAATTTCCTTTTGTGGAATTTATTATTTATTTTGTTTCAATTTCAGCTTTCCAACCCCAATGCAGTATCTTAAAGTGGTACAGGACCTTTTTGATCCAGTTCCCCTACCTTCGCCAAATCAAACTCGGTGATGTCGAACTCGGTGGAATTGATGCATTTGTAATTATATGTATGTACAGTACCTTCCATTGCCATTCCTTTTCACCCCTATTAGTCATTTTCTACCCCAGTAAACTCTGGAGGTTTCTTTTGGAAAGGATTCAACTTCAGATACATGCATTTTATTTTTATAACAAGTTTTCCTGCTTGTAAATTACCAGAGAGGCAACCAGAGGGGCTTACAGTATGCCTCTATCAACTGCATGAGTGCAATTTCTCTGCATCCATTCCCATAGGTGGTCCAATTACACCATTTCTTTAACTTGGGGAAAGACCAGTAGTGGGGTACAGAGGCTGGATTCTGCAATGACTGTTCCAGGGGAGGCAGTTTAAGTGTCAGCATGGTAAACAAACCTATTTCGTTGTCTGAGTCAACCGATTCATGTGTGCCACTTGTTTGAGTCCAATGAAGGGCAAAGAGTTATTTGAGGCATCTCCTAATTGATGTGGCAGCATTACTTCAGATATCTGAGGAACATAGTTCAAGTTCAGCTAGGAGGAACTGTACTCTTCACCATGTTCACTTTCTTTAGGGGTAGTGTCTTTGTACCATGCACAGAAACACTCCACTTTTACCCCAGACCTCCTTTTGTTTTATAGAAAAAATGGAATCTAGCTTTAAGTCCGCCTGCTCTTGAGAAACTCCCAAGGTCTCTGCCTCAACAATATGGTCAGGCAAGTTCATTCCTGTCAGTACTCTTTGGTTGAAGAAATTTTCGAATATGATGCTAAATTTACCTTTGGTCAACTTCCATTTTCTTGACCCGAGTTCTACTAACAACTTGCCTTAGTCAGAGAATCCTGCATAATTCACTTTGTTAATCCCTTCAACATATTTAAAGACCTCAATCAGATCACCCCTGAGTCTCCTTTTCCTAAGACTAAAGAGATTAAGGATCTTCAGCCCTCTTCTCTCATATTTCATCTTTTATACCCGGAATTAGCTTGGTGGCTCTTCTCTGAACTTTCTCTAGAGCCTCTATATCTTTCTTAAAGTATGGTCCCCAGAACTGTACACAATACTCAGATGGTCAGACGAATGTGTTGTACAAAAGAAGCATCACCTCCTTGGATTTGTACTCAATACTTTTGGCAATGTATCCCAGCATCCGATTGGCTTTTTTAACCTTTCACGGCTGTGTGAAACCTGTGAGGGTTTGGTCAACATAATCACTCCCAGATCTTTCATTAGTAAGGAGCACATTCAATTTAAACCTTTCCATGAAGTAATCCCGTCCTAATGTTTTTATTACCTACATGTACAGCACACATTTCGCTTACATTAAATTTCATTGCCACATTTTCTGCCCAATTCTGGATTCTACCGTGTCTGAATCACTTTAGTGGACTCTAAACTATTTGCCAAACCACCCAATTTAGTATCATCTAGAATTTAACTAAAGCTGCTCTCAATATTCCTATCAAGGTCATTAATGTTGATGAGGAACAGCAGGGGTCCCAACACGATCCCTGGGGGCGCCACTCCTACCATACTAAGCTCAGATGAGAGATACCACTGACTACCACTCTTTGTGTTCTGTCCTGCAACCTGTTTTGAATCCACTTCAGAATACACTCCTGTGACTCCTATGGAGCTCATTTTAAAATTAGTCTCATATGGTTGCTGTATCAAATGCTTTCTGAAAATCCAAGTATATGATGTCATAAGCCCTGCTCTGGTCATAAGTCTTAGTGGCCTCTTCAAAAAATTCCAGAAGGTTTGTCAGGCATGACCTTTCCTTACGGAAACCATGTTGGCTATCTCTCAAGATATTATTACGTTCAAGAAATAAGTCCAGCTCATCTTTTCACGATGGAGTTCCAATATTTTTGCATGATGTAAGGATTAAACTGACTGGCCTGTAATTTCCTGGCTCAATCACGGTCCCCTTTCTTATATATTGGTATTATGTTTGCTCTGTTTAATCAATTGGGTATTTCTCCAGTTTCCAAGAGCCGTCTGAAGATGGCGGATAAGCGGCTTAAAGATGATCTCACTAACTTCCCTGAGCACTCTGGATATAAGCCATCAGGACCCTTGCATATATCTGCCTTTAGTTTATGCAACTTGTCTAATGCCGTTATCCCTAACCTCAATTTCTACGCTAAATAATCTTGAGCATTGACGCTCCTCTGGCGAATAAAGACCCACTCTGAGGTAAATTCTCAACAAAAGTAACTGTTTTTGAAGTATCATAATATCCTTGTTATCATATAGCAGCAATCATTTTATTCTTTATGCATAACCTGCTCTTTGACTTTTCTTTTTTCTGCTACGAGTACTGAAAAGAAAGCGCTTAGGGTTAGTTTGCCCCCTCTGCAATTTGCCGCCTTTCATACCAGTCTTTGACATTTCCTCAGCTCTTTTTTTAGCCACAGCCCGCATTTTACAGTATTCAGCCTTAGTGTTCTCATTGTTATCCTTTATGTACATCTTATAAAGATTCCTCTTTTCCCTCAAAATCCTACGAATTCTTGAGGTCATCCACTGAGGATTCTGCTTTTTCACATTACTTTTGGGCACCTTTGGAATGAATTTGCATTGTGAATCAAGTAAAACCCCTTAAATCTTTCACACATTTCATTTACAGACTCACAGTCCAGGAGTGTCTCCCATTTGATTTCACCTAGATATGGCGCACATCCTGTCAAAGGTTGCTGCTTCTAATTGAAAAATTTTTGTTTTTGAAGAACACCTTTTAGCTGCAAACATCAAAATTAACAGTAGAGTGATCACTTGTCCCCAAGTGGCTCCAGTCATACCTCCAACATTGCTAATATCTATGGGTCTTACAGAGCACTAAGTCTAAATTGCCTTCTCTTGTAGGTTTATTAACGCCTACTGTACCAAAAAATTATCATTTATAACATCTAGAAAATTCTTCCTCCCCTACCTGTCTCCATTTCCCCAATCGATACTAGGATAATTTAAGTCTCCCATAATAATAGTCCCTCCTCCTCTTCTACAAGCTTGCGTAATCCTCTTAAAAGCATTGAGAATTTCATTGACTGTACTGTCCCAAAGCTGGTGGTGATAGCATACACCTATGTTTGAAAACTGCTCTCGTGTTTGCCAATGAGCCTGACAGATATCTTCACAGGGCAAGGAATGTTCAATTTAGAAATTTCCTGTATATTTATGTTTTAGGTTCACATGAAATTCTCGCCCCCTCTGCGCCTATTACATCTATCCTTCCCTAAAGGCTTATAACCTTCTCTCTTATATTCATCTCCATCTCCTCTTCACTTCAAGCCATGTCTCTGGAATCCAACTTACTGTATGTAAGTAGCCCTAACTAATCCTTTGGCCTCAAGTTCTAGAAATTTATTTTTTATGCTTCTAGCATTTAAATAATAACATTTCAGGTTATTACTAATGCTCTTCCCCCTTGATTTCCCATGCGGCTGCTGCTTCAAGCCCCCCACTACGCTTTGTTGCTTTAAAAGTATATCATCAATAGTGCATGTAATGCTGTCAGCTTCCATCAGGGCAGTCTGCATTTTCCCTATGTGTAACAATCACTAACCTCCCTGCCCCCCCCAAGTCTAGTTTAATAATCTGTGCCACCTCAACATCGCTGATCCCGGTGCAAAATTGCCTCGAAAGTTCAGGTATGGCTGAGTCAGGCTTGAACAGGTCACCCCATCTTGAAAAAAGTTCCAGTGCCCCATAAGCCTGTACCCTCTTTCCCTACACCAGGTTCGTAGCCACGTGGTGTTAAACCTCAGATAAATTGGCACCCTCTGCTTGCACGTGGTACCGGTGAGGGCTCCCAGGAAAGCTAAAGTGGCCGGTTCTTCTAAGCTTCTCCAGCTAATTCCTAGGATTGCCTTGCAGAGACCTCAAACCTACCCCTTACCTATGTCATTTGTCCCAACATGAACCATGACAACTAGATCCCTCCGCTCTGGCCAGGGCTTGTCTGCAGCTCCAGGAGGTCTCCTACCTGGAGCACCAGGCAGGCAACCATCTGAGACTCCTTATGTGCTTGAACAGATAAGTTGTCTATTCCTCTAAGTACTGAGTCACCCACTATCACTAACTCTCTTTTCTGAGGCAAACAGGGTGCCCTGATGCTCATGAGTCCCCCCACTCTCAGGGTCAGGGGCCAATTCTAGTTCCTGCAAGGGCTGGAATCGGTTGGACACCTCAACCACTGGGCTAATAAGCTGTCACGGTGTGCACTGCCCTTTCTGCCTTCGGCGTCCTACAGTCACCCAACTTTCTCCCTGCCTGCTCTGGGGTCCCTGCACCACCCCTGCTTTTGGCATACACATGTTTCTAAGCGACATACTACTTGGTTCCTCTAGGAACTCTACTGATTCTTGAACTATGTGTGCCGCCAACTAGCCCCTGAAGATCAGGATCTTGCTCTCCAGATGCTCAATTAACAGCAGCGGTAGCGAATAAACCCACCTAAATCTCTTTCAAAAGTGCGATCATCCTGCAACCGTCACATAGTTTTAATGCATTTTGAACCCCCTACCTAATGACCTCCCTCACCTAGATAAAAAAGAAAAATTACTAATGCCAAGACAGAAGCTCCAAGACCTCAATTTACTAATTTATTAACCTGACAAAGCCTAAGCAGCAGTCACAATAGAAACCGTGGGGAAACTATGTAAATGGATAATAAGCCTCTTTTAACAGGGGCTTAGTTTCAGTTAACAGAAATGAAATACCAAATTGAGACAAACTCTATATGTAATAAGCACTCCTAATAAGCCAACTTGAGTTTATCTAGTCCTGGTATTAATATACTAACCTAAAAATATCACAGGGCTTAGCTGAGAACCCCGATAAAACAGACTGGCTACAACACCCAGGAGAAACTGGAGGAGGCAGGAGGCAGAGCACTCCGGTAAACCTTACCGTTTAAATTCCAACCTAACCGAATGGACCACTCCAAGTGACTGCTGCCCAACTAACCCAATACTAAATCTCAGATCCCCCAGCAAAATACAAGCAATGTAACTATCTAGCTAGCTGACCACAAATACAACCAAGGAGGTAACCGAGAAAAGAAAGAAGTAAAGCCCGGTTCCTTTAATTCGTCGAACCGAATAAACAAATTAGATTTACTATGTGAGCAAACTAAGCAGTATCTCCCCAACAAGCTGTACTTCTAGCTTGCTCACACACAAGCAGTTAAACTTTAATCAGCTGATCAAGGCACCGCAACCGGAGGAAAATACAAAGATAACCCGGTAATTTGCAATGTGTTTAATCAGAAGAGCCCTTCGGTAATAATAAAATGAGAAAAGACAAAACCCTGTTTGCGTTAATAAGCAGCAGAATACGTTTATCTTGATAATGCGGTCAGGACAAGAAGGGGACTAAAAACCCTGGTGAACGTCAATATTGGCTAGAAGACTGTATGAAAGGTAAGCGACCAAGTGCTTAGAACCAAGCCGGAGTTACCGGATCAGATATCGAGTAATTTGATAATATTCTTGGCGTTGAGGAGCTTACTGAGGTTACGTTCAAGCTAAATCAGCTACAGAAAAACCAGGCGACAGTACCTCAGTCCTTGAAAACAACTCTGTTTTACTTTGTATATCACACAACTCACTTAGTTAGACAATTATTTATGGGTGACCTATTGGCAATTGCAAATGACGATATATCTGTCTTGTTGCGTTTTCATTTTGGCAAGGTGGGATGATGCATTGGGGCTCGATGCATAGGCTACTAACCACAGCCCATCCGGGTAGGCTATTCCGAGAGCTAGGCCACTTTTAGAATGGTTTAAAAAAATCGAAAGCCTAATCGCAGGGCTGCCAAATTTCTTTGCATTCTTACCCATACGGCATAGGTCTCACGAATTTTCGAGACATATTCACCGAAGTCAGCCATTATTTCAAATCAAGTAGCGTATATTAATGAATTCTTCTTAGCGTAATTGAAGTCCTTGTGCATAGCAGTTTCAGTTTTATTAGCATAAGCGGTGAAACTATAACAAGCGATTATAACTCTCGGACTCTTCGCTTTTTTTTTACTTGGGGGTTGAAAGCAATGCATGTGTTTCATGATCGTTTAAATTGTTTGAATGGAATAAGACAATTTGAAATGTCTTTATGGCATTCCATTGCTTCCCAATTCTGTGTAAAGGAAAGCGTGAGAATTCAGAGTCATAATCAATGTAATGAAATGAACCGTAATGTCTGCATTAAACGACTGTAATTCTGCAAGAGAATCTCTTAAATCACGCATATTGAACCATTTATACCCTACAGCACAGGAGCAGCGAATGCCATTAAGAAGCGTGAGACTTGAGCGAATCACGTTGAGTTGCAGCAGCTCTGCAAGACTCACGAGATTTTAAGTCTAATTTATTAGATAGGCTAGTAAAATTACCACTATAAAGCGTCCGTGTTATCGATGTTGATGGCATTTTAGCGTACGCCGACCTCCTCTCTTCCAGATTCGGGGTCATATATACAGTACTCTGAAGAAGTATTTACCTTCCTAATTCCTTTTTTTTTTTGCATATTTGTCACACTTAGATGTTTCAGATCATCAAACTAATTTTAATATTAAACAAGGATAACTCAATTAAATACAAAATGCAGTTTTTAAATGATGATTTCTTTTATTGAGGGAAAAAGCAATCCAAACTTACTTGGCTTAAACGTATGTTTAAGATCAGTTAGTCGAGTATTCCACCAGTAAACTTCATCAACAATCAATTTTATTCAACGTGAATGATTATCGCCAAGGGCATAAATCCTTCACGTTTTTCTTTTCAACTTTCATGGCAATTGTGCAAGTAAGAAATATTTGAACTCGTATTTTGGCCGAACACAGAGAGGTGAATAGTTATCTTTGATGCTGATCACATGTTGGGCAATGTAGGCCCAACTATACTCCTGGGTACCTTTGAAATTCCACGTGCAAACATCATTACACATTCTTATCTTGTCCAAGTTTTGACAATTTTAATATAAATCTAATTCATTTACTGCTGTTTATTTGTTCATCAAGCCAAAATATTTTTAGAAGAAAATGTTTACATGCTATCGTTAAACAAAATTGGTTTATTCTACCTCTGGTGATTTGATTTTGTCAGCTTACTACAGAGGCCAACAAAGCCATGTCTGAGGGCATATCTTATAAAGTGTGTCAGAAAGGATTGCCTGCTTGAGCGTGAATTGTTTCTGCTGATTACTCAAAATCAAGAAGTCTTCCAACTGTGGGAAGCTAATGTGTCCATATGTGCCTTAATTTAAAAGTTAGAATTCTTTTAAACCAATGCATTCATTTGTTACGCATATTTTCAATTGGCCTCAAAAGTGATCGCCTAATTATGAAAACGGGTGATTTTTTCAGTATGGGAAGATCGACTATAAACAACTCATATTTTCGCACATAATTAACATTTGATGAGATTCGATTGGGTATTTTTAAAATTACTCTATTGACTACTTCTTGACGAATAATTAACTGAACCAATGCAGAATAGACCATACTCTGACATCGCGTCCATTATGCCTACCATGAGAATAAATTCATAATGCAGTTCACCTGTATAAACTCTACTGATGAAACACTATGTTCTGTAATACAGCTTTAATCAGTAAAATTACAGGGACAAAGAAATTTAGAGTCGATCTACACACGCTTTGACTATAACAATACTGAAGGAGCAGGATGCCCCCAGAATTCCCGTGTCCACATTACCATGAAGAGCGGCGGATCAATGTAACAACAGGTGCTAATAGCAGTTACGGTGGAATGTTCCTTCTCCAGCCATTGTAAAGAGGAGGGGTTGTCAGACTATCTTTTGTTGGCAATTGAGAAAGAGGTTCCAATCAATCAGTGATGTCAGAGACATTTTTAAGGACATGTTAACCCAGAAAGTTTCTGTTGAGAATGAGGAGAAGAAGGAGGAAACAATATTTTAATAGGTTACAACAAAACACATGCACATGCAGCACTAAAAGAGGCCGAATCAGCAACATAATGTCATGTGTTCAGGCACTTTATTAGCCTCCTGGCTACATCAGCAAAGCTTTGCATCTTGTTATGCTGGAAACATGTAACCACCATGGAGAGAAATATTAGCTGATTAAATATTATTTTAAATGTCTATCGTTCCCACGTTGCGTGTAAGAATGCGCTGGTCAGAAGTGGTGTTCCAGCTGGAATACTCAGCAGATAATCTTGACCTCAGCAGCCTGCTCGGTGACTAAAGCAAACCCAAAGGTCCAGGCTGCTTCAGTTCCAAACTTATTTTCTTTTACACTCAGATTTTATGCTTATGGAGGTGTGTTCTCTCTGCTATGACGGTTTTCCTGAATTGAGATTAAAAAAGCTGCAAAATACCTCCATGCATATGGTATTGCAATTTATTATAAGATATCAAATTGTAACTCATGCATCATTGCCAGACTCTTGAGAATTCACTGCCCAAATGCCACAGTGTTTTGAAATCAGGTTCTGTATACCCCACACGAATTTAGTCTGCCCTTGTAGAATATACTGCACGGCCCTGAACTTCATACAAGGCCAAGTAATTGTTTACAAAGGTGAAACTCATTCAGCCCAAAGTGCCGAAATTCACATGTGACCTCCTAGTTCTTCTATTATTTTCAGTCTGTCAGAGCTTTATGAATGGCTGCTTGAATCCAAAACTACACTTTGATCTGCTTTGATTAAATTGGATATTCCTTGGATTATAGTGGGTGACCTGGTCCGGAATTAAATCAATTTTTTTTCTCGATTTTGGAGGAACAATTAAGTTATGGCTATTTAGGCTTTTTCACCATTCTTTACATTACAGTTTGGCCCATTCAGTGTATTATTCATAGTGTGTGAACAGCCTCTTAGGCACTATTGGTTATTGCGCTTGTTCTCTGGTGTAAAATCACTTCCGCCAATCACCCATCTAATCCCTCTGATCCAGACAAGGTTTTCTGCCAATTAATTCAGGATAAAGGTCACGAATGTCAGGAGCTAGCTCTGGAATGCACCCTCGACAGCGCTTAGATATGAATAACACATCTATTTGTCCTATCTGGAGGTGTGGAATGAAGACCCTACAAGGATAAGAGTTATTCTGGTGTAATTTAAAAACAAAATCAGCCATTGTCACTGTAACTTTCTCCCAGTGTAACCTTAATCCCCTGGGACAGGTGTGAGGTTTACTAGGAATAAACACTGCACTGGCTCTTGGATAAGATCTGTTCTAGCATCTGAGCTTCTTGGCCTGTCTGTCCTGCCAGGTACATGTTTTTTGCACTCACTACAGCGTGTAGTCTTGTTTTGAAAATGGATTTCTGACTTTGGGGAAATCCCGATGAAGCCCTGATTAAGTCTCTTAAAAAGTCATTAAAGGTGGGGGGCCTCGGTGGCTCATCAGTCCAAGCGCATGTACCATAAAGGCTGTGTCCTTCCCGCAGCGACCTGGGCTCGATCCCAGCTCAGGTTATTTGCTGCATGTCTTCCCCCATTCCTCTCCCCAACCTTCCTGCCTCTCTACACTGTACAACTGTCAAATAAAGAAAAAATTCCCCAAAAAATAATAATTAAAAAAAAGGAAAAAGTCATTAAAGAAAACCAAAATGAGAGAGTTTAAAAAAAATATGTCCATGATAATTGATTCAACTGTTTGCTACATATTGGAATCATGATGTAAAGAGGCATACATTTGGCTTTATGGATCACAAGCACTCCACTGGAGGCAACGAGCAGGCCAGAGGCAGAAACAGCCAGTGGTTCAGCGGTGTCTTGGCTCATCAGTTGCATATTCACCAACAGGCAGATTCACAGTGTTTACTGACAAACGGCCACGCATTTATCACTACTATCACAGATAAAAGTAAGCTGGTAACAACTGGACATCCAGATATTTTCTCTTATTGGTCGCTGACGATAAACATATTTATGAACATAAAAACATAAACAAATTGTTTGATCCCCATAAGGAGAACAATTGGAGCTTTCCCTAAACTGGTGCAAATGCAGAAAAAGCAAAGATTCTAGATTGACTGACAATATCGATGCTCAAAGTCCAGTATAAAAGTGGTCTTAAAATAATCTAACAAATTTTTCTTTCATTAACATTTAAGTATCTCTCTGAATATGTATGCATTATCCCAGATAGGTGCAAAATCAGTCCATAACCATTTTCATTCCATCTCAAAAATTTGCCTCACTGGCCACAGCACAAGTAATCTGTTCATTGCCGTTATCCATAAACACCAAATTAAATGAGTTCTCAGAAACAAAAATGCTGGTGCAGCATCACTCGCACAAATATTGTCCAACCCGTGTTACGCAATGAAATGATAGGTCAAACAGCGACCTTACACTTTCAAGTCTTTATAAGCCTCATTGGGCATAAATGCGAATGTTGAGGAACATATCCTGTTAACATTTTTAAATCAATCAGTTTAACTTGGGGGTGTAAATGACCAACGCGGTAACACATCTGCTTCTATCAACTCAATGCCTCCGCCATGGCCTATGCTTATATGAATTTCAATGGCTTATAATTTTAAGAGCATTGAGGGCCATTGATGACAAGAAAAGTCTCTTACTTCACATAACGTTATCCAGTCCGAATCATTGACTGGCATATTGATTCATGTAGCATCTTGCTATCAGGGGGCTGGCTGGCTGGCTAACGGAATCAGCTCCCCGACATGTTGGCCCATTCTACTTTGATTAATGTTCATTTTGAACTGCGGCAACAGCAATAGATAGCAGACTTACCACACACATATTAACTAATGCCACATTATGAGGTCCTTGCCATCTGCCCCCACCAGGCAACTGCCTGTTATTATAGTACAGTTCGCTCTTATCTTGTGATGTGCTTTAAGTATGTCTTTCCTGATTACCTATGACTATCTAGTTATTGTGTCTCATTCACATAGATTAGCTGTAGCTAACCAACCACTGGCACCCAATTTAAATAAAATTTGAATTACAATAGGCTCTTGATAAATCAACTGTAGCCAGTTCTTTAGTGACATAGTCTAGAAGCTAAACAGAGAACTATGGACCAGCAGGAGAAGATAAGAAAAATGGTAATAAAGAGGGATAGAATAATAGACCATGGGCCGAAGGTCAAAAGGTCTTAACTTTCATGACCAGTGGTGGCTGTTTTAAATCATTCATTAAATTACCATTACAGAAACTCAAAACTCTCAACATTATCAAGGTGTGGTCAGTTTTTTTCATTAATAGCATAACTGTCGCTCTCACGCATTAGGCGTGGTTTAGTAGCATATTTACTTTCCCCTGCTGTAGTCAGCAATTATTCGATCAGCATGTTTCTAAGAGATTCTCGCGCGGAATTGAAGTCCTTGCACATGGCGTTACGGTGGATTTCACTACCATTAATTGGAAACCGGTTGGAAGCAATGGAATCGAATAAAGACGTTTCAAATGATCTTATTTCATTTAAACAATTTAAATGATCTAGAAACACATGCATTGCCTCCAACCCCTGAGTAATGTATGCGTTTATTATTTTCTGACTCCAGGTGGATGGGAGCTTAGCGTACCATCCGGTCAAGGTCTGGGAGGAAATAATGGAGGGCCCTCTCCTTCCTGGAGCCATCCTCAAGTTTTGAATAGATATGCTTTGACAGTTGTTCTGATTTACAAATAATGTAGACTAAAGGTCATGAAGGCTCATTTACTCAAACAAATAGATGGGACATACCAAGAAGTCAATGTTGAATAGGGACTTGAATTTTTGGACACATTCAGCTACAATAAGCAAAAAATAGGACAAAACAGGTGGGCATTAGAGTGGCTGTGAGCAGAAAGAAGTGTCTGTATTATTTGAAGATTAATTTTATGCTATACTAAGCAGTACCTCTCCGAAGGATCATTTACCAAAGCAATGGAAGGCCTTGAGAAACTCTGACAAGAAATAAACAGAAATGCTGAGTTTGGACATGAAGTATGGGATTTGATAGTAAATTCTTTTGGGAAATGGGTTTGTGAAGATTTGGTTAAAGTGGGATTTGTGTGGTCTTTAAGCGGTGTTTATTCTCGAATTTGGAGTTCCTGTGGCGCGCAGTCAAAAGTTAGGGGATTGGGGCGAGCGAGGAAAACGAGAGCCTGCAATGGTCCTTTTAAGATTTGAGTATCTACGTTCAGATCTTTTTTTATTTAACCTTTATTTAACCAGGAAAATCCCATTGAGATTAAGAACCTCTTTTTCAAGGGAGACCTGGCCAAGATCGGCAGGAGCAACTACAAAACAAAGTTACACAATTACACAGACACAAACAAAAGACAAATAAAAAGATGAAAAAAGATTAAATTTCAAACAAATTATAAATAACAAGTGCATGTTGTGGAGTTGGCCTCAAGTACTCTTAATTTGGAATTAAAAGCGCTCAATGAAGTTAACTCTGTTAATTTCCACTCATTTTGCAGCATATTCCAAGCAAAAAGGTGCTTCAGGTGGGCAAAGCCTTTTTACCCAATTCAGTACGGGCATATGGAACAAAAAGCAACAAGTAATCTTGTGAGCGGAGAGAGTAATGAGCAGCACCTTTCTTCGCAATTAAGGTGCAAATATAGGAAGGCAGTAGTCCGAGTATTGCTGCTCAAAATTTGATAGGGATCCTAGGAATTTTTTTGTGAAATGACATGCAAATTTGGTAACTGCCACTGATGAACAATATATTGGATAAATGACATGCAGTCAGACACAAAACACATTTGCACGTGCATTTCATGACATTAAATGAACATGCAGCCTCACATTTTGGCTTTGACTAACACTTCACCATTTTCAACTCAGACGTGCGTGTTGCTTGTTGGGTGAAAATTTGGAAGTTCCCAAATTTTTTGCATTACATTTAGCAATAACAATGTCTCCTCGGCATCTCAGGCGTCGATTGACTTCAAACAGTGGGAAGATGCATGGAATGCTTGACTCTGGCTTTCAAAAATCCGCGTTGCTAATGCATAACGTTAATGGCGTTATGAACAAGCGTGGAACCGGCATCAAAGCGTTTGGTACAGCAACCGTCATAGAAATTGGTCATCAGAATTGATACACAGCGACAAGACCACTTTCTCGCACTCTTCAGGCACGGCGTCACATCCTTTCTGGACAGCCACCACCCTACGAAATGACCTTCATAACGCCTCGGGGGTCAGGGTATCCACTCAGACGATATGGAATCATCTTCATACTGCCGGCCTCAACTCAAGAAGGCCATGTGTTCGAATCCCACTGACCGTGCGTCATAGGCGTGACCGTTTGGATTGGGCTCACGATCATGTCACATGGACACACAACGATTGGGCTCCAGTTCTTTGCTGGACAGCAGCCTTCATGGTGCGCACGCCTTGACCGACGAGCCACCGGGGCGCCCTAATTAGTCCACATTTCTCAAACTTTTGACCGCTTTGCCTGGCATTGTTGGCTTGCACTATTTTTCGTTACCTTAAAAATAAACTAAAATTTGGTGGAAACTTAACTCCGGTTCTCCCCTTTGTTGTTTTGTTGCTCTCTCTTCCTGAGCGTGACAAATGGGAGCTCGTCCTTGCTATACAATTTTTTTGGTAGCTATCAATTGCTTTTTTACCGTTGTTGTGATTTTGTTTGGCTGGAAAGCCACTTCATCTAGAATTCTTCGTTGCGACTTAATTAAACTTTGTTAAGTGCGTTGCACTTCTTTTGGAGGGGGGCGGAGTTGGCCGTGGGCCTAAGATTCGGGAAAGGTGGCTAGATTTTTTATTTAATAATTAATTAAAGAAATCAGCAATGAATATTTACTCTGTTTCTGTGCAATTGTAATTTACGGAGGAGGTTTTTGTAACTTGTTGCGTGACCGTTTTGATAAAGTAAACTTTGTTGTCCTAATCTGACTGCCTGGTTGTTTTAGTTCTCCCCGGTTAGGCGAAGAACGTGTCCTTGGATGCGTTGTTTGTTATTTTAATTTATTGTTTTTTGGTGTTGTGGGGCTTAGAGCAGTTGTCTTGGGGGCACGGCCGAAGTTGAGGAGGGCTGTTTGATTTTGAAGGCTTTCTGCAGCTTGCAGTATTGAGTGCGTAAATTACAGTTGCACCAAAACAGTAATAAAAATTCATTGCCAACTTGTTTAATAATTAAATTGCAAATCTAGCCACCTTTATCGAATCTAAGGCCCACGGCCAACTCCACCCCCTCCAAAAGAAGTGCAACGCACTCACCAAAGTTCAATTAAGCCACAATGAAGAATCACTGACGGAGGGGTATTCCAGCCAAACAAAACCGCAACAACGGCGAAAAAGCAATCGATATCTACCAAAAAATGCCTAGCAACAACGAGCCCCCATTTGTCACACTCAGGAAGTGAGAGCAACAAAAAAACAAATGGGAGAACTGGAGTTTCGTTTCACGCAAATTTTGGATTTATTTTAAAGGTAACGAAAAATAGTGCAAGCCAACAATGCCAGAGCAAAACGGTCAAAAGTTTAGAAATATTGACTAATTGGAAACCCGATCAGCTCGTCGGTCAAGAGCGTCTTAACCATGAAGGCTGTCAGCAAGAACTGGAGCCCAATCGTTGTGTCCATGTGACATGATCGTGAGCTATCAAGCGGTCACGCCCATGGCCTCCGGGATTGAACACATAGCGCTACGGAGTTGAGGCCGGCAGTAGAGAGCGATTCCATGTCGTCTGGTGGATGCCTGACCCCCAGGCGTTATGAAGGTCATTTCGTAGGGTGGTGGCTGTCAGAAAGGATGACGTCGTGCCTGAAGAGTGAGAAAGTGGTCGCCCCAATGGTGTAGTCAATCTCGATGACCACCCCCATGACCCGGTGTGCTGCAGCGCAAGCGTTTGATGCGGTTCCAGCTCTGTTCTGGCGCTTTGGCTAGCGTTAAGTGCATTAGCAACGTGACGTTGTGAGAAGCCAAGTCAAGCATTCCAATGCATCTTTAGTTAGCAAGTCAATCGACGTCTGAGACGTTGAGGAGACATTGTTATTGCTAAATGTAATGCAAAAATTTAGGAACTTCAGAATTTTCACCAACTCTTAACCACATGCGTCTGAGTTGAAATGGTGAAGTGTTAGTCAAAAGCCAAATGTGAGGCTGCATGCTCATTTAATGTCATGAAATGCCGTGCAAATGTGTTTGTCTGACTGCATGTCATTAATACTCAGCCCAGTCATCAGTGGCAGTTACCAAATTTGTATATTTCACAAAAAATTCTAGAATCCCTATCAAATTACAAGCAACAATACTCCAGTTCTGCCTTCCTATATTTGCACCTTAATTGCGAAGAAAGGTGCTGCTCATTACTCTCTCCGTTCACAAGATTACTTGTTGCTTTTTGTTCCATATGCCCGTACTGAATTGGGTAAAAAGGCTTTTGCCCACTCTGCACCTTTTGCTTGGAATATGCTGCAAAATGAGTGGACACAAACGCTTTTAAATCCAAATTAAGAGTACTTGAGCCCAACTCCACAACATGCACTTGTTTTTTATAATCTGTTTGAAATTTAATCTTTTTTCATCTTTTTATTTGTCTTTTGTTTGTGTCTGTGTAATTGTGTAACTGTGTTTTGTAGTTGCTGCTGCCGATCTTGGCCAGGTCTCCCTTGAAAAAGAGGTTCTTAATCTCAATGGGATTTTCCTGGTTAAATAAAGGTTAAATAAATAAAAGATCTGAACGTAGATACTCAAATCTTAAAAGGACCATTGCAGGCTCTCGTTTTCCTTGCTTGCCCCAATCCCCTAACTTTTGACCGCGCGCCACAGGAACTCCAAATTCGAGAATAAACACCGCTAAAAGACCACAAATCCCACTTTAACCAACCACAAACTCCATTTCCCAAAAGTATTATCTACCCAATCCCATACCTCACGTCCATACCCAGCATTTCTGTTTATATCATGTCGGAGTTTCTCCAGGCCTTCCATTACTGTGTTAAATGATCCTTCAGGAGAGGTACTGCTTAGTATAAAGGATAAAATTAATCTTCAAATAATACAGACACCCCCCCTTTTCTGCTCACAGCCACTCTAATGCCCACCTGTTTTGTCCTATTTTTTTGCTTATTGCAGCTAATCAGTCCAAAATTCAAGTCCCTATTCAACATTGACTTTTGATATGTCCATCTATTTGTTTGAGTAAATGAGCCTTCATGACCTTTAGTCCACATTATTTGTAAATCAGGAACAACTGTCAAAGCATATTCATTCAAAACTTGAGGATGGCTCCAGGAAGGAGAGGGCCCTCCATTATTTCCTCCCAGACCTTGACCGGATGATGCGTAAGCTCCATCCACCTGGAATCGAAAATAATAAAAGCATACATTACTCAGGGTTGGAGAACCCAATGCATGTGTTTCTAGATCATTTAAATTGTTTAAATGAAATAAGATCATTTGAAACGTCTTTGATACGATTCCATTGCTTCCAACCGGTTTCCAATTAATGATACATTGAAATCCACCCGTAACGCCATGTACAAGGACTTCAATTCCGCGCGAGAATCTCTTAGAAACATGCTGATCGAATAATTGCTGACTACAGCAGAGGAAAGTAAATATGCTACTAAAACTCACGCCGAATGCGTGAGAGTTGACAGTTATGCGTTATTAATGAAAACTGACCACACCTGATAATGTTGAGAGTTTTTGGAGTTTCTGTAATGGTAATTTAAATGAATGATTTAAAACAGCCACCACTGGTCATGAAAGTTAAGAATTTTGACCTTCGGCCCATGGTCTATTCTTATCCCTCTTTATTACCATTTTTCTTATCTTCTCCTGCTGGTCCAGTTCTCTGTTTAGCTTCTAGACTATGTCACTAAAGAACTACAGTTGATTTACGCAGCCTATTGTAATTCAAATTTTATTTAAATTGGGTGCCAGTGGTTGGTTAGCTACAGCTAATCTATGTGAATGAGACACAATAACTAGATAGTCATAGGTAATCAGGAAAGACATACTTAAAGCACATCACAAGATAAGAGCGAACTGTACTATAATAACAGGCAGTTGCCTGGTGGGGGCAGATGGCAAGGACTCATAATGGCATTAGTTAATATGTATTTTGGTAAGTCTGCTATCTATTGCTTTATTTGCATGATTCAAAATGAACATTAATCAAAGAGTAGAATGAGCCCAACATGTCGGGGAGCTGATTCGTTTAGCCAGCCAGCCAGCCAGCCCCCTGATAGGAATGCTACATGAATCAATATGCCAGTCAATGATTCGGACTGGATAACGTTATGTGAAATGAAGACTTTTTTTTGTCATCAATGGCCCTCAATGCTCTTAAAATTATAAGCGACAGCGAAATTCATAAGCATAGGCCATGGCGGAGGCATTGAGTTGATAGAAGCAGATGTGTTACCGCGTTGGTCATTTACACCCCCAAGTTAAGCCAGTTGATTTAAAAAATGTTAACAGGATATGTTCCTCAACATTACATTTATACCCCAATGAAACTATAAAGACTTGAAAGTGTAAAAGATTAAGCTGTTTGACTATCATTTCATTAAGTAACACGGGTTGGACAATATTTGTGCGAGTGATGCTGCCAACATTTTGTTTCTGAGAACTCATTTAATTTGAATTGTTTATGGATAACGGCCAATGAACAGATTACTTAATACTGTGGCCAGTGAAGCAGGTACTGAGATGGAATAAGAAAATAGTTATGGACTGATTTTTGCACCATCCTGACAATGCATACATATTCAGCAGGATACTTAATGTTAATGAAAGAAAATTTGTTAGATTATTTTAAGACCACTTTTATACTGGACTTTGAGCATCGATATTGTCAGTCAATCTAGAATCTTTGCTTTTCTGCATTTGCACCAGCGAGGGAGCTCCAATTGTTCTCCTTTATGGGGATCAAACAATTTGTTTATGTTTTTATGTTCATAAATATGTTTATCGTCAGCGACCAATAAAGAGAAAATATCTAGATGGCAGTTGTTACCAGCTTACTTTTATCTGTGATAGTAGCGTACATGCTTGCGTTTGTCAGTAAACACTGTGAATCTGCCTGTTGGTGAATATGCAACTGATGAGCCAAGACACCGCTGAACCACTGGCTGTGATTCCAATATGTAGCAAACAGTTAGTCAATTAACTCATGGACTATTTTTTTTAAACTCTCTCATTTTGGTTTTGCTAATATTTTTCCTTTTTTTTTTTTTTTTTTTTGGAATTTTTTCTTTATTTGACAGTTGTACAGTGTAGAGAGACAGGAAGGTTGGGGAGAAGAATGGGGGAAGACATGCAACCAAATAACCTGAGCTGGGATCGAGCCCAGATGCATTCTTGAGGAAGGACACAGCCTTTATGGTACGTGCGTCAGACTGATGAGCCACGAGGGCCCCCACAACTTTAATGACTTTTTAAGAGACTTAATCAGGAGCTTCATCAGGATTTCCCCAAAGTCAGAAATCCATTTTAAACAAGACTACACGCTGTAGTGAGTGCAAAAACATGTACTCTGGCAGGACAGACAGGCTGGGCAGCTCAGATGCTAGAACAGGATCTTTATCCAAGAGCCAGTGCAGTGTTTATTCCCTAGTAAAACCTCACCTGTCCCAGGGGATTGGTTACACTGGGAGAAAGTTGTGTGACAATGGCTGATTTTGTTTTAAATTACACCAGAATAACTCTTATCCTTGTAGGGGTCTCTCATTCCACACCTCCAGATAGGACAAATAGATGTGTTATTCATATCTTAAGCGCTGTCGTAGGGTGCATTCAGAGCTAGCTCCTGGATATCTGTGACCTTTATCCTGAATTAATTGGCAGAAACCTTGTCTGGATCAGAGGGATTAGATGGGTGATTGGCGGAAGTGATTTTACACCAGAGAACAAGCGCAATAACCAATAGTGCCTAAGAGGCTGTTCACACACTATGAATAATACACTGAATGGGCCAAACTGTAATGTAAAGAATGGTGAAAAAGCCTAGATAGCCATAACTTAATTGTTCCTCCAAAATCGAGAAAAAAAATTGATTTAATTCCGGACCAGGTCACCCACTATAATCCAAGGAATATCCAATTTAATCAAAGCAGATCAAAGTGTAGTTTTGGATTCAAGCAGCCATTCATAAGCTCTGACGAATTGAAAATAATAGAAGAACTAGGAGGTCACATGTGAATTTCATGCTTTGGGCTGAATGAGTTTCTGCTTGTAACAATTACTTGGCCTTGTATGAGTTCAGGGCCGTGCAGAGACCTCACAAGGGGCAGACGCCCAAAATTCAAAAGGGGTATACAGAACCTGATTTCAAAACACTGTGGCATTTGGGCAGTGAATTCTCAAGAGTCTGGCAATGATGCATGAGTTACAATTTGATATCTTATAATAGAGTACGTACCACCTGCATGGAGGTATTTTGCAGCTTTTAATCTCAATTCAAACCAAATCATAGCAGAACACACCTCCATAAGCATAAAAATCTGAGTGTAAGAAAATAAAGTTTGGAACTGAAGCAGCCTGGACCTTTGGGTTTGCTTTAGTCACCGAGCAGGCTGCTGAGGTCAAGATTATCTGCTGAGTAGCCCAGCTGGAACACCACTTGACCAGCGTACTCTTACACGCAACGTGGAACGATAGACATTTAAAATAATATTTAATCAGCTAATATTTCTCCCATAAGTGTTACATGTTTCCATAACAAGATGCAAAGCTTGCTGATGTAGCCAGGGAGTGGCTAACAGTGCCTGAACACATGACATTATGTTATGATTCGCCCTCTTTTTAGTGCGTGCATGTGTGTGTATGTGTGTTTTGTTGTAACCTATTAAAAATATTGTTTCCTCCTCTCTTCTCCTCATTCTCAACAGAAACTTTCTGTTGGCCATGTCCTTAAAAATGTCTCTGACATCACTGATTGATTGGAACCTCTTTCTCCATTGCCAACAAAAGATAGTCTGACAACCCCTCCCCTCCACACGTAGCTGGAGAAGAACATTCCACAATAACTACTATTAGCACCTGTTGTTACGATGATCACCGCTCTTCATGGTAATGTGGACAGGGAGGCATCCCTGCTCCTTCAGTATTGATATAGTCCATGACTGAATCAACTCAAATTTTCTTTGTCCTGTAATTTTGATTAAAGCTGCTTATTACAGAACATAGTGTTTCATCAGTAGAGTTTATACAGGTGAACTGCATTATAATTTTATTCTCATAGTAGGCATAATGGACGCGATGTCAGAGTATGGTCTATTCTGCAGTGGTTCAGTTAATTATTCGTCAAGAAGTAGTCAATAGAGTAATTTTAAAAATACCCAATCGAATCTCATCAAATGTTAATTATGTGCGAAAATATGAGTTGTTTATGATCTTCCATACTGAAAAAATCACCCGTTTTTCGCCAATTGGCGATCATGAGGCCAATTGAAATCTCCATGGCTAAATAAATCATTGGTTTAAGAATTCTAACTTTTAAATTAAAGGCACATATGGACACCCACAGTAGCTTCCCACAGTTGGAAGACTTCTTGATTTTGAGTAATCAGCGAAAACAATTTCCGCGCTCAAACGAGCAATCCTTTCGTACACTTTATAAGATATGCCCTCAGACATGGCTTTGTTGGCCTCTGTAGTAAGCTGACAAAATCAAATCACCAGAGGTAGAATAAACCAATTTTGTTTAACGATAGCATGTAAACATTTTCTTTCTTAAAAATATTTTGGCTTGATGAACAAATAACAGCAGTAAATGAATTAGATTTATATTAAAATTGTCAAAAACTTGGACAGTATTTTAAGAATGTGTAATGATGTTTGCACGTGGAATTTCAAAGGTACCCAGGAGTATAGTTGGGCCTACATTGCCCAACATGTGATCAGCATCAAAGATAACTATTCACCTCTCTGTAGTTCGGCCAAAAAATACGAGTTCACAAATGCTTGCCTTTACTTGCACACCAGTTACAGCTTGTGCAAGAAAAACGTGAAGGATTTATGCCCCTTATGATAATCATTCACGTTGAATAAAATTGATTGTTGATGAAGTTTACTGGTGGAATACTCGACTAACTGATCTTAAACATACGTTTAAGCCAAGTAAGTTTGGATTGCTTTTTCCTGGCAAAAATCATCGTTTAAAACCTGCATTTTTGTATTTAATTGAGTTATCTTTGTCTAATATTAAAATGTTTTATGATCTTAAGTGTGACAAATATGCAAAAAAAGATCAGGAAGGGGAGTAAATACTTCTTCAGAAATTTTATATATATGACCCCGAATCTGAAGAGGAGGCCGATGCAATGCTGGAAATGCCATCAGCATTATAATGGGCGTTCATAGTGGTAATTTTACTAGCCTATATCTAATAAATTAAGCGAAAAGTCTACTTGGCCTTCTGCAGAGCTGCCAACTCCAGCGCATTAGAAGCTCAAGTCTCACGCTTCTTAATGGCATTCGCGTTCCTGTGCTGTAGTGAGCAATTATTCAATTAATGCGCATTTAAGAGATTCTCTTGCAGAATTACAGTCGTTTCACGTACATTACGGTTCATTTCCCCACTAGTGACATCGATTATGACTCTGGAATTCTCACGCTTTTCTTTACTCAGGAATTGGAAGCAATGGAATGCCATAAAGACATTTCAAATTGTCTTATTCCATTCAAACAATCAAAACGATCATGAAACACATTCATTGCTTTCAATCCCCAAGTAAAAAAAAGCGGAAGAGGTCCAGAGTCATAATCGCTTTCCGTGTTACAGTTTCACCGCTATGCTAATGAAACTGAAACTGCCATGCACAAGGACTTCAATTACGCGTAAGAATCTCATTAATATACGCGCTGATTGAACAATGGCTGACTTCGGTGAATATGTCTCGAAAATTCGTGAGACCTATGCCGTATGGGTAAGAATGCAAAGAAATTTGGCAGCCCTGCGATTAGGCTTTTGATTTTTTAAACCATTCTAAAAAGTGGCTGTCTCGGGAATACTTCTGGAGCTTCGTGTTAATGGCCTATGCGCCGAGCCCCAATGCATCATCCTGCTGCCAAATAGAAAACGCAACAAAGACAGATATATCGTCATTTGCAATTGCCAATAGGTCACCGCAAATAATTGTCTAGCAAGTGAGTTGTGTATACAAGTAAAAACAGAGTTGTTTTCAGGACTGAGAATTACTGTCGCCTGGTTTTCTGTAGCTGGTTTAGCTACTTGAACCTCTGGCAAACTCTCCGCGCCAAGAATATTATCAAATTACCTGGATATCTAACTATAACCCGGCTTGGTTTCATACTTGGTCGCTTACCTTTCATACAGTCTTCTAGCCAATACGTTCACCAGGGTTTTTTAGTCCCCTTCCTTCTCTGTCCTGACCGCATTACCGCATAAACGCATTGCCAAGCTTGAATATTAACGCTCACTGGGGTTTTTGTCTTTTTCTCATTTTATTATTACCGAAGGGCTCTTCTGATTAAACACATTGCAAATTACGTTATCTTTGTATTTTCCTCCGGTTGCGGTGCCTTGATCAGCTGATTAAAGTTTAACTGCTTGTGTGAGTGCTTAGCGACAGCTTGTTGGGGGAGATACCGTGTTTAGTTCGCTCACATAGTAAACGACTTGTTTATTCGGTTCGATTTAATTAAAGGGAACCGGGGCTTTACTCTTTTCTCAGTTACCCTTGGTTGTATTTGTGGCCAGCTAGCTAGATAGTTACTGTTTGCATTTTTGGCTGGGGATCTGAGATTTAGTATGGCACATAAATCCTAACTACAGATATCTTCGGCTAAAGTGCATAACTACAAACAGACACCCTAGCAAAGGAGGCGTGGCGGACTTCCAGCTTATATACAATGCCTGACAAAAGTCTTGTCGCATAAGGACATAGTAACTAAAAATAGCAAATAACTTTATTTCTAACTAATCAATTGTTACAATAAATGGTCCATTTTAATGTCAAGGGCTTTCACATTAATAATTTGGTGCAAAATGAAACCGTCAAAAAGTGTTCTGATGTTCACAGCTTGGCTAAGCCCATAAAATCTGTTTTTGCTAGGACAAAAGTCTTGTCGTCTCTTCAGATGATGCAACAAATCGCAGATTAGAGTTTAATCTATGACATATACTGTAATTAACACATTCCCAGATGTGTATAGAAATAACCCCAGCACACCAGACTTTCATATGAGGTGCGACTAGACCTCTGACAACATACCAAAGATTCAACCACAGACCAAAGTGCTGATCATCAAGAGCCTGAAGACTGAGTCTGCTGCTGAGGTGGCAGACATCTTTAATGTATCCAAATGTCAAGTGGAGGGGATGAGAAAAGATTTGAAGAAACTGGTGACGTTCATGGCAAGCGCAGGTCAGACAGACCCGGTATGACATCTGTTTGAAAGGACCGTTTGTTGCTTCAACTGTACAAGGCTAGCCCTTCTTCAACTACAGCCAAGCTACATGAGGAAATGTCAAAAAAAATCTACAAGAAGAGTTTGTCAAATTCTCTCAAAGTGGTTTTCATAGCCAAATTAGTACACAGAAGTCTGCATTAAACAGAAAACAAAAACCTGCATTGCATTTGCCAAGGCCCACAGCTCGCAGAAAGGATTGATACTGGAAAAGTGGCTGAAAGTTCATTTTCTGGTGAATCATCCACTGAACTGCATGCCAGTCGCCGTACAAGACCTGTTGGAACCCTCATGGACCCAAGATTCTCCCAGAAAACAATCATGTTTGGTGGAGGAAAAATCATGGTTTGTTGTTACATCCAGCATGGGGTGTGAGAAAGATCTGCAGAGTGGATGGCAACATCAACAGCCTGAAATATCAAGAAGTTCTTGCTGCCCTACTTATACTGCTGCTCCTTCTCATTCTTCTACCTCCATGTCACAGTTCCTGAAAGCGAAGAAGGTGAAGGTACTCCAGGATTGGCTGAACCCAGTCACCTGACATGAACATTATTGAGCATTTCAGGCGTAAGATGAAGGAGGAGGCTTGGAAGATGAAACCATAGAATCTTGATGAACTCTGGGAGTCCTGCAAGACTGCTTTCTATGCCATTCCAGATGATTTCATCATCAAGTTATCTCAGTCATTGCCAAGACGTATGGATGCAGTCCTCCAAGCTCATGGGAGTCATACGCATATTATTATTTTTTTTCCAAGGCACCATGGCTTTATGTTCTGATATTATAGTGGCATATTTGTGTATTCAAAAAAAAGTGTATGTATAATTTCCACATTTTTTTTCAATTCGACAAGACTTTTGTCCAAGCAAAATCTGACCTTTCTGTACAAATTAAATGATAAAACTCAATCAATGACACAAAACTCTATTTTGGTATATTTCGCATAATCTAGAGGGCTTTGCCTTTCATATAAGCCATTTTTGATTCCAATCGATCAACTACAAGTCAGGTCATTATTTGTTGTTCCTACAACTTGGATAAGTGACAAGACTTTTGTCAGGCACTGTAGAGTCTGGGGAGGCGCCGCCCAAGTTCAATCAGCCAGCTGGGTAAAGAATCCGATTGAAAAGGAATTCGATCTCGTCCCGGGATGAGAGCCTCAAAGAAAAGTCCTGAACACACACACACCTCCCAAACCATGACATCCTTGAAGACACTGGACCGATCAATGGAGGTTAGATACCCACTCATTTCCCAGAACTGAGCTTTGTTATATCGCCACACTCTCCGCTTATATAACTAATTTCTGAAGACTGTTACTTTTAGCTGTACAAGTGCCGGGTCATGGTTCAAGGTGTCTATATTAGCTGGAATGCCTGACAGAACTAGATATAGGATATTATTTCTTCTGTTTAGTTTCCTTATAGTCTGATGTAGTCCTGAGCAGTTGGCAAGTTGCAGGGTACGTCGTCTGCCAGCATCCATAATATCGCTCCGCAGCCACTCTTCATAATGTACATTAAAGTCACAGACTTTTCCAGTGGCAATCCGTCCAGGGCCAGCACTAACCTCACCTTTCACTGCTTAATGACTTAAACCTCTCGCAGTTTACTTCTCCCGATTAGCAACAGTTGCTCAGACTAATTGGTAGAATCGTCGAGAATCTAATTTATTTTTGAAAGCCTTGTTAAAGCCTTGTTGTTTACAAAATTATATGGTGTTTTCTTCCGCACATCAATGACTACAAAAAATATCAATATGTCTTGATAATTCCTGCGTTCATGTAGCTCGTGAAACAGCACAGATTTGCATAAATTAGTTTGCGAGGCTCATTGAGCAATGAGAATCCATTCTATTGTCTTAATCTAGTCACAGCTAAAGGGCGTTGTTAGGTACCATTTACAGCTGAGTGATGGCGAAAATAATTGCTGCGAGGTCCGCGAAAGTTTCAGATTTTTTGCAGATTGTCATCCTTGCGGAGTCAATTATATCAACATAGTCAATAGGCAATCGCTGTAGTGGTGGTTGTTCAGTTCATTATTTGTTTGATTGTTAATCAGGCAAACTTGATCAGAAACAATTTAATTATGCGGGAAAGGCTGATGTTACTGAAGACCTTCCTGACATCTGACAGCACGCCACTGGACTGTACAGACTGGGCTCCAAACTCATCCATCACTGAGTGAGTATTCATGTCAACATAACCCAAGACTTCGCTGGAGGTACTCAGAGGATAGTAAACAGCTCCTATCAGCAGCTTCCTGGTATTCAGAGCAATAGTGAACCACATGAGCTCAAAGTCTTCAGGGTCTTTGGATGGATTGTACTAGGTGGAAACACCATCGAGGCAGTAGACTGCTACACCGTCACCAGTCGCTCAAGTGCGATCTCTGAGACTGCTGAGTAAGTGGTCAGAAATCTGTATGTGGTCTGCCCCATCTGGGTTGGTGAAATCGAGGAAGGTTCCAAATGCAATGACAACTGATGGCTTCTTCACAGAGCAGTGGTTGGCAAGATTGCCAATATTGGAGTGTAATCCCTGGATGTTCACTTCAAGAATGACCTCTTTGGTTTTGCATAGTCATGGTCGGCAGTGCAAAGGTCGGCATTGGCTTGGCTTTCTTCTGTTTTTTTTATAGCAGAGGATTGTCGGCAACACGGGGAGCTGTGACCCTTGAGCCTATGAGAGACACAAGTGAGCAGTGTGGCATGGATCAGAGCGTACATGACGTAATCTGAAAGCATCATGTCAGGACTCGTAAAGGATCGGGCTCCAGAAGAAAACCACCATAATAATAATAATAATATTATTATTATAATAATATATTTAGATGAATGAATGTGAAAAAGAAATGTGACTTTGGGGCCATTTATAATTTTTTCAATAAGACCATTACACTATTTGGATTGATTCATACATAACCTTTTCAAATAACGTTACGTATCTTACAGACTCAACAGAGCATAGAATCACTCACTAGCTTCAGAACCGCAGTACTCGCTGTCTGCAAGTTTATTGGCCGATGATTCTGAACGTCAAGATAGGGTTTTAAATAGGAAAATTTGAAAGTCTTCCTTGCTGTATTCCTGGATAAATTTTATTTGCCACCGTAAAACAGCAAATCAATATGCATCAAATAGTAGGTTATTAACAGCTGGTCCATCAGTGGGGGCCTTTTGTAAGCTCAAGCAAATTTTAACCGAATACATACTTGCAATAGCCTATTAATTTAACGTCAGTCTTACCGCTTTCCGTGTCCCCCTCCAAATGAAAACTGCTTGCTACATGAGGATCATCAAAGCCAAACAGCTGGTCAAATTTTTTAGCGTTTGAAAGCCTGAGGCTCCAATGTCTGTTTACTTTATTCTCGAAGTTTCTCCGCCTCTCCACTGCTTTCTGACAGAAACGCATTTTTAGACTGTTAACGCAAATGGGGACAAGCAAGGCCATTGATCAAACTAATTTCCCAGCAAGACTGCCTTCTTAAATTTTTAGGACGAAAGCAACAACATTAAATTAAGTGTACATGGCTTATGCCTTTGCATCGTTTTTTTTTATCTGCAAGAATACAGTTTTTCGGTAATTCGCATGTCCTCAAACTCATGCGATGTCCAGTTGGTTCTGGGCAAAACCAAAGTCTTTCTTGACTTTCTTTCGCTTCATCTGTGGCACAGCAGACGACTTTCTTTCAGCACTGGCGAATGTCAAAATTGCTGGAGGTGATAGTCTGTACCCTAAAACCCCAAGTATGGCAAAAAATCATGATCCTATCTCAACTGTGTAAAAAGGTATGGAGAAATGAAACTTGTGGCAGCCATCTTGGTGGCCATTTTGGATTTTCTGATGACCCAATTATATTCAAAATTGCTGGAAGTGATAGCCTGACCCCTAAAACCCTGAGTTTGTCACAAAAACCATGATCCTATCTCATTTCAGTAAAAAGTTATGGACAAATGAAACTTGCGGCAGCCATATTGGCAGCCATCTTGGAAATACCATGACCTATATGGTCTTGTCTTGGGTCCCATTGGCTAGCTTGACCCCTAAAGCCTATGGTTAGACACCAAAATTTTCCTTCTATCATAAATAACTGGGAAGTTATTCAGGATAAAATCTATTGGCGGCCATCTTGTCCGCCATCTTGAATTTCACCATTTTGGCACCTGATTCAAAATGTCAACTCAAGTTTTTTCAATCCCCTATGGATCCCCTACAAAGTTAAGGAGTCAAACTGAGGGGCCATCGAAATGCACACAGGACCCCCCTCAGCCCCAAGACTACAGGGGCGGACTGGCCATTGGGAAAATGGGGAGTTTTCCTGGTGGGCCGCTGGGTCAGTGTGCCAGCCCAGTCCGCAAAAAGAAAAATACCCGCAGGTGCATGGACTGCCCACTGGTGGCCAGTGGACCATATTTAAGCGAGCAAAAGAGCAATAAGGTCTTCCCGATAAATGAGAGACCCCATTACCGTAAGTACACAGCTAAGAAATTGGGAACTGTGGTGGCGACGTGGAAACTGCGGTGTTTTCCATAAATGTAACAACATATATCTTCTTGAAAGTGACTCATGCTTTAAATACGATTTTTTATGGTTCTGCTTCACTATTCCGGTTGTCTTGTGTCATGGCCATTTTTTTGTCACTCTTTATATATTTGCTTTATGATATTGAAATGACCGAAAAACTTCATTCCTGCGAATAAAAAACGATGCTTGGGCTTAAGCGATGTACAATTTATTTAATGTTGTTATTTTCGTCCTGAAAGTTTAAGAAGGCAGGCTTGCTGGGATTTTTGTTTGACTAATGGCCTGCTTGTCCCCAGTTGCGTTAACTGTCTAAAAACGCATTTGAAAGACTATGAGATCAGACGAAAATGTCAGAATGCAATGGTAACGCGGAAAATCTTAGAGAATAAAGTAAACAGACATTGGAGGCTCAGGCTTTCAAATGCAAAAAGTTGACCAGCTGTTTGGCCATGATGATCCTTATGTTAGGAAGAGGTCAGGGGAACACCAGATGCAGGATCCAAAGTCTTTATTAAAAGACAAAACACTAGGAGAAAATGGGCACACAGGCCAGAAATAAAACACCGTGCACATGCACTGAACAAATGGGAAAACTAAAGTACACTGCCCAAGGCAGGGGGAAACAGAAGTACACACTCCAGGAGTGGCTAAACTAGAAAGAAACTGAACCTAACTAGACTGACGGACACACTGGGAGACTTAAACAAGGGGCAGACAAGACGTGGGCGCAGCAAAAAAAAAAAAAAAACAAGACTCGGGAATCATACACAGGAAATACTCGGAAGGCACAAGGAGCTGAGATTTCACCATGCAGAGCAAGTCTAGCAAAGTCCCGTCTGATGTCTCCTCCCATCTCTGCCACATAAATAGTCACGAGAGGAGGCGGGGACTCGGAACACAATCTCGAATGGAAACAGAAACACATGGGATTAATAAACAAATTAACGAGGACCGGGTAAACCATAATGACTCGAGACAAGACGCTGAGACCATCAATCAAACTAGACAGTTTAGATTGAGGTCATCTAAACGTGACGAGTAAAGAGCACCACGAGAGAAGCAAAGGAAAGCACAGCTTTAAACGCACTTAATCAGGGAAAGCTTAGGCAGGAATTACAAAAGCTAGAAACGCTTGCACTCGCTAATGAGTTAATAAAGGTTAATACTACGTGACGAAATATTTACAATCACCCTCAAATAAGTGCTGGTTAGTACGGTTAGTAATTATCCTATCAGAGAACGCATTCATTCAGTTTAGCGAGACCCAGAATTAAGCACAGGTGGAAACAATGAATGAAATACCACAGCGAAACCGAAAGAGGAAACGTGATTGGACAACGAGGCGCAGGCATGCTGAAGGCTGTCACGCGACATCACTGGAGATTGGCAGAGAGGAATCGATCATCAGGCGGCAGAATGAAAGCTGAAAAATAAAACGAAAGTAAGCACAAGCACAAATAAGCACAAAGACAACACACATGAGGCAGAACCATAACACCTTATGTAGCAAGCAGTTTTCATTTGGAGGGGGGACACGAAAGCGGTAAGACTGACATTAAATTAATGGGCAATCGCAAGTGTGTGTTTGGTTAAAATGTGCTTGAGTTTACAAAAGGACCCCTCTGATGGACCAGTTGTTTACAGCCTACTATTTGATGAATATTGATTCATTGTTCTACGGCGCCAAATAAAAAAAATTTTTGGAATACAGGAAGACTTTCAAATTTTCCATTCCAAAACCCTGTCTTGACGTTCAGAATCACCTGTCATTAAGCTTACAACCACCGAGTACTGCAGTTCTGAAGCTAGTGAGCTATTCTTTGCCCTTTAGAGTCTGTAAGCAAGATATGTAACATTATTTAAAAAAGGTTATCTATGAATCAATCCAAATAGTGCAATGGTCTTATTTTAAAATTCTAAATGGCCCCAAAGTCACATTTTTTTCACATTCATTCACATAAATATAATAATAATATTTCCATAAAAATACATTAGTTTACATGTTGACAATGTTATGTTTCTAATATAGGACTGGGTCATGGTATTAAATTTCTTTCAGGACATCTTTAGGATAAATAGGATCTTTAATATAAATAGGATTGTTTCTTTTTGGACATTACTATTCTGTTGGCAGGGGTTTGGTGGGTAAATTCACTCACATGTACGCAAGTTCAACTTAATCGTGACCCGGATAATGTGTATTTTAGTTCTTCACCAGACAACACATTCTACTTTCACAACACTTGGAGAGTTTTGGAAGCATTAATGCCTCATCTTTTGGAAACATTTTGAAAAAAAGACCATTACCGTATTGTACTAAATTTTTACAAGTTGTTGAGGGTGGTATCTTTACTAAACCTGGTCGAGGGACTTGGGGGGAGGGGGGACATGGTGATCTGTGGATGGTAAAATCACAAATACAAAAAGCCACTGGATTTGTATGTTAGATATACACAACAGTTATTTTCTTGTAGGCTAATTGTGTTATATAAACTCAAAAACTAATAATATCGATGTTTTATTAGATATATGGTCCAATATGATGTCAAAACGCATACTTTTTTGTCATATAACCTGAAATTTTTTTGGCCGGTCACTACCTCTCCATCCCTGCTCCCAAAAGAGTGGGCCGGTCAGGTACGAATTCCCGGGCCACTTTTTTGCCCCAGTCCGCCCCTGACTCCATTGCTACTGTGTTTCTGACACGTCAGGTTATGTTGTGTTTCGGGCTGCATGGAAGATGACAAGAAGGCACTTTCCACTGTCGATCCCGCCTACAACTGAGCAGGTAATATGCTGTGTGGAAAATGAGCACATGGTACCAACGCTGAGTAGAGGAGAGTGAAATAGATCCGGTACCGTGCAGTGGAAAAGCACCATTAGTCATCAACCCAGTGGCCCTGCGGTGCTCGGCCCTTCATTGTGCTTGCAGCTATATTTCTGACAATGTAATCACAGGATCTTCCAGGACCAGGTCTGGGAAATGAAAAGCAGTCACAAATGTGAAAATGTCATGACACAAGGCCTTTTACATGTTTTGAAATGTTTAATATCTATTTTGAAGACCAGAACATTTACAACGTGCTTATAAACTTTAGCTAAGCTGAGTATATGAACAATTTATTTATTTGTTTTTTCATTTCGGCATGATTGTACAGTCATTCCATGACAATTTCAACACAACATGTATCATGACCGAAAGGGTCGCGGGAGAAGCGAAATCGCTTGTCAAAGTCCCGCCCCCAACTCCCCCAACAATCAGTATCAACACACTGCATACATACTTTATGCATATTCAAGATTGGTTCTGCCGAACCAAAACATTAACTAAGTGCTTATGAACTTAAGCTAACCTGTGCATTTTCAATCAGTAACAATGCACTGCATTTATACAGTATGCATATTCAAAATTGTTTTTAGAAAAAAAATGTGGAGTGTATGAACTTAACTTCAATTTAATGTGCCCTCTAAAAAAAATTCTTTTCCTGCAAAATTTCCTTCAGCTGGTGGGAAGCCTGTCAACCGTTAATTAACGTGAGAGGATTTTAAATTTTGCAGCCAATCAGATATTCAGTTTTTTGAGTTGTAACACTGTGTAGATGACGGTGCCATTTATGATTTTTCAGGAGATACAATGTTTTGACATTAAACAGCAGGAAGGGGGAAAACAGCCATAGCTCTGATCAAACAACCATACCTGGGATTAACCAAGTAATTCAAATAATTCATGGCCTATAGATGTGGACTAATATTTACATAATTTAAACAGCCATTGTGTGCCTGACCGCAGAGATAGAGTACCAGCAATGATACAGTTGAATTTGGACTGTGAAACATGCTAAATTTACATCAGTGTACTACAATCCTGTATGAAGTCCCCTCTTGGCTTTTAATTGAAGATATTGGGGATGGAAAAAATATTGAAGTCCTTCTGAAAAAAGGCTTCACATTTGAAGACTTAAAACCTAATTACTGCATAAACCAGTGTCATTCCTATTAATATAAATACTGTTAGCAGTAGGGGTGTGTTTAACTGAAGAAAGATGTGCAGAGCTTTAAAAGATAAAGCTCAAAAGCATGATTAGTGTACTAAACAACAGTCTAAAATTCCTGGAGCCCAAACTGCTTTGGTGTTATTCTCAGAGACGACAATTCAATATGGCAATGCGTAAAACACTTTTGTTTGATAGTCGCTAATAACCAGTAAATTGCAGCTCAAAAAATCACAGAGGAACTGAGTCAGTTCCCAAAAAAAGCATTATATCATGAGTAAAATAAAGCTGCCCTTGTTTCTGATGACTAACCCCGGTGCTTCCTTTCGTTCCCTGGAGCTGTGACTTACAGCTAAACTCATAACGAAGGGCAGCATCCCCTGAAATCGGAGATACAGTAGAGGTAATATTACAGGCAATGGACACTTTTCCTCTTGGTTGACCTTGGACATGTTCGAGACACATTGTTCAAGAATTTAACATTTAATTTGTATTCTTTTAGTGCCTTTCTGAAGTTGATTTTTATACTGGTTACATTACATGTTGTTCCATGTTGAATGCGTCTCATCATTTTTTAGGACTAAAATACTTTTGAACGGTTTATTCGCTGGCTAATTGTTGGCATTAAGTACTAGAATAGCCAATGCCATCATTTTGTATTTGCATATATAGGTGTGCCTCCAGAATGGTCTGTAGTCACTGCAGGCTCTTCCTGAAGCAAAACTAGATCCTATGCTGGCATGATGAGATTAAATATTTAAATTAGAGAAAAAATTGGTCACTTTACCTTGAATTGATAGTTCATGCATATCCATAAAATGTTGAAGGCATTCGGTTGATTCAAAGAATTTATGTTTTTCATCAATGCCTTTGGTTACAGTTATGTTAATTGTTTTCTCTTTGTATATAACACTCATATCAGAGCTAAAATGCTTGCCTATAACTGACTTCACGTTTTGTCTTTCTTTCGTGAACTCATTTTCTCAACCTTACATAGAACGAATATGCAATTTAACAGACAATCACAAGCATACATCTCATGTGCTTACATTATGTGGCTCAGGGGAAGGGCTTCGGCAGCAGATGCTGGGCAAGTTATTAAGGCATGGTAGCTGCTTAACCTTGGAGATGCAGAGTAGGGGTTCAATGCTGCAACTGAGTTCCATGATACGGTAGATCAGAAATTGAAGGATGCAGATGGTTTTGTACTCAATGAGATAGAAGAGGGGCGTGGTAGCAGCTAGCGGCAGGTAATGAAACACTATGATGGCCAGAGTGATTTGCACTGTTCTTTGGGCTTTCTTTTTCATGGGGCTAATCTTCTCCTTGCCCAGGACTGACTTCCTCAGACTTCTCATGATAGAAATGTTGCAGAAAACCATGATTATGCTGATGTTCAGGATCATTCCAGTGAAGAAGATACCTGAGTAATATTTCTTCCATCCCCTCATGAAGCCATAGGCTATCATGAATAGCCAAACAAGCATGGAAATGGCCACTCTGGTCTTGTTATCCTTGATGCTGGTGAACACAGTAGGGTGGACCACGCCACGTGTGTCCAGGCAAATGCAGGTGAGGAAGAGAGGGAGGTGTCTTTTATCCCAAACATCATGTTCACAAAATACACATTGGCTCTCTGATTTAAAAATATGATGCTAAGATAGTCCAGGGGCATAATCAGGGAGTAGATGGCATCTAAAATGGCCAGGTTTACAAAGAAGACATCGGAGGTAGAAGAGCCAAGCTCCTTTCTGGCCATCAGCCAAAGTACCATGATATTGGCAGGGTAGCCCATAAAAACGTTGATAACATAGACAACATATAGAACCACAAACAAATAGTCTGGTAACATACATATTTCATACAAACTCAAGAGACTGAATCCCACAGAGGAGTAGTTGAAAGGTAGGATGAAGTTGATGGCAGAGCTGTTCATTTTGGCTTTTATTTACCAAGCAGGTCTGAGGGTTGATGTCTTGAGAAAAAAAGAGTGAATATAAGTTAAATGGTCAAGCCTAACTGAACAGAGCAATGGTCCTCACCACTTAAACTGACTGCAAGGCTAAATTATGTTCTTATATTTATGCTGATTCCTACATTATTTTACATCATTCTTTTCTCCAAATTTTTTCTCATCATAACACATTTACTGCAAAAAAATACCGATGGCAACACTCTTATGCTGGCCAATTTGCACAAAATCAAGCTTGCTCAATTGATAAATAAATTAATCATGTGAAGGAGCCTTGCAGAATTTTGTAGTATTGTGGCAGTGAGGGATAATGTTTTTCTGGGAAGACTGCCTCCGTGTGGAAAAACTACCTCTCCTCTGAGCAACCACTCTTTACTCTTAGAAACTGCACAGCTGCTTCCCCGAGATTGGAGACAGCGTTCCCAGAAGACTAGGTTTGCCCTTTGGGTTTTACTGTATTACAGTCTGCAACAGGCTCTCACCAAGCACAGCTTAAGAAATGAAAAGAGTGGTTCATCAGCTTGAAAGAAAGAATAAGTGACTCACCTGAGAAACTGCAGAGGCTCAGCATACACTCCTTAAGGTCAGACAGGCCAGTGGGCAACTGTTTCCTGATCAACCGTGTCCAGGAGGGTTATGTTTTTTATTCAATATAGTTCTAGTTCATGTAAATATATAAATTTGTGTGTGGTATGCAAGCAGTGCAGCCTCTGCCAATCACAAATCCAGTGAGGGAACAATAGCACAATACCCTGTCACCACAGGATTATATTTGAGGATGGGTGGGTGTGCCAAAAAAGTTTTATGCGTAAATGGGGGGTTAGATTTGGGCGCGGGTTTGATTTGTGACAAACAGCTATGCAGTAAAACAGAGGACGGGCTAAAAGGAGGGGTAGATAGAGTACCCCCCTATCCTGTTCTAACAATATATTATTTGTCAGTGATGCAATCCAAGAAGTGCATCCCAGACAAACAAGTGACCTGCTTGCAGTCAGCCAGCTGGTGCACAAGTGAGACTGTAACCTGTGTAAGGTCTTACACATGAATCACAAAGGTTCATCAAAAGCAGACTCAAACAATTCTCTTTCATCCTCACAAAGAAAAGAAATTGAGCCATCAGTTACAGATAAATGTATTTCTGCAGATAATATTAGATGCATTTGTGATGGTTTGACTTTCATTTAAAAGTTTCGCAATCAGGAAGTCGGAGTTGACAAGTAATTTTTTTACTTTCACTGCATAGACTTCACTAAAAGCCTAGCATCTGTTTCAAGAGATCTATTGTCCTGTATGTTTTCATGCCCGATCGTTAGAGAGGAGAACACAATCACAGTGTGAGATCTCACACAGCTGCTGATGAGTAAAGTCAGGTGTATTGGGGTTGAGTTGATAACTTACAGGATGGTAAATCCCCTTGATCTAAAAAGCTGACCCCTGTTGGCATCAGCGAGCATATATTTCCTGTCGGCCTGTTAACCTCTCAGTTGTGAATTTAAGGGAAAGGAGAATCACAGTTAAGGTCCATGTGTACTATACCTGTGAAAAAGCATCACATTACAGTGGTAACATGGTGTTTATGAACTTCCAGGAGAAAAACCTCTGTGATCACACTTTACAATAAGGGGACAAATCATTTGCTTTTAAAAGGCTGAACTGATGAATGACTTGATGATATTGTGCATTAATTATTGCTGGATATATCATGAATTCATGTTTCTCAACATTTAATGATCAAGTCTTTGTGACTCTCCGTGATTCATTCACACATAAAGAGAAACAAAAACCCCCAAACCACTTTTTTTAGTTTATAGAGCATTTTTTCAATATTTTGACATAATGCTGATGGATTCAGGGTCAAAGGGTTTACATTTTTGCCCTCCACTAATTGAAATGCTGCCATTGCAATTGAATTTTTCTATTTGCTGATCTAGTACCATGTGAGGTACAGTGGAAGAAAAATGAATACACCCCCCCTGAACATTTTTTTCTGATTTACTTGACATATTGCCTGTCATTAAAGTGCAATTAATCTCTGTGTTTTTCCTACAAATCTGCATACAGTACTTAACCTTTTCAAAGTGATAAACCAATTAAAAATTGTTTTAACATTAATTAAAATGAACAATTGCAATAAATTGGTTTGAAAATTCATTCAGTTTAGCGAGACCCAGAATTAAGCACAGAGTGGAAACAATGAATGAAATACCACAGCCCGAAACGAAGAAGCGTGATTGGACAGCGAGGCGCAGGCATGCTGAAGGCTGTCACGCGACATCACTGGAGATTGGCAGAGAGGGAATCGATCATCAGGCGGCAGAATGAAAGCTGAAAAATAAAAGCGAAAGTAAGCACAAGCACAAATAAGCACAAAGACAACACACATGAGGCAGAACCATAACACCTTATGTAGCAAGCAGTTTTCATTTGGAGGGGGACATTTAAGCAGTAAGACTGACATTAAATTAATGGGCAATGTCGCAAGTGTGTGTTTGGTTAAATATTTGAGTTTACAAAAGGACCCCTCTGATGGACCAGTTGTTTACAGCCTACTATTTGATGAATATTGATTCATTGTTCTCTGGCGCCAAAATAAAAAAATTTTTTGGAATACAGGGAAGACTTTCAAATTTTCCATTTCCAAAACCCTGTCTTGGCGTTCAGAATCACCTGTCATTAAACACAACCACGAGTACTGCAGTTCTGAAGCTAGTGAGCTATTCTTTGCCCTTTAGAGTCTGTAAGCAAGATATGTAACATTATTTAAAAAGGTTATCTATGAATCAAATCCAAATAGTGCAATGGTCTTATTTTAAAATTCTAAATGGCCCCAAAGTCACATTTTTTCACATTCATTCACATAAATATAATAATAATATTTCCATAAAAATACATTAGTTTACATGTTGACAATGTTATGTTTTCTAATATAGGACTGGGTCATGGTATTAAATTTCTTTCAGGACATCTTTAGGATAAATAGGATCTTTAATATAAATAGGATTGTTTCTTTTTGGACATTACTATTCTGTTGGCAGGGGTTTGGTGGGTAAATTCACTCACATGTCATAAGTTCAACTTAATATTGACCCGGATAATGTGTATTTTAGTTCTTCACCAGACAACACATTCTACTTTTACAACACTTGGAGAGTTTTGGAAGCATTAATGCCTCATCTTTGGAAACATTTTAAAAAAAAAAGACCATTACATATTGTACTAAATTTTTACAAGTTGTTGAGGGGTGGTATCTTTTTACTAAACCTGGTCGAGGGACTTGGGGGAGGGGGGACATGGTGATCTGTGGATGGTAAAATCACAAATACAAAAAGCCACTGGATTTGTATGTTAGATATACACAACAGTTATTTTCTTGTAGGCTAATTGTGTTATATAAACTCAAAAACTAATAATATCGATGTTTTATTAGATATATGGTCAATATGATGTCAAAACGCATACTTTTTGTCATATAACCTGAAATTTTTTGGCGGTCACTACCTCTCCATCCCTGCTCCCAAAAGAGTGGGCGGTCAGGTACTGAATTCGGGCCACTTTTTTGCCCCAGTCCGCCCCTGACTCCATTGCTACTGTGTTTCTGACCGTCAGGTTATGTTGTGTTTGGGCTGCATGGAAGATGACAAGAAGGCACTTTCCACTGTCGATCCCGCCTACAACTGAGCAGGTAATATGCTGTGGGAAAATGAGCACATGGTACCAACACGCTGAGTAGAGGAGAGTGAAATAGATCGGTACCATGCAGTGGAAAAGCACCATTAGTCATCAACCCAGTGGCCCTGCGGTGCTCGGCCCCTTCATTGCTGCTTGCAGCTATATTTCTGACAATGTAATCACAGGATCTTCCAGGACCAGGTCTGGGAAATGAAAAGCAGTCACAAATGTGAAAATGTCATGACACAAGGCCTTTTACATGTTTTGAAATGTTTAATATCTATTTTGAAGACCAGAACATTTACAACGTGCTTATAAACTTTAGCTAAGCTGGTATATGAACAATTTATTTATTTGTTTTTTCATTTCGGCATGATTGTACAGTCATTCCATGACAATTTCAACACAACATGTATCATGACCGAAAGGGTCGCGGGAGAAGCGAAATCGCTTGTCAAAGTCCCGCCCCCAACTCCCCCAACAATCAGTATCAACACACTGCATACATACTTTATGCATATTCAAGATTGGTTCTGCGAACCAAAACATTAACTAAATGCTTATGAACTTAAGCTAACCTGTGCATTTTCAATCAGTAACAATGCACTGCATTTATACAGTATGCATATTCAAAATTGTTTTTAGAAAAAAAATGTGGAGTGTATGAACTTAACTTCAATTTAATGTGCCCTCTAAAAAAAATTCTTTTCCTGCAAAATTTCCTTCAGCTGGTGGGAAGCCTGTCAACCGTTAATTAACGTGAGAGGATTTTAAATTTTGCAGCCAATCAGGATATTCAGTTTTTGAGTTGTAACACTGTGTAGATGACGGTGCCATTTATGATTTTTCAGGAGATACAATGTTTTGACATTAAACAGCAGGAAGGGGAAAACAGCCATATAGCTCTGATCAAACAACCATACCTGGGATTAACCAAGTAATTCAAATAATTCATGGCCTATAGATGTGGACTAATATTTACATAATTTAAACAGCCATTGTGTGCCTGACCGCAAGAGATAGAGTACCAGCAATGATACAGTTGAATTTGGACTGTGAAACATGCTAAATTTACATCAGTGTACTACAATCCTGTATGAAGTCCCCTTGGCTTTTAATTGAAGATATTGGGGGATGGAAAAAATATTGAAGTCCTTCTGAAAAAAAGGCTTCACATTTGAAGACTTAAAACCTAATTACTGCATAAACCAGTGTCATTCCTATTAATATAAATACTGTTAGCAGTAGGGGTGTGTTTAACTGAAGAAAGATGCAGAGCTTTAAAAGATAAAGCTCAAAAGCATGATTAGTGTACTAAACAACAGTCTAAAATTCCTGGAGCCCAAACTGCTTTGGTGTTATTCTCAGAGACGACAATTCAATATGGCAATGCGTAAAACACTTTTGTTTGATAGTCGCTAATAACCAGTAAATTGCAGCTCAAAAAATCACAGAGGAACTGAGTCAGTTCCCAAAAAAAGCATTATATCATGAGTAAAATAAAGCTGCCCTTGTTTCTGATGACTAACCCCGGTGCTTCCTTTCGTTCCCTGGAGCTGTGACTTACAGCTAAACTCATAACGAAGGGCAGCATCCCCCTGAAATCGGAGATACAGTAGAGGTAATATTACAGGCAATGGACACTTTTCCTCTTGGTTGACCTTGGACATGTTCGAGACACATTGTTCAAGAATTTAACATTTAATTTGTATTCTTTTAGTGCCTTTCTGAAGTTGATTTTTATACTGGTTACATTACATGTTGTTCCATGTTGAATGCGTCTCATCATTTTTCGGACTAAAATACTTTGAACGGTTTATTCGCTGGCTAATTGTTGGCATTAAGTACTAGAATAGCCAATGCCATCATTTTGTATTTGCATATAGGGTGTGCCTCCAGAATGGTCTGTAGTCACTGCAGGCTCTTCCTGAAGCAAAACTAGATCCTATGCTGGCATGATGAGATTAAATATTTAAATTAGAGAAAAAATTGGTCACTTTACCTTGAATTGATAGTTCATGCATATCCATAAAATGTTGAAGGCATTCGGTTGATTCAAAGAATTTATGTTTTTCATCAATGCCTTTGGTTACAGTTATGTTAATTGTTTTCTCTTTGTATATAACACTCATATCAGAGCTAAAATGCTTGCCTATAACTGACTTCACGTTTTGTCTTTCTTTCGTGAACTCATTTTCTCAACCTTACATAGAACGAATATGCAATTTAACAGACAATCACAAGCATACATCTCATGTGCTTACATTATGTGGCTCAGGGAAGGGCTTTGCAGCAGATGCTGGGCAAGTTATTAAGGCATGGTAGCTGCTTAACCTTGGAGATGCAGAGTAGGGGTTCAATGCTGCAACTGAGTTCCATGATCTGGTAGATCAGAAATTGAAGGATGCAGATGGTTTGTACTCAATGAGATAGAAGAGGGCGTGGTAGCAGCTAGCGGCAGGTAATGAAACACTATGATGGCCAGAGTGATTTGCACTGTTCTTTGGGCTTTCTTTTTCATGGGGCTAATCTTCTCCTTGCCCAGGACTGACTTCCTCAGACTTCTCATGATAGAAATGTTGCAGAAAACCATGATTATGCTGATGTTCAGGATCATTCCAGTGAAAGAAGATACCTGAGTAATATTTCTTCCATCCCTCATGAAGCCATAGGCTATCATGAATAGCCAAACAAGCATGGAAATGGCCACTCTGGTCTTGTTATCCTTGATGCTGGTGAACACAGTAGGGTGGACCACGCCACGTCATGCGGTCCAGGCAAATGCAGGTGAGGAAGAGAGGGAGGTGTCTTTTATCCCAAACATCATGTTCAAAAATACACATTGGCTCTCTGATTTAAAAATATGATGCTAAGATAGTCCAGGGGCATAATCAGGGGTAGATGGCATCTAAAATGGCCAGGTTTACAAAAGAAGACATCGGAGTAGAAGAGCCAAGCTCCTTTCTGGCCATCAGCCAAAGTACCATGATATTGGCAGGGTAGCCCATAAAAACGTTGATAACATAGACAACATATAGAACCACAAACAAATAGTCTGGTAACATACATATTTCATACAAACTCAAGAGACTGAATCCCACAGAGGAGTAGTTGAAAGGTAGGATGAAGTTGATGGCAGAGCTGTTCATTTTGGCTTTTATTTACCAAGCAGGTCTGAGGGTTGATGTCTTGAGAAAAAAAGAGTGAATATAAGTTAAATGGTCAAGCCTAACTGAACAGAGCAATGGTCCTCACCACTTAAACTGACTGCAAGGCTAAATTATGTTCTTATATTTATGCTGATTCCTACATTATTTTACATCATTCTTTTCTCCAAATTTTTTCTCATCATAACACATTTACTGCAAAAAAATACCGATGGCAACACTCTTATGCTGGCCAATTTGCACAAAATCAAGCTTGCTCAATTGATAAATAAATTAATCATGTGAAGGGAGCCTTGCAGAATTTTGTAGTATTGTGGCAGTGAGGGATAATGTTTTTCTGGGAAGACTGCCTCCGTGCTGGAAAAACTACCTCTCCTCTGAGCAACCACTCTTTACTCTTAGAAACTGCACAGCTGCTTCCCGAGATTGGAGACAGCGTTCCCAGAAGACTAGGTTTGCCCTTTGGGTTTACTGTATTACAGTCTGCAACAGGCTCTCACTCCAAGCACAGCTTAAGAAATGAAAAGTGGTTCATCAGCTTGAAAGAAAAGAATAAGTGACTCACCTGAGAAACTGCAGAGGCTCAGCATACACTCCTTAAGGTCAGACAGGCCAGTGGGCAACTGTTTCCTGATCAACCGTGTCCAGGAGGGTTATGTTTTTATTCAATATAGTTCTAGTTCATGTAAATATATAAATTTGTGTGGTATGCAAGCAGTGCAGCCTCTTGCCAATCACAAATCCAGTGAGGGAGCAATAGCACAATACCCTGTCACCACAGGATTATATTTGAGGATGGGTGGGTGTGCCAAAAGTTTTGCGTAAATGGGGGTTAGATTTGGGGCGCGGGTTTGATTTGTGACAAACAGCTATGCAGTAAAACAGAGGACGGGCTAAAAGGAGGGGTAGATGAGTACCCCCCTATCCCTGTTCTAACAATATATTATTTGTCAGTGATGCAATCCAAGAAGTGCATCCCAGACAAACAAGTGCAATAGCAATGCAGATCAGCCAGCTGGTGCACAAGTGAGACTGTAACCTGGTGTAAGGTCTTACACATGAATCCACAAGGTTCATCAAAGCAGACTCAAACAATTCTCTTTCATCCTCACAAAGAAAAGAAATTGAGCCATCAGTTACAGTAAATGTATTTCTGCAGATAATATTAGATGCATTTGTGATGGTTTGACTTTCATTTAAAAGTTTCGCAATCAGGAAGTCGGAGTTGACAAGTAATTTTCTTTACTTTCACTGCATAGACTTCACTAAAGCCTGGCATCTGTTTCAAGAGATCTATTGTCCTGTATGTTTTCATGCCGATCGTTAGAGAGGAGAACACAATCACAGGTGTGAGATCTCACACAGCTGCTGATGAGTAAAGTCAGGTGTATTGGGGTTGAGTTGATAACTTACAGGATGGTAAATCCCCTTGATCTAAAGCTGACCCCCTGTTGGCATCAGCGTAGCACATATTTCCTGTCGGCCTGTTAACCTCTCAGTTGTGAATTTAAGGGAAAGGGGAGAATCACAGTTAAGGTCCATGTGTACTATACCTGTGAAAAAGCATCACATTACAGTGGTAACATGGTGTTTATGAACTCCAGGAGAAAACCTCTGTGATCACACTTTACAATAAGGGGACAAATCATTTGCTTTAGTAAGGCTGAACTGATGAATGACTTGATGATATTGTGCATTAATTATTGCTGGATATATCATGAATTCATGTTTCTCAACATTTAATGATCAAGTCTTTGTGACTCTCCGTGATTCATTCACACATAAAGAGAAACAAAACCCCCAAACCACTTTTTTAAAGCTTATAGAGCATTTTTTTCAATATTTTGACATAATGCTGATGGATTCAGGGTCAAGGGTTTACATTTTTGCCCTCCACTAATTGAAATGCTGCCATTGCAATTGAATTTTTCTATTTGCTGATCTAGTACCATGTGAGGTACAGTGGAAGAAAAATGAATACACCCCCTGAACATTTTTTTCTGATTTACTTGACATATTGCCTGTCATTAAAGTGCAATTAATCTCTGTGTTTTTCCTACAAATCTACATACAGTACTTAACCTTTTCAAAGTGATAAACCAATTAAAAATTGTTTTAACATTAATTAAAAATGAACAATTGCAATAAATTGGTTTGAAAATTGCAATAATTAGTTTGCATAACCAATCAGGTCAGCAAAATAATCGGTTCTCCTCAAACTCCCCTCTCTGATCTATATATGCGCTCAGTGATCAGGAAAGCCACCCTGATCACTCAGGACCCCTCTCACCCCCTCCACCGCTCCTTCCCGTTACTCCCATCAGGCAGATGCTACAAAGTCCCTCTGGCCCGCAAAAACATCTATAAAAAATAATTTATTCCATCCGCAATAACCATCCTGAACAAACAGACATAGACACAGCACACTATCCTGTTGGCATGCATGTATTTTTATTTATTATTTTTATATGGGTGTAACATCTGAAAAGGGGTTGGAGCTCTGCAAACGCTGATGAGTGGGGGAGCCCAGAGGCTGGGAGCGGCAAATGGCTGATAGCTTGGGAACTGGGCCTCAAGGAACTCCGGAGCCATGCTAGATAACAATAAAACTGTTTGGACTTCCTCCATTATCAGTGTGCCCAGGAAGGTGTTAATGGTCTTTCTGTGTCCTTGGTGTTACCCTGTACAGAGGGGTAGTTGCAAAGCTCTGACTGGCACAATGCCCCTGTGGGAGTCATATTACTGTCCTCAGTCTTTAATATAACTGGACCTTAACTTACCTGTTTAAAATAATCTAAACCTCTGGGAACTTCACAATATTCTTATATGTTCACTATCCTGCTGAGAAATCACTTCTGTACTTATAACCCAATTTACCGATATAGACTTTTTCATGACAACTGCATCATATTAGTACATATTCATATCATGTTTGGTCTTGTTATTCTCAGGGGAATCCAAGGAGTTGAATGGAGTATGTTTCATTCCCATTGGAATTATGCTTCATTCCCTTTTGGAAACTACTGAAAATTGGTCAGAATCTTCTCGGCTAATCATCCTGTTCTTCTCTCTCTGCTTAATTGTTTTATTACCTCCTCCAAATAGTGGAAACCCAAAAACCAGATTCGACCCCCCCTTCCAGGTAATTTATGGCCATGCCGCCTGGATCAAAGACGTGATTTGGCTTAAAGCAAAGAGAAACAATCCATTCTGGGAAGATCATAGCCGACTTCCCACATTTGCATCTTTATGCCATGTATAGCCAATCTATATAGTCAGGGAAGATCGTATCCGATCTCTCCCCACGTACGCAAGTGCATGAGTAGCCTCTTTAGTTATGGAAGATCGCAGCCGACTTCCCACACGTGCATCTCTATGCCGTGTGTAGCCTCTATAGCTATAGCAGATCATCTCTCTGATCTCGCCCTCACACAACTCTGTGTGTGCAGCTTTCACCATGTATGACTTTTATATTTGTCTAAATTCTTGGTAACTGATGTTTGGTCTGTTGATTTAAGCTCTTGCCTACCTGGTGAATAAATTATTGTTATTCCTTTAAACTTGCGTGGTCTCTGTGACTCTTAATCCTTTTATTCTTTCTAGCCACATTACGACCGGTACTTTCTAGCCACATTACGACCGGTACTTAGGGGGCGATTCCTTATCATTCCAGACTAGCTAGCTGATGTTAATAGGTAGTGATGGGTTTTAAGTTGGATTGTAAATTACGGTCTACTTACATAAAGGGTTTATGTAGTACCGGTTCTGGGGATCTGGCATTAAAGAACACCCCTGGGCTTTTTAGCCGGTGTTTGTCAGATCCACCTTAAGGAACCCTTGGGTATACATAAATCTGGGTTCATGATATGTTTAAGCCAAGATGCTACTATTATGGTGGTTTCTTCCATCCTCTAAAACTATCACCGAACTAAGTTCCGGCAGTTATGCTACAACCTGGGGGCATGCATTGAATGATGCAGGCCTTCACCTACGGGTCCGAGGTAGGTCCATGCATGTTTTCCCTAAATTATAAATTCTAATTCTAATTTGGAGTCAGATATTTAACGAGGGTATAACTAAATTTGGTATTCTAAATTTACTATGTAGTCAGATTAATTGTAACCTTTGTGCTTTTGTGCCCCGTTCTTTGAAGGGAGAAAATTGATCCATTTTATTGTGATTTGCACCAGCCAAAGGATCGCGCTTGTTAACACCAGCCCAATGAACACATTGAGCCTTTGCCCCCTGCAATTTCCGTCGTTGGTATTGTTTGGTGGGGTTTTACATGGGTGTTTTAACAGTTCTTCCAATGTGCTTGTAAAATATTGTGTTGTTTTTCATGTGTTTTAAATGTGAAATGTGTATTCTGTTAAAGGAAAATTTCTGTCACTGATGGGGCAGACAATAAAGATTATCTATCTATAAGCATCCACCCCCTTTACTGAATCATTCCATAAACTATCTCAGGAAATGAAAAATTGCCTTCAAGAACAAACAATAGCTAACTGCCCTACATCTGTGTGGAATCACAGCAATTAACTTGCTGACATGAATAAAAACAGTTGTTTACCATGGTCCCTCAGTATCCAAGAGCAGTGTCACTGAAAGGCAGAATGAAACCAGCTGTTTACCATGGTCCCATACTATGCAAGAGCAGTGTCACTGAAAGGCAGAATAAAAACAGCTGTTTACCATGGTCCCTTAGTATGCAAGAGCAGTCTCACTGAAAGGCAGAAGCATGGGCTCCAAAGATCTCACAAAAGAAGTCCATTAGAAAGTTGTGGAAAGGTACACATCAGGGTAGGGATATAAGAAGATTTCTAAGGCTTTGAAGATACCTTGGAGCACTGTTAAAACCCTAATTAAGAAATGGAAAGTGCATGGCACCACTCACAGTCTGCCAAAATCAGGGCGTCCGTCTAAACTGGATGACCGGGAGAGAAAAACTGGTCAGAGGCTCCCAAGAATCCAATGGCAACACTGAAAGAGCTCCAGGATTTTACGGCCAACAGAGGGAAACTTGTGCATCATGCAACTATATAAAAGATATTGCACTCATCTGGCCAGTATGGAAGGGTGGCAAAAAAGGTCCTCAAAAAGGTCCACCAGGAGGCCCGCTTGAAATATGCAAAAGAACACCTTGCAGGGCTCAAATTAGGATTTTTTGACTGGGTGCACCAAAAAGGGTGCACTCGTGCGTGTTTAGGTGCACAATCTAAAACTTGCTTAATTCAATTTAAAAAAAAAAAAAGCCGCTTTGCTGCAGAACAAAATGAATTAACAAATATTCTTAAACTCATATTCTTTGATATGCCATAGGACTACTGCAAATTTGCAATGGTGCAACAGGTTAGGGTTATTGGTGAGATAAGATTTTATTAAAATCATGCTGTATATAAGAAAAATAATGGAAAAAATGCAAAAAAAAAAACCAAAGAAATCGGTAAAACTGAGTATACTATTGTTATTTATCACAGTCAGATAATATTCAGTCGATAATTTGATTTCACTTTGTTTGACTTGCCTGAGAAACTGAAGTAATTTTCCACAACTCCATCATAGGACCTCTCTGGCCTCAGTTACAGCAACAGTGCTGCTTTTTGCTGTTTTTATATTTTTACATTCTTCATAACTCCATAATTAAGAGCCTCTCCTCCTAGACTATATTTAATCTGGAAGAATTTTTATGTAAGATTTTATTAATCACCCAGCAGCCACTTACATTACATCCGACGAATAAGTGCACACACATCAACCAACATGAATGGATCCACAAACATGAATCTCAATTACAATTTCCCAAGTGTCTACCCGAGTATGCACCGGCATAATTTCAAGTGTCCACCCAATCAGAGTAAAACGTCATTTATTTCTCCTATTAGGCTGCAGTCCCATTGGTGCGGGTCATGGTCTGTGCTGGCGACGCCCCCTGGTGCGCGAGGGGCAGATGTCCCACAAACCCCCTGACCCTGGATCAGGGAACGTCTTTGTAGAGAAATATACAGTACGCGATTGGTCAATTGCTGAGAGGAAATGGAATCAATGATGCGTTAAACGCCCTCTTCATAGGAGAGCGCACAGAAGCCAAAGCACAAAGCCGAGTTTATCAAAGAAAGATTATGACCACCGTTGTGGTACTAATTATCTCTGATTGAGAGTTCAGGGTTTGTTGATCCGGCTCACTCAATTAAAACCTGTCTATAATGAACTTGCTTCGTGGTATATCTCCCAGAGTTTTGTGGTTTCCAAACACCTGCACCCCTGTAAGTTCAAGTTGACGAATTTCAAATCTTGAGCGTAATTTCAAATATAATCTTACATGCTGTCTGTATTTGTCTATTCTGTTTATTTGTCAGAAAATACTTGGTTTTTAAAATTAAAGTAATTGGCGAAACTTTATAAACAAGGATATAATCAAACTCGGTTTTAACATGTGAAATAACTAGAACTGCCTGTGACTTGGCTGAAGAAAGTTCTCAGTGAAGCAGCTGAAAGACCAATCAGACACCATATTATAGTCAGGTGGCCGTGCTCAGCCAATGACAAAACATACACAGCCTCAGACCAAACGTCTGAGTAGTCACATTGATTTTGTCATTTATTCTCGTCCCTTACCGAGAAAATTTATAATTTCAGGTAAGGATGAGTGCATTCATAGAAAGAGGATTTATTTTGGGGGCAGATTTACTAGATGCACGGTGCATCCGACTTTAAATTTTGGGTGCACCTGCAAAAACCGGTGCATACTGCACTTAAGCGCCCGCTATTTCGAGCCCTGCCTTGTGGAACCTGCAACAAACTGGCAGAACGTTCTGTGGTCTGATGAAGCCAAAATAGAACTTTTTGGCATGAATGCCAAACGCTATGTTTTGTGAAAACCTAAAAACACCATCCCGACTGTGAAGCATGGTGGTGGCAGCATAATTTTATGGGGATGTTTCTCATCTAAAGGGACTGGGGAACTTGTTAAGGCTGAAGGAAGGATGGATGGGGCCAAATACGGGAAATATCGGGGGAAGAACCTGAAGAAGTCTGCAAGGAGACTGAGAATGGGTCCAAAATTCATATTCCAGCACGACAATGACCCAAAGCACAAGGCCAAAGCTACCACTGAGTGGCTTGTAAAGAACAAGGTGGGTGTGCTGGAATGGCCAAGCCAAAGCCCTGACCTAAATCCAACTGAAAAGTTGTGGAATGATTGAAGGTTGCTGTCCATCAGCGCAAACCAACAAACCTCTCCCAGCTTGAACAGTTCTGCAAAGAGGAGGGGGGAAGATCTCCAAGTGCAGGTGCGCCAACCTTGTGCAGAGCTGCCCAAAAAGACTGGGAGCTGTAACTGTTGCCAAAGATGCTTCCACCAAGTATTGACTCAGGGGGTGTATACTTAAAAAATTTGGAAATTTCAGCTTTGTTCATTAAATGCACTCTTTTTTCAAATTAAAATAATTTCACTGCATTCTTATGGTATGTTGTGTTCTTTGGGTTGGGGAAAAACGAGTCCCATTTTAATCCATTATATTTACATTCCGTCACACAACAAGACATAAAAATATTGAAGGGGGGTGTATTCATTTTCTATCCACTGTATTTTCCTCCTCCTCCTTCCTCGGTTTTCTATATTGCGCACCTGACAGCTTGGACCTTATCATTACGAACAATAACCAACCGCTTGACAGCCATCGTTCGGAGCCATTTCTCTCTAAGATTAAAATCTGCATCAGTTTCCCATAGGCTACCCTATTTCCAATGCACACTCCTGACACTGCACCACGAGTGCAGGCCCTGTGGAGCCAGGTCAGATGATGAGAAACTGCCGGGGTGCAAAGCATATTATTCACCGGTGAATGTGGTTGTCACGTTTATTTATTTATTTTGTGTGTGTGTGTGTGTGTGCGTGGGTGTGTGTGTGTGTGTGCCTGTTTGCACACACACACACACACACACACACACACACACACACACTGGTTTTTGCTACTGGGTGGGGACACATGACAGAATGCCGCCCAGTGGGAACCACCCTTTCTGAGTGGGCGACAGACAAGGCAAGCACTGATCTGCACTCCATTTGCAGTGGTTAAACAAGGCATCACATGGACATTTGGGGCTGACCCTCAGAAGACTGACCTGACTTTTCACCAACCGCTGGGGATCCTGTAAGGTAGAGGACACCCCTGGGGACCTGTGACGTCACTAATTTGCATATCAAAACATTACGTCACTGTGTGTGTCTTAAAGGTTCACAGTGAGGACCTCACCTCAAAATCCTCCAATCAGCATCTCCACACAGGTCAGCAGGTGTTTCCTGCCATTTTTTAACACAACTGTATGGGCTACACTGAAATAAATAATTTGGCAAAAGTAGTTCTAAATCAACTATATTTCTCAGATATTTGATTGCATAAATTTTTGGTCTGTAGTGCAACAGTTTACTGCAAGTGCAGCAAAATTTATATAGACAACATCTTACATGGTGTCAAGGTATGTTAAATTGTTGTGCCAGACTGATCTCTAACAAACAAAAGAGACATCCAAACATTTAACTTAAAAATGCAGATGTACAATTCCCACTTACACATTAAAGAAAAAGGTTGTCATGGGAATTATTACATTAGGAAACTGAGAATATCAAAACTATAAATGAAAAGCAAAACTTCAATCAATGTAATTAGCATATTACAGCACGAACTGCCATCCACCATGAAACTATGACATTACAGAAATTTATACCATGGGACTACCATGTTACAGAAATAACTACTAGGTATCTACCATGTTACATTACATTTACAACTTTGTAACTACCAAGTTACATAAATAACTGCCATATAACTATGATATTACAGCAGCAACTACCATGTAAATCCCATGTTGAAGATTTCACTACCATGCAACTACCATGTACGGCAATAACTACAGTGTCACTGCCATTTTGCAGAATTAACTACCTTGTAACTACTATATTACAGCAATAACTACCATTTAACTGCCATGTAGCATAATTAACTGCCATATTAAAACAATAACTATCATGTAAAAGCCATGTCACAGCACTACCTACCACGTAACTGCCACATTGCAGCATTAAATACCATGTTAATGGTGTAATAGGGCAGTAGTATTTTAATAAACTATATCTGAAGCACAGTGTAGTAACCTCATCAGCCTCTCTTTCTCTCTCTCTATCACGTGTTATGAGGTATGTAGGTCAGCCCATATATGTAAATGTATATATTACTGGAGCCACTGAAATAACACAGGAATATTTTCCATATTCAAAAATAGGTTTTTATCACTATAAAAATAGTTTTAGCGATCAGTTGTCAACTCTGACAATGTACACGTCAACTCCACCAGACTCAAAACCTGACGGAGTTGACTTCTTACAGAGTTGAAAAAAATTGAATTTATTTTCATCTTAACCATGTTTTATACACTGTGGCCATTTTGTGTTTCTCAGTTACCAGCTACCCCTATATCTTAAGCAAAAATGTCAAATTTTATTTCACAATTATGAACTAAGGGCATAATAATGTAAAGATGGTGTTGAATGTAAAACCTGTGACCACAGTGATATCAACTTTGCTTGTGTAAGTTATCCAAAAATGTAGAACTGTCCGGACCCGCTGCCCCACCGATGCATCCTCTATGATAGGAAATGTAAAAGGGGTCCACAGGGTAATAGCTGACCACAATATCTCCTGATTTATTCAAGACTTTGAAACAATCTGACAGAGTTGTCGGACAGTGAGGACATAACCTTTGATGATCAGTATTTTATCAAAAATATAAAGTTTACTTTATTTATTGTATGATACAGTGGGCTCCAAAATTGCTGGCACCCCAGATTGGCAATGCACAAATAATACTCGAGAAAATTCTAAAAAATATACAGTATTTATAGAGAAACTCTAAATAACTACATTAATGTTACAATGGAACCTACCAAAATCATTAACTGATTTACACTGAACAAAAATATAAACGCCCCATGTCAAATTTTTGAGTTTTGATTAACATTAGGGTTATGCAATATATGAAACGAATCAAAATTCATTTTTGTAATGACTAATCTTCAGATCACCGTCCATTACATCTTGATATTGGCATCTGCAAAGGAGGGACAATCCTTTGAACACATTGGGGGTCAGGTTGAAGAAATTGAATGTTCAATATCTTGCGTGTCCACCATTTGCGTCTCTCAGAGCAACACATCTCCTTCGCATGGAGTTGATCAGGTTGTCTATCGTGGCCTGTAGAATGTTATTCCATTCTTCCTGGAGGGCCACACGGAGCTGGCGCACATTATCCAGAACTGGAACACGGTTGCGGACACGTCGATCCAGAACATCCCAAAGATGCTCTATGGGCGACATGTCCGGCGAATACGCAGGCCAGTCCAGCACTGGAATGTGCTCTGCTTCAAGGAACTGCATGCAGACCGCTCTGGTGGACATCCCTGTATCCAGCATGCCAATGGCATGTTCCCGCATGACCTGAGACATCTGAGGCATGATGACTTTTGACCAAATTTGACATTTTGGGGTGGCCTTTTATTGTCCCCAGTATAAGGAGTGTCTGGGTACTGCTCATTCTGTCTGATCACCGTCTGGAAATGCCACACCCATGTACTGAGTGACATCACTGCATCACTGAGCAAATGCTCACTGACAGAGAGATGGATTAAAAAATGGTACACAAATCAAGAGAAATATCCCTATTGTACAAGTAAAAGTCAGCACATGCTCACTTGGAGTTGTTAACTCCATGTGGCATCAATATTTGACATGGGGCGTTTGATATTTTTGTTCAGTGTAATTAAAAATCATTTCTCTCCAAACCAAGGTTTCATTATTAATGTTACCCTTAATGATCATTGTAAATAAAATCTACCAAAATTAAACCAGGTATTAAATTCCACTTATCTAAGTTTTATCTGAGTTTTAGGGAACTATATTGGACCATCACATTACTTCATGTTTCACTAGGGTATAAAAATGAGCAACACGAATGCAATATCCCTTTGTCATCCAAAAGCATGAAGAAAGCTAAACAACTATCAGTTCAGAAGAGGCAGATGGTCACAGACCTTCATAAATCTTATAATGGCCACAAGAAAATTCACAAATGATTGAATATACCACTGAACACTGTCAGGGCAATTATTTTAAAAATCCAAAGATAAGGAACTGTTGAAAACCTCAAAGCCAGAAGACACACCTGCATTTTGCTCCCCAGGATACTGAGGAGGATGGTGAGAGAAGCAACAAAGTCCCCAAGAATCACTGTGATGGAATAGCAGGCCTTGGTGGCATCTTGGGGTCACCAGGTTTCAAAAAGCACCATAATGCCCCACCTCCACAACCACAGGCTCTTTGGAAGGGTTGGCAAAAGAAAGCCTTTTTTGACCAGAAGACACAGAAGCAAGTGCTTGGAGCTTACCCAATGTCATTTAAATTATGACTAGAACAAGGGGCTTTGGTGAGATGAGAACAAAATTGCACATTTCGGTCAGATACAGCGTGAGCATGTTTGACATTGAAACAGAGATGCGTACAAGGAGAAGCACCTCATACCCATGGTGAATTATGATGGTGGGTCAGTCATGTACTGGGGCTGTTTAATTCAAGAGGTCCAAGGACACTAGTTAAGTTTTATGGCAAAATGAATTCCATCAAGTACCAGGATATTTTGGCTGACAATTTGGTTGCCTGTGCCAGCAGGCTGGGACTTGGCCATAAGTGAACTTTCCAGCAAGACAATCACCCACTCCATTCCTCAAAATCCACACAGAAATGGTTCTGGGACAACAAAATCAAAGTTCTGTAATGGCCATCTCAGTCGCCAGACTTCAATCCAATTGAAAACCAGTGGGCTGAGTTGAAGAGGACAGTTGATAGACGGAAACCCAAGAATGCGGAGGGTCTTGGTCCCAAATCCCCCCAAATGTATGCCTTAACCTTGACAAAAATTACAGGAAAAGACTCCATTCTGTTATCCTTACCAGAGTTGGTTGCACAAAGTACTAAATGTAGGGTGCCAATAATTATGAAACCTTGATTTTGTTGAAATCTATTTTGTATGAAATCATTGTTATGATTTTGGTTGTTTCCATTAAAACACTGCAAGGTATTTCTCTCATGCTTGTATATTCAATTTCTCTATAATTATATTGTTTATTTTTTTTTACATGTCTAGACAGCCGATGAATAGAAACAGTTAATGACCACATCCTCCCGTTACCCAATTCACTTAATTCTGCAAGGTAGAGGGAAATTACGTGATAGCAATCATTGCTCCTTGAGGCTCAACTTTTCAATTACAGACAAAAGACATGCGTTAAACTCAAAATTTAAATGATTTTCCATGAATTTTTAGATAACGTCAATATTTAAATTTTCAGAACATAAGTACAAAGTATCAAGTTAATGCGTAAAATAAAGAGGCTAATATTTGTTTTTTTTAAACTTACTATATGGCTTAAGTACAGTAGATATGTAGGAAATGTATAATCCTCCCTTAGCTACGATTGTAAAACAGAATTATGTTGGAAATCCCAATAAAGATTTAACCCAGCATGCTTGCTAGTAAACTAAATCAGCATCACTTTTTATCTTAGGAAATCTAAATTTGAAGCAATGCACATAATCTGCTTCTTTGATCAGAATCAGACGACTTTATTTGTCCTAATAAAGGCAATTCAGTTTCTCCAGTCTACCAGGGAAGGTAGACTGCAGCGGGTCGCACACTGAGAAGCGCCCCGTTTATCACAGTTATACTATAAATAGCCAAAACTAAAATTTACAGTCTTTAATGAAGATAGGCTCTCTTTAATTCCTCCGCGATTCGTCAATTTGCATGGGCACGTTGGTGAGCAGATCACTTGGGTCTCCAGTCTATCAAAATGGCTGTGAATGCCATGGGCCTATAAATTTAACCACGTTAATAAAATCCAGACTTTAAAAACTAAATGGCGGCTACCAATGTATGACCCTCGATTCCTACAAATCTGCCCTTCAACAATATGATTACAAACACAATGATTATGATATTACTAAAATTGCTATTATTACTTATAGGCAGTGGCTTTTGTAACAACGCTTTTCTCACCCTCTATGGAACAAGTATAACTCAGGTCACAGTAATAGCTGTTCGCATTTTAACCAAGCAAAAATGCAACTCATTCCGTTTCGCTGAATGTGCTATAAATTCTAAAACTGATCGCCAAGTTAAGAAAAATGCCAGCACACTGCAGTATCAACTACTCTTGTTACCCAATGTGACAATTAGTGATCTCTGTGATCACGGTGGTAAACCAAAAATAAGAAATAGCTGGCTAGTGTTATGTATAAGTATTTTATATAAAGCACTGTATATCATTTGTAAATGGAGATTTGTTACATGCTGTTTTTGCTGCCTTGCTGGTCAGCTATTTATTTTGTTCTTCAGCACCCTCTGGTGGTGTGTCTGTAGCAAAATATGATCTGATGTAATTTCACTTCTTTGTAATAGACTAGTGCTTTCTAGAAGCTTCTGGCATCTTCCTGCATGGAGGGGGCGGGATTACCCAGGAATCCTGTTGATCTTTCCAGAATGTTGCCAGTCTATATAAATACAGGGTGGTGTTTTGTCACCCATTTTATTTGGTATATATATTGACAAACTTTTATCGAGATTATGTTGTTCAGGGTACGGTTGTATGATAGGTCATCTGTATTATGGAGCCGTTGGCTATGCAGATGATGTGTCATTTATAGCTCCTTCTTCATATGCAATGAAAATGATGTGCAATATAGCTGTTGCCTATGCAAAGGAGTTTGATATTACTTTCAACCCTATTAAATGTCAATTTATTTATTATGGAAAGTCTGATAACGTTACTTTCAACTTTGATGGCGTGGTACTTCGCGCCAGTAAGAAAGCCATGCATCTCGGTCACATAATTGGTCCAAATGTTGTTGAAAATGTTATGCTTAATGCATCTAATGTCGTCACACGGCAGGTTAATTTTATCCTTCATAATTTTAAATATTGCTCATTTGAGGTTAAATATGAACTTTTTAAATTGTACTGTACTTCTTATTATGGTAGTCGTTATGGAATATGTCTAGTAAACATATGTCTCTGTTTTATGTAACCTGGCATAAAGCAATTAGAAAAATATTTGATGTTCCAAGTAGAACACACTGTGATTTATTGCCAGTTATTGCCAACTGTACACACATAGAAACTCAACTTTTGAGCAGGTTATTCAAATTTATAAGAGGTGCTATGTCTAGTCAAAATGTGTATCTGAATTTGTTGTGCAATATTGCTTTTAATGGTAGCTTGTCTCCAATGGCAGACAGTTTTAATTATCTTTTATCAAAATGTCGTATTTCACGTTAATCGACAAAACATATGGATCCTAATGTTGTTCTTAAAATTATTTTAAATAATGTTAATGTACCTACTGAGTCGTGTTATAGGACAGGTGCTTTTGCATGTATTATACTTCATCAAAGGGAATGTCCAACCTTTTTTACCTTTGATGAACTGAACTCCATTTTAGACGTGATATGTACTGAATAATATTTTTACTTTGGTTTTTTTCTTTTTGTTTGTTTTGTTTTTTTTTTTTTTGTTTTGTTTTTATACCGATACTCTTTTGTACTTTATACCATGTATTTCAGTACGAATAAAGATATATATATAAATGCTGTGATTTTAGTCACCAGAGGCAGAGTTTTTGTTTTGGCAACAGAGTGTTATTATAAGATTAAACAGTGGATTATTTGTAGAAGTTTTTTTTTAATTAGTGAAGAATAAATTTGTTTCAATTGTCATTGCTGGTTTTCTTTGTTGTGTTTTTCAAGTCATAACACTAGTTAGCCAGCAGGCTAAAAGTACGATAGAGCTACACCATACAAAGACAGCTTTACTCACGAGAATTATTGAGCTGCTCCTCAAAAGTGTCAATGCTGTCAGCCCTCATGTCTGTTCCATTTAGAATAACTGCTATTTTCCATCTCAGAATCACATTTCCATCCTGCAAATAAGCTGAGCTCTCCAGGCTCAGTTCTGGAAGTTTCTTGTTTCCGTGCAACCATGGCAGTCTGAGCTGCGTAAAGTTTACAAAATATAACGTAACCCTATTGTGCAAATATTTTATTATGTTTTTTAGGGTCCAATCAATGTCTTTCATGTACTAAGGAAAGCTTATACTGTCTGCAATTGGATAAAAATCGTGTCAACCTACTGGTCATTACTCGGGAGAATTTCACGTGGGCGTGAACTACAGCTGGGCTTTCATGCAGATACCACTGAATCACCATTAAAGTGATTGGATTTCCATGAGAGCTTGTATGAGGCTCTAAAAGACAGCTGCATTCTTCAACTGACAGATCTACGCGTTAATCCACGATAGGAAATTGCGCATTTTCAGTATGTGATGACTGAAATGGATAGTAGAATGACAGTGTCAATACCATGGGGAATTTTTGCCTCAGGGATCTGATTTTTTTTTTTTTTTTTGACTACTAGGAATATCATTGGGTCACTGTAACTGAAGTGGTTGCTACAGAGTACAAAAATTTTTTTCTGTCGCAAGAAATCATTTTTTTAACTGCTGGATAGATACTATGGGCAAGGGCATTGAGCAGTTTGCACATCAGGCTTAGCTGAGGAGTTTAATTCATGCAACTCCTTAAAAATAGGGATAGGAGCGAACTCGTCAATATTCAAAACTGTGTTCCAGCTCTGCTTGCTTGTGAATATTCAATAACTGATCCGGGGGTGTCATCTAGTGATAGAGTAATGCAACTGCATCCATAAAAAGAGATGCTCCATGCCCGTCAACGTCTACATCTGCTCAAAGGGGTTAAGTTGGAAGTCCCACATAAATCATGTCAAAACCAAAATGGCAAAATCTATTGCAACACTTTATAAAGTAAGTAAGTAAGACTTTATTTCGAACAAATAAGAAAAAATAACAATAAAATAAGAAGAGCAAAATCATACAATATAATACAATACACAAAATAAGGTTCTGACAAAGTAATCAGTGATGCTGAGCTAAAAGGACAACATTTCTTTCCTCAATGTCTGAAAAGGAGTTAGAAGAAGCAGAATGCTTTTCAAGTCTAACCCCTTATTTCGATATCGTTTCTTATTTAACTTCCATTTCAGATGTAATCAACTTCCCTTACTAGTACCAAGTCAAAATACATAGACCAGTCCAAATATATCATCCATTTCCAATGTAATCTCCACAATTCATTAAACAATCAGCCATTTACTAATCAATCAATCAAGGTTTGAAACCATCATTTATCAATACTAGTATACATAATGTTCCCTTTCTTCTAGACTGTAATTCTCCATAATATTTTGCTTGGACTTTTTTTTAAATTGTGTTACTTTTACTGTATTTAATGTCATCTGGCAGACCATTCCACAATTTTACCCCACAGACAGAAATACACATAGTATTGAGAGTGGTGTGAACTCTAGGTTGTTTTAACTTCATTTTTCCCCGTAAATCGTACCCCACCCTCTTTCCTTGAACCGTTTTTGTATGTTATTTGGTAGTAGGTCATTTTTTGCTTTAAACAGTATTTGTGCAGTTTTGAATCGAACCAGATCCATAAATTTCAATGTCTGTAACTTTAAAAACAATGCATTAGTATGATCATAATGACCTACATTATTTATTATCCTTATTGCTCTTTTCTGAATTGTGCATAATGTCTGCAGTGTACTCTTGTAGGTATTGCCCCATACCTCAACGCAGTAAATCAGAAAAGGCAGTACAAGTGAACAATACAGCATGAACATTACCTTCTGGTTAAGAATGCTCCGGGTTTTCCCTAAAATTCCAAAGCTCCAAGCCAGCTTTAAATGCAGATATTTTACATGTGCTTTCCAGCATAGCTTGTGGTCAAGTATTACTCCCAAGAACTTAATGTCGTCTACTCTTTCTATCTTAACATTATCAATCATCACTTGTATTTGTACATTTTTTTTCCAATTACAAAATAACATAAACTTAGTTTTATCCAAATTTAATGACAATTTGTTTTGGTCATACCATAGTTTTAGTTTACTCATTTCTTTAGTGACCACATCCAACAACTGTTGTAAATCTTCTCCACTGCAAAAAATGTTGGTGTCGGGGCGCCCCGGTGGCTCATCGGTCTAAGCGCGCGTACCATAAAGGCTGTGTCCTTCCCGCAGCGACCTGGGTTCGATTCCAGCTCAGGTCATTTGCTGCATGTCTTTCCCCATTCTTCTCCCCAATGCTCCTGTCTCTCTACACTGTATAACTGTCAAATAAAGGAAAAATTCCCAAAAAAATTAACCAAAAAAAAAAAAATGTTGGTGTCATCTGCAAATAGCACCAACTTCAGAATACTTGATATTTTACAGATGTCCTTTATGTACAAAATAAACAATTTAGGACCTAAAACTGACCCTTGTGGGACTCCACATTGAATGTCCAGTCTTTTTGACCAGAAGTCACCCATTTGCACAAACTGTTGTCTGTTTTTAATGTAACTACTTAACCAATTTAACACCACCCCCCTGATACCATAGTGCTCCATTTTTTCTGTAATATTTCATGATCTAATGTCAAATGCTTTCTTCAAGTCTATGAACACTCCCACTGCATACTTCTTGTTATCAATACAACTGGTATTCTCTTCAATTAAGTCCATTAGTGCAATAGATGTTGAGATCGGTTTAGATCGGTTTAGATAGATCGGTTTGTCCTAAACCCGTACTGGCTGTCCATTAATAATTTGTGTTTATCAATAAAACTGTCCAACCTCATAGTAAAGAGTTTTTCCAAAATCTTGGAGAACTGAGAAAGTATGGATACCGGCCTGTAATTAGTAAATTGATGTTTATCTCCGGTTTTATATACTGGAATAACTTTGGCAACTCTCATTTTACATGGAAATGTACCCATTTTAAATGACAAATTGCAAATATAAGTAAGTGGTTCTACAATACCGTCTATTACCTTTTTTACTAGAGTCATATAAATGTCATTCCAGTCTTGAGTTGTTTTATTTTTACACTTACTAACAAGATCCAACACCTCCCCTTTATCTACTGCTGTCAAAAACTTGGATTCCTGTTTCCATAGTCCTCAACCGGATCTCCCTCTGTATGCCGTTTATAGTCAATATTGTCCGCGAGTTTAGGTCCCACACTTAAAAAATATCTATTAAACCCATCTACTATGTCATTCATATTGCTAACCCTTATTTCATCTTCCATAAAATAATAAGGATAACTAGTGTTTGTTGGTCCATTTTTAATTATTCTATTTAATATATTCCATGATTCTTTAATATTATTTTTATTAATTTCAAGTAACGTATTATAATAATCCTTCTTACATTTCCTCATAATATTTGTCAGCTTATTTTTATATATTTTATATCTATTCTCCAGCTCTACAGTTATGTATTTTATGAATTCTCGATATAGAGCATTCTTTTTCTTGCAGGCATTTTGAAGTCCCTTTGTAATCCATGGACTTTCTGGGTGTTTACATTTTCTCTTATATTGTTGAATTGGACAGTTTTCATCATATAATGTTTTAAATATATCTAAAATGTTTCATTTGCTATGTCAACATCATCCACTTCATATACTTTTTTTCCAGTCCTGTGTTAACATGTAGGGGGGAAGCCAGGAGATAACATGGACATGCGACCAGGACTGCCTGTTGCCCTCTGTTCTTAACATAGTGGGGTAATAAAGACATAAGAGCCTATACTTCCTCCACAGCTGGCATCGTCTCCAGCCAGGCATGGCTGAAAACAGTGGGGTAATAAAGTAACCAGGGTCCAGACGTCCTCTGCAGCTGTCCCCCCCAATTCCACCACAGAGATAAGGGGGCCTAATGCTGGACACTTCAGCGTGGGTGTGTGTGTGTCTTGAGCACATCAAAGGCGAGGAAGGGAGTGCGCCCTGGCTTGGTTGCTGCAAGGAATTTCCCGCACAGCGGGTGTGACCTGTGCCCTCGGCCCGATTAGTGCCATAGTGACCTCTTCTGGACACACTGTTACCGCACCCTTTCATTTCATCACTGTAACTGTTTTGAGTTGAGAATTGCAATTTAAACAAAACCCACTATTACACCGTTTTAACTGCCGCATGTCATCCCTGAATTACTGTATTATATCTGGGGTAATAGTGATGTGAATTTCATGGGGAATGGTTCAGTTGGGATAAAATTTCATGGTAATTACATCATCATAATTCTCTATGTAATCATGTTTGGTAGGTATCTCTTCAGCGAAATTCAAGGAGTTGAATGAGATGCTTTTCATATCTGCTGTATTTCAAGAAAACATGGTTTCTGTTCTCCAGCAATAATTTGTCCTGAGCCAGAGTTATCTCTTGGGGTGTATTTGGAATCATCTCTCCCCCTTTGGGGGGAAGTGCTTTGCGACCCCCCCTGAGGTCTGTCTCCAAAATTCTCTCACTTATCTAAGAACTTTTATTATCTCTTTTGAATGATAATTGTTCTCTTATTTCCTCCGAAGGGGAAGTCTAAATTCCAATTTGGGCCATCTGTGCGGGCTGAGCCGCCCTGATCAAAGACGCCACTAGCCTTAAATCTGGGAGAGACGACCTAGTCAGGGAAGATCGCAAACGACTTCCCACACGGATCCGTGCGTTATTTCTAGCTTAGTGAGGTTGGTAATAGACTTACCGCACTCCTGACCGTGTGTAGCCTTTCACCAGGTATGTCCTTACTCTCTGTTTCTGAATTTATTGTAATTGATTTAACGTTGATTTGTTTGATTTAAGCTTTTGCCTACCTGGTGAATAAATCATTGTTATTCCTTTGAGCTTGCGTGGTCTCCGTGACTCCTAATCCTTTTGTTCTTTCTAGCCACGTTACGACCGGTACTTAGGGGGCGAATCCTTGCATTCCAGACTAGCTAGCTGATGTTTTAAAGGTAGTGATGGGTTTTAAGTTGGATTGCAGATTACGGTCTACTTATATAAAGGGTTTATGTAGTATCGGTCCTGGGGATTTGGCCTTAAGGGCACCCCTGGGCTTATAAGCCGGTGCCTGGTCGATCCCCTTAAGGGGGCCCTGTGGTGCACATAAATCTGGGTTCATGATATGTTTATGCCAAGTTGCTACTATCATGGTAATTTCTTCCATCCTCTAGAACTCTCACCGAACTAAGATCCGGCAACCGCGCTATTACCCGGGGGCGTCGGTTGAGTAACTGGTTTTTACGGTAGAGTCCGGCGGCGTAGCTGCCCCGAGATTCACGCATGTTTCAGTCCTTTATCTATTTCGAATTGGAGTCAGATGTTAAACGAGAGTAACATTGTAATCGTTATGCTTAGTTTGCCCCAATCACTGATATGTCTGATGTTTTGTTCAGTTTCTGTGAGTGCTCCAACGTGCACCTTGGGTTATTCACAGCACAGCATTAGGTTAGATGGTTTCGTGATTTCGCATAGCCCGTTCTCGAACGGAGAATTACTGAGAATACTTCAGGTAAGTCTCAGGCCAGGTCCAAGGCGGGACGCATACATGTAAGATTTAACTGACGTGTTCCATTGCCTCATAGCAGCCAGAATCACCACGCATAATCCTTCACCACCCGGCTCCTCCGCCATTGGTCGAGCTGCGAGTGTCCTACAGCTTGGTGAGCCCGACGTGATATCCCGCTGTGCGACGTGGTGACGTCATCGTTCTACGTGATCCTGGCCTGGTGAGGTACTTTGGACGCGTCTTCCAGTCCGCGAGTTTTGAGTCTACCGTCTGCATACAGCTGCCTTGGTAAGTCCAGCGGTGTTTTCTATTTTTTAGTGTTGAGGGACAGCGTCTACACACCCCATCTAGACACATTTTTAGAACGGGTCGACATACCCAGTGCTAGACCGGAGACCGTAGAAATCCGGTGGGGATTAGTGGGAAAACATGGATAGCGAGGAGCAGCAGAGGGCGGACCAAAAAGTGATGGACAGCTTTGCCTTATACTATAAGGATTTGTTGATTCGAATTCATAATTGTGGCGTATCGCTTTCGTGGAGTAACGAGCAACTTCTCTATTGGTATGAAACGGAGGGACAAAAGTTGTTAAAAAAGCGCCCGTTCCGTAAATTGCCGGCGGTAATGGTGTATTTGCTGCGTCGGAACGATCAAGGTTCACTTGCTGGTAACGAGCGGGTCTTAACTAATACTCGAGAGTTGGAGAAGACGCGATCGGATGAGTTACGTCGGTTGCGGGCTGAAGTCGAGGCCTTCACTTTTGATAAGCAGAACTGGGCCAGTCAGTATGCTGCTTTTCAGAAGCGAATTGCCGAGCTCGAACAGGAGCTCACTAGAAGTCAGGAGTATGCGCGGGCCTTAGAAGCTTGTTGCGGCAAAGTTGGGCTTCCCGTGGCGGCTATCCGACAAGCGGGATCCTTTGATATTAGTGGCGCAGCATCGGACGAGAGTGATGAGGAAATACTCGCCGTTTGTGATTCGTCTCATAGAAAATCGTCCTCGGCCGAGGAGGCCCTGGCGGCTCCAAGGGGGTCGACAGAGCCTCCCCTAGCTGCGGGGACTAGGTCGTATTATCGCCCGAGTGAGCCAGGTGGACCCTGGCAACGTAGCCCAGTAGCAACGCGCCGACGAACCGGTACGACCATCCGCAAACCCGTAAAAATCGCGGTGTTAAAAACTGTCACCAATGCCGACGACACTGTAACCGTTATTAGTCGTCCTCTTACGTGTGAGGAATGCGCCAGACATAAAGAGGTGGTTGGGCCTATGCCAAGACGGGGCCCATTCCAACCTTATTGGGATAATCTAATGCTCCAGGCCTCCGTGTATAATTTAGAAGTGCGGGACGTCTGGCAAATTGCGCTACATACGATTCCCGGACTTAACTAAAATCCCAGTTACCCGAAGATCTTAAAACGGGGACAATTATGGTTAAAGATGAGGATGAAGATGACAGGGACGTGTACGATCGACTTAAAGAGGCGTTACTGCGTTTGCGGGGACCAACTCATGCCGCGTGGCACAAAATCTTGGATATTAAACAGGCCCAAAAAGAGGCGTTCGAAGTTTTTGCTGAAAGAATGTGGGTTTCGTTTAAGGAACATTCGGGGATTGAGCACGCTACCCGCGATCAGGAGGTGCTACTGCAACTTCTGAAGAATAACGCTGGGCCGCATATCCAGCAGGCCTTAGCTACCGGCGCAGACCCACCAGAAAACACTTTCCGATCACTTGTGGAATGGGCGTCCAAAATCGAAAGCACGTTAGCGAAGCACAGCAAGCCGCGCGCCCTTGCTGCTGTACAATGGGTAGCTGAAGGGAAAGGTGCGGTTAGCTCTGGGGAGCCCGAAAATAGGCGGCAGCGGCAATGCGTCTTTTGTAAGAAAACGAACCATGGTTTCGATCGGTGTTTTAAGCTGCGAGAGGCATTGGGCCTTCCGCGGCAGTCCTCACAAACTGTTTTCGAGGACATGCTGGCAAATCAGTTGAGCGGCCAAAAATCCGGCGACTATTCCAAATCGGAGCCTAACCCCACAAATACGGGCAGTCCCTATAGCGCGCTTCAGGCGGCTGTGGCAGCATTAGCTGCTCAGCAGGAGGAGTCACAATAGGGGTGCGTGGCCTCCCTTGCGGTTGGGAGCAGTATTTCCAGTGGGAATCGTATTAAAATACGGGCTAATCTTGGAGGCCGATTAGTTGACGTTTTAATCGACACTGGGGCTTCTTGCTCCTGCACGGACATACCGTTACCGTTGACAAAAAAACTATGCAAGTACAAGGAATAGGGAAACCATTATGTTAGCTACTCGCTCCAAACCCGTTCGCTTGATTTGGGTTTTGTGGTGCTTGAGGAGCCCTTCTGGTTTCTACCGGACAATGGAGAGGGTACTGTTTTGGGAATGGACATAATGGCGAAATATGGCTTTGTGATTCGGTGTTTTGAAAAACAAATTGAGTTCAAAACGGAGAAGGCTACCAAACGGTGCCCTTCCGGAAACCGTCTTATGGCCATTTCCGCAACAGACCCCCTCCAACAGTTCTTTGACGAGCATAAGGATGTGTGGGCAAATCACGAACACGACTGCGGTCTCGTTGACTTTGAGGTTGGCATTGAGGGGATCCGCCTCCCCCAAAAAGCAATACCGGATTAAGCCCGAGGCGAAGCCGCCCGGCACTAAATTGTAAAACAACTCGAAAGTCGGGTATTGTTGTTCGACGATGCAGTTCAACCGCTAACTCGCCGTGTCTGCCGGTACCAAAGCCTAATGGCAAGTGGCGCCTGTGTATCGATTATCAGCGCCTGAATCAGGTTCTGCCTAGAGCTACAGCTATTGTGGCAAACCCGTCGACTATTTTGTCCCAAGTTCCGAATGATGCCTGTTGGTTTACTGTGTTGGACATCAAAAATGGCTTCTGGTCCCTTAAGGTTAGACATCAGGACCAATGGAAACTGGCATTTACTGTCAATCAAATCCAGTATACCTGGCAAAGAATGCCACAAGGCTTTCACAACAGCCCCGCCATTTTTCACAGGGCCGTAGCCGATGTCTTGGGACCATTGTTGAAGACGGGGCGTGTCACCCATTATGTAGATGACATTTTGATAGCTACAGGGGGATCACGTAATGATCACCTGCAGCTCGTGGACATGGTCGTGCAGACTCTGGGTAGGGCGGGGTTTAAACTAAACCGAGAGAAGGCGCAAATTGCACAAGAGGCGGTCCATTACCTAGGCTACACACTAACTCCGAGTTACCGTGCGTTGACCGAGGATAGGCGGAAGTGCATTTCTGAGCTGCCCCGACCCTATACTCTAAATTCGCTACAGAAAGTGCTGGGGACAGCAAATTATCTTGGGACTTCATCCCGATTTTGCTGGTATTACAACCCCCCTATACGATCTGTTAAAAGGCAAGTCGAAACCAACTGACGCTCTTGATTGGTCGGAAGTGCATGATGCGGCGTTCACGAAGTTGAAGCTTTGTTTGTGTTCAGCGCCTGCGTTAGGACTACCGAATCCAAAGAAACCGTTCCATATTCAAGTTGATGCGCATGAAAGTACGCTCAGTGGTGTGTTAGCTCAAGAGCACGGGGGAGTGTTGCGTCCCATTGCCTATTATAGCGGAAAAATCGGTTGAGCAAGGATTTGACCCGTGCACACAGCGTTCTGGCGGTGCATTGGATGCTGACAGTCACAGAGTTGGTGGGCTTTCAACCTGTGGTTGTGCACACAATGCATACGCCAGTCGAATGTTGTTGCAGGGACAAATCAGAGGGTATCGTCCCATAGATTAGCACGGTGGCTTACGGACATGCAAGCTCGCGAAATAACAACCGAGAACAACCGAATTCTGCCCCATCTTCTTGGGGATGTAGATGGCCAACCGCACGTTTGCGAACCTCGACCTGAGACACAAAGCCCAGTTGAGGACTGTGAGTTACCAGGCCAGACCCGAGCATACATCGATGGCTCGAGGTTCTGGAAGGAAGGCAAATTTCACACGGGATCGCGATCTGGATCCCGGAAGGGGATTCAGAGACTGGTCGACGGCTGTTGTTTAGATTACCATCTGCCATGTCTGCACAGGAAGCGGAACTTATCGCGTTGCTGGAGGCCGTGAAGGCTCATCCCGAGCCGCTCTGCGTGTATACTGATAGCCGCTATGCGTTCGGGGTGGTGCATGATTTTATGGTTCAATGGCAGTTGCGAAGGTTCCTTACAGCCGCCGGGGCTCCAGTTAAACATTTCAAAATCATCACGGCTATATGGGACGCCATACAAACCCGCGAAGCTCCTCTTTCTGTTGTAAAAATGGGGCGCACATCACTAGAGACCCAAATGTGCATGAGCGGCATAATACTATGGCTGACCATCTAGCCAAACAAGCTGCGGCGTGTGGGAGGATTGGCAACCCATTGTTCCGTCGGGGCCTGCGGTCTGTGCGGTTCAGATCGCCCCCATCGACCTGAAACAGTATCAAAAAGAGCTGTGGGAAAAGGGGGGTGAGCTGGTGCCGCACTTAAAGCAGGACCCGTTGGTTACAATTGTGGAAGGCATTGTCTTGCGGGATGGCAAGTACGTGGTCCCCAATACTTTGCGTAGGCCTGTGCTCAAATTATATCATGAGTATGCGCATGTTTCCGCAGAGAAAACTTTACAGCTAATTAAGCGTCATTTTTGGTGGCCACATATGTTAGCTGACGTTGAGCAGTGGGGTAGTTCTTGTGTAGTCTGCGCCTCTGTAAACCAGGGAAGAGCAGGCCGCACAAACCTGCGTCGGCCTGATCCACCTAAGGGGCCATGGGAATCCCTTCAGTTAGATTTCATTGGTCCACTTCCCAGTGCGAGAGGGGGGTATCGCTATTGTCTTGTGATCATTGATAAATTTTATAAGTGGGTAGAGGCGATACCTACACATAAACAACACCGCAACTACAGTCGCACGGGTACTGGCGAACCAAGTCATTCCGCTTTGGGGGGCGCCAATGCAAATTGAATCTGACCAAGGGACCCATTTCACCGGCCAAATAACACAACAACTTTGTAAAATGCTTCGGATCAAACAGTTATTTCATGTGCCCTACAGGCCTCAAAGCTCGGGGATGGTAGAACGGGTTAATCGCACCATCAAAGAGGGGATTGCCAAGCAAATTGCACAGCACCAAAACAAATGGACAGAGGCGCTGCCCACGGTCCTGACTATTCTGCGGGCAACCCCTTCCCGAGCTACAGGCCTTAGTCCATATGAATTGATGACTGGGAGGATCATGAAGCTGCCAATTGATCCAGAGGTCTCTCCTGCAGATCTAGGACCTCTGGTTGTAGTGAAACAGCAAAGGGTATTGGAGCAGCTCCAGGAGCGGCTCAAAGTACTTTACGCGCAGGCGGCACTAAGACAGCAACAGGCCGACCTGTGCAATGATGCCCAATTTAACCCCACCTCCGAAATTAAGTTTGCAGAAGGCGATATGGTCATGGTACGGGTCTTCATAAAACAAGATGCTTTCGCTCCTCGGTGGCACGGGCCCTATGAGGTCAAGGCCGTCTGCCACAGCTGCATAGCCGTTGCCATCCGAAAAAAGCTTAGGTGGTACCATATGAGCCAATGCAAACTATTCCGAGGGGTGGGGGGGGACAACTAAACTTGTGCTTCTTCTTGTGTGTATCAAGGGTGCCAGTAATCCTGTACACCTGCTGCAGCTGCTGTTGGCGGCGCCGGAGAGGAGAAGCGCGACTGTGAACTCTTCTTCCATCGCCATGGGCTGGTTGTGGATAATAATGTCTTACGTGTCCTGTATGCCCATCACAACTGGCAGACAGGAACCCGCACCAGCCACACCGCAACTTTCTCATCATCATCATCATCCACATTTTTGCGCCCAACCTCCATGAATTTGACCCTAGGGCCAATACATTTCAAACCATGTTTAATTACACACGCTCCGTGTTGTTTCCTAATCAAAATGTTTGTGTGCCGCATTCAATGAGTGTGGGTGCGGTATTCCCTGGGTGGCACACCCAGTGTCCAAAAATGACACATGCGCGCTTGAGGCTTAACCCGGAGCGCGCCCCCAACATATAGCCACTTGTCATAACATTACCACTCCTAAACTCTTCAGTGTTGCATGCCAGGTCTAAAATGTAATGTAATTGATTTACCTCCTCTAGTCTCTCCGATATTATTGTCCCAAACATATTTACATGGTGTCTGGAACAACATGGAGCGTCCCGACCTATGGGAGTAATCCCACACACTAGGTGTCAAAACATTTATCAACTCGATGGGGATAACATTTACCACCGCAGTGAATCCTATCGACAGCACATCACCAAAGAGAATACAGCCCCTTTTTCATCCCTTAACTCCCCTGAGGAGTGCGTGAATGAGGGGAGTGGTTGGGTGCACTTACTCATGATAAATCAATTCTGCCGCATTCCGGCTCCGCCGGGGACACATTGGTTGTGTGGTACCACTGTGTGGCCCGAGTTGCCGGCTCAGTTCACGGGAACTTGTTCCCTTGTGTATCTGTACCCCGCCATGCGTCCTGCTCATGCGCCCAGACCTCCACCCACCTCACTCCTCTCTATGGGGAGTAGGGATGACCATTACGGCTGTATTCCTGGACTCACCTGTGAGCAAACAACATGGTCCCGCGCCCTGGGGGCTCTTCTACCCAATTATGGAGTGATGCAGGCTTTGGACCAAATTCGAATGCTATCCCATTATGTAGAACGGTTGGCCAATGACACGGCTATGGCACTGGGAAATATTTCCCTGGCCTTGTCGTCTCAGAGGCTGATGATTCTGCAGAATCGGGTAGCATTGGACTATATCCTCTCCTCACAAGGAGGCACATGTACCATCATAGGACCTGAATGCTGTTCTGGACGTAGTGAACCCAACTGACCATTTGAAACAACTAATTTGGGATATGAATCACTTACGGGAACAGATTTCAGGAATGACTAAGAATAATACCTCTTGGTTGGGGAATCTTGGGTCCCTTCTGGAAAAACATATGGGATATAGGTGAAATTGTTTTAATATTCGTAATGCTCCTTATGATATTATTAACAAGTCTCACCTTCATTGTAAAATGTATATGTCACAGACTTGATAAGGCCACCCACGCTGAATTTTACCAGCTGGCCTCCAAGGTTGTAACTGCTTATGTCACTAACTATCTCTGTCATTCTTACACCAGAAGGCTCTTAAGGTTGCCAGTAAATTTCTAGTTAAAGTAATGTGTAAACTTGTAACATCTCTGCCTGGCTATAGCCGCCGCTCGATGATTAACCTCTGTCTGAGCAAATTTATCAGTGCAAGTCCAAGTCATATTTCTTAGCTTAATTTCCTCCCTAATTCAGCCAAAATTTTAACTTCCATTCCTCAACCAATATGGGTTGAAATCAGATGGCCACTGGTTTTAACAGCCCAATGATAATCCTTTTCTGGACATACAGGCGACTTGGGCAGAAACGCGGGCGTTTCTCTCCCTCTGCCATCCAGCATCCAATCAGAATCCGTACCATCGAACGTGGCTTGGTCTGCAAAACATTGGTTACTAGATCTTTTACTCATGCCAGAAGGAGTATTTCTGGGTGTAAATGTATATATATATATATTTGTGGTTGTCTGTCCTTTCTTTCTTTCTTTCTTAAACCAGCCACTGCAGTTTCTGAGCTCATGGATCTTGTAAGATTCTTGCCATGAACTTTTGATGCTGCCGTATTCTTTCTCTGTCTGTTTCAGATGCAAAATAATCTTGGGAGTGGCAATCCGGGCAAGGAAAACAACGTCGGATAACTAAAGCAGTGGGACACGGACCGGATCGGGCGCAGATGCCTGCAGAGGATCGGGACCGTGGAATCTTCACTGCCGGACCCACTTTCGGACACCGTGGGACAGCAATAATCACAGTTCACCACTGCCAAGTCACAGATCATGAAAGCATTATCGCTCCAGTAAAATCGGAGGATAGGTGGAGAATTTTCCCCACTATTACCTAATTAGCGGGGTTTTTGCTCCACCCTGTGATATTGGAGTGGACTTTGTGGACCATTTACATTTTCCATATAACTGTCTTTTTCAAATACACCAGAATAACTCTGTAAAGGCTTTTAATTGTTGGCTCCAGCCAGTACCTCATCTATCAAACTCCCTGGCCAACTCTGCACCCCTAAGCTGCTATCTTCATGACCCCTCGGAAGTAGGATCTGAGGCGTCTCCCTTGGGGTCAAAGGGGGGACTGTAGGGGGGAAGCCAGGAGATAACATGGACATGCGACCAGGACTGCCTGTTGCCCTCTGTTCTTAACATAGTGGGGTAATAAAGACATAAGAGCCTATACTTCCTCCACAGCTGGCATCGTCTCCAGCCAGGCATGGCTGAAAACAGTGGGGTAATAAAGTAACCAGGGTCCAGGCGTCCTCTGCAGCTGTCCCCCCAATTCTACCACAGAGATAAGGGGCCTAATGCTGGACACTTCAGCGTGGGTGTGTGTGTGTCTTGAGCACATCAAAAAGGCGAGGAAGGAGTGCGCCCTGGCTTGGTTGCTGCAAGGAATTTCCCACAGCGGGTGTGACCTGTGCCCTCGGCCCGATTAGTGCCATAGTGACCTCTTCTGGACACACTGTTACCGCACCCTTTCATTTCATCACTGTAACTGTTTTGAGTTGAGAATTGCAATTTAAACAAAACCCACTATTACACCGTTTTAACTGCCCGCATGTCATCCCTGAATTACTGTATTATATCTGGGGTAATAGTGATGTGAATTTCATGGGGAATGGTTCAGTTGGGATAAAATTTCATGGTAATTACATCATCATAATTCTCTATGTAATCATGTTTGGTAGGTATCTCTTCAGCGAAATTCAAGGAGTTGAATGAGATGCTTTTCATATCTGCTGTATTTCAAGAAAACATGGTTTCTGTTCTCCAGCAATAATTTGTCCTGAGCCAGAGTTATCTCTTGGGGTGTATTTGGAATCATCTCTCCCCCTTTGCGGGAAGTGCTTTGCGACCCCCCCTGAGGTCTGTCTCCAAAATTCTCTCACTTATCTAAGAACTTTTATTATCTCTTTTGAATGATAATTGTTCTCTTATTTCCTCCGAAGGGGAAGTCTAAATTCCAATTTGGGCCATCTGTGCGGGCTGAGCCGCCCTGATCAAAGACGCCACTAGCCTTAAATCTGGGAGAGACGACCTAGTCAGGGAAGATCGGAAAGCGACTTCCCACACGGATCCGTCGTTATTTCTAGCTTAGTGAGGTTGGTAATAGACTTACCGCACTCCTGACCGTGTGTAGCCTTTCACCAGGTATGTCCTTACTCTCTGTTTCTGAATTTATTGTAATTGATTTAACGTTGATTTGTTTGATTTAAGCTTTTGCCTACCTGGTGAATAAATCATTGTTATTCCTTTGAGCTGCGTGGTCTCCGTGACTCCTAATCCTTTTTGTTCTTTCTAGCCACGTTACGACCGGTACTTAGGGCGAATCCTTGCATTCCAGACCAGCTAGCTGATGTTTTAAAAGGTAGTGATGGGTTTTAAGTTGGATTGCAGATTACGGTCTACTTATATAAAGGGTTTATGTAGTATCGGTCCTGGGGATTTGGCCTTAAGGGCACCCCTGGGCTTATAAGCGGTGCCTGGTCGATCCCCTTAAGGGCCCTGTGGTGCACATAAATCTGGGTTCATGATATGTTTATGCCAAGTTGCTACTATCATGGTAATTTCTTCCATCCTCTAGAACTCTCACCGAACTAAGATCCGGCAACCGCGTTATTACCCGGGGGCGTCGGTTGAGTAACTGGTTTTTACGGTAGAGTCCGGCGGCGTAGCTGCCCCGAGATTCACGCATGTTTCAGTCCTTTATCTATTTCGAATTGAGTCAGATGTTAAACGAGATAACATTGTAATCGTTATGCTTAGTTTGCCCCAATCACTGATATGTCTGATGTTTTGTTCAGTTTCTGTGAGTGCTCCAACGTGCACCTTGGGTTATTCACAGCACAGCATTAGGTTAGATGGTTTCGTGATTTCGGCATAGCCACGTTCTCGAACGGAGAATTACTGGAATACTTCAGGTAAGTCTCAGGCCAGGTCCAAGAGCGGGACGATACATGTAAGATTTAACTGACGTGTTCCATTGCCTCATAGCAGCCAGAATCACCACGCATAATCCTTCACCACCCGGCTCCTCCGCCATTGGTCGAGCTGCGAGTGTCCTACAAACAGTTCACTTCGAAATGCATTCAGGGATTCTTCCGTTCTCAATCTCCTGTATCTAATTTTATCTTCCTCATTTTTCTTTTCATAATTACAGTCATACATCACAAAAACTGGCAAATGGTCACTAATATCATTTATTAGTAACCCACTCACCATATTATTTCCCATATTGTTTGTAAAAATCTTGTCTATTAATGTAGCAGAATGTGTCGTTATTCTAATTGGTTTGCTTATAACAGGATATAGACTCATATTGTACATAGCAGCAACAAACTCATCAGTCATCGCATGTTGGTTAGGATTTAACAGGCCTATGTTTATGTCTCCACAAATGAATGCCACTTTCTGATTAATTTTTGAAAACATGCCTTCCATAATAATTTTAAAGGTTTCAATACTTGAGCTAGGTGCTCCATATACACAACTAACAAAAATGTTTTTCTTTTTTTCCATGTCAATTTCTATTGTAATACATTCCATCACATCATCTACTGTGTCATACTTTCCACCAGCTTATATTTGATGCTTTTGTTAATGTATAGAGCCACACCTCCACCTTTCTTGTTCTTTCTGTTAATGAAGTTCATTTCATACCCTTTCAGGTGGAACTCCCCCCCTTTTCTGAGTTGAGCCAGGTTTCAGAAATGGCTCTCACACTGAATGATTTAGTGAACTGGTTAATGTTTTGGAAGTTTGCATATAAGCTTCTGCTATTAAAGTGAATAATTGACAAACAATGATCTGCTATGACATTTAAGCTGAACTGATCATCTGTGTAATAACAGCAATTGTTGTTTAGATTGTTATAGAAATTGTTATCTGGGTCAATATCTTGTGCAGATCTCATATGAGTGAAGTTTGATATTACACAAGTCTCTCATTTTCTTATAGAGAGGTGTCATTGGATTCTGTCCAGCTCCTGCACATTCCTAATGACCAGGACTTTGGACTCCTCTGGTGTTCCGTCAGTTTTATGAAGACTTTACAGTTAGCTGTCCATGTAGATTGGATTTTCTTCTGTTTTTTCAGGAGTCTGGCTTTTTTGGTAATTTCTCCATTTTTCTGTGTCAGGTGCTCATTCAAGAAGACATCCGTTCCTTTCAACTTCCTTCCCTGTTTTAACAGTTCCATTTTGTGCTTTCTATTCACAAACCTTATTATGATGGCCGGTTTGTCAGTCTGTTTCCTCCTTGGGATGGGATGACGAGCCTCAATGTCCTTCCTGTCCACCACCATTCCTTTAGACTGCAGGTGCTCGAGATCTTCTAACTCAGTAATCCTAATACACATTGTACCACTCTCTCATTGCTCCATATATGACTTACTGTGTAGAGGTATGGGAACTACATATAAAACAAATATTAACCCTATTTTTTTTTACTGCAAAAAAGAGCCATACAAATTTTAAGTAAAAAACCTATCCTGAGCCAACTAACCCACTATTCATCCAGCTTAATGTATTAAAATTTAAAGATACAATTAGATTAGATTACAATGTAATGCAAATCATGTACAAAGCTTAAAGACGGACAATTACCTCCAGGTATCCAGAAGTGGTTAATAATGAGGGTCAGCCAATACAGTCTGCGTGGAAAATTCATGTTCGAAAAGCCAAAGGCACGAACAAATGTAAAAAATCATTGTCTGTCTGTCAGGGGAGTAAGTCTGTGGAATGCTTGTTCTGTAAATATTAAAACATGCAGTACATTGGTCAAGCTCAAAAAACTTTATAAGAAAGACTGCATTATGCAATGCGCCATGGGGAAAAAAATAACAAGTTAACGTAAGTATGTCATTCACGGTAATGATCAAAATGTTAACATCAAGTTTTCTGCACCACTGTTGCCAAAAATAATGTTTTCCTATTGTGATGTTTGTGATTTTGTAAGGTAAGAGGGGTAGGTGTCTAATAAGCTTTGCTTCAGCCTACACCCTTTTGGTTCACCACTGGGAATTCAGAAGGTTTTCTGAACTTCTTTATTTTATTTCTTTGTCTTCATATCTTTATTTTGTCAATTTTAAATGAACCAAATACAGCATTCATTCATTCATTCAGGAATTAAATTTTGCAGCCAATTAATATATTCAGTTTTTAGTTGTAACGCTGTGTAGATGACGGTGCCATTTATGATTTTTCAGGAGATACAATGTTTAGACATTGAACAGCAGGAAGGGGAAAACAGCCATATAGCTCTGATCAAACGACCATCCCTGGGATTAACCAAGTAATTAATATAATTCATGGCCTATAGATGTGGACTGATATTTACATAAATTAAACAGCCAATGTGTGCCTGTCTGCAGAGATAGAGTACCAGCAATGATACAGTTGAATTTTGACTGTGGGGCGCCCGGTGGCTCATTGGTCTAAGCGCGTGTACCATAAAGGCTGTGTCCTTCCTGCAGCGACCTGGGTTCAATTCCGGCTCGGGTCATTTGCTGCGTGTCTTCCCCCATTCTTCTCCCCAACTTTCCTGTCTCTTTACACTGTATAACTATAAAATAAAGGAAAAATGCCCAAAAAAATCTTAAAAAAAAAAAAGAATTTAGACTGTGAAACATGCTTAATTTATATCAGTGTACTGCAATCCTAACTGACGTCCCCTTTCGACTTTTAATAGCAGATATTGGGGAAAAACATTGAAGTCCTCCTGAAAAAAGGCTTTAAATTTGAAGACTCACAATGTAATTACTGAACAAACCAGTGTCATTCCTATGAATATAAATACTGTTAGCAGTAGGGGTGTTTTTAACTGAAGAAAGACGAGCAGAGCTTTGCAAGATAAGTCTTAAAAGCATGATAAGTGTACTAAACTACAGTTGTAAAATTCCTCGAGCCCAAACTGCTTTAGTGTTATTCTTAGAGACAATTTAATATGGCAAAGTGAAAAACACTTATGTTTGATAGTTGCTAATAACCAGTAAATTACAGCTGAAAAAATCACAGAGGAACTGAATCAGTTCCAAAAAAGCAGTATATCATGAGTTAAATAAAGCTGCCCTTGTTTCTGATGACTAACCCCGGTGCTTCCTTTTGTTCCCTGGAGCTGTGACTTACAGCTAAACTCATAACCAAGTGTAGCATCCCCTGAAATCAGAGATACAGTAGAGGTAATATTACAGGCAATGGACACTTTTCCATTTGGTTGACTTTGGACATGTTTGAGATGCATTGTTCAAGAACTTAACTCTTTTAGTGTCTTTCTGAAGTTGATTTTTATACCGGTTACATTACACGTTGTTCCATGTTGAATGCGTTTTATCATTTTTCGGACTAAAATACTTTGAATGGCATATTCACTGACTAATTGTTGGCATTAAGTACAGAAATAGCCAAAACAATCATTTTGTATTCGCAGATAGGGTGTGCCTCCAGAAATGTCTGTAGTCACTATAGGCTTTCCTTAAGGTGGCCCAATGGGCAAACAGGAAGGGCTACACTGAGACATTGCAGGCAGGGGAAGGTCTTTCCTATGAACCAGGAGCATTCTAAGGACTAAAGAAGAACTGGACAAATGTTTGTACATCTTATGTCCAAATTTTCCTAAATTCTACATTTTGACTGTTTTTGAGAAATGTGATTTCTTGAAAACTATTAAAGATGACAGGCTGCAATTTTCAGGTTGTTTTTGACATTAACAGGGCTATGCAACACGCCACTTTGGTAAGATTCAGATCAATAATTTAAAAGTTATGAGGACTTGCGGGAAGTGATCACAGACATATTTGGAGTTATTATTTTGAAGCATGATAAAACTTTAAATACATTCAGTAATAAGCTTAAAGTGGCAGGTTGCACAGTTCTAGGTATTGTTATTCTTCAAGCAAAATCTCAAGGATGAAGCATTTTGAGATATCTTTTTTTAGAATAAGCTTAGTTTTGACCCAGCTCAAAATGGGTGTGCTCAGTATTTTGGGTGTGGTTCTGTAGGAATGCGAGTTATTCAGCCTTCATTCCAAACATGAATAGGATGAATAGAGTAGAATGTAATATTTATACAGCAAAGGATATATTGAGTGTTGTAGGGTTCAAATTATTGTAAACAAAATGATCATTTTTTCCCTATTGAGCTACCTAAAGCAAAACTAGATCCCATGGTGGCATAATGAGATTAAATATTTAAATTAGAGAAAAAATTGGTCACTTTACCTTGAATTGATAGTTCATGCATTTTGATAATATGTTTAAAGCATTTGATTATTTCAAATAATTTATGTTTCTTCATTAATGCCTACGGTTACAGTTATGTTAATTGTTTTCTCTTTGTATATTACACTCATATCAGAGCTAAAATATTTGCCTATCACTCACTTCACGTTCTGTCTTTTGTTTCGTGAACTCATTTTCTCAACCTTACTAAGAACAAATATGCAATTTAACTGACAATCACCAGCATACATCTCATGTGCTTACTTTATGTGGCTCAGGGGAAGGGCTTCGGCAGCAGATGCAGGGCAAGTTATTAAGGCATGGTAGCTGCGTAACCTTGGAGATGAAGAGTAGGGGTTCAATGCTGCAACTGAGGTCCATGATTGTGAAGGCCATAGTTGGAACGACGCAAATGGTTTTGTACTCAATGAAAATTGTGAAGAGCGTGGAAGCAGCTATAGGCAGGTAATGAAACACTATGATGGCCAGAGTGATTTGCACTGTTCTTTGGGCTTTCTTTTTCATGGGGCTAATCTTCTCCTTGCCCAGGACTGACTTCCTCAGATTCCTCATGATAGAAATGTTGCAGAAAACCATGATTATGCTGATGGTCAGGATCATTCCAGTGAAGATGATACGTGAGATAGATTTCATCCTTATCCTCAAGAAGCCATAGGCAATCACGAATAGCCAAACAAGCATGGAAATGGCCACTCTGATCTTGTTATCCTTGATGGTGGAGAACACAATGGGGTGGACCACGGCCACGTAGCGGTCCAGGCAAATGTTGGCAAGGAAGAGAGGGGAGGTGTCTTTTATCCCAAACATCATCTCCAGAAAATATACATTGAATTTCTGATTCAAAAATGTGATGGAAAACTCGTTTAGGGGGATAACCACTGAGTAGAGGGCATCTACAATGGCCAGGTTTACAAAGAAGACATCGGAGGTGGAAGAGTCGATCTCCTTTCTGGCCACCAGCCAAAGTACCATGATATTGGCAGGGTAGCCCATTAAAGCGTTGATAACAAAGACAATATATTGAACCACAGACACAATATATGGTAATGTACATTCTACATTCACACTCAAGAGACTGGATCCTGAAGAGGAGTGGTTGAACGGTAGGATGGAGTTGATGGCAGAGCTGTTCATTTTGGCTTTTATTTACCAAGCAGGTCTGAGGGTTGATGTCTTGAGAAAAAAAAGTGAATATAAATTAAATGGTCAAGCCTAACTGAACAGGGCAATGGTCCTCACCACTTAAACTGACTGCAAGGCTAAATAATGTTCTTATATTTATGCTGATTCCTGCATTATTTTACATCATTCTTTTCTCCAAAGTATTCCTCATCATAACACATTTACAGCAAAAAATAGAGACAGCAACACTTATGCTAGCCAATTTGCACAAAATCAAGCTCGCTCTGTGATGGCTGGTGAGCTGAAACGCCAAACGCAGCTGCCAGAACAAAAGGGGACACGCAGATGAGCGAGAGAAAACACAAATAAAATAGAGAGCGAGGCTCGCGCTTCCAACAGACCTAGGTGTCGTCCGAGGCAAGGAAGCAAGGCGAGCTAGACAGGATGAATAGAAAGGGAAAAAGTCTTGTAAACCGAGACAAAAGAAATAGGCACCAGACGGTGCAGAGAAAGAGGAAGAAACAGAAAGATTCCCTTGCTATCTAGAACTCTTCCTCAACTATGCAGCTAAACCCTAACGACTCTCTTACTAGAGACCTTACCGGCTAAAGTGCAAACATAACACTGACACTCTAGCAAGGGAAGTGAGGCGGAACTAGGGCTTAAATAGAATCCGGGCGACACCCCCAATTATTGCCAGCTGGCCAAAGAATCCGATTGAGAGCAAAACGATATCGTCCCGGACGAGAGCAACAAAAGAAAGCTCTAAAAGCCTCCAAACCATGACACGCTCGATTGATAAATGAATTAATCATGTGAAGGGAGCCTTGCAGAATTTTGTAGTATTGTGGCTGTGAGGGACAATTTTTTTTCTGGGAAGTCTGCCTCCATGCTGGAAAAACTACCTTTCCTCTGAGCAACCACTCTTTACTCTTAGAAACTGCACAGATGCTTCCCGAGATTGAAGACAGTGTTCCCAGAAGACTAGGTTTGCCCTTTGGGTCTACTGTATTACAGTCTGCAACAGGCTCTCACTCAAGCACAGCTTAAGAAATGAAAGAGTGGTTCATCAGCTTGAAAGAAAGAATAAGTGACTCACCTGAGAAACTGCAGAGGCTCAGCATACACTCCTTAAGCTCAGACAGGCCAGTGGGCAACTGTATCCTGATCACCTGTGTCCAGGAGGGTTATGCTTTTCATTCAATATAGTTCTAGTTCATGTAAATGTATAAATTTGTGTGGTATGCAAGCAGTGCAGCCTCTAGCCAATCACAAATCCAGTGAGGGAGCAATAGCACAATACCCTGTCACCACAGGATTATATTTGAGGATGGGTGGGTGTGCCAAAAGTTTTGCGTAAATGGGGGTTAGATTTGGCCCGCGGGTTTGATTTGTGACAAACAGCTATGCAGTAAAACAGAGGAGGGGCTAAAAGGAGGGTTAGATGAGTGCCCTCCTATCCCTGCTCTAACAATATATTATTTGTCTGTGATGCAATCCAAGAAGTGCATCCCAGACAAACAAGTGACGCAATGCAGTCAGCCAGCTGGAGCACAAGTGAGACTGTAACCTGGTGTAAGGTCTTACACATGAATCCACAACATTCATCAAAGCAGACTCAAACAATTCTCTTTCATCCTCACAGAGAAAAGAAATTGAGCACTCAGTTACAGTTAATGTATTTCTGGAGATAATATTAGGTACATTAATGATGGTTTGACTTTCATCAAAATGTTTGGCAATAAGGAAGTTGGAGTTAACTAGTAATTTTCTTTACTTTCACTGCATAGACGTCACTAAAGCCTGGCATCTGTTCCAGGAGATCTATTGTCCTGTATGTTTTCATGCCGATCGTTAGAGAGGAGAACACAATCAAAGGTGTGAGATCTCACACAGCTGCTGATGAGTAGAGTCAGGTGTATTGGGGTTGAGTTGATAACTTACAGGATGGTAAATCCCCTTGATCTAAAGCTGACCCCCTGTTGGCATCGTCGTAGCACATATTTCCTGTCGGCCCAGCGTTAACCTCTCAGTTGTGAATTTAAGGGAAAGGGGAGAGTCACAGATAATGTCCTTGTGTACTATACCTGTGAAAAAGCATTACATTACAGCGGTAACATGGTGTTTATGAACTCCAGGAGGAAACCTCTGTAATCACACTTTACAATAAGGAGACAAATCATTTGCTTTAGTAATGCTGAGCTGATGAATGACGATGATATCATGCATTAATTATTGCCGAATGTATCATGAATTCATGTTTCTCAACATTTTATGATCAAGTCTTTGTGACTCTTCATGATTCATTCACACGTAAAGAGAAACAAAACCCCCAAACCACTTTTTTAAAGCTTATAAGGAATGTTTTTCAATATTTTGACGTAATGCTGATGGATTCAGGGTCAAGGGTTTACATTTTTGCCCTCCACTGATTAAAGTGCTGCTCTTGCAATAGAATTTTTCTATTGGCTGATCTAATGCCATGTGAGGTACAGTGGTTAGAAAATAGATACACTCCTTGAACATTTTTTCAGATTTACTTGAGATATAGCCTGTCATTAAAATACAATTAATCTATGTTTTTCCTACAAATCTACATACAGTACTTCACCTTTTCAAAGTGATAAATGAATTAAAAAATTGTTTTAACATTAATTAAAAATGAACAATTACAATAAATTGGTTTGATGAGTATCCAGCCCCTTTACTGAATCATCCCATAAACTATCTCAGGAAATGAAATATTGCCTTCAAGACCAATCAATAGCTAATTGCCCCACACCTGTGTGGAATCACAGCAATTAACTTGATGACATGAATAAAAACAGCTGTTTACCGCGGTCCCTTAGTATGCAAGAGCAGCGTCACTGAAAGGCAGAATAAAAACAGCTGTTTACCATGGTCACTCAGTATGCAAGAGCAGTGTCACTGAAAGGCAGAAGCATGGGCTCCAAAGATCTCGCAAAATAAGTCTGTGATAAAGATGTGGAAAGGTACACATCAGGTGAGGGATATAAGAAGATTTCTAAAGCTTTGAAGATACCTTGGAGCACTGTTAAGACCATAATGAAGAAATGGAAAGTGCATGGCACCACTCACAATCTGCCAAAATCAGGGTGTCCGTCTAAACTGGATGACCGGGAGAGAAGACAACTGGTCGGAGAGCCTACCAAGAATCCAATGGCAACATTGAAAGAGCTCCAGGATTTTATGGCCAACAGAGGGAATCTTGTGCATCATAAAACTCTATAAAAGATATTGCACTCATTTGGCCTGTATGGAAGGGTGGCAAAAAAGCCATTTCTCAAAAAGGTCCACCAGGAGGCCTGCTTGAAATTTGCAAAAGAACACCTTGCAGGGCTCGAATTAGGATTTTTTTGACTTGGTGCACCAAAATGGGTGCACAGTCTTGCTTAATTCAACTAGGAAAAAATTCTACCAGGTAGAATTTGATTCACCACGATGTTTTACAATAATATTTGACTCTGGGGCTGAATTTTCAGTACACGTATAAAATAAGTTGCCATATTTAAGTCTTAAGGGCATGCATTTTCTTTTTTTCTTAGTAATTATTTGAAATGTAATATGTGTAGGATGATTACAAATACTATAGACCAGAGCCATGTAGAGAGAGAGTCGCGTCAACTCCGTTCACTCCAATGGACCACTTTTTTTACTGCAATGGTGGGTCGTGGAGTCTCCCAATAATTCCCGGAAGTTAGTGACGAAGACTAGTCTAGCAGCTGAGTTGAAGCGGAATGGACCGTTCGTGATGATCTTTCAAAAGGTAAGACGTTTAAAGAATTAGACTGTATATTGTCAGCACATCTGAATTAAATTGACACGTACAGTAAAGCGTTTTCCTGGATTATCCCCTGTACAATTTGAGATATTTTGAATGTTTACGGGCAAAAAATTAGGCTAGGATACTAGCTAGGTACAGTTAGCGACACAGTTACTAGCGCTAACCATGAGCAGCAGCATAATTGAAAACTCCGTTCTCTCAGTGTCCTTTCATCCAACGACGCGATATTAGAGAAAAGGGCTTCTTAAAGTGATTTTTTGCGGAGTGGGGTGGAGGAGTGAAATGTTTGAGAATTAACGTAAATATAACAGACTGGCTATAGTAGAGGTGGTGAAGTGAGGTTCTCTTTGATTACAAGGTAGCTAACATTAGCTATTATAATAAAGTTAACGTTACACAATGATAAAGAAGAGAGCCATCGGTTGCTGTGATACATCGCTATTAATATTGATTGTTAGAGCAATTTTTTTTTTTAACTGCTATTCAATGAACTAAAATGTTATCTATAGTTAGAGTTTTTAGGATTTGAGATTCTATTGACCATTACTTGTCAATATTATGTTGCTGCTCATTTTGCTAATTTTGGATTGATGATCAAGGGAGAGGCAAGCTGGAGGACCAAATAGAAGATTGAAAACAGAAAGTATTGGCCAAATAGGCCAAACAATTAAAAAAGATTAAGCATAGTATAATAGTATAAATATTGAGCTGTACTGTATTACTTGTCTGAAAGACTGCAAAGAACATGATCCAACTTTATTCTAATTCCTGTTGCATTTGTTACTGATGCCACTTGCCATACTTTCTTAAAATCAGCAGCAAAAGCTGATCACAACTACTTAAGTTCCATAAGCTAAGTTGGGAAACAAAGACCACGCCTCATCTCTCAGCACCATTTCCCATCCAAGCCCATATAGGTGTGTCTAACCCTTTCTCCTGTCTTTTTCTCCCCCTCTCTCTCTTTCAGCAGAAGAACTGCAGGCGATTCAATAAGAGCCAGAGAACTCCCTGCAATGAGACAGATGACACTCACCCTGCACCCTGAGTCTTAACTCCCTAAGCTGTGCAAGCCTTTCCCTGTTTCTTACTTTTAATAAACTGGACAATAAGCTTCCAAATCATGTGGTCTTTGGTTGTGAAAAAATGCATGTGCAGTGTTTGAATATGATCACCTCACATTTTTGTTGTTGTTGCAATTTTTAATGATTTTTAGATTTCTCCTTCTGAATTGAGCCTACAAACTGTACATTTGTACTCAACCCCCCAGCGATTGGAGCATCCCCACGCAGCACAGCAAACCATAGTAGAGATTATATACAAGGACAACATGGAGGAGAGGGCACAGACAAACTGCTTCACACGCTATTCATGTTTCTGAGTTTATTCAAGATTTCTTTTTCATTAAGTAATTATACAACATAAGAGCAAAATAGAAAGATATACATAAAATGTATGCGTTTGTATGCGTATAACGATATAAGTTTGTGTGTTAATGTGCCTTGTTCTGTCTGTATGTATAGGGTTTAATGAGCCCTTTCTAAAAATATTACTGTACATGCAAGCCTAGATAAATTTATACCTTCTGCATGCAAAAAGTCAATGAAAAAGTTTTTTTTGAACTTATGTTTTGGTGTTTAGTGATAAGTGCAGATGTCCATAAAAATTATGAACAGATAAATTGTAATTGTTTCCAGTGGATTTTCTAAGATGCCACACTGAACATTATGCTGCTTTTAATGATGCAGGGACTCATTGTGCTGTCAGTTGATACTCATTGATAGTCCCCTGTCAGTCCTCTGTCCTTCCTGAAAGTCATGACGATTACATTAGTCATTACTGAATTGATAACTTAGATCCTCCATTTCCATGGGATTATTAAAACCCAAAGCAAATAAAGAAATGGTAGAAAATTAAACAGAATTTTGAAACGTTCCTTCCCCGCCCTCTGCATAATAAACATTAGGATGGGATTAAAAAAGCATTGTAGTCAAAAGCAAAAACCAAGAATTCAAGGCAATCGACAACAGGAACACGCTCTTTAAAATGACTTAATCTCATTTTAGTCACCTTAATTAATTGAATAATTCTAAGGCACTAAAACCGCTCAAATACTGCATATTGAGTGCAAATGTTCAACATTCTGCCATTAAATGTAGCTTTTTCGCAGTTGTTAAACGTTGGGATCACTTTAGTGAGACGGCAAACGTTCACTCAAGCCTAAAATATGTAAACAAGGCAGAAATAACACTATTTATTGACTAGTAATTACCGAGAATCGCAGGTATGTCTCTCTGCAGCCTATTTGACAGACACATTTAAATTGCCCGCCAGCGACTTCCTGGAACTAATCGCAGTCTCCATGAACCACGTGACGATCGAGAATTTTGGACTTCCGTTGACACGACTCTTTCTCTACATGGCTCTGCTATAGACCAGTTCGGTTTAAGGCCGGAAGTCCGTGCACGCATGCCCAATATAGCTGATGTGGGGAAAAAGGAAATACTGTGGCTATTTGTTGCATAAAGTGGTGCATAAACCGGTATCATAAAGATGGGGACATAAGGTTTTTTCGTGTTCCCTGTGGCAAGAGACAACGACAGGCGTGGGTTCGAGCTATAAATCAGAAGAACTTTGTCCAGAATGATCGCACTAGAGTCCACAGTACTCATTTTGTCAGGGCTGGCCCGACTTCGTTGACCCAAATAATGTTGGCGTCGCTCTTTGTTTCCCTACAAACGAAAGGATCTCACACCGACGCAAGCTAAAAGGAAAGAGCGATCTGATCGGAGAAATATAGTTAAGGTACTGGTTGATATTATAAGTTATTTAAGTTGGCCCACTAATCGTCAAATAATTGTTTAATCTTTTGTTGTTTCAAGGTGTTAATGTTTTGCTGTGTCCAGTTTTTGTATCCACATTTTGAAAAGGGACTGGCTTTGTTCGATCCTATAGGCTACATATGACTTTAAGTAGATGTTAAACTCTACGCAAAAAAAAAATCAAGCCAAGGGGGGCATGTTAGTGCGATACTACGTTTTCAGTCTAGGTAAGCTCTGCGGGGCTCACATTACAGAAGCCCCTCAGAGCTAAGAGTAGGTGTGGTTTTCATTTCGCTGCTTGCAATAATAATTTGGTTTCTTTGTGATTTCGATTTCATAATTACTTGCTATATATAACCAACAAAGTGGCATTCGCTTGCCAGTTAGTTTTGCGGACGTGAAATAATGTCATTAACACCACTATGATTGGGTCCCACGCCTTAAGTCAGCTAATGGCTACAGTGTTCTTGCGATTAATTCGCATTGTTCAAAACAACAGGCAAGCACACATGATCCTAATCGCCTCTTAACATGGATAAATGCGCAGGTACACATGTAAAATACAAGGCCATATCATTACTGTTTGACTGAATGCTACACATTTGATTTCGGATTTTCATCTGTGCTGAAAATAACAATGTCAAGGACTTGCCTTGACAGTATCTCGCCGATATAGTCTCTCAGTCTCTGTTGCGCTGAAGAAGTCAATGCTTTCAGTTTGTAGGAGAAAACTAATAGAGCTTAGTCTAGCTATATCATCGGGGGAAAAGAATTTCGGATCCAGCCTTCACTTTTTTTTGCCAGAACGGCAATATGTTTTAGTTTTAATTTGCCAGAACGATTTTAAAAAGTGTGTCATCAATATGTTTTAGTGAAACTAAACATTTTTATCAGTGAGAAAGGGGTTTAGAATTTGTAGTAAAACTGCATTTGTAGTGTGAAATATAATTAATCATTGATAGTCTCTGCCTGAAACGTTTTCACTGGGGTGGCTCTTCTTTGACCTATGCAAGACCTAGTTTTATCCCCCCACAATGCTGAAAAGATTGCACACCCCATGGGGGAAAGCTAAACTTTTCCCACCGTGTACCCACTTTCTTCTGACTGGCCAGCTCTGTGAAGGGCGGAGTTGGCGGGGACGAGGCTGCAAACGCAGTTTTCCGTGTCCAGCTGCAGCCCCAGAGTGAAACCTGAGACACGTCTGCAATCTGTTAAGGAAGCAGCAGGGGCAAAGTCCAAATTTAATCTAACGTTATACTTGAATATAGATCTAATGACATGATCTTGTTCTCAAAAAACAAACATTGTAGTCTCTGCCGAAAGTGGAGGGCGAAAAGTGCGAATATCTGTCAGCTCCGTGCAAGCTCAAATTTGCTATCGGCTACAGTTTGCTACGGCAACAGTTGGTGAGTACCACGGGGTTTTTCTACTTGAATCCAAACTAGGATGCAGGGGAAGCTAGAATCCACCCCATATAGGCACATTTGTAGAACGGGTCGACATGCCTAAGTGTAGACTGGAGACCGTAGAAATCCGGTGGGTCTGAGTTTAGAGGGAAACATGGACAGTGAGGAGCAGCTAAAAGTGGACCAACAGCTTATGGACTGCTTCGGTGTGTATTAGGACCTGCTGGGTCGTGTGCATAGTTGTGGTGTGTTGTTAGCGTGGAGAAACGAACAGCTTCTGCGCTGGTATATGACGGAGGGGCGAAAGCTCCAGGCTAAACGGCCTTTTTGGAAATTGCCCGTGGTAATGGTTTACTTACTGCGTCGGAATGACAAGTGTTTCCTTGCGGAGAATGGGTGCGTCATGGATTGTGCGCAAGAGCAAGCTAGAGCTCCGGTAATGTTATGAGCATAATACAGGTTTTACAGACCGTAAGTTCCGTCTGCGTGAACCGTTGCTTATGTGGAGCTAGCCAATCGATCACTTTTACAGGAAATATTTTAATATTCAGTCGCCAATTTAATATTCAATCGACAGCAATGCAGAGAAATCGTTTGTGATACCATACACGTTATAGCCTGTGCTTTTCCCTATTGCTTTCACCGGTAGCATCAAGAGAGCTTGCTCAGACATTGGGGATGTATCAGGCTGACCCCGGTCATGGATAAGTAAAGCGATCGTTTCACAAGCACCCAAAAACTCACCCCAAGCTTTGCAAAACCTACGTCTGGTCTAACTGCAGCCCAACTCGGCAGACACATACAGCACCTCTCCGGTTAGCTTCAACTATAGTGGCTACAATCTGGCAACGTTATGATGAAACTGTCACACTGATGCTTACCGAAGTAACACAAGCATACCGATCAGAATCGTTGCATGTAAGTTAACCAGGAGCGTTTTTAATTAGCAGAGCAGGGGAACTAACATGCAGTAGCTGACAAGTGGTCATGACTTTGAATGTAATCTGTCGCGCGAAAAATTCATTTCGTGTCCGATGTGAAAGCAGCTTTATGGATAGTAGGCGACAGCTAGAGAGAGCTCGGTTATGTTATGAACATAATACAGTCGAGCTCGGTTATGTTATGAACATAATACAGGTTTTGCAAACCGTGACGTTCGTTAAGCGCGGACAAGTTGCTTATGTGGAGCTAGCAAATTGATCACTTCTACAGGAAAGAATTACCTATTTAATCTCCGCTTTTTTCGGCTTTTTTTATTTGCCACAACAATTTCTAAAGGGGGATGAAATTATGTCAAGGTAGTGCAGAGAAATCATTTGTAAACCGGTAGAGCTTCTGCGTTTCACATTGCTTTCATGGTAGCACCAGAGAGCTTGCTCAGACATTTGTGAAGCATCCTGCTGATCCCGGTCATGGATAAGTGAAGCGATCACTAACTGTAGAGGCCACAATCGGGCAACGTTATGATGAAACTGCCACATTGATGCTTACCGAAGTAACACAAGCATACCGATCAGAATTACTGCATATAAGTTAACCAGGAGCATTTTTAATTAGCACGACACGCAAACTAACATTCAGTAGCTGGTAACCGAGCGGTCATAACCACAGAGACAAACCCTTGCAATACAGGTTTTACAGACAGCAAGTTCTGTTACTGTGAACAGTTGTACTAAGCATCCAAATTACAAACAAGAATTAAAAGTCAGCTTCAAATGAGGTTTATGTTCACACACCTTCTGTAGAATTTCCCCTGATATCACTCTTGCATATTTAGGACACAGACATTAGCAACAGTAACTTGGCTACGTTAGCCGCTGTGCTTATAGCCACAATCAACTGGCTATCACGTCAGGTTGGCTTATGTAGTAAAAGCAACTTACAGCTTCTGTGTCTGTGAGTCATGGACAGTCGCGACCGATACAGGCTTTATCTTCAGATATTTTACCAAGCCTGCGTTTGAGGCCAGTTGTTAGTGCTAACTATCGCTAGCGGTCCTGCTAGCCACCCGTAACACGTTAGCTTCACTTACATTATTTGCTGTTATATCGTTACTTACAGCGTGTGGCTCCGAGCGCTTGATCGATGCAACTGCTTCAGGTTTGAGAAGCAGCTGAAACGCCTATCCTGTGTCGAATTATCCTTTATTAATAAAGCTGTCTTTGGTGAAATGCTGAGCACAGTCAGCTAACGTTCCCTTAGGCCGTGGCTTTTTGCTGCCTGCAAACAAAAAAAGCTACCCACTGATTTCTGGTGGCATCGTCTTTTGGAAGAAAAATCGTTGTTTTTCTTCGCGTCCAAAAGTAAATGGACAAGCAGCTTTGGGAGACATACTGACAAAATTGCACCTCAAATGATCTGCGGTTCTTCTTTTGCATTTCCGAAAGTGAAGATGCTACTAAGGCATAGTATGATCTGCCGTTGTTAGTGCCTGCTAGAATAGTTTCCGGTGTGGGCAGGTCCAGCGCCATGATTGGCTCTGGCTAGGTCTGTACTAATTGGATGGCACAACCTGACATCAGGTTTTGCCCAGATCTCGTGAAGATCTCGGGAGGAGCTGTTCAGAGAGGAAATCAAGCTCACGAAATCACATTCTTGGATTACGGCAAAACCCCTGTACCTTATGTTTAGAAACTTTTCAGAGGTTGAGCATGGACAACCAACATTATCACATTACTAATATGTATTAAAAGAAGGATCAGCATAATAGGTCCCCTTTAAGCTGTGTTTTGGACAGTTTTAGTTGGTCGACCAGCCCTTCACCAGCTGACTCCAGCTGACAATACCAGCTTAACTAGCTTTGACCACCTTCATCAAGCTATAGAGACCAGCTTTAAACATCTCGACCAGATAATAACACAGCTCAGACCATCTTAAACCAGCTTAGAATTCTAGCAGCTAGAATTCTAAGCTGGTTTAAGATGGTCTGAGCTGTGTTATTAGCTGGTCATAGCTGCTCTAGATGTTTAAAGCTGGTCTCTGTAGCTTGATGAAGGTGGTCAAAGCTGGTTGTTGGTATTGTCCGCTGGAGTCAGCTGGTGAAGGGCTGGTCGACCAACCAAAACTGTCCAAAACACAGCTTAAACCAGCCTGACCAGCCTAGGCTGGTCAAAGCTGGAATTTTCAGCAGGGGTGTTCGAGCGCGTCTGCAATAAGATTCGAAAATGCGATAATCTTGCCGGTTCTTGGCAGTAAGCCCTCAATCCCGCGATAGCTGCAGGATCTTGCAGCTATCGCAGGGTTTGGAGGGCTTATGCAACTTCGGCAAGATTCTCGCGTAATTTTTCGGGAATCTCGCGCAGCCGGCTTATTTGCAGACGCGCTCAAACGCACCCATTGTTTTCACATCTTGACAATGTGGTCATGTGATCATGCTATTGATTTCAGCTTGACAACGTGGTCATGTGATCAGTGACCAATGGGTCTATTGTTCGCTCAGTTTTTCCCTGTAGTAACTCCATTGTTCAGTGATTGAATTTATAAAGTGTAACTATGGGAAGGGGTTAAAAGCTGGAACACCAATTTCTAAAGACATGCAAGCCATTGATTCAATGTTTCTGTTGTGCAAAAATAAAGGCCATTGAAGCCATTTATCAACAGTTATCACATCTCATAGGAAAATCAAAAAAGTGTTCCCGGGGCGCTGTGGGACACCATGGCGTGAAGACGCGTTTCCTTGAGCTCTGCAAGCAATGACATAACAACTAACTTTCAAGCACAACTTTGCCAAACAGTACCAAAATATCAGCTTAAACTTTTGTATAACAGTCCTTGGGTCCTCTTTCATTGACTACTTTAGCCGTAAACAAACATAAACTGATCCCCAGGCTGCGGCGAGAGCCCAACTTCCTGCATCAGCTAATGCTAATGCTACCCGGCTATGCTGTTAGCTGCGACTAAAGCAACCCTCAGGACTGCACTTCTTGGATTTATTTGTTAACGGAGGTTTCTTCCGTGTTTCGCTACCACCTCAGAGGGAGTACAGAGGTCTCCATGTCTTTTTACAAGGACTTTTACGACGTAATCCAGCTAACGGTGTTAGCTCCCCGGCCGAATTACAACCCAGCGTCGGCTAACAAGCTAGCCATGTTGCTAATGAGGCTATCACCGTAACTTCAAAACTTTTCCAACCGGGTTTTGGACCAAACTTACTTGTCAGACAGCTACAGCCATCATCCGGCAGGACGTCGAGCAACTTTCCCAAAATGGGTGACAAGAGGGACGCTCGTCGACCTAGAAAACTCCAAACGGAGGTAGGCCCCAGTTGAGCCCCGACTTCGTCTAAACATCCGGCGCTCTCAAGCGCCCCCGAGGCGGATGCGGAGCACAGCGATGACTGGGGAGCCCCGCTTGATGCAGGGACATTCACCAGAGCACTGCAAGGTTTGAGACAGGACATATGTGACAAGCTAGATTCAAAAATTGACTCTTTTTCTGAAACAATCCATTCTGAAATGTCCTCTGTCAGAAATGAGCTGAAATCATCCTTAGCTATCCTGCAGACCACAATTAACTCCCAGGGTGCTACAATTAAGGACCTTGAGACCTCGACCACCTTCTGCAGTGATGAGTTAGTTTCTCTACGGGACACAGTGTCTGCTCTTGGGGGAGAAGTTAAGGCTTTAAAGTCAAAATGCAAGGACCTCGAGGGAAGATCAAGACACAATAACATTCCCCTGATTGCCTTCCAGACCCTCTGGGAGACCAATCGCCCAAGAGAATTTGTTTCTCAGCTCCTGCAGGAAATCCTTAATCTTGATGAAAAGCCTCTCTTTGATCGTGCCCATAGATCCTTAAGAGAGAAACCAAAAGATGGGAGGCCACCGCGACCACTTATCATGAGACTTCACTACTTTCACGTTGAGGAAAAGATCCTGCACCTGGCAGGGGAAGCGGCTCCACTACTGTATCAAGGCAAAAAACTTTCTATCTTCCCGGACTTTGTCCCCTCCATAGCCAAGAGGCGTGCAGAGTTTGGAAACCCCAAACGCCTCCTTCACTCCTGCCCAGGCGTCAAATTTTGCCTCTTCTACCCTGCTGAGCTGAGGATCACCCTCCCAGACGGAGTTCTCCACAAATTCACCGATCCTGTGGCCGCAACAGATTTTATTAACAGGAACCTGAAGAAGGCTGTCTCTCCAAATCCACATGGTCTAGACTGATGGTGCTGATATTTGGACATATCCTTTTCTAATCAATGCTGGTATGTGTCAGACAGAGACTGTGAACAAAAGTGCAGGCAGGAACCACTCTAGGCCTTTTTATTTACGTAGATTATCTATCTACTTATTTAGTTTCTATTTGAATTTTTATTATTTTTTTAATCACTATTTTTATTATTAAAAGCTAGTTTATTGTTATTTGTCTGCCTTTTTAAAATGGTATCTTTAGTTTTTATGGCCAACAATTTCATATATCTCATAACCTACAGCACCCCCTACTGTTGATTTAATTAATCTTGCCTGACTAGTCCAGATCGATAGGCCGTGCTTTTCTTTTCCTGGGACTCCTTTCATTTACTGTAGTTATAATGCTGCTGCTCTGGCTTAACAGGGCTCTGTTTAACCGCTGAGTTACCCATGTTTCTTTGGGGAGCACTTGGTGGATTATTTACAGCAGGGTGCACACATCTTGTTTGGGAAGATGCTTCAGCAGTCAAGCTATTGCTTACATGTTCATTGGTGTTTGTTCCTGTTTCTCACTTTTCCTATTTCATCTGTCTCATTTGGTCTTCCAGTGACATTCAGAGGGCTGAACTCATATGTACACAAAAGAGTAAATTTATTTTTTTTTTTTTTTTTGAGTTTTTCTTTTCTGATGAAGTATGCCTCAACAACCAGGTTCAAGGGGTCAGCTGGCTGGTAACATTATCAAATTCTGTTGCTGGAACTGCAAGGGACTAAATCAACCAGTAAAACGGAGTAAAGTGCTGCATCACCTTCATCATCTGGGTGCCCAAATAATCTTCCTGCAGGAGACGCATTTCAAGGTTTCTGATCATTTCAGGTTACAGAAGGGTTGGATTGACCATTTATTCCACTCTTCTTTTCAAAGTAAAGCTAGGGGTACTGCCATTCTAATTCACAAATCAGTGCCTTTTGTTCCTTCCAGTATTATTTCTGACCCTAATGGCAGATACATTATTGTTAGTGGAAGTATTTATAACACCAGACTGATTCTTGCTAATGTATATGCACCCAACTGGGATGATAGCAATTTCTTTAGCACTTTCTTTTCTAAAGTCCCAGATATGTCCTCAGATCTCCTTATACTCGGTGGAGATCTTAACTGCTGGCTGGGTCCTCTAGATCGCTCATCAAATAAACTCAGTAACCAGTCAAAATCCTCCAGAACCATTCAGGCGTTTCTCCAAGGATTTTCTGTTATTGACTCCTGGCGATTCTTTAATCCTTCAGGCAGGGAATATACCTATTTCTCCCCAGTTCATTGTACTTTTACCCTCATTGATTATTTTCTCTTAGACAATAGACTCATACCTAATGTATGTATAGCACCCATAATGCTATTGTAATATCGGACCACGCCCCTTTAACTTTAGATCTAGTGTTGGGAGGAGGTCATCATTCTTCTGTACCCTGGTGTTTCAACCCTCGTTTGCTGTCTGATGATAAATTTGTTTCTTTTTTGTCAGCAAGAATAGACCTCTTTGTAGCTACAAATGACACTCCGGACACCTCGCCCTCCCTACTCTGGGAGACCTTTAAAGCTTTCATTAGGGGAGAGATCATGTCCTATGCCAGTTTTGACAAAAAACAGAGAAAGAAGAAATTGACAGAGCTCACAACCCAGATATTACAGCTTGATAGTATTTATGCAGCCTCTCCCTCCCCAGCCGTATACAGAGATCGCTTGTCTTTACAAGCAGAGTTCGATAATCTTTCAGCTGTCCAAGTTGAAGAGATGTTGCTGAAATCGCAGCACTCTCTTTATGAGCATGGAGACAAGGCGAGCAAATTATTATCTCATCAGTTGCGTCAATTATCCTCTGCTCACCAGATTCCTCAAATCACAACTCCCAGTGGTGTAACAACCGATCCACAGGAAATCAATAATCAATTTAGAGATTTTTACTCCTCCCTTTACTGGTCGGAACAAATGAGTGACTCTCCTCCCTTCAGTTCTTTTTTTGATTCTCTTGCAATCCCCACTGTTGATGCATCATCTAAACTGCACCTTGATGAACCTTTCACCATCGAAGAGATTTCACGAGCAGCGGGTTCTATGCAGAGCTCCAAATGTCCTGGGCCGGATGGGTTCCCCGTCGAGTTTTATCGGAAATTTATGAATAAAATGGCCCCTCTCCTCCTAAATATGTTTTCTCATTCTTTTGACACCAGCTCCCTCCCTCAGTCTTTACTACAAGCGTCCATCTCATTAATATTGAAAAAAAAACTGTAAAATGGAAAAAAAAAAGCCACTAGATGGCAGTATTGACATTTTTTTTGTTAAGCCCAGTCTGGAGCTAGGTTGGGGCATGTCCTGGGCATGCCTCAGAGGGAATGTCCAGAGAAGAGAATGGAAGGGGAGGGGCTGGAAAAGAGTATATAAGGAGGAAAATTGAGAGAGTGAGGGGAGTAGGAGAAATTGTGGAAGGATATATTTGACCAGACCTGTCACTCTTTTAAAGACCTGTGAAGCTTTTTGTGGATTTTTGCCTATGTTGGAGCATTTTCCTGTCCCAGGACATCGCAACACAGCAGCCCATCTCAATTACCAAGGGACTGTAAATATCTCTTTTTTTTTTATTTCAATCTTGGTCAGTAGATGTAGATTGTAGATTAGTTTAAGTTTGTTTAACTAAATCTGTTGAAGTTTTAGAATTTTGTCTGTCATCCCTTGCTGTCCGTGGGGCCATAACAAATTGAGGCCATAACAAAACAAAGACCCCCTCTCCTGTGGTTCCTATCGTCCAATTTCCTTACTTAATGTGGACTACAAGATATTAGCCAAGCTTCTGGCCCTGCGACTTGAGACAATACTGCCGTCTGTTATCTCCCCTGATCAGACGGGTTTTATTAAGAATAGACGTCTTCTCAAATCTTTGACGTTTATTTAATGTTTTGTATAACCCTTCAAATTCCAATGATCCTGAAATTGTGATTAGCTTAGACGCTGAGAAGGCTTTTGACTGAGTCAAGTGGGGGTATCTTTTTTATGTTTTGAAGAGATTTGGCTTTGGACAAAAATTTATCTCCTGGGTCACTTTGCCGTATACCTCCCCACTTGCCTCTGTCAGAACAAACCATAATTATTCAGATTATTTCCCTCTCTCCAGGGGCACGAGACAGGGGTGCCCTGTGTCTCCTCTGCTCTTCGCTGTGGCCATCGAGCCCCTTGCCATTGCACTCCGCTCCAACCCTGGCATCTTTGGGGTGATGAGACACTGCGTTGAGCAGAGGACGTCACTTTACGCGGATGATTTGATCCTGTATATTTCCAGGCCAAATGTATCTGTACCTTCTTTGATCTAAACTCTAAAACTATTTGGTCGTATTTCCAGCTATAAGCTGAATTTTGATAAAAATTCCTTTAAATGCTGCTGCCCGAAAATTCCCGCTGCACACACCACCATTCAGGGTAGTTTTAAATAGTTTTTATGTACCTGGGAGTTCGGGTTACAGATAAATTTGAGACCCTACTCAAGTGTAACTTCACTCTTCTTCTCGCGAAGGTACAGCAGGATTTAGAGAGGTGGTCTTTGCTTTGTTTACCTGTTGCTGGTTGAAGCAATACTATAAAAATGAATGTTTTGTCCAAATTTTCCTTTCTTTTTCAATGTGTCCCTGTCTTTATCCCTAAATCTTTTTTTCAGAAACTCAATGGAATTATTGTGGATTTCAATTGGGATAGGAAAGTTCAGAGAATTCGCAAATCCTATTTACTGAGACCAAAGAAGTTGGGGGGTATGGCCGTACCCAACTTCCTTTTTTATTACTGGGCAGCTAATATACATATATTTCAGTACTGGTTATGGGCTGATGCTCTGGGTGATGCTTTAGCTTGGTTAGGACCAGAGGCGGCCTCCAGTTTGCCATCTTCCTTGGCTGCTCTGATTTACAGCCCTGGGGGGCTTCCCCCCTCAGAATACTGTAAAAACATTTTAGTTAAGTCAAGTTTAAAAATTTGGAATCAATTCCGACACCACTTTGCGTTGTTTACCTTCTCATTACAAGCCCCCATATTTAGAAACCCTGTTTTCCGGCCTTCTATTGTAGATGGAGCTTTCTCTGTCTGGTGCAAACACGATATAAAATCATTTAAAGGTCTTTATATCAAATGTACCTTTGCCTCCTTCCAACAGCTCTCTTCAAAATTTAATGTCCCAAATAGTCATTTCTTCAGGTACCTGCAGATCCGTAGTTTTATAAGAGACACATCTCCCCAATTCCCCTTCCAACCCTCATCACACAGGATTGACACACTCTTGCTCCCTCCCTCTCCATCAAAAGTTGTTATCTCAAGTTTGTATGAGAGAATCTTTTTGCTTCAAAACTCTTCACTAACAGCTCTTAAACTGTCCTGGGAGCAGGATATCGGTGAGGGAATCAGTGAGGATCAGTGGGATCAGATCCTGCACCGTGTTCACTCGTCCTCTCTGTGTGCGAAACACGGTTTAATTCAATGTAAAATCATACATCGGGTTTATTGGACTAAACTCAGACTTTCTCAAATCTACCCTGATGTCAGTCCCACCTGTGAGAGATGTAAACAAACACCTGGTTCACTAATTCACATGTTCTGGTCCTGCCCATCTCTTCAGAATTACTGGTCACAGGTTTTTAATACCCTATCAAGGGTACTTCAAGTCTCTTTGGATCCAACTCCATCAACAGCTCTTTTTGGGTTACTACCATCTACAGTAGGCCTACCAAAATTTAAAGCTGACTTTGTAGCTTTTCTTACTCTGCTAGCTAGACGTCTGATATTACTTCGTTGGAAGTTACCATTTCCCCCGTTACATGAAGCTTGGATCAGGGATGCTCTTCACTTAAGTAAGCAAGAGAGGATAAAACACACTCTGCGTGGATCTACCACTAAATTTTTCAGAATTTGGCAGCCATTCTTTGTTCTTGTTAACACCTTGCAGTTTCAAAGTATATCATAGTGGAAGCTGTTCCTCATCTTACTAAAAGCATCAGTTTTGCCTTTTTTTTATGTTGTTGTTTTTGTCAGTAGCTATGTACATATCCAATGTATGGAGGCAGGTAGGATTATATAATTGTGCCTCTTGTGTTTAAGCCTCCTGAGTGCCTGGAACTGATGGTCAATATTATCTATATTGATACCTTTAGGAAGACCGTGTTCTGTTCTTGTTATTGTTAGTATGTTTTGATAAGTGTGTATCTATGTATAACCTTTTGTATTTTGGCACATATTTACCCTTTTTTAAAAAATTATTATTATTATTTTATTTATTTATTTTAATTATTAATTAATTTTTTCATTTTTTTATTTTCATTTCTATTTTCATTTTATTATTATTATTATTATTATTATTTAATCATTTGGCTTTTCCTTTTTTTATGCTAGTTTATCACTTATCTTATTTATCTATTTATGTATTTACTTCTAAGCATCATTCTTATTTCATTCATGTATGTATGTATATGTATGCCTCTAGGTTGTATGGTTAAGTACATGTATTTATGTATGTATATTTCCCATTCTTATTACGGTTATTACTTTTATGATTCTTCTTTTTTATATATATATATATATATATATATATATACAATGGCGCCAACTTCTGGTCAACATTGGGGGGTCACAATATTTTTCTTCAGGCTGCTGTATTCCCAAGGGTAGGCTGCCTTGTCCAAAGTCCAGCCTTTTAGAATGTTAAAAAGGTTTATTTAGAAAATATCAGTAGGCTACTTAATTTTATTAATGTTAAATCTGGTTCAGATCTATGAAATAACGTTAATTGGCTGAATGGATGCGACGTATGAAGACATACACAAATTGAATGTCGGAGGGAGCATCCATTTTCCATCCTCGCATTTATGGACGTAGGCTAAACTGTTTTCAGTCATTATTTAGCCGAGGATTTGAAATTGCAAACGGGCCCTAAAAAATTGCGTTAGCCTATAGGATACTCATGTGTCGCATTTTTTTCCAGCTTGCCTCAAGACGCACGCAATATGCGCACACAATAATTATGCATGCAACGCGTGGTTCATGGGCTAAAGCCGCTGTCTCTTAATGCTATCCTACTACAACGCTATAGGCTACATACCTTCCATCATCCACGCATCTGCTGTGTTTAAATAGTACCGCATGCTGCAGACACATGGTTAATAGTACACCCTATCTTGACTGAAAATGAAATCCCAAGCTGCAAGTTAAAAGCCGATGTAACCTCAGGGCTATACTGAAGCATAAGCTACTGATTAAGGCAATGCGGGGCCTTTTTTAATAAGGCTAATGCAAGCCGTCTATGATTGCAGTTGCAGGTTTAGAAGCTGAATCTATATTGGAATTAATATTTAAGTCCAGAAAATTTCACGAAAGTTGGCAGTGGGCTTATTCATTAAATCGGCCGTTGCTTCATAAAAATAATACAGACCGGGTAACAAAAGACAAGTTGTCAATATCAATAGGCTTTTTTAATGAACTAGTTTAAGAGATATAATTGCATAATATAGCCTGCATGTCATTTTCCGGAAATAGGGGAGAGCTGGTACGAAAGTTACATTTTTCACATGGACGTCATTTTAAAAGATAACGTTACAGACCGAAACAAAATTTGGAGCGATTAACATTTTGTGTGCTCTGTCAATATCAGGTGCTAAATCATCACCATATATATTGACTTCGGCATAGTTTGACGTCGAACGTAAGTTGCGGATTGCTTCTTTCGACCCATCCAGCCGGGATGAAAGTAATGCACGGGCAGGGCAAAAGTAACGTAATCAAATTTACTGGAATCTTTTTTAAATTTCTCGTGAAAACAGAAGCAAAAACAGCCAGGCATTTGTTCTAAACATTTTAATTGGCTTCAAATGTTCCAAAAAGTGACCGTGAACATGTTTAATGTGCAAGGTCTATTTATAAAATTATCCCAGTGAGCAAGCACCTCCGCTCCGGATCTGCCGGCTCTGTGCCAACTCCAGCTGATCCGGCTCAGAGCCGGGGCAGATCCGGAGCGGAGGAGCTTGCTATCTGGGATGAAATTACTCATCACAGTTGTGACAGATATAATGAGTGGCACCCTCAGAGCATGCCTCATGCGACCACAGCAGACAAAGATGCACCGCACCCACACTTCTCCAGGCAAAGATGAGGCAAATGTCTCCCCACAAACAAGACATTCCTCATCCTTGCCCCGAGAAACTGTGGTTGCAGTGTGTCCACTAAGCCTCTTTTTTCTTTGGGAGTTTTGAAGGGGACTGTTTTCTCTGGCCCCTCTGCCGACTCCTCCTCCAAAGCAGCTTTCATCGGGGTGTCGGTCAGTATTGCTGTTGACCTGCAACATTCAATGAGATAATAGTCAGAATCAGCTTGTTTTTATACAATCAAGAGAACCAGGACGAGTTAAAAATGACACTATGCCCACCTCTTTCGGCTTCTCCTTTTACTTTCTTTCCTCGAGCCAGCCTTTGGATATGGGCGAAGCTTTTCTGGGCTGAACCTCTGTACTGGCGTGCCACTAGATGTTCCTGGAACCACTAGCATACCTGGATAGATGGTATGCGCTGGCGATGGAGCTGGCGCTGGTGATGGAGCTGGCCCTGGCACTGGGGATGGAGCTGGTGCTGGTGTAGGACGGTCGGTCACGTAAGCTGGAGCAAAGTCTTCCTCACTGAAAATTTCTGGATTCAAGGGCCAGATACCGGTATACTCGAACCCAGACAAAATGCTGCTTGGTGTCGCAGCTTGAGGCAGAGCTTTAGCCACAAGACTCGGGATGTTGTAGATGGTCAAAGTTCTTCCAGGGTTCATTCGCATCCAATTGTCTGCTGCACTGTTAATGTAGTGCTTCAGAGGGCCAAAAACGCTTCGGTCTAGCGGCTGAAGACGGTGGGAGCAGTGGGGTGGAAATGACAGGAGTACAATGCCCTGTGACTTGCAAAAGTCAATAGCTACCACGGAGAGGTGTGATGCATGATTGTCTAAGAGTAGCAGCAACTTTGACTCCGGGGTCACGCGGGTGTGTCTTGCAAAATGCTGTAAAAAGGCCAAAAAATCTGTCTCCTCCATCCACCCCAATCCATTGGCAGAACCAGTGGAGCCAGGGGGACCATCCCGGATGAAGTGGTCATGGAACTTCTTCCTTGGGAAGATAAAGTAAGGGGGAACAAAGTTGCCTTGTGCGTTGGCAGCAAAGGCAACGGTCACCAATGTCCCTCTTTCCCCGGAAGTCACAGCACCGACCTGGCGCTGGCCCTTGGTGGCTATGACTTTGTCTGGCACTTGAACCGTTCTGGTACCTGAAATAATCAGTGAAATGAATTATTGCTGGTGCAAATCATTGGTGCTTTTAAATTTATCATCCAAATATAAATTTTTACCTGTTTCATCCATGTTCCAAATGTCATTTGCCTCAAAATTATAGCGGGTGAGGGCAGTCTTTAGGTTGTTAAAAAACGCGGTCTCCTTGGTCTTGTTGAAGCTGGTGGAACGGGACATGCTGGTGGCCTGAGGTCGATGGATGGACAGGGTTCTGTTGCGCTCGAGGAAGGAGGTGAGCCAATCCTTCCCTGCCATCTGGTTTTTCTTCCATGAACATGGAGTTTTGAGGCTAATATTTTCGGCCAGCTCATATGCAAACTTTCGCACTTAAAAAAAGCATAAAAAAGAGGTTAATTCCCAGATAGCAAGCACCTCCGCTCCGGATCTGCCCCGATCTGCCCCGGCTCCAGCTGATCCGGCTCAGAGCCGTGGCAGATCCGGAGCGGAGGTGCTTGCTATATGGCGGTAGTGGTGTAGCTCTGTCTGCGGTGTTACTTGCACCTCTTTAGGACTCAGGCCAAAATATATATCGGCTGCTCTCTTTATATATGCCTGCAGTCTCTTCTCCTGTTCTTCTGTGAAGACTTTGTTGTGAGCCCTGTACCCCGGGGCCCTGGTCTGCTGCCCTCTTGCCTCTGCCCTCCTCTTGCAGTACCTGAACAGGGTGACATGACAAATGCCATGCACCGCTGCTGCCCTCCTTATACTATCGCCTCTTTGGACATCAAAAAAGGCCCTTTGCGTAAACCTCCGGGTCAACCATTCCTCTCTGGGTAGTTCTGACCCTAACTCTGGGCATTTTCTGTCAGTAAAACATAACACACATTTTTATGGAGCTTTTAAACACAAAATGCGGCCACATTAGCAGAGAGGGACGAACGTAACTGTTGCTACTTCAGTCCGACGGTGACTCCTGACATTTGAACGAGGATTACTTCCAAAGTGGAAAAATTCTGACATTTCAAACTGCACCATATGTTGCGGAACTAAATCACCGATCATTTCATCATAAATATGACACATGGAGCGATAAAGACAATCTTTAAATCGAAAAAGTTTAGCATTCGGTCTGAATTTACTCACCGTTGTGGCAAAAACAGTCTTCTCGGTCTTGTGCCGCGAGGAAGACTGGACGCCTCAAGAATGTTCGTGGTGCTGGAGAGGGGCGAGCTGCACATGCTGACCTAGTATGACGCATCGAAGTGCGGATGGCTGTGAGTAAATCGCCGTGTTACTTTCGTCCAGAGTTACTTTCGCACCGGCGCTCCCCTATTATGTTAATTAACTACGGTACTTTAATATTTTATTGCGTTTAATCTCAGCAAGGGAAATTCTGAAGCCAACGTCACAATTCATTTCCAATATGTATCCAGCTGGACGATGAAAATGAGGTCCAGATACAAGTAATTAATCCTACTTGCGATAGAGCGCTGTCTCTCGATGGAAACATTTGAGCGAAGTCACGAAAAACGGAATACTTCTGTCAAAAATTAGGGTGTGCATTTTATTATTGCCAATTATGGAATTGCTTACTTATTATTTTAGGTGTAATTTGTTTTTTTACACATTTATGTTTAAAAATAGCCTGTTTTTTAACCTTAATTTGTCTACTGCATTGCCAAAAACCAATGAATCCCGCCAAAATTTACTTTTCAAGTACCTTCTCCATATAAAGCACATGTCTAAATTATCATGTTGAAAAACCTATTTATTTATCCACATTTCTGTGAAAAATAAAATTGTACCGTTTTTCGTGCCTGCGCTCATATGGAAGTGGGGAACACTTTGTATTAAGGCGATTGCATATTATTAACGTATTCACGTACGCGAAAGCATTAAAACGAACCAAGGTACATTGAAAGTAACCGTTCAGGGGTACATTTCCGAAAACCTTGGTTTGAACCGGACTATGGAAGTTGCTGAAAGTTAGCAAATAGCAACACTTTTGGGAAACAACCCTAGCTCACTAAATTACAGTACGGTTGCCCATTCTGTTACAATCATCCCGAGTTGCTTGGCTACAACAGCAGCTAAAGACAATGTGTTATTCACTAACAGATTTTTTTAGAGTAGGCCACGGCAACGAATCAAGGACGCACATTTTCTGGACATTACTATTAATTCCAATATTGATTCAGCTTCTAAACCTGCAACTGCAATTGTAGACGGCTTGAATTAGCCTTTTTTTTTTTTTTTTAAAGGTCCCGCATTGCCTTAATCAGTAGCTTGACTGAACGGGCCAGACGGACTACGAAAACTTGCGGTTTTAATATTGCGGGGTTTTTGCACCCCCAACCTTAACTTTGGAGGTGCAGGAGACCCAATGCCCCCCCACAAATGGCGCCTATGTATATATATATATACATATCGGGTATTCATCATTTACTTGTCTCATTGCTTGTTATATGTTTATTCTTTTATTATCTATTTTCTTATTTATTAAGTTTTTTTTCTTTTGTCCAATGCTAAGATGCACAATTCTATTGTTGACTAAGTGCCAAAAATCCTATTGTTGCCTAAGTGCCAAAAATCAAATAAAAAGAGTGTTGAGAAAAAAAAAAGTGTTCCCATGGCAACATGTTCCGTCTGGGCGACTTAAAACGTGCTCCAAACAAATTGCCCCAAGCTATACTATAAGTGTTCCAAACGGCATCTAAAATTATGAAGTAGTTTTTAAATGAGAGCAAAAACAAAATGCGGCGGAGATGGCGGTCAAATGGGGATGAAAACCATATACCCTACGATGAGGTACATCGTGGTGTATAGTAAAAAAGCCGCTTTGCAACAGCAAAAAATGAATGACCAAATATTCTTAAACTCATATTCTTTAATATGCGATAGGACTACTGTAAATTTGCAATGGTGCAAGAAGTTAGGGTTATTGGTGGGATAAGATTTTATTAAAATCATGCTGTATATAAGAAAAATAATGGAGAAACAAAACGAAGAAATCGGTAAAACTGAGTATACTATTGTTATCACAGTCAGATAATATTCAATCTATAATTTAATTTCACTTTGTTTGACTTGGCCGAGAAACAAAAGTAATTTTTCACAACTCCATCATAGGACCTCTCTGGCTTCAATAGCAGCAACAGTGCTGCTTTTTGCTGTTTTTATATTTTTACATTCTTCATAACTCCATAATTACGACCCTCTCCTCTTAGATTATATTTAATCTAGAAGAATGTTTTTTGTAAGATTTTATTAATCACCCAGCAGCAATCACATTACATCCAATGAATAAGTGCACACATCAACCAACATGAATAGATCTACAAATATGAATCTTAATTACAATTTTCCAAGTGTCTACCTGAGTACGCGCGTGCATAATTTCAAGTGTCCAACAGTGTAAAACGTCATTTATTTCTCCCATTAGGCCGCAGTCCCATTGGTGCGGGTCGTGGTCTGTGCTGGCGGCGCCCCCTGGTGCGCGGGGGGCAGACGTCCCACAAACCCCCTGACACTGGATCAAGGAAAGTCTTTGAAGAGAAATATACAGTACGCGATCGGTCAATAGGAGCAATCTGATATACAATATGGCAGATCGCTAAGGCGGATATGATCGCCGATAATGGTGGATCAACGGTCAAAATGAAGACGAGTGAACTTCCGCCCATAACCGCGCGTGGTCGAATGCTAGCAAATATAATTGCGATTTATAATGTTAAGTTCCAAGACGTGAACTCCGTCTTTGACTCGAATTTAGCGTTTATTTGAATTCTGCGGTTTTTTCATGTTCATATCTGTGTATCAATGATAGTATTCGACTGCGAAGCTGCACAATGCTCATTGCCTTTCGTCATGCATGCATTGGCTTGGCGAAGCTGGTCTTGTTACAGGATGTGCGGACCTCGACAAGAAATTCTGTTTATGCATCTCGTCTCCCAATTTACGACAGTTTTGCGCTATATCAGATCGCTTTTATTGCTGAGAGGAAATTGAATTAATAAGCCCCTTCGTAATTACACTCTGCACACGCGCGATTTCCCTGTGTTGACCTTTTACGAAAGGTCATTTGTACATAAACGCGAATCAAACAGCTTTTTCAGCTATCGAATGTAACGGTGAGCCCACGTTGAATCACAATATCGAGGTTGAACATTACGCTGCACATGAGCTTAGCTCCTTCCTAGACTATCATTAGCGAGAATTTGCTCAGAATTTCATACTGGTAAAGTATAATGTACGGCTTTCAAGAGTTAAGTGGATTAGATGTATACATTTTGATGCTTGCATCTTAAGCTTTGAAGTGGCTGTAACTGTCCTTAAAGGTGCCCTGTGTAATGGACAGCCAAAAATTAAATTCAACTCTTAACACTCCAAAGAAAAAGGGGGCAGTATACCTGCAGAAAGTGAGTTGGTCTACCCTAGCGTAACAATCGAGAAATGGCACAGTCTCTCCTCTCATCAAGCCTACTGTCCATGATTCGCCCCCACCTTCCCAACGACCCCATAGCCGACTATCTACAATCCAAACAGGGCCGCTCTGACTCCAAAACTCTGAGATATAAACACATGAACGAACGTCAGTTGATGTCAAGTGATTCTGTACTATAACATCTTCAAGCTACTCCCCTTCACCCAATCCAGTAAATATGTCCAAATTACGTGTCATTGTTCATTCGAAATAAATTCATTAGCTTGATAACATTTGCTGCTATTTAGAAAGCTAGCGTCAACGTAACGTTAGCTAATGTTAAGCGCTAATGCTGAACCAACATTTGCGTGAATAAATCTATTTAATGCCGGACTTTACCATAACCAGTCTCTGATCCCAAAATCAGCAGCCAGTCGATCGCCGCTGTTAGTTGACCATCACTTTACCGTGCGTCATCAAAACAGTTATAGTGGAGTTCAAAATTATAAAGTAATCTTAGCTGCACGTGTAAAAGTAAAACTAGGGACAAGATCATTTTAGAACATTACGTATGCCACCTGCCTGATGATTATTTCACAGTATGCAACCAGTTTGCCTGATATGCAGTCTACATTAGCAAGACCTCTTCTAGCAATCAAATATCATTAGTTACAACTAAACATTCTGTCATGTTTCATTACATTACGCAAAGTTTACCGTTACATTTTGTGCGTTCATTTAGGGTTCATTATCATTGAAGCCATTTCAAGCTTCTTAGCTAATGTACCTTCCACACGATTGACATCAGGTTAAAGCAGGCCCTCAAGCCGTGCAATTTATTTGTGCTCTGCAGTTTTGGCCCGCAAACCGCCACCCATGGCAGAAACTGGTATTATGACACAGGACGGTGCGCAGCTAGTGATTTAGCGTGCTAATTCAGGTTGATATCTCTGCAGCACTATACTGTGGGATTTTTTTAAGAGTTCGCTGTATTCCTCCGTACTTTTGTAAGTAGAAAAATAAATGCAGGCACGTCTTAGTTTCAAAGTGGATAGTTTAATAGAGTAGAGGAACTAGTGGGTCTGTTCCCCAAGTACAGATGAACAAGAACCAACAACTGAGGGAAAATGTGAACACTTATAGCTGAAAGTTCAAAGGATGCAAAGGAACAAATGGTAATTTGCCTAAAGTGATAGGAGGTGGGGGGAGAGACAAACAAGGTGAGGGGAAATTGGGGTGTGGGCTGAGGGGTGATGAGGTTAACACACAGGGCTGAAGGGTGATGAGGTTAACACACAAAGGAAATGATCAAGGAATTATATACAAGAAGCATTGGGGCCAGACAAGGTTGTGTATTGGCCCTCCACAATGTGCAAAACTTCAGAGGGCCTATCTGCTGTTGGCACCCATGTTTTCCAACATTCCATACTTTTTTTTTTTTTTTTAATTAGAGGGGTGTACCAATAAGAATATAACAAAAATAAACTTTTACACCAAAATGTATGGAGAATATAAGTGGTAAAAGAAAAAACAGGCTAAACAACAAAAAATCTCAAGAGGTTATTTCTGAGCCATCCCACAGCTTTCTTTGCTATCAATGGCTACTCCAACTGCTTTTTCCTGATTATGACACCAGAAACACTGAATTAGATTCCTGGGGAAACTATATTCGCCACGAGTTTCAAGTTTCAGACTGTAGTTTTCAGCAGACCATCCATATTGCCTCAGAACTATGGCCTCTGCCTGGGCCGAGCTCACCTTTGCTTTTGCTTTGAGCCTTGCACAAAATCACTCTCTATGAGAGAGCTCTTCCTCTGAGCATGGATACCTGCACACACATTTGATGAAATAGACAGCTGGGTATCATCCCATAGGGTCAGTATGCTGATCTCACTGGCATTAGTGTATGACTGTACACTATACACACAGTGTATTAGTGTATTAATGTATGAGAGTGATCCCCATCTAAACAGTGAAGTTTGGTGCGGGAAACAGGATACAGGGAGTGACGTACATCACATATTATTAAATGGAAATCCTGTGAGCTGACTCAGAATACACCACTGAAACCTACATCCCCGCACACCCCACTCCCATCTCCTCTTTTGGCTGAATGCAGATTGCAAAGGAGGTCAGTTAACACAGACAATTTAAACAACTCCAACCTTTAAACAATTTGCAGTACTGACTGCGCCAAACAATGTAATTTGTCCAAACCTTTCAGATATTAACTCCTTCAACCCCACAGCCCTCTACAGAGGGCTGACCAACATATTCCCTTCAACCCCAAATTCCTGCAGGGAAAATTCAAACAATCTGACTAATTGATTGGAACATATCAGGTTACATTTAATGGGATTCCAGAGATAACAGTAAGATACAATGTCCAGATAATGACCAGCCCTCTACAGAGGGCTGTGGAGTTGAAGGGTATAGTGATGCTAGAATATCTGGGGTTGAAAGAGTTAAATATCTCAAAATAATTATCATACGGAACAGTGTATAGAGAAATCAAAAATGGTGTTAAACCAAATAACATACAACAAAATAATATGAGACCCAATAACATAAATCAATTTTAAACAGTTCAAACCTTTCACCATATTGGTCAGTGTAATCTGTCCAAATCGTAATATCTTTTCTAATACTGATCATGCACAGCAGTGTAATTTGAGACACCAAAAATGATATGAGATCCAATAAACTTCATGAAAATAGCATGAGACCCAAAAAAATATATACATCATCATCCCATCTTTTTTTCTTTTTTTTTAAAAAGGTCCAAAAATGATGCCTTCTCTGGGAATAGGGAGCAGAAAAACATTTTCAACAAGCTTGTTTTTTTTTTTCCTTTTTCATGTTCCAAAACAGTGTTCTTTTACAGCATTTTTTTCCCCCAAATTTATTTATTCTTTGACTTGAAAAAACACATACTTGTGTGTTAAGAAGGTAGGGTAACCCACCTCTGCACCAGTCCAGCTGCTTGATTTTTCCCATTTCCTCAGAGGTTGAATTTCTATATTCTTATTTCTCATTGTCATGAGCATATAAATTTAGATGCATCATTGTTAGACAAATGAAATATATTAGTTCACGCTTCAAGACCCATCTCCCCATGTTAAACTGCCCCTTACAGAAAACTGCATAATTACATTGTGACAATGTGTCCATTCAGTCCTTTTTTTTTTTTAATCCGCAGTGGTGCGTGTTCATACAGTTCACCTGAGACACTGCCTGTGTTTTGTGTGGCTGATACTTCACCATTTTCCCCTTAAGTCTGATGTCCAAACTGCAGCCAGCGATACAGTCCTTGCTTGACATCACGTACAGGCCATGACATTCACAGGAACCTCCCTCTTGGTGCTGATATCCAATAACAGCCTGCTGCAGGGCATCAGGGACAAAGCTTTCATTTCCATTTATTCTGTAGGGGAGACAAAAACCAAGTGCGAGTGTATATTCTTATGCAGTTTAATTACCTTTTCACATTGGCATTGGTATCAAGGTCATGTTTATTGTACATTTTACACTGATCCCCATGATATACAAATATCGTCTTGGTCTGCCATGCTGTAGTTAATTTCAAATTTGGTTCCCCAAGTTTGTCCATGACTTCGCAAATACCTTCGAATTTGATTGTGAACGATTGCGAATATGGCATAGGAATTTTTTGCCCTCTGATAGGACCAAAGTGCTGCAGAATTCTGGTGATGAATTATGCATAATTGTCCCTTCCTAGTCATTTTGGAAATCCCCATTGCGATAACACCTGTTCCCACAAGACATGAGCTGTAGTAGTAGGTTCCCCATAACCTTGACAGCAGACAGTAGATCTGTAAATGTGGGGGAGCCCTCAGTCTGAGACTGTTCTGTCTGAGGCTCCTGTACACCCAACTGTTTTAGTCCTTTTCCTTCCCTCCCCCCTCCCTTTGACCAGCACTGTCGCTTGGAATGGCCAACACGCTGGCAATTGACACACACACAGGGACTGCTACACTCCTTCTGAATGTGGCCTAGCTTCCCACAGTTAAAACATCGGACCTGGTCCCTATTATGTGACAACACAGCAATCTTTTTCTTTGACTTGTTTGGGACTCACAGATTTGAGACTCATTCCATGCCATTAAACAGTCTTGGATATCTCTATATGTGCTGTCTGATTGGCTGTGCACCCAATTCCTATTAAACTGTAATAATAAATGTTGGCAAGTAGGGGACACATGATCTTTGTATTTATTGATGACCAAACTCCAGAAAACCGGGTCATCACCAGTCAGCTCTGCTCTGGCCCTCCAACTCTGTTCGATTGTAGACACCAACAAATGTTCTAGGAAAGTCGGTAGGATGCTGGCCCTCCTTTGGTACAAATTCAAGGATTTTGGTCATGTCTGCAACCACGCCGATAATTAACAGCTTAGACATTAATCTCAACCTAGTCTCGTGATTTCGAAAAACAACAGGACTTCCGTGACCATGCACAAATTCCAAGAATCTTAAACTGATGGAGGAAGCACCGATTGTAATAATTTACAACAGTCTTTATCTGTTAGGGGAGTGCATTCGCTGTAGCACTTGCACCTTGTCAACAACTGCGGTCGGGTCGCTAACTCCATCCCATGCAGGTAGCTGTTGCTGCAGCGTGCTCAATTCTGACAGAGTTAGGTCACGACACATCTCTCGGTCCTCATATTCATACGTGATCGCCCCATTCACGGGATTATGTGCCCCCGTGTACGTACTCTGCGAGTGACTATTGGAGCAATTTTAGCACTTTTTTGTCTTGACTGATTTAGTGCCTGTCGAGGTCTAGCATTTCTTGGGACCGTTTTTCGGCAGTTGGAGTGAAGCGAGTCAGCGATAGCTGCGTTAGATTTGGTATGCAATTCCAGTTCCTCATCAGTACTTTCATTCTCACAGTCTTGCTCAGCCACATCCAACAGGGGAGCTGCCTCTGCCTGTCTAAGTTCCCAATCATCATCATCTGACTCGCTGTGCCCCACTGAAGTTCCCAAACCAAGAGCTGCTATTCGCCGTTTCATTGCCAAATTTGTTTGCTTTTGCTGCAACATTTTTTCCTTCATCAATTTTAACTTCTGAACAATGGCCCGATCCTTATTTTCCCCAGACACATTCCATAACTCTCTATATGCTATTTGCGCATCCCGTAGTTGTTCCTGAGTTTTACCCAGTTCCGCAGATGTGACATTCAATTTCTCCCTCAACTGACAAATTTCCTTTCGAAATTCTAAATGAGACGTGGCATGTACCATGCGCTCAGCCGCAGAGGCCTCCAACTCCCTGGAATTTATCTCCAGTTTGCTTTCCAAACTCTCAATATTACTTAGCAAATCAGGAATCTGCACGACTCTATCCTTCAGTAACTCAATTGTTTGGACCATAGCCATCATACAATTAGCCTTTCGCCTTTTCTGGTTTTTCTCAGTTTCATTGCGTTTTTCACATGCAGTTTGAAGATATTCAACAACATCCACTTCCTGTGGTACATTATAAAAATTCTCCTTGCTATGCTTGGCCAAATATCCTGCGGCCCACGATTTCCAATCCTTTTCAGCCATTCTTAAACTCCTCAACCAATGGACAAACTTACTTTTGGTACTTGAAAATTGTCCAAGGTCTGTGTAACTTTATACAAGCCCCTGCTTAGAACACCGCACACATGCACAGTCAATTCTAGCCACTTGTATTTTAAAACATTACACAATTTTCAGAAACTATTCCTCTACAATATTACATGCAGAAATATTTCATACTCACAAATGCACGTGGTTCGTCCGTGCCCTCAAGTCCGTTTCTCCTCAGTCGGGGTTGGTGAATGGATTCCAAATGTATACCTCTTGCCGTATTCCTCTTTTGATCGCGGAGTTGACATAAAAAAGTGAAGCCCACTTTGCCTGTAGTCCAGTATCAAAAAAGATCCCAATAATCAACCTCCCCATTTTTTTTTTTTTTTTTGAAAAAACGGAACAAGAACGACGGATTTGGGCTGGCTCGCCAATAATGTGGGATTTTTTTAAGAGTTCGCTGTATTCCTCCGTACTTTTGTAAGTAGAAAAATAAATGCAGGCACGTCTTAGTTTCAAAGTGGATAGTTTAATAGAGTAGAGGAACTAGTGGGTCTGTTCCCCAAGTACAGATGAACAAGAACCAACAACTGAGGGAAAATGTGAACACTTATAGCTGAAAGTTCAAAGGATGCAAAGGAACAAATGGTAATTTGCCTAAAGTGATAGGAGGTGGGGGGAGAGACAAACAAGGTGAGGGGAAATTGGGGTGTGGGCTGAGGGGTGATGAGGTTAACACACAGGGCTGAAGGGTGATGAGGTTAACACACAAAGGAAATGATCAAGGAATTATATACAAGAAGCATTGGGGCCAGACAAGGTTGTGTATTGGCCCTCCACAATGTGCAAAACTTCAGAGGGCCTATCTGCTATTGGCACCCATGTTTTCCAACATATACCTTGTCATCTTTTTTATGACATCATTGCTCTTATTTCTTCTCATTCTTTTGTTGTGTCTAGCTCATTTTTTGGATATTTTGACCTCAATTCTTACACAGGGCACCTTTAAGTAATGTGGGTAAATTAATGAGGGCCATCTAATATTTTTTTATTACACCTTTTGCTGTTCATTACTAGAAGCGTGCGTGAAGGCATAGTAATTTAAGCGAGGAGACAATTAAGTTGGAAGCATTTTCATTAAGTCAGTTTTACGACCTATTCCTTAACACCAACGAGCATTGATTTGGAGGTAAACATTAAGACCAAGTTGTATTTATCCGCTACTGGTAAAGCGAACTGAGTTATTTAAGCTGGTTAATTTGAAACAATATGAACAGGTTCATTTCCATTACATTGCAAGCAGTCCTACTGCAGCTTGCAGGTTTAACGCCAAGTTTGCCCGCCGGCGTCTCCCAAAAAAGCGAGAACCATAGCTGATACTCTTGCTACCGAAGCCAGCCTGACTAGCCTAATCCATAAGAAAAAAAAAATATACAGCCAACAAACCCAATAAAACGGGGCATGTTTGGCATTTTTAGCACAATTTGATTGTTTAAGTGCTGGGGCATTAAAACCGAAAGCTGAATGGCCGAGTAGAGTGAATGGCGTTTATGTTCATGCAGCTTTTAAATTTGTAAATTGCGATTTGAGACATCATAAGTGAATTCACTTTCTCCAATTTATTTCTTCAGTAATTTCTTTGATTAGTTATTTTGTTATTTAGAATAGGCTATTGTTATGACTTGAAAATCAAAACAAAGAAAACCAGCAATGACAACTTAAACAATTTTATTCTTCACTGATTAAAAAAAAAAAACTTCTACAAATAATCCACTGTTTAATCTTATTATAACACTCTAATGCCACTATGTAACTCTGTTGCCAAAACAAAAACTCTGCCTCTACTGACCAAAATCACAGCATTTATATAGACGAGCAACATTCTGGAAAGATCTACGGGATTCCTGGATAATCCTGCCCCCTCCAGGCAGGAAGATGCCAGAAGCTTCAAGAAAGCACTCGTCTATTTTAACACAAAGAAGTGCTATTGCATCAGATCATGTTTTTCTACAGACATACCACCAGAGGGTGCTAAATGATAACAAAATAAACAAATCGCTGACCAGTCATAATGGGCATTTAAATAGTGTCTAACAAATCTCCATTTACAAATGATATACAGTGCTGTACACAAAATACTCATACATAACACCTCTCCCTCTTTAAGAAAAGAAAGGTTTGCTAAAGCTTTCTTTTGTAAAAATTAACACAGTTTTATAATCAGTATAATCTTGAACTTTACAAAAAAGTATCATTGATCATTATAACAATCATATACATACCACTGCAATTTTCACAATCAAATAGAAAAGTAAAATTTACATTTTTCACGATCAAATAGAAAAGTAAAATTTACATTTTTCACAATCAAATAGAGATGTAAAATTTACATGCGTGAAAGTGCATCCGGAATAACATTATCTTTTCCCCTGATGTGAGAAATATCCAAATCATACTCTTGCAAAAGTAAACTCCGTCTCAGTAATCTTTGATTCTTGTTTTTGATCTTATGCAAGAATGTGAGGGGATTGTGATCACTGAAGACCTTGATGGAAGTAGCTGAACAAGTCAAATAAATTTCAAAATTTCAAAAGAATTGCCAAACATTCTTTTTCAATTGTTGAATAGTTTTTCTGATGTTTATCAAACCTTTTGGAAAAGTAACAAACAGAATGATCTACTCCATCAGTGTCTTCTTGCAGTAAAACTGCGCTTGCACCAATATCACTGGCATCAACAGCCAACTTGAACTCCTTTTTGAAATTAGGAGATAAGAGAACTGGTGCATTTTTGAGGATAGCTTTCAGTTGGTCAAATGAATTTTGACATTTTTCATCCCAAACAAATTTTGCATTTTTCTTCAATCAATTTGTCAAAGGTTCAGAAATGATGGAGAAATTTTTACAGAATTTTCTGTAGTAGCCAGCCATCCCTAGAAATCTCATTAGTTGTCTTTTAGTTGTAGGCTCAGGAAATTCAGTGATAACTTTTTTACTTTTGCATCAATTGGTTGACTTGACCCTGTCTACACAATATGACTTAAGTAAACAACTGTAGCTTTACAAAAGTCACTTTTAACAAGGTTGATAGTCAGCTTGGCATCACTCACTCTCTGAAAGAAGTTTCTGATGTAGGTGAGGTGCTCTTAGAAGCTGTCGCTGGTGATGGTAATATCATCAATATGGGCCTCACATCCTGGTAGTCCAGCAATCACTCTGTTTACCAGACGTTGGTAGGTGGCCAGAGAATTTTTCATTCCAAAGGGCATGACCTTGTATTGGTATAATCCATCTGATGTGACGAAGGCAGAGATCTCCTTCGCTCTGTCTGTTAGAGGGATCTGCCAGAAGCCCTTGAGGAGATCAAATTTGGTGACATACTTTGACTGTCCAGCTTTGTCAATGCAGTCATCAATCCTGGGAATAGGATATGAGTCCGTTTTTGATAGAGCGTTCGTTTTCCTGTAGTCCGTCACCATTCTATATGTTCCTTTGGGTCTCGGAACTAGGATGCATGGAGAACTCCAGTCACTGTTACTTAATTCAACAAAGTCATTTTCAAGCAGGTATTTGACTTCTTGTTTAAGGTATTTCTGCTTCTCTGGATTCATTCTGTAAGATGCTATTTTACAGGCTTGGCATCATCTTGTAGGATGACATCATGGTAAACCATATCAGTCCTTGATGGAACGTCGGGGAATACGTGACTATATTCAAATATGAGCTGCTTTAGCTGTTGTTGTTGAAAAGGGTCCAGGTGGGACAACTTGCTGTCAATATTTTGAAGAATGTCTGAATTTTCAAGTTTGGCTGGACCGGTTCATTATCCAAGGGGCAGTCACAACCTTCTTCAGAATTTTCCAGTTCAATTGTATTTACCACATTGACTGGCTTTTGCTTAGTGTCTCTGTCAATGTATTCTTTCAGCATGTTGATGTGACACATTTGTTTTTGTTTCCTCCTTCCAGGGGTTAAAATGACATAATTTAGATCACTGACCTTTTTGAGGACAGTGTAAGGGCTGAAATATCAGGCTCTTAGTGGGTTTCCAGGAACTGGCAAAAGCGCCAGGACTTTGTCACCAGTTTTAAAACTTCTATCTTTTGAATGAAGGTCATATCTGGCTTTCATTTTGCCCTGAGCCTCTTTGAGATTAGACTTAGCAAAGTCACAAGCCTTAGAGAGACGATTATGGAAGTCAGAGACATACTGAAGGAAGTTCATTGGGACATCATCTTCAGCCAGCAACTTTTCCTTCAGAAGCTTCAGAGGTCCACGGACTGTATACCCAAAAACAAGCTAAAAAGGACTGAACTCAAGAGATTCCTGAACAGCTTCACGGGCAGCAAACAGAAGAAGATGGACACCTTCATCCCAGTCTTTCTCTGTGTCCAGGCAGTAGGTCCTCAACATGTTCTTCAGGGTTTGATGGAACCTCTCCAAAGCACCTTGACTCTCAGGATGGTAAGCTGATGACCTGTATTGTTTAATACCAAGCTCATGCATAACTTGTTGAAATATGCCAGACATGAAATTTGACCCTTGATCAGACTGAATAGACTTAGGAAGACCAACAAAGCAGAAAAACTTGGTAAGAGCCTTGATAATAGTCTTCGCCTTGATATTACGAAGTGGAATTACCTCAGGAAACCGAGTGGAAGCACACATGATAGTCAGTAGGTACTCACAACCAGATCCAGTCTTCGGCAATGGTCCAACACAGTCAATGATGATCCGACTGAAAGGTTCTTCAAAAGCGGGAATGGGCTTAAGTTGAGCCTTTGGAATATTCTCATTTGGCTTCCCAACCATTTGACAAGTATGACAGGATTTGCAGTACTCCTGTACATCGGACCTCATGGAAGGCCAGAAGAAATTATTCCTGACACGTTGAAGGGTCTTCTTGATACCCAAGTGACCTGACATGGGATTGTCATGGGCCAGACTAAGAGTTCCTTGACGCTAAGACTTTGGAAGAACAATTTGATGGGTGATCATCTACTCTTCATCAGCAGAAACATCAGGTGGACGCCACTTTCTCATAAGCACACCATTTTTGTAGTAAAAACAGACAGGAACTTGAGTAGCCTCTTGTTCACTTGCAGCCTGTGGTAGAAGATGTGCTAGATCATGAGCTTGTTGTTGCCCCTGAATAAGTTGTTTCTGAGACAGAATGTCAAAAGAATGACCTGGCAAGGACAAGTCTGAAGATTTCCCAGACATCTCAGGACTGGAAGGTTCCTGATGAAAAGACTGCCCAACAAAGGTGTCAGCCAGGTTGAAGTCCAGGTCAGCATCATCTTGAATAGCCTTTTTGGCCATAGAACGAGTAACTGCACATGAAGGATAGAGTTCTGGAATTTCCTCCTCTATAGAGTCAGATTCTTGATCAATCAAAGGAGTGTCAGTTACAACAGGTAGTGCACAACCTTATCCCCAGCAAGATCATTACCAAGAAGCAAATGAACACCTTTGAAAGGAAGAGAAGACCTAACACCAACAGTAACAGGCCCAGAGACTAAGTCTGATTTGAGATGAACATTATGGAGAGGTACACTTGTAAAACCTCATTCTACTCCCTGAATAAGGACATTAGCCTGAGTAGATGATTTGTCCGAAAAAGGCAGAATATCTGCAAGAATAAGAGATTGGGAAGACCCAGTATCCCTTGAATTCGAACAGGAGCAGATGAGGAAAAATCATGTGAAAGTGAGACAAAACCATCGGTGATGAATGGCTCAAAACCCTCCATAACAGAATCAGACACAGAAGGTAGAAGATCAGGTGAACTGACCTTTAATAAAAGAGATTCTCTCCTAGTGAAAGCACTTGGCTTGGTTTCTTCTCGTTGTTGTTTTTTCTTGAGAGCATAACACTCAGAAATAAGGTGACCTTGCTTTTTGCAGTATTGGCAACACACAGAAGGTAAAGAATCAGAGGATTGCTTCTCACTGGAAGGTTTCCTCTCAGAAGTGGCCTTAGAATCATTGGAAGTGTTATTAGAAGAAGTCTTGTACTGAGACTTGCTTTGAAATTTAGAAAAAGTGGATTCTTGGACAAAAGAAGACTTACGAGTTAATGCATAACTATCAGCTAGGGTGGAAACATCTTGCAAAGTAATGGCTTGTTTCTCCTCAAGGAAAGTCTTGATATCAGGCTAGATACATCTTTTGAATTCCTCAACTAAAATAAGTTGCCTCATTCTGTCAAAATCTTTCTCAACTTTCATGGAATTACACCACTGATCAATCAACTGTTCCTTCAACCTGCCAGATTCAGCATGAGTTTGACTGGCTTCCTTGCGAGAATTCCTAAATTTTGGCCTGTAAGCCTCGGGGACCAATTCATAACCCTTCAGAATGGCAGATTTGACAAAATCATAATCAGAACACTGTTGTACAGATAACTGGTTATAGATTTTCCTAGCTTTACCAGTAAGAACACTTTGTAACATCATTGTCCAGTGCTCTTTTGGCCATTTCAAATTTTCAGCAATTTTTTTCAAAATGGGTAAAGTATTAGTCTACATCATTTTCTAGAAAGGGAGGAACAAGTCTGATGTGTTTAACCACATCAAAATGATCAGAAAGTCCAAAAGATTTTGTAACAGTACCTGCTTCTATTTTCTTAATTTCCAATTCGTACTGCATCTTTTTTTCTTCTAGTTCTTTCTCCCTCTCCAACCTTCTTTCTTCCAGTTCTCTCTCCCTCTCCAACCTTCTTTCTTCCAGCTCTAGTTGTTTTTGGCGTAGCTGAATCTCAAGTCTTTGCAGCTCTGTTGCAGACACTTCCACATCTTTTATCAATTCTGCTGCTTCTTCCCCAAAGATATCTTCATCGATGAAATGTTGCACTAAAATGTTGAATATTTCTTGTTTCTTCATTGATGATTTCACATCAGATGATCCAAGGGTTGAGGCTATTTGCAGCAAGTCCTTCTTCTTTGCCAGCACAATTGATTCCTGGGTTGGAGTTTTCAAAAAATTTTCAACATCAAAAGTCATGATTGCTGGTTGTTCAAATAGTCACAAGATTTAAAAATGATAGATCAGCTTAAATCTTCGGTGAATCCAATCGTTGATCTAATGAATGGTTTATCTAGGTGGAACCTCCAATTTGTTATGACTTGAAAATCACAACAAAGAAAACCAGCAATGACAACTTAAACAAATTTATTCTTCACTGATTAAAAAAAAAAAAAACTTCTACAAATAATCCACTGTTTAATCTTATAATAACACTCTAATGCCACTATGTAACTCTGTTGCCAAAACAAAAACTCTGCCTCTACTGACCAAAATCACAGCATTTATATAGACTAGCAACATTCTGGAAAGATCTATGGGATTCCTGAGTAATCCCGCCCCCTCCAGGCTGGGAGATGCCAGAAGCTTCTAGAAAGCACTCATCTATTTCAACACAAAGAAGTGCTATTGCATCAGATCATGTTTTTCCACAGACATACCACCAGAGGGTGCTAAATGATAACCAAAATAAACAAATCGCTGACCAGACATAATGGGCATTTAAATAGTGTCTAACAAATCTCCATTTACCAGTGCTGTACACAAAATACTCATACATAACACTATATTCTTAACATTGTTCGAATCAAGTGAACTTCACCTGGTTTATTTTGTATTGCGGTTTCAAAGGAAAAACAAAGCATCCCTTACCAGTGGCGGGCGGTGGACAGAGAACAAGGAGGGCGAAAAACATGTCTTTAAACTGCCTATTAGTCTTGATCTGTTTTTAGTCAATTTCCCTGGTAAAAGACGCTTGAACTCTCCCCTCTCAGGTGTTGCTAATTTTCTTCTTTAAGACGAGAAATCAAACGCAAACCAGTTGAACGCAAAAAAGAGTGCATTACAATCTTTTTCAATTAAACAATCATTGCGCACAGGTTTGACGACTTGCTTAGGATGTGACAAAATTTAACGTGGAAAATCCATGGTGGTTTTTTTCGTGAGGAGTTGCTTATTAAGGCATGTGAATTAAACATTTTTAGAATTTATTATTCACTCCCCTAAACATTTTATTATGAGGGAAAGTAACATGTTGACCAAGAACAATGATTGAAATTGGGTCACTAATCTCATCCGTTTCAAGGGATGTTTGCCGCCCCAGTTTTCCATCCACCGCCTGCCACTGTCCCTTAAGGCTGTCAGCTGGAATGGACTGTAACATCAGCTGTTTTTTTTTTAACACAAATTAAAAGTCCAACAGATTAAATCAATTAATAGCAACAAGGAAAACAAAAATAACTCCGATTGCACCCAATTCTTTATTGAATGTTATTTCCACTTTGTGTCTATTTGAGAGACACTGTATCAGAGTCCATAAGAAGTAGGACGCATTCCATGGAATATCAAGGGGCACAAACGAGCAGAAATCCGCTGCTCCCCGGTTTAGAAGAGTTCGCCAATGCTTTTATTGCATTCCCCTCCACTCCAGCTGTTTCAGCAGTGCAAGCACTTCAGCTCTGCAGACGAGGCGCCTCCAGATGCCCTCCTGGTGACTATGTAATCTGTTTTGAGTTCCATTCTCTGTATTAATCCGTGCGTTTCGTTTTAATCCCAATGGAATCGCCGCTACGTAATACTTGGGAAAGAAAGGTTAAGTTATGTTTTTCGGTCCCATTGAAAGCGTCAATTATCTCATTCCCTTGTACAATTTCCTGTTGACTACACCACCTTCAATCATACCATCAAATCGATAGGCCGGGATGCTTTCCAGTAAAAGTAGGTATATTGGACGCCATTAAATGGTCTCTGTTCATCCATTCCAGTGGCACCTCTTCGATTGGCCCAGTCAAGATATTCGTTTAATTACCTCGGCGTTCCGCAAGCAAATAAGAAAATATTCGGTCCTGTTACAAACTTTTCCTCGGTACTCTGAACCTGTTGATAGTATAGCATCATTACCGGCAGCCAAATTACAGTGAATTCGCCAGTTGTGCACTCCTTCACTTCAATCAATCAATTACTCTATCACAACAAGATCCTGTCTTTCCAAGGTCACCTGAATTTCGAAATGCATGTCATTCCCCAGGCCGTTCCTTTCAAATTCGATCTAAGCCTCTTCAGTTTAAAAATTTCATGTCCAAGTCACGTGGGATGGAGGTGGCTTTCCTATGCTGCCCCATCCGGGATTTTAGGATTCTTGTAAAGCCAATGATTTGCCGTAATTTGATCGTAATACATCTTTCGCACCGTATAAAATCTCCCTCACTGCTGTCGCCCGTCATATGCAAGGTCAATGATGGCTTCACAAACACACATCAGTTTTTGAGCTGACATGGAAGCCATGGTTATAATCAATCAGGCTGCTCTACAGCAATGGCATCATGCCATTTATGAGGCTCATCACTTCGTCATCAGTGAGGTACAATTTCATTATCACTGTCAGACACGTGGCGGCTGCCGCGATTTAATTACGGATTTCCCGTCTCATTTTAATTTCCCGACTTTGGAAAAGCGTTGCTGCTTCCACCCTTGAATCTCATGTTGTCGTTTGATCTACTTTCGCTTCACTTCATTTCGCATTTGTTCTCTAAAACTTGTAGGTTTAATACCGCGTGTGCCTCATATAATTGCTATCGAATGTAATTCCAAGGTTCTCCTGTTCTCGACATCGCATTACCCCTGCAATTCCGCAGGAAATGTTATCAGCTTTACGGGATGGTTAAATTTATCGTATGTCGACAGCCCTCTCGGAAGCATATTCCTATTGGCTATCTATGGTTCAAGTTATGTTTTAGAATCGGTGAATTCACTTGCTCGCATTATTTGCGAGTGGAATTTACTTCCATTTGCTAGCATAATTTCCTCTTTGTCACTCTAGGCCATGTTAAAAAATAAATAAATAAACCTATTTTTTTTAAAAAGCAATCTGTCTGCTGTGGACTATTTAGAGCACTCATTAGGCGCTGCCTTACTCCTGCGTCTCAAGGACCCTCTGCAGCATCCCTTCAGCGATTGGGGCCTGGTCACCTACTTATTCATCCTTCATGAGACCAGATGCCACCTAAATCCTAGCTGCTCAAAGAACTCGAAAACCCTGATTAACAAGTAATTCATGCATATAACAGGTGGTGGTTTTATTTACATGCTCCTGCTCTTTAGTCATTTAATTACACTTGGTTGTTTGCATCAGCTTCGCAGTGTATTTTCTCATGCTCGGACCATCACTCCTCTGCATGGTTGTCCTTTTCCCCGTATCTCAATGGTCGTATACAGCTTATTTGGCTATTGTCCGCACCGCACTTCGAAAAGCCCCTAGTCCCAGAATGTTGCTTCTTTGCAATGCATCTTGTTCAATGTCTGTGTTTGCAAACCCGTCATTGTCCTTTCATCGCTAAACCAGTCTTGTCGTCCTATCACAAACCGGTCATCGCCCCTGCATTGCAAATTTATCATCTCCCTTATTTTCCGTGCATTCCAGGCATTGCAAACCGATCCTGCATCTCTCTGCATTGTAAACTTCCCTGCAATTCCCGCTTCGCAAACTGGCCATCGCCCCAGATCCCTATATTGCAAGCTGGCAATCACTCCGTACATCCCAATTTTGCTAACTGGCCATTGCCCTACATTTTCCTGTATTGCCCCGGTTTTTCCTTAGCCCTACATTGTAAATCATTGCTCCTGCATTGCAAATCAGCTACTGCCCTGCATTGTAAAATGGTCATTTCCCCTGCATTCGCTAATTGTTACATTTTTGTGAATCTTAAATATCACTTCCTCACAACTTTGCTTTCTTAAAGAGCAACTTGCAGGTTGAATTGAACTATATTTATACTTGATCTGGTTTGAGAATGTCTTTTTAAAACATCTATGCATAAATTACCATGTTTCGCAAAGCCCACTGGTAGAAATTTACATAAAATGTGCCCATTTTCAGTTAGTTCTGAGCCACGCCTTCCCTGATGAGTGACGTAAGAAAAGGCATGATAAGCCTGCCTGCGCACTATTTTTCCTGTGGTGGGTGTAGATGCAGGGCTCTCAAGTCTCACGCAATGAGCGTGATTGTCGCTCATTTCAGTTGGATGTCACGCACTTACGCCATACATAGTATTTCTCACGCAAAAAAATGATTAAAACGAAAACAATTTCCAACAGTAGGCCTATGCACAGCAGCATCGCTATAACTGCAGAAACCGCAGGAATCAAACACGTCTCCCCTGGAGTTCTCGTGGCAGCTTGAGAATAGAAAGGGGCTACACAATAGCCAATCAGATAATAGTACTATCGTATTTGGGTAAGATTTAAGGCAACAACCAATGAAAAAAAAAAACAGTTTATACACCGAAAGCGAAACAAATATTTTGCATGATAGATTACATTCAAAGTCAATGCAAAGACGCGAACACGCGTTTCTCAATGACTCTCAATGTAATCTGTTACACGCGTCTTTGCATTGACTTTGAATATAATCTGTCGTGCGAAAAATTTGTTTCGCGTCCGGTGTAAAAGTGGCTTTATCCTGGAATTATTTACATGATCCTGCTACAACAACGTTCTGAAAGCTGCATTATTCATTCACCCACGGTGGAAAACGGGAGTATTGTGCACTCCCCTTGGAGAAAATCTCACTTTGCATTCAAAACTTGAGAGCCCTGTAGATGCGTAGTTACAGCAGTTGCGAGAGATTGGCTAAGGGGTAAAATGATGTCTGAACTCATTCCGTCCCTCTTCAAAGTGGGACGACTCTGGTCAGACTGTGAAGTTTCCATGCATCGCGGTTTCAGTACAATACTACACAGAGGCTAGCTAGCGACAATATTGATAGCCCATCACTTGACAGTTAGCCCATCGCTAACTGTTTCTCATCTCCCGCCGCCATCTCCCACCTCACGGCAATAGCTATTTTCCAGTCATAATGTATTTATTAATCGCCATTGATAAATCTCCCACACTTTGCTACTGAAATGTTCATTATTTTGGCTGGTAGAGGCTCTCTTCATGTGTCCTGTTTTTGAAATAATTTTCAGAATCCATTACTGACATTGTCTGGAACTTGCTCAGAGTGCCTTATGCTACGTCACTTCTTGGTTACGCCCCGTTTTTGATGTGAACGTTATTTTCTTACAATTTAATGTAAATAAATGCTTATGGTGCCGTTAAATGTCTGATTCTTTCTCGGAACATTGTTATTCTATCATGTATCTACACTATGGTTTATAGGGGCAGGGCTCGCAAAATCCTAAAATGAACGGTAGCCTGTCGGGCAAGCGCAAGTGAATTCCTGGTTGTCCGAAAAGTTTTCACCTTGCCCGAGACCTTACTGAGAAACCTGGCTGCGTCATTTTGACTCATTTTGACAAATCATTTGTCACAGACCTAATTTGAGTGGGCAAATGTGTCGGCTGATTCACTTCAGCTCAAGTGAGATTGTAAATTAGTCATACGACTCGGGAAGGTGCATCATCCGAGTAGTTAGTGGCATCATGTGATACAGTAGGTGAATCTTGCAATGCAAAAGTCACTGTAAACCAGGGGTCTCCAACCCTGCTCCTGGAGAGCTACCATTCTCTAGGTTTCTACTCCAACCTTAATTCAGCACACCTGATTCAGCTCATTAGCAGCTTGTCAAGATCTCTAACTGGGAAAGCAGGCACACCCGGCGGCAAGGGGGGGCATTGGGGGTCAAGGCCCACCCACTGAGTCACCTGTGCCCGCCCTGACGAGAGTCCCATACATGAAAAAAAAAAAAAAAACGTGACAGACAAACCTTAACACTAAAACAAATAATTAGAATTAAAAATATATCAAATAAATAATTATGCCTCATACATATGTAGATTAACAATAGGGCCATCAGACTCCTTGAGAGAAAGAGAAAACGAGAGAGCGAGAGAGGCATTGTCCGCCGACTGGACTAAATTGCTCCTTGTCATTTTCGGTGATGAGACTGGTTAAAGTTGAGGTTACGGTCAGTCTTTGGTTTAGCCAATCAGAAGCAGAGTAGGAGTCTTCCCCGGAACTCTAGAGGGCAAAAATAAAAACACATTGCGTCGCTAAGTTAGACATGTAACGTAAGCTAAAGTATTGATTGAAAAAGTCCAGGGATGAGTGGAAGGACAATGTTTTAAGAAGATTTGACTTGGTCGAAAAACGTCACCTACCGCTCTACTAGTGGTAAGTCGCCATTTGGCTACTTTATTTATTTTTTAGAGTCCTGGCTAGGTATTGTAAAACATTAGAAACTGGGCCTCACTGCGCCCCCATTCCTGTGTCTGTCTGTCTGCAGATGCGGACTTTGAGCGAGCTGAGTCAAGAAAAGGAGTCCGGTAGCCTTACTGTTAGCATACATATGGGCCTAGCCTGTAGTCTGTCATTTTGAATTGTACAGTGTTCTTATGAACTGAACTGTTTTATTACAAATGTTGCTTGTGGGTGCAAAACACGATTCGATAGGCTATAATGTGGGCTTTTGTGTTACTGCAAATGTCAAAGCACAGAGTAGGCTTAGCTTAATTATTTCGAGTATATCTTTGCGTTTGTTTCAATGTTTTGTGAGGAGCATATAGCTTAGGCTTATGGTTTGATACGGCTGTTCTATTGTGTACTTTATGTGAATGGATCATATCGCTAGTGGTAATTTACGGTGTGCAGTGGGCTGCTGCCATCAGCCGGCCCCTTGTTCCAATTTTAAGTGTTTTCTCTGCTGCGCAGATGTTGTTGCCTACGTCGATTAGCAGAGTTACATAAATGGAGAGAGACCCATATTCGTTTCAGTCTTTGTTTTTGTGCAAGTTAGTGTTTTTAAGGAGCGAGAGAAACTAGTCTTTTAGTTGCCTTTCCGCATGGGATTTTGGCCGTCGTCTAGTTCAGCTCAGCAGACTATGCCAAGAACGCTTGTTACAAAATAATTCCACTACTGACAATGAGTGAAATTAAGCTTTATTTGTTAAATATCCTTCAAAAACAAAAACACTGGCTTTCCACTATGATTTTGTTCATAATGTTGAAAAATCATTATGCCCCCCCGAGTATATTTAGTGCCCGTCCACGAATTTGTTTCTGCCACCGGGTCTGAAAGCAGGTGTGGTTTGCTTTGGTTGGAGTGATAACCTTCAGGGTGGTAGCTCTCCAGGAACAGGATTGAGATCCCTGCTGTAAACCAATACTCAATCATGATATTGGCAAAGTACATAAAAAGGCATACAGACTATACTAAAACGCTTGTATGGCAGGGACAAAACCCATACTTTAAAAAGAAATGTGACTACAGCAAAATAAACTCAGCGAGGTCCAGTCTAAACAAGGACCACGGACATAGATTTATACATGTACTTTCACAGCTATTGCAAGATTCACACAAAACACATATACCACGTGAGTGCACAAATAACATGATCCCCATGTTTAAAAAAGTCAGTTTATTGTCCTCAGTAGTGACAAACTTTTTTCAATACAGAGAACTGTGCTTAACAATGGCATCAATATTCTTCAATTTCATAAGCATAAAAATCAGGGTTTACCATATGTGATGATCCAATGCCACTTTAAAAACAGTCAGAAGTTGCCATTCGAGAACAGGATTTCTCCATTTTTGTAAGTGGGTTATGTCACAATGAACAGTGTCCAGGCAAATTTAAAAATGATCAAGATGAAAAACTAGACCTTCTGGAATAAACAAGACAATGTAACACTAGAAACTTGAATTAGCAACTCCTAGGGACACTGAAATTTGAAAATGACCTAGACCAAAAAACCAGACGCAAAGGCTATTAGTATACTGTTATGTCTGTCTTCATTACTTGCTTCAATGGAACCCATCGACAATGCTAGAACATGTTAAAATACAGCTGCAAGCAGCAATGGGGGGGCTTAGCAGCGTTGCTGAGATATGGCCTCACATCCTGTTTGGGGGCTTCGCACCAACTTTCATTGGCTGTTATGGGCAAATGGTTTTTAATATCAAAACACCTGATACTATCGTTTGTGTGGCTCAGTCTGGAGATTCTATGTCCCAAGTTTCGCTCAAATTGGACAAAATTTGTGACCCCTGAAACTTTAAAGGTTTTTGCTCAAATTAAAAATGGCGGAAAATGTCATTGTTTATTGTCCCTAGTAGTGACACACTTTTTTCAATACAGAGAACTGTACTTAACAATACCATCAATATTCTTCAATTTCATAAGCATAAAAATCAGGGTTGGCCATATGTGATAATCCAATGCCACTTTAAAAACAGTCAGAAGTTGCCATTCGAGAACAGGATTTCTCAATTTTTTAATTGGGTTATGTCACAATGAACAGTGTCCAGGCAAATTTAAAAATGATCAAGATGAAAAACTAGACCTTCCGGAATAAACAAGACGATGTAACACCAGAAACTTGAATTAGCCACTCCTAGGAAAACTGAAATTTGAAAATTACCTAGACTAAAAAACCAGACGCAAAGGCTATTATCATACCATTATGTCTGTCTTCCTTACTTGCTTCAATGGAACCCATCGACAATGCTAGAACATGTTAAAATATAGCTGCAAGCAGCACTGGGGGGGCCTAGCAGCGTTGCTGAGATATGGCCTCACATCCTGTTTGGGGGCTTCGCCACCAACTTTCATTGGCTGTTATGTATCATTTGTGTGGCTCGGTTTGGAGATTCTATGTACCAAGTTTCGCTCAAATTTGACAAAAATTGTGACCCCTGAAACTTTTTAAAGGTTTTTGCTCAAATTAAAAATAGCGGAAAATCCAATATGGCGGAAAATGACATCATAGGATGCGTTGAACTCGGCTTGGCCCAAGGATTCCAACAGTACCTCATTTGTGAAAATCGGATGAACGGGTCAGGAGTTATGAAGGAGAATGTAGGTCAAATTTTGACTTGTTGGTGGCACTAGAGCTTTTGAGCTAGGGGCATGCAAATTGGTGTGAGTGATCAGGGGACTGTCCCGAGTAAGTTTGCCAAATTTCAACATTTTCCTATGTAAGGTTCTAGGGGCTGCCATAGACTTCAATGGCGGAAGAAAGCGGAAGCATAAAAGGAAAAGCTAGAAACACAATGGTTGCCTTCGCAGCTTTGCTGCTAGGCCCCCAAATATACAATGAGCCTTAACTCTTTTTGCCACCACTGGCATTCAATATCACCAATAAGGAGAGGACCTTCCTAGGCATTTATGTTCCATCTTTGATTTGCAGAAATACTTTCTGGACAAATGTAAGGGTATTTATGATCTTCGTGTTGTAAACCATGCTGAAAACATAGTACGTAGCAATCAAGCACTCAATTGCCTGCATTTAGTCAAGTGGATGGCATATCTCCGCGTTCTCTGCAACAACAGTGAAGTCAACATTCTCATCTGTGACTAGCGACGATGGCTTGGGTTCACAGCTTGCAAATGTGATGATGGGGGTCGTCCGATTTTCCAGCAACTGAAACAAGAAAAGCAAAAAGCATAGAAAATGAGCATTTCAGGATCCTTCTATGCATTGTTATGACTGGAACACTTAAGCTAACCATTTATCATAATCAGGCAAACTAAGCCATCACGTGACCAATTAGCACTCCCTGCCTGCATTCAAGAGTGCAACCTATTACCAGGTTCCAAACCCAAGTGCGTACGCAATACGGCTGGATTTTTGAATAATTCGGTTCCCAAAACTTCGACACCCGCTGTCCCACACCGAATCCACCCATTGTTTGGAGTCCGCAGCCAACAACAAACCAATCTCAATTTTCTGCAGACCTGGAAGCTGAAGAACCTGCTCCCGGAGTAGGTTCCACCCTGATTATCAGGTTAGGAAAACCTTGCCCGTTCGAGAATACAACCTGTGAGAACCGGGTAGCATTCTGAACGTACACCATCTGATGCATTGCTTCCTACTGTCAGGGTATTTATGAATGTACATGTACTTCGTGGGAAAAAAATAATTGGCATGTCTCACCAACGCATAGAATGACACTTAAAGGGGCTCTGTGTTTGATTTTTCCTAAATCTGACCAACTGATCAAATTCAATGACCTGAAACAAACCTACCAGGTAATGGATTGGCCCTGCATCACAAGATAGCAAATTTTCTCAAGTTTCATAGTTTTTGAATTGTCTGAATCAATTAGCACTTTTGTCAATATAATGGTGGTTTCCCTGGCAGCAAGATTAGCAGGTTATTGATACTTGCCTCTCCCCTTGGTAGCAGCAAGAATTTCCAGTCTTCCTTCAACAATTCCAACAGGAGTATCGCTCCATTACACATTATACCTAAAAAGAATCTGAAGTTACATGCATGACGTTAGTTGTGATAAAGGTCTGTCAGGGTTCCCCTTAAAGGGGAACTACGCTCGCAGGTATGGTTACCTTTAAGTCTGTTTGACATTGGCTTCAAAATGTAAAACTCAAGATTTACCAGTGAAATATGATTGCCTTTGTGGTTTAGAATCAGTAGTGGTCCATCAGCAGGAACAAAGGGCTTCAGTAACCTCACCTTTCATGCTTAATAACCTAAACCAATTCATTATGTCAAATCAACCAGTATTATGATTTACCATAGTAGAGGCACCTACAGTAAAAATTTCAGGATAAGTGAGCTAGAGCAATTTTTGCTTACCCCATGGAGTCCACTAATGGCCAGAAAGTACATCAAACTGTGAGGATTTCTGTGCAATTGGCATTTGCCTACACATACCCAAACACCAAAATTGAAAAGTCTAGGTCCTGGGATAGCGAAAACATTCCACTACTGTTGGCAGACGATAGACAGATGCTAGGCGCCAGACGACAGACCGATAAGTATTTGACACAGGATGACCCAGGTCGGCCAAAAATGAAAACTTACCATTCTTCTTCACCTTATCGCCATTGTTGCTCGTTAAAGCCTGTGTAATGGCCTCCTTCAGCGGGGTGGGATGCGCGACATCAAGGATAAGGGTGCCATACTTTGACAACCCCTCAAGGAACATCTTATCAACATCCAATTCTGTTAGACGCTTGAATTCTCTGAGGATCTGAAGATGAAGAGACAAATCTACTAGACAATGAATGTACAAATTAAAATGACACATCGAATAGTGCGTTTTGATTATCTCCTGCATGGACACTTAATCAGTGGTAACATTAACTGTAAGCAGGAAAGTCCAAGAAATTTGTAAAAGACAGTTGTTTTGGTTGGTAAGGAAACATCAAACTTTACCACCGTGCATCATGCAAGTGCCCCTTCCGGAAGAACTGTGGCTGACCCTTAAGGACCTCTTTTCCTGTGGTTTTCTATACATCTGGGCTCTTGCATGTCTTGAATTGGGCGAATTCTTCGAAGTGGAAGGTCCAATGAAGTTTGTATAATTTTTTCTGCATTACTTCACAATATCAATTTAAATTGGTCGATAATCTTGATCTAAATTTAGATCAAGTTTATTGATAAAGTAGTACTCAAAAACTGACCCAACAAAAATACAGGAGAAAGGGCCTTAGATCTCCATATCAAATCACTGCAGGACTTTTACTCTAATTAAATTTTTGCTCAAAGGTCATTCTAGATCAAAGCATTAGTGTCAAACAGCTATTTGAAGAGTCAAACATGACGCCCTCTAGTAAACAAAAAGTGGGTCAAATAGCGACAGATGAAGGATGCCACACCTTGACATACTGGTAGCCTCATGCAAGGTGAGCCAGTAACTTAATATGAACACAGATTCATCTCATGCTGTTGCAATGAAATATTTTTGTACCTACCTCATCTTCATCAAACAAAGCCGGGTCATGGTCCTTTACCACCTTCAAGGCTGCCATTTCATTCACAATTAGATTGCCTCGGTGGTGAAACGTTAGACTCGTGCGTAATATAATCCCTTCCTCGTCCTTCCTTTCTTTCGCACTTCCGTTTGAAGCCACTGTATATTGCGTTGAGTTGATTCGTCATCTTCACTCTCTGGTCGGCTGGGCAGGAAGTTGGCTACACCCCAATGGTCACATTTGGATGTTGGATCCTCTGCCCTCTTCCTTCTTTTTGATGGCGTAGACTCTCTTCTGTTAATAACCTCGGGGGCATTTCTGTCTTTCCGAACACGATTGTTACGAAACTTGTCCGACAAGAGCTTTTCCATTTTTTCTACAAAACAAAAGGAGGTCTGGGGTAAGTGGAGTGTTTCTGTGCATGGTACAAAGACGCTACCCCTAAAGAAAGTGAACATGGTGAAGAGTACAGTTCCTCCTAGCTGAACTTGAACTATGTTCCTCAGATATCTAAAGTAATGCTGCCACATCAATTAGGAGATGCCTCAAATAACTCTCTGCCCTTCATTGGACTCATACAAGTGGCACACATGAATCGGTTGACTCAGACAACGAAATAGGTTTGTTTACCACGTTGACACTTAAACTGCCACCCCTGGAACAGTCATTGCAGAATCCAGCCTCTGTACCCCACTACTGGTCTTTCCCCAAGTTACAGAAATGGTGAAATTGGACCACCTATGGGAATGGATGCAGAGAAATTGCACTCATGCAGTTGATAGAGGCACACTGTAAGCCCCTTTGGTTGCCTCTCTGGTAATTTACAAGCAGGAAAACTTGTTATAAAAATAAAATGCATGTATCTGAAGTTGAATCCTTTCCAAAAGAAACCTCCAGAGTTTACTGGGGTAGAAAATGACTAATAGGGGTGAAAAGGAATGGCAATGAAAGGTACTGTACATACATATACTTACAAATGCATCAATTCCACCGAGTTCGACATCACCGAGTTTGATTTGGCGAAGGTAGGGGAACTGGATCAAAAGGTCCTGTACCACTTGCGCATACTGCATTGGGGTTGGAAAGCTGAAATTGAAACAAAATAAATAATAAATTCCACAAAAGGAAATTTTCAAAACCAACAGAAAATGTAGTGCAGCTAGTTATTTTGGCAGGGTTGTCATACATGTAACATTTCTCGTACAAATCTGAATTATGTCTTATTTTTGAAAAATTGAAAGATAACCCAAAACTAAAATTTTGCCCTGTTTTTTAGAGTTATATAAAATCTAAGATATATAAACAGCCACCAAAATTTTCAAGTTTACAACAGTGTTCACAATCCACTTCATTGATCATCAGTGGTCAAGGCTGTGGTTGCCATGGTGAGTAAAGGGTGAAAATGATTACACAATGTAGAAAAGAAGTCAACACCTGATTGGGAGCAATCACTAATTTGCCTCCCCCCATGTGTTTGCTGAATAACCCCTGCGAAACGTGATCATGGTTGACCTTGGTTGACCTCGGTTCACCATGGTCAACCATGGTTAAAGCATGCTTAAAAATGGCCGACCATGGTTGAAGCATGGTTGCACCCAAAGGAGTTTTTTGCACCATGGTTAACCATAGTTGACCATTTTTTAACCAAAATCTTTAACCATGGTTGACCATGGTGAACCGAGGTCAACCAAGGTCAACCATGGTGTTCCATTTAACAAAAATGTCAAAACCATGGTTTGACCAGGGTTGACCACGGTTACTTGAACCAGGGTCAGCCAAGGTCAACCAAGGTCAACCACGGTCATGGTTCACACGGAAGTGCCATTTGACATGAATGTAGACATGCCTCTGCTAATGAATGAAACTCCAAAGAAAACATTCAAATTACTTGTAGTGTTGAACGAAAATCAAGATGGCTGCTCTGGCAGCCATACTGGTTATGCAACAATGCTGATTTTTGAAAGGAACCATCCTCTAGTTAGAAGTACCATATACGTCCTGCAGAAAGAGATAATTCCACGCAGACATTCTACTTTAATAAATCAGCAGGAACCAAATCAAGCATGGCCATCGTGGCAGCCATACTGGTTATCAGACAATGCCGATTTTCAAAAGGAACCATCCTCTCATGTCCTGCAGAAATATCGTTCTTCGCAGGCGTTGTCCCTTAAATTGATAGATTTTAAAATCAAGATGGCAGCCAGGGCGGTCATATGAGATAAACAAAAGCGACGATTTCCACATGCACCAATGTGGGCCACCCACTCACACCTATATCAGTGTGAACATGAAATTATTCCGTCCAGTGGTTTTCTTTCAATCAGATCAACAGACTGACAAGGTGAACCAGTATAAATCACTTTTTGGTGCAGAAGAATAAATACACAGGTGGGCTAACCTTCGTGCTTCAGCTTCAATACTTACTATGTGTACCGAGTTACTTCTTCACACAAAAGATCAATGAGCGATGCCCTCTGAGTTGATGACATTGGCATCTTCTTTTGCAAGGCCTCCTTTAAGGAGAAGCCCAGCTTTTCCTTTGGAATCTTCAAGAACCGTGGCCAGGCCACCACAGAGCTGGCTTGCACAGATGCCAGGGATGCGGAGTAAAGAAAAGTTAAAAAAGCATAATGTGGCGTTCATAATCATGTTCAGGCATGTCAGGCTGAACTTGTGGGTCATCATGGTTCATGTTCAGGCCAGGTTCATTGTCAGTCATGTCAGTGTCAAGGTCAGAATTACATGCACCATTCTGAATAGTTTGTTGTTCAGCACTACCACTAGACACAGGAATGTTATTCCCATAAAAAGAAAGGCAAGTGGGTACATGGTCTTCATAAAACTGAGCATGTTTGGACTTCACATGTCTAGTATATGTGGTCACTAATTTAAATTGTTTCTGACACCCACCAACACCACAGATTATCAGAAAGTCAGCTTGATGAACATGTGTTACTCTGTAGTGGCTCAATAAAACCGTGAAGTGCGATGTCGTGAATTGGCAGTTTCCACAGGGGAGGTTCTTTTGGCGTCCCTGCTGCTGCTGCATGACTTGAACCTGACTTGAACCACAAACATACCTGGATTTGACTAACCCTGGCACTGATGAGGTGTGATCTGATGTGCATTGTGAGTCGTCACTTGCTCAATAGAGAAACCTGCAAAATGAAAAGAATGAGTGGGAGTACCATCCTCAGGACTGTGGTTTACAAGCTAGTAGTGCATAAGACAACTAAACCCTAATACAGCACCTTGGTATATTTGCTATTCTAGCAAGTAGTACCAAATAAGCAATTCTAAGCAGCTAAAGGCTGTTACTGTGCTTACATGATGTCACAACAAGAAAAGCTTTAAACGAATTGGTCCCTTACATCTACATGAGATCACCTGCATTGCAGGATGTGCTAAAAGTGAACAGTCAGAAGTTCATGGAATAGTGTTCTTATTAATTTTACTTTTTTGATTGAGTAATTAATATATTGTTCTTGACTGAATTTATTATGCAACTGCCGCAGCACTGCAGAAAGAAGAAAGGTGTGTTTAAATGCCAATGGATTATTATGATCGTTGGAAAACTATCAGGCAAAATGATCAGAAACTGATCCTAAGGTCTAATTAGTTAAGGTATTTTTTGTCTCCTCTAATTACTGCTGAGAAGCTGCCCCTAATATACATATTATAAACGTTACCTTGGGGTTATACTTGTACTATCAGTTATTTTTCAGCAGAAGCAATTAGCCATGTACAATACCGATAAATTGTTCCATCCATGTCTCTATGCGATAATAAAACACTATGTCACTTTGACCATGTGGCAATTAAATGATGATAAGATTACTGAAAGCTGTAGTCTACACAGCTATTAGCCCATACAATAGAGAATATCATACGGGCATTTTCATATCACACGCTGTATCAACCCGAGAGCTTTAGCTCGAAGGCTGATACTGGTCGAGGGTTGATACACGTGTGATGTGAAAATGCGCATATGTTCTATTTATCATATGCTGATTTTGACCATAATTAATGGCGCATTTTATACAAAGCATTTATTTCAGGTTATAATTGTCATCATTACAGGTCAGTATCGCTAGCATTTACTTTTACTCAGCGGTCTTTTCAAGTCAATTAAATGGCTAATTAGCTAGCTAGCATGGAAACGCGATTTTCTCCATTAAGGTAATACATTGCGTTTCTACCGTACCTTACGCATGAAACGTTTTACTACAGCCCTTTGCATGAATATTGCTGCAAAATGTGGCATTACCCATGCTGTTTACAAATAATTCTGTATCAAGTTCCACAACATAGTCCAGTTCAGAAATTTCAATTTCAACCGTTGAGGAATTCATGAGTCTCTCCGCCATTTGACGGCTGACACAGGATTTTTGCCCCGCGGGATACAGCCTCGTGCCTCGCGCCCGTATCACATGGGCAGATTCCCCGTACTTGTAAGGAAGTATATGATAAAAATGCGTTTTTCACTAGACGGGAAAGCATTCCGTATTTAGCTACCTTAAACCAATATCGAATGAAGTCAGTACTTTTTAACACTTACCTTGATGTCTGGGAACCCAGAGAAACATTCGGGTGTGTAAAAACGTCAGTCAAGAGAACTTCATTTCTAGTGCTGCTGTAACTACGTGGTAATTGCATGTAACGGCGGTAGCCACGATACAGGTTACACACTCAGTTCGCTAGGGCAGGCGCAGCATAGCCTATGCAGTCGTGATATTACACATTAAAATTAAATTCTAAACCCCCTTCTCACGAGTGAATCCCCCAAAATATATTAGCGCCCCATTTTAAAATCATTTCAGAAAAAAAATAGCCAAAAACAGTGGAAATTGGTAGCTAAATTCTTTCTGAAACCAAATTCACGACAGTATGTTTGCTAGCTTACCTGTACAAGACATCCTTAATTTTAGCCTTGTTCGAGCGAACACAGCAGAGACTAGCTCGCGAGCCACGGATCACAGCAGCACCCATAGACAGCCAGCTAATATTCTTACGTTCCATAGCTAATGTTAATGTCATCATATTGTGTTAATTGGCCAAGAACTCAATTTACTTAATGTCAAACAGGCTTTCCGGAACCCATTAATGGCATAGCACCACTAATTTTAAACGCAGTGTCTAGAGACATGGCAGTTTTTATTGGTACGGCAGTCGATTTCAAGGGATTAGGATAAGGATGCGGGATTATGGTTAGGGGTTGGGGTTAGGGCAGGGCTTGAATTGGGGACTGCCGTACCTCTCCACATTGAAATGCATTGAAAAACTGCCGTTCCCGTAGCAACCGCCCATTTTAAACGGCGAGGTTAAAGTTAGCTAGCTACATGATTTGCAAGGAGCTAGATAGCAAGATATCTTGAGGAGGGCGAAAATTGAAGACAATGCTCCAACAGTTCTGTGCCAGACTTCATTCTCATTTAAGAATAAAATGGCATTTTAATTTGGTCTACCTTTACCAGGAGGGCAATTGGATGCGTTTCCCGAAATCACAGATGCTAACTTACATAGTTGGACTGAGTTGAACCCATCGACTGCGAACAAACTACATAAGTTGCTAACATAGCAATTACGCTTTTGGGAAACGTCCCCTGGAGTTGTTGGCGGGAGTTCCCAACTGGCTTGGATATCCAATGCCGATCATGCGCGAGCAGGCCGGCCATGATAGTTTCACACTGCCACTGGCAATGACTGAATTGGCAACGATTAACGTTGAACAATACATGGTTACGCTGTGTCGTCGAAGGCGCGAGCTGGCCAGTCAGTGGCCGTGCATAACCTGGCATCATCTGAAGCCTTTCATGAGCTTCACAGCCCACAGTTCACAGCGGCCTTGCCGAGTGAGCGCACAGCATCCGATGTATCGCCCACAGCAGTTGGCCCTTTCGTATACGGTCGTCATGTTCCCAAAAAGTCGTCATGCTCCCAGGTCTCATCTTTCTTACCGTCCTCGTATAAAACGGAGACTCACTCATACCGGACAACAGCTGAAGTCCCGATTTTTCTGCAATGTTTTTCCATTAAATAAACATCGAATACACCGTATTTAATATAACAGATTTTCGCTTACATCGGACTGTCCAGTCCCGTCACAATGCATTTCCATTCAAAGGCACTCCTGTATACCGGGCAAGCTGGTTTGCACCATGCACATGTAACAGGTTGAAGAAAGACTTAGGGCTCTATCTTTCACCCTGCCTTACCCGTTGCCACTACCCGCTACCCGTGAATTACGCATTTAGCAGCTTCCACTATCCCTGAACGGTATCTTGCGGCCACACTACCCGCGATACATTATGCCGAATCCTTTATTTGCGACTGGAGGTGTGCCCGTGGGCGTGTTTATGCGCTTTCCCTACAATTGCTATCTTGACCACACAGGTTGGGAAAGCGTATAGCGGGGTCCTCAAACCACCCGCTACCCATTTGGCAATTGAAGACACGGCTTTCTCCCCTATGCGATCTAACAGCGACAAATGGGCTACATTCAGTTCAGAAAATAATTAATTATAATTATGTCTATGCACTGGCACTCAGCGACGTAACTTTTTTTCCAGCGAGAGCGGCATTTCAGAACTCTTCAGCGAATGAAGGTAATTTTGGTGACTAGTACGTGGTTTCGTCCGTTTACATTTTCCAATCGGACAGCTGTCTATTTTTTTACAGCCAGTTGCGTGACCTTGCTGCGAAAACAGGTGTGCCTACTTGTCGCCGAAATTACCTTCATTCGCAAGAGTTCTGAAATGCCGCTCTCGCTGGAAAAAAAATTACCGTTGCTGAGTGCCAGTGCATAGACCTATTTATAATTAAATTATTTTTCTGTACTGAATGTAGCCCATTATTTTGTCGCTGTTAGATCGCATGGCGGAGAGAAGCCGTGTCTTCAATTACCACTTGACTATTCTTGAATTGGAAAACGTGTTAATAAGGGAAAACCATCTAGAATTAGCCAGGACTAATTGTAGTCAATAAACGGAGGGATATTTTCTCCCAAATTTTCAGGTCTAGCGCCAGCCCTGAGTATTATTTCCCACAGAACGAGAACGCGTGACAAAACTGCGCCTCTCCCATCAGGCAGTGACAGAATTATATCACCTGGTTACAGATGATGTATACACTGTTGCTAGCTGTCCGTATGCCTTGCCCGTTGCTGTTAGGGTTACTGTGGCACTATTTTTCTGTGCTAGTGGGTCATTCCAACACCCAATCATTTCAATTGGAGGCATGACCCAATCATGGTGAAACGCATTTTTTTCTTCTTTTTTTTTTGAAGTTCCCATCACAAAAGGGGTAGGATTGATTTTTTTTATTTTATTACATACCAAACATTAAACTATGTCAATGTCAATTAATAATAATAATAATACAATTCATGATTAACTTAACAAAAACAGATCCTCCCGTGTCTGGATTTGACCTCATGCACGAGCAATTTAACTTTGTCTTCAAAGAAACGTGGCGACCTTCCTCTCTCCATCACGGGTTTCGGTTTGAGGATTTGGGATAGCGCAGCCTGCTCCTAAAGGCAATGGCACCTAGTACACTGATTGGTTTAACTGGCGTAATTTTTCCATTAAACCACACCTATATGCGTAAATGTAACGGTAGCGCAGGTGTTTTAGGGATATAGGCAGGTGTGCAAGATAGCAACTTTTGCGGGGGAACGCCTCTTACGCAATGCTAAATCCCCAAATAACGGGTTTAGGAACTCTGGCGCAAGATAGGGCCCTTAGTCTTCAATATTGAAATTTTTGCTAAAGTATGTATTATAGTCTTTGTATAGCTTGTCCTGCAATGAGAGGTTCTGTTGGTGCCATCTACTGGTACCCAAAAAGTCTATAAATGTGACCGGAAACCGGATATCCTTAGCAGTCTTTAGCTCTCTGCTTTGCGGTAAGTCATGGTCCGGTGCTTCTTTGCAAAAGAATCATATTACTTAAATCTAACGTGAGATTTATCGTAAGATACACTGTCATGTAATAGCAGTTGAAATGCTACTTAAATGCATTTTCGTTTTGTATCTGTAGCTGCATCACATTAGTTGTACTATTTATTTTGTTACTGAAGTCAATATTATCCCTCCGCCATAGAGACTCGGGAACCAGTGGAGGAGCTAACTGCATATTTTGTTTGAACCGATCATTGCAGCTGCCTCAGTAAAGAGCCATATCATCCAATCAGTGCCTCTGTGAGTGTCTTTGGCGGGACGGGTTCACAACTGTTACATTGGTGCCGTGACCCGGATCTCCAATCAAGCTCGTCGAACCGGTGACCATTTTACCTGTCACATTGCTTCATGAAGCCCTTAGTTCACAGTATTTGTGGTTTCACAGTTTACACGGGTAGCATTGCAGTGAAGCTAGTTACTGAAGACTGTAAAGTGTGTCACAGTGACACGGGGTTTTGTGTGCCATACCAGTCACATGTTGCACAAGCCGCTGATATTTTTATTTGTCATTTTTGATTTGTTTGATTTTCTTTTGATGATCTCGCCTTCTATGGTGGACTATACTGCTTTGTGTCAGACGCTTTTGAAATATGTCTACTCAGAGTAATCCATTCCAGTTTAGCACACCAGTCAATGTTGGTAGGGGTTGAGGTATGTTCATTCCCATCCCTTTTTCTGTTGATAGTCCTACTTCAGGTGTTCGTGTGCCCTCATTTGAGGAGGTTCGTAGTGCCAGGGTCCGTAATGCAGCTGAACATCACACCAGCCCGCCTATACCTCAGGTCACATCTACACCAAATCCTAGTAACAACCCTGAGGGTGCACTTGACCAGATGAGGACTGTCATTCAGGAGACAGGACACCAGTTAGCTGACAGCATCTTGTCACGCATACAGTCACATAGCACAATTGCTCCCAGTTCTACTGCCACACAAGATGTAGCGAGCACATTGAGTCAGCCCAGTCAGGTGACTGATGTATCACAGGTCCAGGTTATCACACAGAGGAAGATTAACCCTCTAAGCGCCAAAGTCGCAATGTTGCGACAAGCAACATCGAACAGGCTATTATTCCAAATACACTACCCCATTTTGGGACTGCTTTGTACCCCTAGATGGCGAACATGTTCAGCAGTGATCCTAACCTATTTTAGAGGTTTGTCTTTATTCACAAAGAAGAAGAAAACAGAGCTTTAAATAGGGTTGAGCGAGCGGAGTGAACACAGCGAGGGTGTCCCAGTGAGTGGAGTCAGAGAAAGCTGAGCGAGAGACAGCAGATAGAAGAAGATAGAGAGCGAAATACAGCAAAAACACACAGAATGCCGAAAGGATTTTTTCTTTTTTACCGTTGATGAAGTACTTAGTCAAGTACTTGCCGATTCTGATCCTGACGGGAAATATTTACCGTCAGATGACTATTGGTCGCCGAGGGATGAAAGTAAAAGTGACGGTGTGTCTGTGCATAGCATGCGAAACGACGGTCCGTAAAAAGCAGCACATAGCATTGATCAAACCCAGCTTCAGAAACGTATTCGAGCCAAGGAAAATGTGACTGGTTTTCGTAAAAGTTGAAAGTGAAAGTGACGGTGCGTCTGTGCATAGCATGCGCAACGACGGTCCACAAAAAGCAGCACGTCATTGATCATACCCAGACTTCAGAAATGTATACGAACCAAGGGAAATGTGACTAGTTTTCATAAAATCAAGAAACAAGAGTGCGCTGACAGTTATAACTCCTTTATGGGAGGAGTAGATACAGCTGACCAGCGAATGAAAACTACAAACAATGCCATCTTGATAGATAGACAGATTAGGCTTCTGTGCTACTTGGCTGGTGGGCTACTTGAAAACTACATTTTATTACTGTCTGTTTTACCTTTTACTGATTCCTGTTCCTTATTTTGAGGATGAGAAGACGAAATAAAAATAATTATAATCTGTGTAAGTATATTCAAAATTCAGTTTTACTGAGAGTTATGTTATCCAATATTTCCGCCACCTGTACACGTCACAATATGCAACTTAGATGAGTAAATTTACTCCCATCAGATTCGTATTCCTTTATTTTGAGGATGAGATGAGAAAAAGCAAAACAAAACAAAAAAAATCTACAGTGTAAATATGTTCAAAATTCAGTTTTATTGAGAGTTATGTAATCCAATACGGCCGCCGCCTAGTGACGTCACAATATGCAAATTAGATGAGTAAATTTACTCCCATCACAAACTTTGGGTCATAATGAATATTTTTGTCATTTACAGTATGTCATATACAGTACAGTATCTCTCATCACTTTCAAGCTACCTCCTTTTGGAATATTGAAACGAAAGTGGAATATTTTCCTAAATAAACTCCGGCGCCTAAAGGGTTAAGGAACCGCCATCTTATGCAGGCGATGGCTCAGACTCAATCACAGTGCATGAGTGGAAAGATCTAATGAGGACGTTTATTAAGAAGAGCAATGTGAGGGTTGAGGAGCAGACCGAGGAAATCCTTATGCATTTGAGGAGTAAGGCTAAGGATGTTGTTAGGTTTGGCATTAGAAACAGCAACGTTGACATACACGCTGACCATGACATGATTTATGGTCTTTTCAGAAAACACTTTAGTTGTACCAGGTACTCTGCTGTGCCCTTAGCCGACTTTTACTTGAGTCTGCCCAGAGACCAGGAAGACCCCTATGACTACTGGCTGAGACTAAACAGAGCAGCAGACCTTGCCACTGACTGCCTGAAGGAGCAGGGCAAGACACTGGACAACCCTGAGAGAGAGGTGACTCGCATGTTTATTAGGAACTGTCCCTGCAGAGACCTTGCCCTCACCTTCAGATCCAAAACCATTGACAAGTGGTCAGCATGTGAGGTACTGGAGGTGCTGAACGAGCACCACGCCGAGATGAGCTGCAAGGAGAGCTCACCAGTGCACCCTGCGAAGAAGATGGGCATTGCTGTGCACAGAGCAGAGGTGAGCAGTAGCTCAGTCCCTACCCCCAGCAGTCCTGAGCCACCTCAGGCACTGAGCCCACAATATGTCATCCTGCCGGAGGTGATGAACATGTTGGAGAAGGCCCTGCTGTGTGGGTCCTCGGACCAATCGCAAGTGTGGAGGCGAGCTCCGCCCAGGCGACCTGCAGACCGAAATGATGGTTTCACTGACAAGCCTTGCATTATTTGCAAAGATGATGATCACACCGCTCTCTCTCACTATCAGGAGAAGAGGCTTTGCTTCCGGTGCCACGCTCCAGACCATTCACGACGCGACTGCCCAGAAAAGAGGGCTGTCCCAGAGCTTCCGGAAAACTGACTGGTCTGCACACAGGGGAGGACAGTGCAGATCAACCGATTGAGCCTCCCACCAGTATTACAAAACCTGACACACAAGATAATGCGTCTCTCTATGAGTTCTACAGCAGTGCAATACCCTCATCCAAGAAACTGATACTTTAGGGATCTCAGAGAATAGTGGAGACTGACAGCCTGTTCTACACGCCTGTACAAGTGAAGAATGGTCCCACCTTCAAGGCCCTTTTAGACAGCGGGTGAGTGAGTCTTCTGCCGAGTCCCTGCTGCCGCAATGCCCTGACATGAAAAGTAGCACAGCCGATGATTATGTCATTATAGGCTGTGGAGGACACCGCGTTTCTCCCAAAGACATTTACGACCTCGATGTCACCGTTTATGGATGCCGAATGATCGTTCCAGCAATGGTTGTTCCTGGCTAGACAGAACAGATGATCCGTGGTAGCAATGCCATCAAGCACGTCCTAACTCAACTAAAGAGCACTGACAGCTATTGGAGACTAGTCTCCTCACTCAAGATTGGTCAGACCAATGACCACTGCTGATTCCTATCACTGCTTTCCAACACAGAGAGGTGGAGAGGTGATTGCATTCCAGATAAGGTGGGGATGGTGCGAGTCAGGAGTTGCGTGACACTGGAACCCTGGAGCGAGCACCTTGTCTGGGGCAAGTTAGTCGGCTTTGATGTCAGCGGGCAGTACAGTGGTCGTTGAGCCATCCCAGTCTAAGGCCAGACCGAAGCAAATCCTCGTTGGAAGAGTGGTTATTCCACTTTGGGGAGATCGGTGGGTGCCTGTTAAAGTCATCAATCCTACAGACAGAGCTGTGGTGCTAAGAAAGAACGCCAAAATTGCAGATGTGTCCCCCTGTATCGCAGTAGAGGACCTGCCCGATATAGATGAGGTCAAGTGCAACATGTGTGTGCAGAGTGAAGATGTGCAGCCGAGGTCAAAAGAGGGCATAGTGCGTTCACTGGAGGCTCTAGGACTGCAAGATACTGACCTGAAGTCATGTGAAGTGTCACTGCAGTGGAAAGACAAGCTATTTCATCTCATCGAGCAGTACGAGCCAATCTTCTCCTGACACAAGATGGACTGTGGAGAGGCTACAGAGTTTGTGCATCGCATCCATCTTGTTGACGACAAGCCGTTCCGTTTGCCCTACAGACGCATACCACCAAGTCAATACGACAGAATAAAGAACGACTCTGAATGAGATGGAGGAGAAAGGCATCGTTCAGAAGTCGCACAGCAAGTATGCATCCCCACTCGTTCTCATATGGAAGCGGAATGGGGACCTCAGAGTCTGCACTGACTTCAGGTGGCTTAACGCGAGAACCGTGAAGGATGCCTACCCTCTGCCACATCAAGCTGATGCTTTAGCTGCGCTCGGCGGAAATGCTTTCTTTTCCACAATGGACCTGACATCAGGCTTTTATAACGTCCCCTTACACCCTGATGACAAGAAGTACACAGTATTTTCGTCGCCCTTTGGACTTCATAAATACAATCGTCTCCCTCAAGGCCTCTGTAACAGCCCGGCTACGTTCATGAGGATGATGATGTCGATATTCTGCGACGAGAACTTCACCAGCCTGTTGTGTTACCTCGACACCTGATGGTGTTTGCGCCTGTACAAAAGCCCATCTGTTTGTTTTATTTCCGGTCATTTCTTTGTATTGTTCATTATGATTTTGGTCAGGCAGTTAATTGGCCACCTATCTCTTGGCCCTATACAATTAAAAGCTCTCATTGGGACCCTTTTTTTCTTTCTGGTGTCATAACAGCAAGAGCAAAGTAGAAAGTCAAGCTGCTGCAGGCTGACTGTTGAAGTCACTCATTTTTCTGCTAATTTGATGGTGTGCGTGCATCTAATGGTGAGTTTGAATTGATTATGTTAGATTAAAATCGGCAATCTTAACTGTTAATTAGGTGCACCAAGTTAATCTTTATTACCAGCTGACTTGCTAATTTACGCTAATCGCGATTAGCATGCTAATATTGATTTAGCTCAGTTTAGCCTTATTTGGGCTAGCTAACGCTATATGTAGCCTTATTCATATTGTGTGTGTGTGGGCTATGTGTTAGCTTTATGTTTATCTTTGTTTAAACATGTTTAGCTTTGTTTAAGGTCGCATGTAGAAGGCTGAAGACTGTTTGTACAAGGTGTTTAGTTAGGACAGTAGATATGTCTTTCCTTTCTTTTCTTTATTACAGAACCACACCTATCAGATCTATGTCAGAAAAGACCTAATATACCTGGCACAAGCACTGTATCTACATTTATATAGTTCACTGCTCTGTGTTGTGGGTGTGAAGATTCAATAAACAATTTTCTGGATGCAGTTTCCATTTTGTGTTCTAACCGGACATTCTGTAGAGGTTGCCACCAGAAACTAAGTATCAGCATCACTTTTCCTTAAGAAGAAAATAATTCTTTGCAGCGCCTACAGAGAAAGCTGCACTCTGCCGCCTGCGGATGGTGTTCGCCCGCCTCAAGGAACACAACCTTAAGCTTGCACCCAAGAAGTGCTTTTTCCTTAGAAGATCTGTGAAGTTTCTTAGGCATTTCATTAGTGAGGATGGTGTTCAAACAGACCCTGAGAAGGTGAGGGCCATAAATGACGTCCAGGTCACAGACCTCATGGAGGCCGATGGGAGAACACCTTGCCCAAGTAAAATCAGGTAATTTCTAGGAATGGTAATGTACTACCAAAGTTTCATCGAGGCATGTTCTATGAAGACGAGACCGTTGTTCAGGCTCACAGCTGAACCTGGCGCTCAGCCCAAGCACGTGAGAGGTCACAGGCTCGTCAAGAAAGGAGGCCATATGAGGCTGTCACCTGCTGATTAGTCTGATGCATGCCAGACCGCTTTTGAGACCCTGAAGCATGACCTCATGACGAGTGTCACTCTAGCCCACCCGGATTTCAACGCCCCGTTCATCCTGGCTGTCGACGCGTCCTTCGATGGGATTGGAGCAGTCCTGTCACAACTGCCGCCTGGTGGAAGAGTAGCCAGACCAGTCGCCTTTGCAAGTAGGACCCTTTCTCGCTCTCAGCTGAACTACCCCGCACACCGGCTTGAATTCCTGGCCTTGAAATGGGCAGTATGTGATAAGTTCAGCCATTGGTTGAAAGGCAGACACTTCACCGTACGGACTGACAATAACCCCTTTACATACATTCTGACCAAACCCAGACTTGACACCTGTGAACAGCGATGGGTGGCAAAGCTTGCTGCATATGACTTTGACTTGAAGTACATCCCTGGCCCAAAGAACATCGTAGCCGATGCCTTGAGTTGTGAGCCGTTTGTCCAGTCGTGCGTGAGTTATTGCCTTGTGACCGAGCCTTATGCCTTGCTGTTGGACCAGGTCAATGGAGTGAATGACAGGGCAGTGCAGGACGTGTTTAGACTGTCCAACAACTGTCAGGTTGTTGTGGGCGATGGTGGTGAAACATTAGGCGAGCCAGTGCAAGAGGCAGGGCCACCGGGTATGCAGGGCTCAGTCACATCAGAAGAAGTCGCTGCCATCCTCCATGCTCAGTCCACAGGGGGTGTGAGTCACGTGATGGGGACAGGTGCTGCCATCAGTTTTCTGCGGAAGAAAGACCAGTCCACAGTACTTCCTCAGAGCCAGCTTGTTAGTTTGCAAGAGCAGGACAGTACGATAGGAAGAACCATGTACTTCGTACAGAGACACAAGAGACCTACTAGGCTTGAGAGAGCTGTTGAGTCACGTAGCGTGATCAAGCTGCTGAAGCATTGGAGTAGACTCACCTGCATGCTGTACAAGATTAAGAAAGATCCCTACTTAAACAAGAAGATCTTCAGTTCGTATTGCTCGACTTGCTGAAGCAGAGAGTCCTTCAAGGTCTCCATGACATAGCAGGTCACCAGGGCTAACACCTTACCCTGTCTCTGGTGAGGCAGAGGTTCTTCTGGAATGGCATGGAATGTGATGTTGTAAACTATATCCAGTCCTGTCAACGCTGCATAGTAGGGAAGATGCCTGAGCCACACTGCCGTGCGCCACTTAAGAGCATAGTCACTTCTGAGCCTATGGAGTTGGTCTGTTTAGACTTTTGGACTGCTGAGCAAGGGAACATGTCTGTAGATGTTCTCATTGTGACTGATCATTTCTCCAAGTTGGCACACGGCTTCCCTTGCAACAATCAAACCGCCAAGCAGGTCGCTCGTTGTCTCTGGAATGACTTCTTTCTCATACGGTTTCCCCCGTCGCATCCATTCAGACCAGGGGGCCAACTTTGAGAGCAAGCTGATTAAGGAGCTTCTGGAGATGGCCGGGGTGCAGAAGTCCCATACGACTCCGTATCACCCAATGGGAAATGGTGTCACAGAGCGATTTAACAGGAAGCTGGGAGATTTGATCAGGTCACTTCCCCCTCAGTCCAAAGCAAAGTGGTCAAAGATGCTGCAGTTGCTCCCTTTTTGTTTCAACTGCACAGAGCATGAGACGACAGGGTTTGCACCGTTCTACCTTGTGTTTGGAAGAATCCCACGTCTTCCAGTCGACGTCATGTTTCAACATGCCCTCACCAATGATGCTGTTGTCAGCCATTCAGACTTTGTGTCCCACCTGAGGAGAGATCTACACGAGGCTGCTCAAATTGTGCAGAGGAACAGTCTCACGGAACAGACTCGCCATGCCAAGCTGTACAACTGCAAGGTCAAGGGCTCACCCCTCATCGTTGGAGACAGGGTGTTGCTTGCCAACAGAGGTGTGCCTGGATAATGCAAGATTGCGGACAGGTGGGAGTCGACTCCATATGAGGTCATGTCGGTCGAGCCTGATATCAATGTCTACAGAGTCAAAGATTGTCTGACTGGCAGAGAGAAAGTCGTCCACCGGAATCTATTACTCTCTGTTAGCTTCTTGTCCCGTGAAGGAGATGTGGATGATGACTCTGCACACTCAGAATGCGATGCTGCTGCGCATGGAAGTGATCTACGCCTTGATGTGCCTGACAAGATGGTTGACAGTGATGTCCGTACGATCAACTGGCTGACGCAGACTGGTGACGATGATGGCTCCCACTCAGAAGAGTAAGACAGCTCGCTTGACCTAAGGTCTAGTGTTGCCCTGTCAGACTCTTTCACTGTCGCTGCGTCCAGTCAGGATGGTCATCCAGCCCCTGAAGAGGGTGTTGGCCATACTGCAGTCAGCGGTGCAGGAGGCCCACCACAGTGCTCTGAAGATGTGCTCCCCCTAGACTTTGACTTCCCAGACATGGGCCTGGCTCCTACTGATGCTATCCAGTCAGACGAGGCCCCTTTGATCACTGACCCAAAGGACATAGCCCCTCCTGACAGTATCCCCGCAGACACAGCCCCTCCTGTCAACGACCCTTCAGACATGGGCTCCCTGGACACTGGCGCCCCTGAGACAGCCATTCCAGTCACTGACTGTCCAGACTTTGACGTTCCAGCCCCTCTAGCTCAGGTGATTTGCACACAGCCTGGCCGTCGTAGTCTCAGGGATCGTGGGTCCATCAAGCCTCCCAATCGCCTTATATGTAAGATGAATGACTAAGTGGTTGATGAGGATTCTGTGTCCACAGTGTCTGTTAGCTCCCTATTTCAGTTCTTTAGAGATGCACTTTCAGTTTGAGTACCAGGGTTATGAGAGTATTTAACCAGAAGAGTATTTGAGTTGTACTTGAAGCTACAGGAACAGTATTTTACATTTCAGGGGCGTAACGGGCATCTTTGAGTCTGTGTTTAGTCAGGAGGTTGGCCGTCTCCTTTCTTTACTCACTCCTTTTTGGGAGAGTTTTTGAACTGACATGTACTTCAGTTTGGTTCCTCGTATTGCAAAGTTTTTTTTTCCTTTTTCTATTCCTCAGACGACGCACTTTTCGTCTGTTGTTCTGTCCTAGAGTTGCACTCCCATATTTAGCAGAATTTCAGGGGGGCGTATGTACAGGTTGAAGAAAGACTTAGTCTTTAATATTGAAATTCTTGCTAAAGTATGTATTATAGTCTTTGTATAGTTTGCCCTGCAATGAGAGGTTCCGTTGGCGCCATCTACTGGTACCCAAAAAGTCTATAAATGTGACCGGAAACCGGATATTCTTAGCAGTCTTTAGCTCTCTGCTTTGCGGTAAGTCATGGTCCGGTGTTTCTTTGCAAAAGTATCATATTACTTAAATCTAACGCGAGATTTATAGTAAGATACACTGTCATGTAATAGCAGTTGAAATGCTACTGAAATGCATTTTCGTTTTGTATCTGTAGCTGCATCACGTTAGTTGTACTATTTATTTTGTTACTGAAGTCAATATTATCCCTCCACCATAGAGACTCGGGAACCAGTGGAGGAGCTAACTGCAAATTTTGTTTGAACCGATCATTGCAGCTGCCTCAGTAAAGAGCCACATCATCCAATCAGTGCCTCTGTGAGTGTCTTTGGCGGGACGGGTTCACAACTGTTACACACATATGCAGTAGCACCAGAGCAACGAAATGAAGTCCGGCTTTCCTACACTGTTATAAACTGACTGAATTAAACCCTTAAATTAACGTATTGTCTCTTTGTCATTTTAACTGTAAGTGGAGTCCTGAGCGCATTTAAACGTGGTTTACACGGAACATGCACTGAACTCTGAGGGTAAACTTACTGTAAAATTACAGTTAAAATAACTAGAAAAAAGGTGCCAGTTAAATTACCTGGTCAAAAAGGCTTTGGTTTATTCGTTTATTATTAACAGTGTATTCGCGGAGACTGAAACTGGCGCAGTTTCATTTACATAATTTGGTTTTGAGATTTCTGCATTGATCCCAGTTGGGGCAACACACTGTATCATCCTGTTATCCATCGTGCCAGGGCAAAGACGGACTAAATGAAGACAATAAGTAGGTATGAACACTTCAGAATGAAGTTGTTTCGATCTTAATACACAAAGCATACATATAAATTCATATATGCAGGGCTCCCAACTGCCAATTCAGCGTGAGATTTTGTGGCGTATTCACGTTCCCGAGCTGTATGTCAGCAATTATTCGATCAGCGCGTTTGTAAGAGATTCTCAGGCGGAATTTAAGTCCTTGTGCAGGGAGGTTTATCAGTTTCTCTTGCGTCACGGTGGATTTCACCACTAGTAACATGGAAATCAATTATGACTCCGGACTTCTCACGCTTTTCTTTGCTCAGGGGTTGAAAGCAACGGAATTGCATTAAAACGTTTCAAATGGTCTCATTTCATTTAAACAATTTGAACGAGCGTGAAACACATGCATTGTGTTGATTGAATAATTGCTGACTATGGCACGGGAAGGTGAATGCGGCACTAAATCTCACGCTGAATGCGGGAGAGTTGGGAGCCCTGTATATGCATATAACGACTAGTTTCTTCCAGGTATAGACCTGAGTCAGACTCACAGGCGCAGCTGAATCGAACGCTTTTTTTTTTTTGAACTAAGCGAAAGCGAGATATCGTAACTGAACGATAATATAAAGGTTAAGGCAATCGTAGCGCTAATTCTTTAGCTTTGCCAAATAATAGAGCATAAATATTGTTGATTTACAATTCCTTATTTGTGTCCTTTTTTAAGTGTGAAAAGATAAAAAAGAACACGGAAAACAAGTCCCCCACCCAAAAAAATAATAATTTGTCAACACCCATGTGTACTGTTTACATGCGTCTCATTGGACATTTATACGTACACAACATGGCGGAGCTATTCTGCCGTGTGCACTTTGGTCCAGCCAATGACGTTGTCCACTCTAGTTTTTTTTTTAATATCTCTGTGAGCATGACGACCTTTTGGGAACATGACAACCGTATACGAAAGGGCCAACCGCGGGGCGTCATCCATGGTCATGAATTTTTTCATGAAGAATTTCATAAAAATCTTGAAACTGCATAGCAATATGAGCATTAATTTAATGATATTCCGTTTCACGGACTTGTAAATTTTACTAGGAAAATATACTGAAACTTGGACGATACCTACCTGACCAGATTTTTAAAGATTACTTTGTGGTGGCCTGGCGTTCAACTGCATTCTGCAAACGACCTGATCTTGGAACAAAGTGGTGGTCTGCATCACGTGGGATTGGTGTTTGACGCTCTTCTGCGTCAAATGATGCAGTGGCGTGAGTCACTTGATGCACTCTCGATCAGGGTGCCGCGTTTCAGAAGGTTTGAATCATTTGACGCGCTTGATGAATCATATGATGCTTTGCATGAGTCATTTAATGCACTCACAGGGAAAAATATGCCTGGCTTGGCGTCTCCGGGGCATAGCTAGTAAACCAATTCCACCGCTATGATGAATTAAACGGCAAGGCTTAAACACGGTCTGTATATTTGGTGTTATCTTGGCATGTTTCATTTAAATCATATTATCGAGGTGTAATTTAAATTAAAATTCTCAAGATTACTGTTCAGCTCTGCTGAGGAGAGACCTGTCCCTGAACCTACGTTATCTCGATGTAGCGCAGCTGCAACATTCAGGGCGAAATGTTCGATGGTTTTGGTCTTATCATCCACCAGAGCCGTTGAAAAACAGAGTTATGACACTTCCATAGACTCCAATAGGAATCGAGGAATGCGGAAGTAATGCGTGTCATGGGGAGAGCAATAGTTCCACAATGAATAGTTCCAGCACTGACCTCCATTCATTTTCATTGGAACACGCTTGCAGGTAAGTTTATCAAATGACTGCATTTTTGGGAAATTTGACGCATTAGCTGACCCCTAATGAATTTTGTTGATAGCGTCATTTTCTGTACCCAGCTTTAGTTTATGTTGATCATCAGATAAAAACCTGTTAAATTCTAATTTAAGTTAAACTAGATGACGTGAGCAGATCTTAACGATCTAGCATAGCCAGATGTAATTTGTCCTTCATTTGGCTACCTTAAATTAATTGCAGTTATTGGTGTTCGTTTGTGTACAAAGTTTATATTCGCTTATTAGATTCGCTGATCGTTTCGACCGCATTAGCGTACCTGACTTCAATAAATGGCAGCTAGTTAGAATATAGCTAAGTTTTTCTTTGGTTTAGTCATTCATTGCACACATCGTTTATGAGACAGTGCACCAGTTACAGGAGATGAGATCGGTAGCATGCATGTCAACGATCAATGTGAAAAAGTAAAACGGGGGTTTAAATATTGATGGCTAATTACTTAACACTTTTTCCGTTGAAGAGCTGACGTGAACCACTGGAGGCTGACATCGATAACCTGGAAAGCCGAGTATGTACTAAGTATCCAAATATGCATTTGCCAGTTATAAGGAATGAAGCTAATTGTCAGAAACAACTCACTAGCTCTTTCTTCTCCAAAATAATCAGAGTTGAATCAACGCCTCAGAACAACGACTGAACATTATAAACTGCATGAAGGTAGGGATTATTGCAGGACTATTAGAATGAAAAAGTTTTAGCTCGGTGTACCTCATATTCTGGCAACCATATCTGTGCTTAGAGGCTTAATAGAAACATGCCAAAAGTGTACATTTGTAAAGAAGTGGAGTGCAAATGCCATGTCTTCACCACTATGGCTCAGGCAAGCTCTTCTCATTTCAGCAAATATGTAGACAGCGTACATTTCATTTTTTGAGAATGCATACTTTTGAAAAGTTTTTAATGCTTGACTTTTATTTGTAATGAAATATTTTGAGTGTGGTATTAGTACCTTCCCTTTGCTAAAGCATCTGAATACATCTTCCAACACTGTATGCTTTAAATGCCCTGTCCAAAGAATTTAAACCATAGCATCACTTGAGCCGTGGAGTTTGCCAATTTCCTAAATAAGCATTTGACTCAAGATTCTTGCATGTGTATCTAGACGTGTTTTGAGCGATGATCATCCAGTGAAGTTTGAGTGCTCAAGGCCAGGTGTCCAGATCACCTTTTCTTTGCACTTTTGCAGTGGAAGAATAAAATGTCTATTTAAAACACTTCAATGTCTTTCCTGGCCTGCTTTCTGACATCTTTTTCTCCCTGCAGGAGATCAAATGAGTTCCTTTGAACACTGCTTATTCAAGGAAAACTTTATCTCCCGTCTCTCTGAGTATAATGTATAATAAAATGGTTTGTTTAATGCAATGGGTTGCCTTATTTATTTTGTACTATTGACAAAACTCTTTTATCGGCATAAATTGAGCAGTTGCTTGCATTCATTGATATCCACTTGCTGTACATGTTTACGTGTATGTCTTGGCATAATATTTAGATGTAATAATGACCATAGAGACACGAAAAATATAAATTCATCCAATCTAAACATCATCTGCATTATGGGAGCAATCCTTTCCTTCTAAAATGAAACGAAGAAAAAGAGATTAATTCTGTAAAACAACACTCCCCAGGAAAAAAAATCCTACTATAATGGAAACCAGCATCGTGATCAATGAACATTATGCGTATATACAAAGCCAACCGAAAATTTCTACGAATAGCCTATAGTCGCCGCTGTCTACGTATACTGTGTCATTAGAGAAATCTCCCTTTTCTTCCATAATCTTAGTAGTGTAACTGAAAAATGCTGTCTCTCCGTCATTCCCAAACAAAATGCTGTTCTATCTATTGAGTATAAGTGTAGTCACTAGCTATGTTTCCATCCACTTGTCAATCGAACTATCTGAAGTTCGCCAAAAATATTCATGCGAAAAAAGCGGGTGAAAATGCGTTTCCATCTAACAGCATTAAAGTGAATAAAAAGTTGTGCATATGATGTCACATGCTGTTATGCGATCAAATTGGTGTATCGAATGGATTTCTGACATTTTAAGCTGTTTCCATTCATTTTCTCACTGAATCGCAGAACCTTCAATTGAGCAAAAGTGGGGTGTTAGCCGACTAATTTAGCTAGTAAGCCAAAATGGATCGCGTCTACCAACAAATGATGATAATTACACAAGTTGTACGTGCTTATGTGCCAGCTATTAGCAACATAGCAAACCAATATCAGAAGGCAACGACGGCATCAAAACACCGTCACGATGCAGTAGCTGATTTGTTCAGCAAATACATAGACTGTATAAAAAGATGGATGCAGCACTCTGGTCTGAAAAAAGAAGCCCGTGCGGAAGTACCGTAAAATGGCATTCTATTTAATGGCCAGCAGATGGCGACGTCGGTGGTTGCAGAAAGAAGTTCAATGCTGTAGAAGTCTATGAGAAAATGACCCTACTTTCCCACCTGATTTTTTATTTAAATAATGATTTTTTCACATTATTTTATGGTAGCTTTAGCAAGTTTCAAGTCTCCTTCGATATATCATGATGTTCATTTTTGTAAATTATGGTCCCAAGTAGACTAGAATAAAGGATAAAGCCAGAATATGCTTTAGAGGCGTGGCTATCCTCTGGTCCTCATCCGATATGGTCAGATCTACCTCTCATGTCCCTCCCCGGATCTTGATTCTCGCTCTCGTCCAATAGAAATCACATCCGGTTTCAAAATGACAACATGGCGTAATTCAAATTGCCAAAATCGAGGCTTCCTTTATGGTATGCTGAAACCAATGGGTGACGTTACGGTTGCTTCGTCAATCTTTTTATCCAGTCTATGGGCAAATAACGTTTCCATCAGCATTTATTGCATAAGCCTTTTACCGATCAAGAGAAAATCTGATCAGATCAACCGTATGAACTTTGTGTCGATATTATTGAAATCAAGTCGAATTTCACCGTTTCCATAAGGCATTTTTAATTCGATATGGCTTAATTTGCATAAGAACGTGTGGATGGAAACATGGCTAATGTGGTAGTCAGTACACATGCTACGTTAATATTTACGGAAACCTGCCGAAAACGTAATCACTGCCTCTATCTGTCCCGCTTGATAGCATTCAAACGAGTTGACAGCGTGGGTTTATTTGGAACTACTTGGAGCTACATGGACCACGTGACCGTGTACCGACGAGATCAAAGCGTGTCGTAACTCTGTTTTTCAACGGCTCTGATCATCCACATACTGTGTCAACTGATGCATTTTTATGATCGACTGACGCGGGTAGTTAAATCACATGACGCCGCATTGTGAGTCAGTCCAGAAAACGCGTCAAACGACCTGTTTGCATGCATCAGTTGACTCAGTTAATGGGTCATCCAACTCACTACCCAGCGGACGACGTCGTACAACTTGAATACAACCTACAGGTAACTTTGTGGTCCATGTACGTTCAGGGTCCGTGTACATTCAGGCAGTTCGTTTTTTAACTCTGAAACCAAAACGAGAAAACGAAAGTAGCGCCGTTGTTTCGTTTTTTCGTTTTGGAACAGGAATGAAAAAACGGAAAACCATGGTTGTTTCGTTTTCCCGTTTTCTACCGAAAAATGGAGCATTGGTTCGTTTTTCCTTAATCGTCGTTTGAATCAAAAACGAAAACCCACAAAACCACTTTCATAAAAATCGTCCAATTTTGGTTTTTGTTCATTTGTTTATTCATTTTTCTCTTTGGATTTCAGAAGTGAAGAAGGGTAGACAGTTGAAACGGAAGTGAAAGTAAATACATCAAAATAAGAGCGATGAGAAAAGAATGGTCACTCTGCTAAAGCTAACATATGCAAGCATAGCATTTATACCCTGCAGGGTAATGCTGGAGGTTAAATAGGCTAAATAAATGTTTTTTGTTTTATTCTTTTTATTTACACATTAAATTTTTTATATTCAAAAAGTGCGTGATATGTCATTTAGCTGCGTAGCGTGCAGAAGTAGTCTGGGTGTTCTTTCACAATCAAATTAACCCTCAGCTAAATTAAGCGCTGAAAAAATCAGCAAGGTCTGAATTAGGTTGGAGAACATAGGTGCTTCATATGCTTGCATGATAGATTGTTATTTTTCGCGACCATGTGTCCTCAGTTTCGCATATTAAAATTTAGTGATTGTTTACTTTGGTTAAGTTCTTTACTCTTTTCGTGCAGTGGTTTCATATATTTCACGACGTGGATATGGAATTTTTATTTTTCATGGCTTCGCAGGTTATGAGGATAAATAACTGCGCTCAACATAAATAAACACATATTAGCTCGTTAAAGGGTCGCACTCGCGGTTGCAAGTAAAACCAAAATATTCGGCGGGACAACAGTAACTAGTTTGGAAAACACAGGTCCAAAGTGACCAGCAGAGGTCCCCACATTCATCCAAATTATTATTCCCCGATTCACATAGAAATCGACTACGTAATTACTTAAAACTCTATGATGAGATAACTTATCTTCACTTTTTATACTACTACTTTGATTTTGCATTGTAATGGACTTAGGTCATGACATAACATCGTGGACAAATCAATCTGCCATAGCGGCATTGATCATTATCATATTGATTTGCAGTAGACAGGCTTTATAGGCTATGTCTTTAACACCAAAATAAATAAATAAATGAAACAAAATTATAATAATGATAATAATAAAATAACATCATATAATATGGGTTTTTTGCACCTTAATGGCCCTGTGGTGGAGTCTGGAGAAGGATTTTCATCAGTCCAATATAGAGCAGCATCTGCTAGCTCAGGCGATGAATGTCAAAACATCCCTGCAGGCCTTGGTGGCATCTTGGGGCCACCCGGTTTCTAAAAGCAATATTAGGCGCCACCTCCACAACCACAGGTTCTTTAGAAGGGTTGCCAGAAGAAAGCCTTACCTGAGCAAAAGTCACAGAAGCAAGCGCTTGGAGTTTGCCAAACATCATTTAAATTATGACTGTGTTTTGGTCAGATTAGACTGAAATTACAAGTTTCGGTCAGATACAGCATCGGCATCTTTGGCTTCGAAACTGAGATGCATACAAGGAGAAACACCTCACACCTGTAATGAAATATGATGGTGGTCAGCCATGTTTTAGGGCTGTTTTAATTCAAAAGATCCAGGGGCACTGGTTAAGATTAATGGCATAACAAATTCCACCAAGTATTTGGATATTTTGGCTGACAATCTTGTTGCCTCGGCCAGAAGGCTGGGACTTGGTAGAAGGTGGGCTTTCCATCAAGGCAATGACCCGATGCATACATCAAGATCCGCACAGAAATGGTTCTGTGACAACAAAAGTTGTCATCTCAGTCGCCAGACTTCAATCCAGCTGAAAACCTGTGGGCTGAGTTGAAGAGGGCAGTTGATAAATGCAAATCCAAGAATGTGAAGGATCCTGAAAGGATCTGCTTGGAAAATTGGTCCAAAATCCCCCCAAATGTGTGCCTGAGCCTTGTCAAAAATTTACAAGAAAAGACTCCATCCTCTTATTCTTGGCAGAGGTGATTGCCCTAAGTACTAAATGAAGGGTGCCAATAATTATGAAACCTTGATTTTGTTGAAATTCATGAGTTCTTCACGTAAGAGCTACGAAATCATGTCCAAGAAAGTGTTGTATTTCAGGCATTTACCTACTTAAATGACATATAATCAATGGAAGCAATAAAGTTCACAGAGAAAACTGTGACTCGGCTTGGGCAGAATCACACTCAACTCTGATTCGCCACTGAAGAAATGCTATATTTATCTATTTATTTAGTGATAGGGTGAGGGTACTGTAATCGCCCTAGTTTGTGAATTTATTTATTTGTTCGTTTGCAAGATTTGGGCCAAGACCCAGATTAGGTCCCATTAAATGTTGGAATGAATTGAGTCAAGGTCAAAGGTCCCTGAAAAGGTCAAAAATTGGTGACAATTGAGGCTGTGGTTTTCTCAAAACAGGGGCAACGGGTGCTCTTATTCCCCCAACAGTTGGTCAAACAGGGGCGAAGGTTGCTCTTATTCAAATTTTTGAGCAACATCTTGGCGCTTGATCAGGCAGTATAAAAAAGAATTGAACCCAGCCCATTACATCTCCCGTCTGATGTTAAGGGGACACAATCAAATTACAAATGCAGTAATCAGGTTGAAAGATGTTTTATTGAGAAAAAAAACATAGGTATTTCTGTTAACTTTTGAGTTAAGAGGGCAAATCACTGCTCTAAACATTAAATCCACTGAACCCCTTTGCACAGAAGCCAAATCTGGCTATTAAGGGGTTAACTTATTTAAGGCTTTATAATTCAAGATTGCAGCTTCACAGGCAAGAAAGGAATAGCTCAAATGAGTCCAGACACTTGAAACCTTTCCCCTGTGAACCATGACCGTGGTTGACCTTGGCTGACCCTGGTTCAAGTAACCGTGGTCAACCCTGGTCAAACCATGGTTTTGACATTTTTGTTAAATGGAACACCATGGTTGACCTTGGTTGACCTTGGTTCACCATGGTCAACCATGGTTAAAGCATGGTTAAAAATGGTCAACTATGGTTAACTATGGTGCAAAAACTCCCCAAGCGGGTGCAACCATGCTTCAACCATGGTCGGGCCATTTTAACCATGCTTTAACCATGGTTGACCATGGTGAACCGAGGTCAACCAAGGTCAACCATGGTCACGTTTCGCAGGGGTTAGACTCCCATCGTATTTCAGTTTATTTTCATGATTTTGGTAGAGAAAAGGGGCTGCAAACACAAACAATCTTCATGAAAATTCAACATTGAAATTGCAAAAAAAAAAAAAAAATAATAATAATAAGTATTGAAAAACTGCTGGGGCTTAAAACTATACATTTCTGGGATCATATATATATATATAATTCATCTTGCGCATTACATTCTAGATTACCCTTGCCAGTTGGTTTTGGCGGTCCATAGTGCTTGCATGTGTATTTGACAAAACTGTATTTGAAATGAGATGGATATAGGGTCGATTTTTTAGCGATTTTTTTTGTTTGCATTTTCCACAGTCCTGCAATTATTAGATTGTTAATAATATTATTAATAATAATTAATAACAATTAATAGAACATTGTTCTGTTCGCTATAGTTGTTTAGTGCTCTTTCAAAATCGGCGAAACTCTCATATTCAACATTTACTCTTAAACCTAAGTTTTGAGACATTTTCCAGCGATGCCGCGCTCCACACGAAACCGCTGCGCTCCAGACGAGACTATTAAAATGGCGCCAAAAAGTTTTACCAAAAGAGGTCACTCATGAAATATTCCACGCATTTTATTGGCTGAGAATGGTTGGGTAAATAAGAGAACAGACACAGACAATTTGCCCAACGGGTTGGCAGAATAGCCAATCTGACGTGGACAATTTGCCCAACAGTTGGGGAATAGCCACTCTGACACGGACAATTCGCCCAACAGTTGGGGGAATAGCCACTCTGACGCGGGTAATTCGCCCAACGATTGGGGGAGTAGCCACTCCGTTTTTGTTTTACCTTTGAGGAAATTTTTAATATTGAAGTACCATCTTAAAATAAATTACACTGCTAAGAAAATGCTGATCAGAAAATCCTAACATTTTACTCTGAAAATTACTTGCATTAAGCTGTCTAAAGTGCAGTAGAACGCACCAAAATGCACCTTTAAAAAAAAAAAAATTTCAGAGGGAGCAGACCTCAGGACCCCCTGCAGGTCAAGATATTTTTCCATTAATTTATGTAATTCTTGACTGGCTACTTTTTTCATTTGATCTGCTACTTTCATTTCTTTGGAACGCTCTGACAAACTCTGGTTTGATCAGACAGAATTAGCAAACTCACTAGCTTGCCAACCGAGAGTTAGCAAAGGTTGCTAACTCACTCCAAAGAAGAAATATTGATCTCTCTACTGTTTAATTCATTCTGACCAGCATGATTTATGCAAGATAGCCTTACAAAAACAATACACGAGCTTCCCTCAATTTTGCTTGGGGTGACGATTTACAATTCACATCCAATTTAGTTAGCACCAACTCTACTCACCTGTCATTTTAAGAAACAAAGGCGACCTGGGCATCAGAATTAAAACCATTCAACTCCCGGAATTCTTTCCAATTTTTTGGTATGCTTTCCCTATGTCTATTCAGGACTTAAAAATAATTTAATCGCGAATTTTTCCTCGACATGCACTCGTTCGAGCGTCTCTTTTTCGGTTTAGCTTCCGCCATGCTTCACTCTGCCGTGGATCGGTAGTGTCACTGCCAGAGCCTTTCGTTGCTCAGTCCCACCCACTTGTTGTGCACGAGCATGAAACTGGCGCAGAAGACCCACCCCTGCCCTCCGATTCGTTGGAACACTTTTGTTGATGTTTGGGGAAGCGGGTAGGTCCCCACGAGTTCGTGTATCTTTCTCAGTGTCTACCTGGCTGTAGGTGGCCTACAGAGAGACGGAGTTAACAAAATAGCAGAACTCATGAAAGAGGAGCTGCTGACAGTTTGTGAGGAAAAAATCTTCTGTACGTGACAAATTATGTTTTGGCTCAGAATCGCTGAGATAAATTGAAATTGAATTTAGCTCCTTTGCTAACAGGAAATAAACAAAAAAAAAAAAAAACCTAAATATGATCAAAAAAAGGAGACATTTTTTCAAATTGCACTGTCTCTATAGGCTACATCTGGCACATGTCATTAGGCTGCATACAAGATATAGAAAGAATATATTTTTTATGATATGAAAGACATAAATGTACGTCAGACACATTTGAATTCAGATTCTTTATTTAAAAAAGAAAAAAGACTTGGGGCAGTATGGGGCTGATGGAGGGGGCGGGGGCAGCCGCTCACCCCGCCCCCCCTGTTCTAACATCTATGTCTTGCAGCATATTCCCTTAGGGTTTGTAAAGTGGGCTCGCTAATATAGGTTCTCCAGCGTTTGCACTGGGTTTTTCAGGACTTCCGCTTTGTGGGGGCGCCCATTCAATTTGGATCAACGTAATTTTCCACTCTTTACAGTAATTATCCAATGGACGGACCTTTTTGCTTAATGTATGAAAAAATCTGTTTCATTTAAAATGTTGGTTTTTTTATTATATAAATTTCATTACAAAATGTTTCAATAAAGTTTGTCCCTGTGTAATTGAATTTCACATGATATTCACATCTTTTTTAGTCGGGCTTGTAAAATCTAGAGAGCTAGTGACTTTATTCTGTCACAAAAAAATGGGAAGACTGAGCCCTGCTGAGATATCAAATTTATAAAACTCGAGCAGTAATTGTCATGTATACCTCGCCGAAAGCTCGGAATAAATGGAAATAACAATTCTCGTTTAGCAGATGGCGTGCAACCATACCCCATCTGCTTTTGCTACCTGCTAGCAGCTATGTTGGAAAATGCCTCTCCGAGTCGCCTATGTACCGCTATGTCCAGGTGAAGAGTTTGTTTCCAAAACGCAATATATCCATTTCACTCATTTTGAGTAAATTAGCCTTTTCTATGTTGGCACCTATAGCATTTTACAGAAAAACACACACTTTGACCATGAAAAAGTTCACCATATGAATTTCTAAAAACAGATTTTAGCACCATGTCTAAGAAGCACAGGACTACCGCTCTTTGGGATTATCTCAATTTTTGTAATTTTGGCACTTTCTGCATTTTGGAAACAGCTCTTCATGTGTCCGGGATTGTATTGCGTCGGACAGAATAAGATTTAGGCCTGCCCGTTTTTTTACAGTTGACTGCAGTGACTCTCTGAGGGCCCCACTCGACAATGCTCCGCGCCCTCTGGGCTGAGAGCCCAGCTCTGCCCCTGCCTGGGACCCATTTATAATCTATTTACTCAACTCTGCCAAAACTTAAGCCACATACATGACCACAATAACCAACCATAACAGCATGACCATGTCCACTCCACTCCCTTCCCCCTTGCCCCATTCAACTCAACTAACCACACAAACACACACACACACACACACACTTGCGCGCATACACACACACACACAGACATGCACACCCGCACACACACACCCACACCTGCACATACACAAGCACACAGGCACACACACACACACACACACACACACACAGAATTATGACAATCAAGAAAGAAGTTTCTCTTTTCCTTTCTCTCATAACCTATTTCTTTTTCCGTGTGTGTGTGTGTGCATGTGTGTGTATTGTGTGGAACTTTGAATGTGTCTTGCCCAGGACTCTCTGGAAAAAGAGATTTTTAATCTCAATAGGATTTTCCTGGTAAAATAATGGTTATATATTCACTTTAATATCAAGATAAATTTCCCCATCAATATTTTGTTTTGTTATTTTTTGTTTATTCGCTTATTCATTTATTGGTTGTTTTGCTTGGCTTTGCCCATGTACCTCGCTTTGGTTGATGTTGTTTGCCTATCTGTTTTTTCCTTGAATATTATCTGTAATGTCTTGTTTTGTCCTTTCCTGTCCTGTCTTGTCCTGTCAGTGTCTGCATTAGTCCAGCATGTTGAGTGTGTCTGTGTACTTGCCCGTCTGACTGTCTGTCAACATACTTGTCCATCTCTCTATACGTCTGTCTACTTGTCTATTTTGTCATGTGTTTTGTCACGGCATTAGGGTGGGTAGGTTGTGGTTACGGAGTGGCTCAAATACATGTCTTTTATCTCTATTTCAGTTTGAGATGAAGAGAAGTTATCCTCCGGAAAGGGGGGGTGGTGGTGGGCCAAAAAATAATAAAGTTAGGAAATACGTTTCCAAACCGATAAGCCAGCTTGCTTTCTTGTAAGCTAATCTATATGAAATAACTGTTTCGGGGTCACATAAAGAGATAGAAACTTTCAGACAAGATTATTATATCATCATCACCTAACGAATAAGGTATGTAGCAAACACTTAGTTTTCAAATGCTCGACAGCTCGCCAACAATTAGCAGTCAAATACAAGCAAATTGGGCACTAGCCGGAAACACAGAATGGGACTGCATGCGGCACAAAAGCAATTTGGCCAAAATCGATGAGCAGCCAGATAATTAGCCAGCTAGTGCAGTTATCCAGAACCAGGAACACAAGCCCTTCGACATACTCCATTCAGTAGTCCTGGGCTGAGGGGGGATCCTGTGTGCATTTCGATGTCCCCTCAGTTTGACTCCTGAACCTTGTAGGGCACCCATAGGGGATTTAAAAAAAACTTGGGTAGACATTTTGAATCAGGTGCCAAAATGGTGAAATTCAAGATGGCGGACAAGATGGCCGCTGATAGCTTTTACCCTGAATAACTTCCCAGTTATTTATGACAAAAGGAAAATTTTGGTGTCTGACCATAGGTTTTAGGGGTCAAGCTAGCCAATGGGGACCCAAGACAAGACCATATGGCGACTAGGTAGTGGTATTTCCAAGATGGCCGCCAATGTGGCTGCCGCAAGTTTAATTTGTCCATAACTTTTTCCTCAGTTCAGATATGATCATGATTTTTGTGTCAAACTCTGGGTTTTAGGGGTCAGGCTATCACTTTCCAGCAATTTGGAATATAATTCGGTCATCAGAAAATTCAAAATGGCCGCCAAGATGGCTGCCGCGAGTTTAGTTTTTCCATACCTCTTTACGCAGTTGAGATAGGATCATGATTTTTTGCCATACTTGAGGTTTTGTGGTACAGACTATCACTTCCAGCAATTTTGACAATCGCCAGTGCTGAAAGAAAGTCGTCCGCTGTGCCACGGATTAAGCAAAAGAAAGTCAAGAAAGACTTTGGTGTTGCTTAGAAGCAACTAGACATCGCACGAGTTCAAGGACATGCAAGGTTCTGAAGTTTGATTTGTTCTCGATTTGTCCCAAGTTGCGTTAACAGTCTAAAAACGCGTTTGAAAGACTACGAGATCAGATGAAAATGTCAGAAAGCAATGTTAAAAAAAAAAAATAAATAAAAGTAAAAGTAAAAATAAAGAATAAAGTAAACAGACATTGGAGGCTCAGGCTTTCAAATGCAAAAAATTGACCAGCTGTCTGGCCATGATAATCCTTATGTAGCAAGCAGTTTTCATTTGGAGGGGGGACACAGAAGTGGTAAGACAGATGTTAAATCAATGGGCAATCTCAAGTGTGTGTTCGGTTAAAATGTGCTTGAGCTTACAAAAGGACCCCTCTGATGGACCAGTTGTTAACAGCCTACAATTTTTTTTTTTTAGATTTTTTTTTCAGAATTTTTTCTTTATTTGATAGTTATGCAGTGGAGAGAGACAGGAAAGTCGGGGAGAAAAATGGGGAAGACATGCGGCAAATGACCCAAGCTGGAATTGAACCCAGGTCTCCGAGGGAAGGACACAGCCTTTATGGCACGCTCGCTTAGATCAGTGAGCCACCGAGGTGCAACAGCATACTATTTGATGGATATTGATTTGTTGTTCTACGGTGCCAAATAAAATTTTTTCTGGAATACAGGAAGACTTTCAAATTTTCCATTCCAAAACCCTGTCTTGATGTTCAGAATCACCTGTCATTAAGCTTACAACCACCGAGTACTGCAGTTCTGAAGCTAGTGAGCTATTCTTTGCCCTTTAGAGTCTGAAAGATTTGTAACATTATTTAAAAAAAGGTCATGTATGAATCAATCCAAATAGTGCAATGGTCTTATTGAAAAATTCTAAATGGCCCCAAAGTCACATTTTTTTTTTTTCCACTTTCATTCACATAAATATAATAATAATATTTCCATAAAAATACATTAGTTTATATGTTGAGAATGTTATGTTTTTAACCGCTTGTTTCCAATATATTTACATTACTGCAACTCACACCTGCACGATCTCTTATCAGTTGGCTTATCGAACTTGCCCGGAAACGTGTGTACTCGTACTACTGCTAACTGGCTCGAGTCCCGGAGCCGTCTTATCACGTTGCTCGCTTTGCATCTAAACACGCAGAACTGTCATCATGAATGCTTTTTGCTTTGCATCTTAACACAGACAATGGTTTGAGTTTGTGTGACATTATGATTGGTCTTGGGTGATATAAGAAGTAACGTGCATACATTCCATTACTTTCAGTTCGTAAATTTTGTTTTGTTCATTTTCACCGTGATCACATGGTGACAGCCAAATGAACTGATGCTGGTCCTGCTGTGGCAGAACAAAAAGCTTGTGAAGATGCTGTCAACCCGTGGGCCACATATGCAAAACTGAATAGGAATCGTCAGAGTGAGCAAATGGTGAAACCACTTTATATTGTTGATAACAACTACGGTATGAGCGGTGTTGATCGCAGTGATCAACTGGCTAGTTCGCACCCGCCGAGTTGAGACTGTGCGAATCTTGTTTAGTTTACGCCAAGAACGGTGTAAGGAAAGAGTAACGCTACATGTGCGTGAGTTATGAGATTCCATTATGCGTCGAACCGTGCTTTCAAACTTATCATACTGTCAAGAATTTTTTATGCAAGTTTTTTTTTTCATGTCGCCGTCATTCTGTCACCTCGCAATCTGTTTCTTTGTAAGTAAAAGATGTATATAGTGTACTTGATTGCATCCTTATCGTATATCGCATGAACTTAAGTCAGTGTTTGGATGGTTTAGATGCTAAACAGCACAGTTCTTATCACCCATTACGCCAACTACCATCAGTAAAAATGATTCGGGCCAGTGCGCACGGCAGCACTACTGCTGCCCTGCTAAACACGACTCGTGCGAGCTATCGCTCATAGACAGATCCGGGACTCAAGCCCGGCGATTATTTGTGAGTAAACATGGCTCCGAGTGCTAAGTGGTTAATATAGGACAGCGTCATTGTATTAAATTTCTTTGAGGACATCTTTAGGACAAATAGGATCTTTAATATAAATAGGATTGTTTGTTTTTGGACATTACCCACCCAACCCCTGCCTACAGAATAGTAAATTCACTCACATGTATGCAAGTTCAACTTAATTGTGACTCGGATTATGTGTACGTTGGTGCTTCACGAGACAGCACTTTCTACTTTCACATTTGGAGTGTTTTAGAAGCATTAAAGCCTCATCTTTTAGAAATATTTTGAAAAAAAGACCATTACAGTATTGTAACTTTTAACAAGTTACTAACTTTTCACAAGTTGTTGAGGGTGGTATCTTTTACTAAACCTGGTCTAGGGACTTGGGGGGATGGGGGACTTGCTGATCTGTAGATGGTAAAGTCACAAATGCAGAAAGTCACTGGATTTGTATGTTAGATATACACAACAGTTATTTTGTTGTAGGCTAATTGGTGTAGGTAAACTCAAAAACTAATAATATCAATGCTTTTTATGGTCCAATATGATGTCAAAATGCATACTTTTTTGTCACATAACCTGAAATTTTTTCGGCCGGTCACTACCTCTCCATCCCTGCCCGCTGGAGAGTGGGCCGGTCAGGTACGAATTCTCGGGCCACTTTTTTTTGCCCCAGTTCGCCCCTGACTCCATTGCTACTGTGTTTCTGACATGTCAGGTTATGTTGTGTTTTGGCTGCATGGAAGATGGCAAAAAGGCACTTTCCACTAGCGATCCCGCCTACAACTGAGCAGGTAATATGCTGTGTGGAAAATGAGCACATGGTACCAACGCTGAGTAGAGGAGACTGAAGTAGATCCCGTACCATGCAGTGGAAAAGCACCATTAGTCCTCTACCTGGTTGCCCTGTGGTGCTCGGCCCCTTCATTGCTGCTTGCAGCTATATTTCTGACAATGTAATCACGGGGGCCTTTTACATGTTTTGAAGTGTTTAATATCTATTTTAAAAACCATTTTAAAGACATTTAAAACGTGCTTATAAACTTAAGCTAAGTTGTGTATATGAACATTCAGTATCAATACACTGCATGCATATGTTATGCATATTCAAGATTGGTTCTGCCAAACCAGAACATTAACTAAGTGCCTATAAACTTAAGCTAACCTGTTTATTTTCAATCAGTAACAATGCACTGCATCCATGCAGTATGCATATTCAAAATTGTTTTTATAAAAATAATGTGGAGTGTATTGACTTAACTTCAATTTAATGTGGTCAATTAAGAGCCATTCCTTGAGAAAATGGCACTTTTTGAAGAAGTTGAGGAGTTGATCCCCCTGGAATTGAATGAAACTTGGCAGATAGGTAGATATGGTAGTCTCACAGAAAAAGCCAAATTTTTAGGTTCGTATCTCAAGAAATCTGCCGGTGGCGCCACCGGAAAGCCACTAACGTGGCTCAGTTTTGCTTTTGACACCACATTTTACATCAATTATTATGACTTAAGGGTACACAGAATCGGATGTGTTGTACTTTTATCATGACCTGTCACACTTCAAGTCTGGATAGACATTAGCACCACATCAGCGCCAGGCTGGGTAACTATGTTATTGAGCAGCAATTATTTGAGAAATCATGGTAAAAATTGAAAATGGAAATAGGAATAAAATAATATCCCAGACATATACCAAACTAGAATGCTTTATTATGTGTTTACTCACTACAAAACTATCATTTTCAGTTAATATTCCCTTGGTATCTTGCTGGGTTCATGCAATGGATGGCTGGAAAGATGGTCGAAATTGATTTTGGTGCATGTTTGCGGTATATTTTCTCAGTAACCCAGATATGTTCCATGGTGATAAATGCTGTTTGTTGTGCTTTTGGAGCTCTGTTTTCAGGAATATTAAGAATTTCTTTGGTAGTATCTACGCTTTCAAGCTAGACGGAGCCAAAGTTGGAGGAAAACTCAAAATGGACCATTTCATAGCAGATGGTGCCTATGTTTTGGTGGCATTATTTTGTTTACCCAGCAAGACGGAGATATGAAATTCTCTCGATACATCGTCCTTTGGGGTACATTACAGCATTAGTAAAATCTCAATGGTAGCATCTTTCAGTGAAGATGATTTTAAACATCAAAACTCGGAAGAATTCGCCTCCAGGGGGCACTGTAGGCCGGATGCAAGTGTTGGCCATCCCTAGCAATGTACCAAAGATTTTTTTTTTGAATTGTGATACACACAGCTAGTTTTCTCAGAAAGTGAAGAGCTTGGTTTGGTACTATGCTGGGTACATAGCTTTCTGACTAAAGGTGGTGCTCTAAAGAGCTAATGTTTCTTCTGACCTAATATTCCATATTTTGAAATATATGAAGCACATACACAGTTATTCATAAAATTTGTAATCCATTTGGTATAAAGCTTGGTTGGTTGTAAACTGGTGGTGACTGTGAGCATTCCAAACGCACAATACATGGGTTATTACCAAGTACGGGTACAGCGCAGTCAGAAACGTACAGCACGTTATAAAACATGACCAGTCCAAAATTTTTAAATGCCAAAAAAGAACTAATGTAAAAGGCGTACCACCGTAAATACGTATGCAGACATGCGTCAACAGTATACGTACACTTACATAAAATAACAGTCCATAATTTGAACTCTGAAAAAAAATCTTCGTCACACAACCGTGTACATGAAGACAGAATGTATAGTACAAAAGTTAAAACTGTTTTTTGCTTTTCATGTTATCCAAAGCAAAATTATGTCAACACAGCATGTGACTAGCTCTATCCGTCTTTCTGTTTTTGGAGTTGGATTGTGAGTTGGTGGCACCTGGTGGTGCGCACCAGAGGTGCTCCTTGGCATTGGCCTTGAGCAGCCATCCATGGCCTTCTTCATTGGATCCGGGTGGATGTAACCCACGGAGCCAGTTGAGCCCCAGGCAAGCCCTACAACACTGCATCCTGGGTCTCTACAGGGCTGCTTACAGGCCATTGATAGTGAGCTTGTCTGTCTCTGAATAAATAGCGGGCTGCAGCCTATATGGCACAATAGTTGCGTCAACGCCCATGGCTTGGTATGCACGGAAATGGGAAGTCTGTAAAAGAAACCCTACCCTCCCACCCAGCGGGCATCCCATAGGCTAGACATCATGGGTTGGTGTTAGGAATGAAGGCATGCAAGTTACCACTACAAATGAACTGCCCTTTTCTTGGCAGGGTGCTGCTTGCTTGCTGGGATTTCTGTGCCCTTCATCAGGATAACCACTCGCTAGATGCGACTGCTGTGCCCTTTTTCATACCCAAGCACCATACCAGAGGGAAATCCTAGAATTAACACTGAAGCCTGCATTCTGATTCTAATAGTAATGCAAAAATGCAGAGAATTTGTTATTTTCTGAAACTCCAACACTACAAAACTGTACACTGTACTGACTACTGGTAAAAGTCTTGCATGTTGACACAATGCTACAATCACCACCAATATTCTTTTCCAATATACAACCAACCTAGCTTTATACCAAAGAGATTACAAATTTTATGTTTTACTGCGCACGTGCTTTAAATATTTGAAAAGACAGAACTTTGGTATATGTCTGGGAATATGGAATGTTAGGTCGGTAAAATATTAGGTCTTTCGAGCACCACTTTTGATCAGATAGCTCTCCACCCAGGGGTGCGTTTCCCAAAATCACAGATGCTAACTTATATAGTTGGACCCATTGACTGTGAATGGACAAACTATGTAAGTTTCTAACTTTGTTAGTAACTATGCTTTTGGGAAACGCGCCCCAGAATATTACCAAGCTAAACTTTTCATTTTCAGAGAAAACTAGCTGTGTGCATCACAATTCAAAAACAATTTCTTTGGTACTTCGCTTGGGATGGGCAGAACTTGCATCCAGCATACAGTGCCCCTGAAGGTGAATTTTTCCAACTTTTGATGTTTAAAATCATCTACACTGAAAATACTACCATTGAGATTTTACTAATGCTGTAATGTACCCCAAAGGGACTATGTATCCAGAGAATTTCAGATCTCCGTCTTGCTGGGTAAACAAAATAATGCCACCTAAACTTAGGCACAATCTGCCATGAAATGGTCCATTTTGAGTTTTCCGCTAACTTTGGCTCCGTCTAGCTTGAAAGGGTAGATACTACCAAAGAAATGCTTGGTATTCCTGAATACAGAGCTCCAAAAGCACAACAATCAGCATTTACCCTCACAGTACAAATCTGGGTAACAGAGAAAACATACCGCAAACATGCACCAAAAATGAATTTCAACCATCTTTCTGGCCGTCTATTGCACAAACACATCAAGATACCAAGGTGCTATTCACTGAAAATGGTAGTCTTGTTGTGTGTAAACGCATAATAAAGAATTCTAGTTTAGTATATGTCTGGGGTATTATTTTATTCCCATTCCCATTTTCAATTTTTATTGTTATTTCTCAAATAATTCTGGCTCGATAACGTAGTTACCCAGCTTGGCGCTGATGTGGTGCTAAAGTCTAACCAGACTTGAAGTGTCACAGGTCATGATAAAAGTATAACATATTTGGTACTGTGTACCCTTAAGTCATGATAGTTGATGTAAAATGTGGTGTCAACAGCAAAACTGAGCTACTTAATTGGATTCCAGATGGCGCTATCGGCAGGCACAGTGAAATACGGACCTAAAAATTCAGCTTTTTCTGTGAGACACTCATTTCTACCTGTGTGCCAAGTTTCATTCAATTCCAGGGGGGTCAACTGCGCACCAAATGTCAATCTCTCGCGGAATGGCTCTTAATAAAATTTTTTCCTGCAAAATTTTCATCAGCCGGTGGGAAGCCTGTCGACCGTTAATTAACGTGAGAGGAATTAAATTTTGCAGCCAATTAATATATTCAGTTTTTAGTTGTAACGCTGTGTAGATGACTGTGCCATTTATGATTTTTCCAGAGATACAATGTTTTGACATTAAACAGCGGGAAGGGGAAAACAGCCATATAGCTCTGATCAAACAACAATACCTGGGATTAACCAAGCAATTCATATAATTCATGGTATATAGATACAGTTGCAGTAGTTTATTCCTGCCAAAATTCAAGGCCTGCAATAACATTGGTACTCACCGGTCATACTCAAAACCCGCTCCCCCCTATCCACAGTCCCCCCAAGTTCTGTAGGCGATAAAGCACACGACAGTGGTGGATGCTAATATCTGAAATTGTTGACAATGGGTAGGCATCGGATCAGAAAACTCACGGTATGCTTATGGTGACCTCGAACAGCTGCTGACAAAAATTGGAGCTCCTGACTCTCCCTCTCAGTTGTCATGGCGACGCAATTGTTGCACTGACACCACTGGGTTTGCCCCACTCTCGCCTCATCACGTCTCCTCTGGTCTTCATTTTTATGCTCATTTTGATTATTTTCTGTGTTTTCCTCCTCGCTTACGCTTGGGCGCTCGGATTCAAATTGAAAAGGCTGAATTGATTATTTTTTTCTCGCGGTAGAGTCACAACTCTACCTGCGAATTGACAGAACTGAGTTGAGCAACCATTTGACGTCACTACCCAGACTGCATTGCGACGTAAACAACAATGGCGACCTACGAGTAAAATTATATTTTCAAATTTTATAAAAACGAAGACATCTAGGATATTATTTGACTCACATTAATATGACTGATACCAACATGAATCTTATGAAGCCTACAAGTCATTATAGTTGGGGTTCCTTTTAAACAGCCATTGTGTGCCTGACTGCAGAGATAGAGTACCAACAATGGTACAGTTGAATTTGGACTGTGAAACATGCTAAATTTACATCAGTGCACTACAATCCTGTATGAAGTCCCCTCTTGGCTTTTATTTGCAGATATTGGGGGTGGAAAAAATATTGAAGTCCCCCTGAAAAAAGGCTTTACATTTGAAGACTCAAAACCTAATTATTGCACAAACCAGTGTCATTCCTATTAATATAAATACTGTTAGCAGTAGGGGTGTGTTTAACTGGATAAAGATGAGCAGAGCTTTGAAAGATAAGTCTCAAAAGCATGATTAGTGTACTGAACAACAGTTGTAAAATTCCTGATGCCCAAACTGCTTTTGTGTTATTCTAAGAGATGACAATTCAATATGGCAATGTGTAAAACACTTTTGTTTGATAGTTGCTAATAACCAGTAAATTAAAGCTCAAAAAATCACAGAGGAACTGAATCAGTTCCCAAAAAAAGCATTATATCATGAGTTAAATAAAGCTGCCCTTGTTTCTGATGACTAACCCCGGTGCTTCCTTTCGTTCCCTGGAGCTGTGACCTACAGCTAAACTCATAACGAAGTGTAGCATCCCCCTGAAATCAGAGATACAGTAGAGGTAATATTACAGGCAATGGACACTTTTCCTCTTGGTTGACCTTGGACATGTTCAAAACGCATTGTTCAAGAACTTAACATTTATTTTGTATTCTTTTAGTGTCTTTCTGAAGTTGATTTTTATACTGGTAACATTACACGTTGTTCCATGTTGAATGCGTTTTCTCATTTTTCGGACTTAAATACTTTGAATGGTGTATTCACTAATTGTTGGCATTAAGTACAGGAATAGCCAATACAATCATTTTGTATTTGCATATAGGGTGTGCCTTCAGAAAGGTCTGTAGTCACTGCAGGCTCTTCCTTTAGCAAAACTAGATCCCATGCTGGCATAGTGAGATCACATATTTAAATAGAGAAAAAATTGGTAACTTTACCTTGAATTGATAGTTCATGCATATCCATAAAATGTTGAAGGCATTTGGTTGATTCAAACAATTTATGTTTTTTCATCAATGCCTACAGTTACAGTTATGTTAATTGTTTTCCCTTTGTATATTACACTCATATCAGAGCTAAAATACTTGCCTATAACTGACTTCACGGTCAGTCTTTGTTTTGTGAACTCATTTTCTCAACCTCACATAGAACAAATATGCAATTGAACAGACAATTACAAGCATACATCTCATGTGCTTACATAATGTGGCTCAGGGGAAGGGCTTCGGCAGCAGATGCAGGACAAGTTATTAAAGCATGGTAGCTGCTTAAGCTTGGAGATGCAGAGTAGGGGTTCAGTGCTGCAACTGAGGTCCATGATTGTGAAGGCACTAAATTGAATGAGACAGATGGTTTTGTACTCAATGAGATATCTGAAGGGTGAGATAGCAGCTATAGGCAGGTAATGAAAGACTATGATGGCCAGAGTGCTTTGCACTGTTCTTTGGGCTTTCTTTTTCATGGGGCTAATCTTCTCCTTGCCCAGGACTGACTTCCTCAGACTCCACATGATAGAAATGTTGCAGAAAACCATGATTATGCTGATGGTCAGGATTATTCCAGTGAAGAAGAAACCTGTGAAATATTTGATCCATCCCCTCATGAAGCCATAGGCTATCATGATAAGCCAAACAAGCATGGGAATAGCCACTCTAATCTTGTTATCCTTGATGCTGGTGAACACAATGGGATGGACCACGGCCACGTAGCGGTCCAGGCAAATGCAGACGAGGAAGAGAGGGGAGGTGTCTTTTATCCCAAACATCATCTCCAGAAAATATGCATTGACTGCCTCATTTAAAAATTTGATGGAAAAGTAGTTCAGGGGGATAATCACGGAGTAGAGGCCATCTAAAATGGCCAGGTTTACGAAGAAGACATCAGAGGTGGAAGAGTCAATCTCCTTTCTGGCCACTAGCCAAATTACCATGATATTGGCAGGGTAGCCAATAAAAACGTTGATAACAAGGACAATATATTGAATCACTACCCCAAAATATGATAATCTACATCCTTCATCCACGCTCAAGAAACTGGATCCTGAAGAGGAGTGGTTGAGTGGTTGGATGGAATTGATGGCAGAGCTGTTCATTTTGTCTCTTATTTACCAAGCAGGTCTGAGGGTTGACGTCTAGAGAAAAAAGAGTGAATATAAGTTAAATGGTCAAGCCTAACTGAACATAGCAATGGTCCTCACCACTTAACCTGACTGCTAGGCTAAATTATGTTCTATTATTTATGCTGATTCCTGCAATATTTTACATCATTCTTTTCTCCAAACTATTTCTCATCATAACATATTTACTGGAAAAAATACCAATGACAACACTCTTATGCTGGCCAATTTGCACAAAATCTAGCTCCCTCTATTGATAAATAAATTAATCATGTGAAGGGAGCCTTGCAGAATTTTGTTGTATAACTATCTTTCCTCTGAGCAACCACTTTTTACTCTTAGAAACTGCACAGCTGCTTCCCGAGATTGGAGACAGTGTTCCCAGAAGACTAGGTTTGCCCTTTGGGTTTACTGTATTACAGTCTGCAACAGGCTCTCACTCAAGCACAGCTTAAGAAATGAAAGAGTGGTTCATCAGCTTGAAAGAAAGAATAAGTGACTCACCTGAGAAACTGCAGAGGCTCAGCATACACTCCTTAAGGTCAGACAGGCCAGTGGGCAACTGTATCCTGATCACCTGTGTCCAGGAGGGTTATGTTTTTATTCAATATAGTTCTAGTTCATGTAAATGTATAAATGTGTGTGGTATGCAAACAGTGCAGCCTCTAGCCAATCACAAATCCAGCGAGGGAGCAATTGCACAATACCCTGTCACCACAGGATTATATTTGAGGATGGGTGGGTGTGCCAAAAGTTTAGCGTAAATGGGGGTTAGATTTGGGGAACGGGTTTCATTTGTGACAAACAGCTATGCAGAAAAAAACAATGGATGGGCTAAAACAAGGGGGTAGATGAGTGCCCCCTATCCCTGTTCTAACAATATATTATTTGTCAGTGATGCAATCCAAGAAGTGCATCCCAGACAAACAAGTGACGCAATGCAGTCAGCCAGCTGGAGCACAAGTGAGACTGTAACCTGGTGTAAGGTCTTACACATGAAACCACAAGGTTCATCAAAGCAGACTCAAACAATTCTCTTTCATCCTCACAAAGAAAAGAAATTGAGCACTCAGATACAGTAAATGTATTTCTGCAGATAATATTAGGTGCATTTATGATCATTTGACTTTCATTAAAATGTTTGGCAATAAGGAAGTTAGAGTTGACAATTAATTTTCTTTACTTTCACTGCATAGACTTCACTAAAGCCTGGCATCTGTTCCAGGAGATCTATTGTCCTGTATGTTTTCATGCCGATTGTTAGAGAGGAGAACACAATCAAAGGTGTGAGATCTCACACAGCTGCAGATGAGTAGAGTCAGGTGTATTGGGGTTGAGTTAATAACTTTCAGGATGGTAAATCCCCTTGATCTAAAGCTGACCCCCTGTTGGCATCGTCGTAGCACATATTTCCTTTGCCTTTAGTTAACCTCTGCTGAATTTATGAAGGGAGAGTGATGATAATGTCCATTAATATATTGCTGAAAATGCATTACATTGAATTGGTGTTTTGAACTCAGGAGAAAACCTTTAATGATCACTTTACAATATGTGATGGTTGGTTTTTCGAGATTCAAATTGTGGCCGAACGAAGGAAAACAAAAAAGAGACAAACACACTTTTTTAAGGGAGACTTATAAAGGACCTAGATTTTTCAACATTTTGACGTAATGCTGATGAAATGAAAGGGTCGAAAGGATAAAAAGATTTTGCACCCTCCACTGAGGGAAAATGCTGATTCTTGCAATTGAATTTTTCTATTGCAGCTAATTCTCAACAACTCTCTAACTAGAGACCTTACCGGCTATAGTGCAAATAAAAACTGAATTCACCCCATGGGCATTTTTTTGGAATTTACTTGAAATATAGCCAGTCATTGATGCCAATTAAGAATCAATTGTTTTTAACGATATCGTCTACATACAACAAAGAAAGCTCCCAAAGTGGTCCAAAACCATGAAACAATAAGGGGACAAATAATTTGCTTTTAGTAATTGCAATGATGAATGTTGATGATATTGTGAATTAATTATTGCTGGATGCATCATGAATCATCCCATTTAAACTATCTTTGTGAATGCGTGATTCATTCAAGACTAATCAAAACAAAACCCCAAACCACATTTTAAAATCATAAAGAATGTTTTTCAATATTTTGACGTAATGCTGATGGATTCAGGGTCAAGGGTTTGCATTTTTGCCCTTTCATTGAAATGCAGAATGCAATTTAGTTTTTCTATGGGCTGATCTAGTGCCATGTGAGTGTCACTGGATGACAAAATGAATACACCCTGTGAACATTTTTTCAGATTTGCTTGACATATAGCCTGTCATTAAAGTGCAATTAATCTCTGTTTTTTCCTACAAATCTACATAGTATACTTAAGCTTTTCAAACTGAAAAACCAATTAAAAAAATTGTTTTAACATTAATTAAAAATGAGCAATTGCAATGAATTGTTCTGATGAGCATAAAACAGCTTTACTGAATCATCCCATAAACTATCTCAGGAAATGAAAGGCAGCCTTAAAACCAATCAATAGCTAATTTCCTACAGTATGTGGAAGTGTCAATTAACTTGATGACATGAATAAAAATAGCTGTTTACCATGGTCCCTTAATATGCAAGAGTAGTGTCACTGAAAGACAGAATAAAAACAGCTGTTTACCATGGTCCCTCAGTATGCAAGAGCAGTGTCACTGAAAGACAGAAGCATGGGCTCCAAAGATCTCGCAAAAGAAGTCCGTGAGAAAGTTGTGGAAAGGTACACATCAGGTGAGGGATATAAGATGATTTCTATGGCTTTGAAGATACCTTGGAGCACTGTTAAAGACCATAATTAAGAAATGGAAAGTGCATGGCACCACTCACAGTCTGCCAAAATCAGGGCGTCCGTCTAAACTGGATGACCAGGAGAGAAGAAACTGGTCAGGAGAGGCTACCAAGAGTCCAATGGCAGCATTGAAAGAGCTCCAGGATTTTATGGCCGACAGAGGGAAACTTGTGCATCATACAACTACACTGCCCTCCATAATTATTGGCACCCCTGGTTAAGATGTGTTTTTTAGCTTTTAATAAATTCAGTTTTTTTCTAAATAATATAGGACCACAATGAAAAAAAAGAGGAAAATCCAACCTTTAATTCAAGTGCATTTATTCAGTGGGAAAAAAATCCCAACATTAAGAAATAATTCTTTTAAATAAAATCATGTGTGCCACAATTATTCGCACCGCTGATGTTAATACTTTGTACAACCCCCGTTTGCCAACAAAACAGCACCTAATCTTCTCCTATAATGTTTCACAAGATGGGAGAATACAGAAAGAAGGATCTTCGACCATTCCTCTTTGCACAATCTCTCAAAATCATCCAGTGACCTGGGTCCTCTCCTCTGCACTCTCCTCTTCAGCTCACTCCACAGGTTTTCAATGGGGTTGAGGTCTGGGGACTGAGATGGCCATGGGAGGAGCTTGATTCTGTGTCTGGTGAACCATTTCTGTGTAGATTTGGCCACATGTTTAGGGTCATTATCTTGCTGAAAGACCCAGTGACGACCCATCTTCAGCTTTCGGGCAGAGGCCACCAGATTTTGATTTAAAATGTCCTGGTATTTCAAAGCGTTCATGATGCCATCCACCCTAACAAGGTTCCCAGGGCCTCTGGAAGAGAAACAGGCCCACAGCATCACCGATCCTCCCCATACTTCACAGTGGGCATGAGGTGCTTTTCTGCATACTCATCTTTTGTGTTCCGCCAGACCCACTTAGAGTGTTTGTTGCTAAAAAGCTCTATCTTGGTCTCATCTGACCAAAGCACACGGTCCCAGTTGAAGTCCCAGTACCGCTTAGCTTAACTCCAGACGTTTATGTTCATGATTGTGAGTGAGAAAAGGTTTTTTCCGTGCATGCCTCCCAAACAGCTTGTTGGCATGTAGTTAGCGCCTGATGGTTGTTTTGGAGCCTTTGTGACCCCAAGATGCTACCATTTGTTGCAATTCTTTAACAGTGAGCTTTGGAGAACTTTTTATTTCTCTTACCATCCTCCTCCTGTGCATGGTGGCAAAATAACCTTGGGCAGGCTTGTTTACCACTGTTCCAGTTGTTTTGAACTTCTTTAATGATTCCTCTGAGAGTGGATATTTTGGCTATTTTCTTGTAGCCATTGCCTGACTCGTGAAGGTCAACACACATCTGCCTTACTTGAATGGTGTGTTCCTTTGTCTTTCCCATGTTGAAGAGTGGATAAGAGAAATGGCCTCTGTGTCACGTCATATTTATACCCCAGGGAAACAGGAGGTGATGAATTACTAATTAAATGTTCCTAGATACTCTGATCAACTTTGTAAACTACTGTAGAAATGACAGAAATACTTCAATTACATTTATTTCCTAGGAATTGTTAGGGGTGCCAATAATTGTGGAACAGGTGATTTTATGAAAAAATAATTATTAGTTAGGATTTTTTTTTTCCTTAAAATTCACTTGAGTTGAAGGTTACATTTTTCTACAATGTTCAGTGTGAGAGTATGCTTCTGCAATAAAAATAGAATTTATTTTAAGGCTTTTAACACATCTTAACCAGGGGTGCCAATAATTATGGAGGCGCTGTATATGAAAGATATTGCACACATCTGGCCTTGTATGGAAGGGTGGCAAAAAAAAGCTATTTCTCAAAAAGGTCCACCAGGAGGCCTGCTTGAAATTTGCAAAAGAACACCTTGCAGGGCTCGAATTAGGATTTTTTGACTGGGTGCACCAAAATGGGTGCACAGTCTTGCTTAATTTAACTAGGAAGAAATTCTACCAGGTAGAATTCGATTCACCACAATGTTTTATAATAACATTTGACTCTGGGGCTGAATTTTCTGTACATGTATCAAATAAGTTGCCATATTTAAGTTTTAAGGGCATGCATGTGTAGGATGATTACAAATACTATTATTGGGATATGAATTAAAATGCAATTGTAGGACTTTAAAAGTGGTGAAAGTATAATTAATCATGTTGAAACTGCTGATCAAACATTTGAACATTGCCTGACGTGGTCATGTGATCCACTATTGTTTTGGCATCTTGACAACGTGGTCATGTGGTCAGGCTATTGGGTGTGTTGGCGTCTGCAAGTAAACTGCTGCTTGCGAGATTCGAAAAAATACGCGATAATCTTGCTGAAGTTTGCGCGATAAGCCCTCCAATCGCGATAGCTGCAGGATCTTGCAGCTATCACAGGGTTTGGAGGGCTTATCGCGCAACTTCGGCAAGATTCTCGCGTAATTTTTCGGGAATCTCGCGCAGCCGGTTTACTTGCAGACACGCTCGAACACACCCAGTAGGCTCGTTCGGATTGAACGACTTCAGGGGAAGAGTATAAAAGGTCTGCTGTCAAGTCAAACACTTTCCCGTTGCGTCAGAAACATGGCCAATCTTGCGGCTTTTGCTTTGTTTGTGATGGACGAAATCGAAGCCATGGAAATACTGTTGTGTATTCATGGGGAATATGCTGAAGAAGAAGAAGAAGAAGAGAGAGTGAAGTCTCACACACACACACACACACACACACACACACACATCATGCTTCACTGCGCACTGGGATGCTCTTACAGCTCTGTTAATCCCATCTTTATTGTTTAGGCTACAGTGCTGGCCACAGCAAAAGAATCGATTTACACCACATAATTCCAAATAGGCCTATAGTTATTCGATTTATCACAACTCTCATCTTTGTTGAGTATTTATTTATTTATTTGTTAGCATACATATCACAGTTGAAATTAGTAGGCATATAAAATGTTTATTACAGTAATCACTTCTGCACACAGTCCAGAGGATATTTTGTTTTTCTTCAACTCTTTCTCAAACACTTTGGTTCAGAATGCAAATTATCCATTGTTTATGTCATGTTGCATTACACAGGTTCTTTGTCTACATCCTCAAGACATATTCACAGCCATGGTATGCAATAGGCTACTGTTGAAACAGTCTTCTTCAAGTAATCTTAAATCTTATTTCAGTTATGTAGCCTATGGGTTTTAAGTGAAGGCTTTTTCTTTGTCTTTGCATTTTAGAACAAAGTTTACAACTCCCACCTATGAAATAACATACAAAACACAAAGCTAAATGTGTTTTTTTATTTTAGGCCCTTCAAAGTGGTAACAGTCCTGAAGGAGTTTCCATAGCTGTTGAGCACTTGTTCGACACTTTTTGTTCACTCATTTTAATGAAGAAGCATTCTAGATCACCATTTGATGCTGATTTTGATGGTGCCAGTAGTATGCTAAGCAGTCATGTAAGCAAACAGACATTCATTTGAAGAATCTTCAAAATGGGCTCCATTACAGCTGCTGCAGATGTTGCCATTACTTAAACAATTTGCTGATTTGAAGAGGCCATAAACCATACATTTAGCTTTGTTTACTCTTCTTTGTGCTGCCTCCTAGGTGTAATTTTTCATTTTTAGTTGTGCAGTGAAAGATTTGAAGTACAAAGACAGATCCCAAAAAAAAAAAATAGGTGTGTCAAAACTTTGGACTGGTACTGTATGTGTATTAGTATTCACATGTTAAGTTTTTGCTATGTAGTGCAACCACTATTCTCCACATCCACACTGGGGACATACTGCTAGAAAAATGCAAAGATTTGTGAGAGGACTTTGGGTACTAAATAAATTACATGCAGTTCATCCCAAATCCATTGATATGTACACATATGTACTCTGTCCCCTCTTTAGGAACATTCCAAAAATCCGGGGATATGTGGAGGTTGTGCCCCTATACAGCCTGTCTGAGTTTTATGCTCATTTCAGGCTCTCTAAAACACAAGTAGAGGTATGTAGGTGATGTGGAGTCTTTAGGTCTACCAAAAGTTTTCATGTTGTTAATTGCCTTTTCTGATATGTCTACCTAGGAAATCATTGGTACTCTTGGGCCATTGTACCAGAATCCACTGGGTTCCAAAATTCCCCTTCAAAAGAGTGTGCTGGCCTGTCTGTGGACTCTAGCTAATCAGGAGTCCTACCGGGGCATCTCAGACCGTTCAACATGAGCAAATCCACTCTCACAATACACCTGCACACATTCTGCACCCTGCTGAATCAACATCTGGCACACTACATCAGTTGGCCAGCTGGGGGAGCCCTACACAGGTCCGAGTTGGGGTTTGCTCGCGCTGGTTTTCCCCGAGCAGTGTGTGCAGTAGATGGGTGCCACATTCAAATCCCCAAACCGCATGTCCCCAATCCCTTGTCTTACTATAACCGTAAGCAATACTACTCTGTCATCCTCGCAGCATTCGCTGATAGCAGTAGGCGGCTTTGTGACTGCAGGTCACCCTGGCAGATGGCATGATGCCAGAGCCTTTAGGCTTACCTCAGTTGGCCAGGCATTAGAGACAGACCCCCATTCCCTTGTTCCAGAGGGAATTTTTGTAATCGGGGACTCTGCCTATCCTCTTTTGCCACAGCTGATGAAGCCCTACAGAGATAATGGGTACCTAACAGCAAGGCAAATTTCAATAGGAGGCTCAATGCAGCACGTGTTGTAATTGAGCACACCTTTGGCATTTTGAAAAACCAATTCTGCTGCCGGAAGTACCTACACATGAGCTCTCTGGACCATGTGAGTCGCACTGTTACAGCCTGCTGCATTTTGTACAATCTAGCCCTACGCCACGAACTAGAGGATCGCTTTGAGGATGTAGAAGGAGACAAGGGTGAGGAACCCCATCCAGCCCAACCCCATAACCAGGAGGCATGCCTTTACAGGGATGCTATTTGTAACAATTTATAGCCCCCTTCCCACCCCCACCCCCCTTCACATTATTTTTCATTTCACATCATAGTTCTTTTATATTATTTTTGTGAGCTGGTGGTGAAAATGCCACAGGATGATATGATGGCACTTATCATTTATAAAGATTACAGAGTGAAATCTGATAGGCCCTGTTTAATTTGGGAGCCATGCACTTCAAAGTAGTCCCCCTATGCAAGGGGATTATTTTGAAGAGATAGACTGAAATCTGGCAAGTTTCTGCCACACGTGTGCTTTATATTTACTTAATGAGCCTCAGTCATCAAGACTCCTGCTGTGCCTCCCCGTGGCAGCTCATGGAAACTGGGAGACTAGAATCCAGGCCAAATCAGCAGGGGATCTCAGAGTCAGTGGTCCCCAGAAGTGTGGTCATAATCTAATAGATTGTGGCTAACTAACCACTGTTTTAAATATCACAATACAGAAGACAATTGAAACTCAATTTTCAACAATTTCAACAATTAGCTCTTTTGCTAAATCTGGTGTACGCATATGTTTAATGCCAATGCACACTGTCCTGGAGAAATAAATAAAATAAAATAAAATCAAACAATTTATTTATTTTTCAACAACTCAATAATTTGCTTTTGAGTCTCCACAACTTGAGCAAGCTGCTCAGTTATTTGCCCCAGGGCATTAAGCATTTTCCTTCGAAAAATTCTCCGCCTCTTCTCCTTTAAAGTTCTCCACCTCTCCAGATCCGGGCACACCAAAGACTCAAGCGGCAGTCCTCCTCTCTGCATGAGCCTCGTATGTGCTCATGAAAGAGGAGGACTGGCCAGCCGGGTCTTTGACTGGTGGTCTTTGACTGGATGGGCCCCGGTTGAAGGTTGGGGTTTCTGGGAGGCAGAGGTTGAGGCTGGAGAGGCCGGTTGAAGGATGGCTGGAGAGGCCTGGGCTGGGCGGCTGGATGGCGGCCTCGGTTGAAGGTTGGGGTTGTGGCTGGAGAGGCAGATGGCCCTGGGTTGGATGGCCTGGAGAGGCAGAGGTTGATGGCCCTGGGCTGGGCGGCTGGATGGTGGCCTCGGTTGAAGGTTGGGGTTGTGGCTGGAGAGGCAGAGGTTGATGGCCCTGGGCTGGGCGGCTGGATGGTGGCCTCGGTTGAAGGTTGGGGTTGTGGCTGGCTGGGGAAAAGGGGAGTGGAACTAATTGTGCCCTCCGGTGCACTTCCAACCCCAGAATGGCCAAATATCTCATCCATTTGCTAGAAAGACAAACACATATGTAATCTGACATAATCTTTTGCTGTCTACATGTTGCAGTACCTGTTTTCTCAAATCAAGGAATAGCTGGACTGCAGGTGAAATACAAAATGTGAAAAAGGAGATTACATGCATTAGCCTTCAGCTATTGAAATAAGGACTAGTAAACACCACCTCTTACTGTGTAGTAATCCCAGCTGGTTCTGGCCTCTCCTGTTGCCTGACTGCGGTCCTTGGTGCGTTTGTAGGTCACCAACAGGTTGTTAATTTTTTTTTCGCACCTGCTCCACAGACATCTCATCTCCCTTGCTGACCATGTGTTTTTGTATTGTTTTGTAGTATTGTTGTTTTTTGGTGCAATATAGATGATGGTATTTTTTTCATCAATGACAGTAACAGGAGGTTGGTCCTGTGTTTCAAGTCTGTGAACATATGATTACATGAACATCAGTAAACATTGTGCTTTCATTTCAATTCCTCTTAATTTCATTCCCTCTCTTAATTTCATTCTAGATACTCCACCTGGTTGTGATGGCTGGCCAATGGTCTGGGAGACAGGAAGTCTGGGAGCAGAGCTGGGACCTGCACAAGGTGGTTGGGCAACAGGAAAGTTCTGTGCTGGTGCTGGTGGAGCTCTTTGTTGCACAAGGATCCGTGGCGAGAGAGGCACAGGTGTACAGGTGACGGAGCTGGTGCTTGCTGAGTGGGCTGGTGGTGGTGGTGGGGCTCTAACATGACACAGAGGCCTAGGTGGATGGGTTGTGGAACTAGGGCCTGAAGAATCACAAAATGGTGGTAAGTCAGTCAGTCATGAAGGAGAATAGTGGATTTGTAGGTTAGTCCTTCTACATAAACCTTTGCAGTTTCAAATTGTAATAAAAAACATTTCAAATGCTAAATTGCTTACCCTCTGTCACTGATGTCATTCTGGCCGGTTGCAGAATTGTGTTCAACAATTCTTTGTCTGAAGATAATCATTACAATGTCAAATGATGTTAATGTTTCAGCAAATAGTGAAATCACTCTCTTTTTTTGAAGTTGTATTGTTTACTTACCAGTCTTTAGCCTTTCAGCAATTTCTTGTGAAACTTTAATGGTGATCCCTTTTTTTGGGGCCTCATCGTCTCTTTGCCTCTCCATGTTTGGACTTAGTGAGACAACATTTTGGCTCTTTATATAGGCCTACTACTTCTAGTGAAACATAGGACACCTGTTGTAAATGCCATGGCAACCAACTAACACAGCAGTGGTAATTATGGGAACACACCTTACCGGGGACCCTAATACCAACTAACACAGCAGTGGTAATTATGGGAACACACCTTACTGGGGACCCTAATACCAACTAACACAGCAGTGGTAATTATGGGAACACACCTTACCGGGGACCCTAATACCAACTAACACAGCTGTGGTAATTATGGGAACACACCTTACCGGGGACCCTGATACCAACTAACACAGCAGTGGTAATTATGGGAACACGCCTTACCGGGGACCCTAATACCAACTAACACAGCAGTGGTAATTATGGGAACACACCTTACCGGGGACCCTGATACCAACTAACACAGCAGTGGTAATTATGGGAACACACCTTACCGGGGACCCTGATACCAACTAACACAGCAGTGGTTATTATGGGAACACACCTTATTGGGGACCCTGATACCAACTAACACAGCAGTGGTAATTATGGGAACACACCTTACCGGGGACCCTAATACCAACTAACACAGCAGTGGTAATTATGGGAACACACCTTACCGGGGACCCTAATACCAACTAACACAGCAGTGGTAATTATGGGAACACACCTTACCGGGGACCCTGATAAGCTTGCCCGGCCCAGAATGGAGCCTGCCTAATTAATAGTCACAATAAACCTACATCATACATATGCTGATTTAACAAGTTAACATTCTTCCCAGGGCCTAAATCTGAAATGTGGTCGATTCCCTGAAAACAGTCTTACACTTGGAACAATTTCTAGTCCCACAAATCATTGCTACTTAATCAGTGTTTTTTTATTCTCTTAAGCCATCTACACTCTTTCCTTCCAGAGTGTATGTTTGAACAGTCCTTTATAGCATATCTTGATTTTTAAAGTGTTCATATTCTCCTGGTTGATATACTATGTATTGTTAATTTCTGCATTCTGTAAGAAAATGTGTTATTTCAGGGGGAACTGTTAGATTTGTTGGTGAATCTCACTACACCTAAAACTCCAAACACAATGGTGTGCCTAATACAGACCATAGATTGGAATATCTAAGTGTAACCTTACGTTACACTGAAAGAAATGGTCAAAAACTAGACTACGCCACCTAAGGCCTTACACCTTAAGACTTACAGCCCACACTCTCCTCAGGTCTCCCCCCCAAAGAATTCAATTGTACAGATCAGAGAGAGACAGGTACTCCAGTTGACTGGGCAATATTTATTGAATAGGTCAATTCATGAAGCAGGAATGAATAATTATTCCAAAAAAAAAATCTTTATTACAAAAATAGATTATGCAGTTAAAACACAAAGTACAGAGTACACCACAACATACATATTTACTACGCCAGTCAACCATAAGGGGAGACTTCGTGCTTGGTTGTCTCCTTATATCACAGATGCACAGACAAAGGCCTCAAGAATATCAATATAGGCTCACAGTATTCTGCTTCTAAATGACATCTGTAACACACACAGTCAGAGGACCATCACTGCCACATATGGTTGTGTCTGTTTAGGCGCCACTGTGAATACAGAGTTTGAGTTACTTCCCTCCGGCCGTCGATTTAGGGCCCCTAGGGCAAGCAGGAACATATATAAGAGGTCCTTTATCCCTCATGCAATACACACACTAAATATAAAGTGAGTGCACTATGATCTCTGTATTTATTTATTAATTCATTTTTATCATTGTGTAGTTATTTTTAAAGACACCTTTTAACAGTTTTTAACTTTTTAACCTATTGCAATGGCTGCTGTTTTCCTGACCCCTTTGCACAGTTTAAGTTGTATGGCGTGGAGTATGTTGGTCTGTTTTTATTGTCCCATGATGTGTTGTGCACTATTTGTACTTTTAATGTGTTGGAAGAAGCCAAAGGAAAATTTCCACTAAGGTGGACAATAAAGTTAAATTGAAATTGAACACCTGTCCCATGCTATGTTTTCCACCACTTTTTAACAGCAAGTATATTGTACTATTCTGAGCTTCAAACTTTTTTTTAGAAGGATATTTGGAGCACTCAGATTTGCATCCTGTTGAATGACCATGTTGACTGCTTCAACCAAAATATAGCCAGCGATTTCACTTCATAACTACACTTCATAATTTAGAAGACTTAGCGCTTGATTGTGTCTGTTAATTTTACCCTGTCAATAAATCATTGCAATTGATATCCTGGTCTGTTGGTCAAGTCTATATTCATCACAACTTTGAAATAACCAAAGAATTAAACATACTGTGTATAAAACTTTCTAAACAACAAGGACAAGAAATAAATACTAGTACAGATATAACAATGTCATTGTAATATAAAGAAAGCTTGTGTGTGTATATATATATATATATATATATATATATATATATATATATATGTGTGTGTGTGTGTGTGTGTGTGTGTGTGTGTATAGCCACACCATATGCCAGTTAAACTCTCCAAATTGTGCAGACCAGTATATTTTCCCTCTAGGCAAAGTTGTGAAATCTAAACAACTTCTCAAATATCTGTTTGAGCAGGATTGTTTGGTAACATCTACTTCACCAATAAAAATCTCACATTTGTAAGTTTCTGTAACAGCAGTATTCCTTTCAGTCCCCCTCAGGAGCTGCAGCACACCCTGTGGTAGTGCATCAGAGATCACAGCATAATTCCTCGGGGTAACTGGCAACTGATATTTTAACAAAAATTCTTCATAAGAAAGTAAAAGACCTTGGTCACTGAGAAGTTGATTACCGGTAACTAATAAAATTCCATGCTCTATCCAATTATTATACAACAGTGATTTATTGTTATAAAGGATGTCTGCATTATTCCATATGGAGTAGCTGGTTGGTGAGAAGTTGTGTTTGTAGGTCAGTTTCCAGGCAAGCAGAGCTTGTTTGTGAAAGTTTGAAAGTTTGTAAGAAAGCTTTTCAACTTTATTGTTACATTTCAATAAAAAGTGTATTCCGCCTAATGAATTCAATATATGTGTAGTAAAAAATGAGTTCTAGAAGTTATTCTGTTGTCTGCTTAAGTTAATTAACCAGTTGAGCATGAGTAAAGTAGAATTCTTTTTTTTTTGTCGTCAAACTGTTTATTTTATTTCATTTTATTTATTTATTTTTACATAACATAAAGACAAATATAAATAATAAATATAACAGTAACAGAAGAAAAATAATAATAATAATAATAATACTAATGGTGGTAATCATAATAATAATAATAATAATAATAATAGTTATAAATAAAAGTACATAAAGCAAAAGTAAATATTTCCAGGGGGAAGACATCAACAACTTAGGGTGACAAGGCACAAAACATAGTTACAAAATACATTACTTTTTTTTTTAATCCTACAGTCACATTATATAAGTGTCTTTGTATTGTTTGCATAGTCTTTATGGCTTTGGCATTTTCTGTGTACTTGATGGAGTCCATATAGTTTTTAAATTCTGATACAAATGCTGGAAAAAAAGGTTTTGAGCCATCAAATTTTCTTCTATGGATGTGATATTTTGCCTGTAAAAATAAAAGATTTATAATAAAAAGTTTGTCTCCGTCCCTTATCTGTAAATCAAAAACCCAGAAAACAACATTTTTAAAGCAAAAGGAAACGTTTGGAATCAAATATGTGTTAACAAAACTCAACATTTGTGACCAAATTCCTCTGTAAATGAACAAGTCCAAAAAAGGTGTGAGATGGTCTCTGGTGAGTTATTGCAGAATGAGCAGTTTATATCAATATCCTGTTTATATTTCTGAAGGAATGCTTTAGCTGGGTAGAATCTATGGATGAGTTTATATGAGATTTCTCTGACTTTGTTGGTAAGTAAGAATTGAAATCGCAACGACCAAACTTTTTTCCAAGGTATATTCTCTACAATATTGTTCCAGTATGAAATTAGGGATGGGTCAGTTACAATTTCCTTTTGAAATAACCCTCTGATAGTTTTGTTAGTTTTTTTACGTGTAGCTGAGAAGCACAGCCCCCCACATGTTATGATTCTGATCTGTTTTGTCATGATTCTGCCATGCTTGTCATGTTTTCCTTGTTCCCTGTTATGTTTATGATCAGTTCTGTTAGGTTTTGCCATGTTCTGTTTAGTTTTTGTACTTTGCCATGTTTTCGTTTTTGCCATTCCCAATCCACTATTCTGTTAGATTCGGTCCATGTCTTTGTTCATGCCCTTCATTGCACTTTGTCTCCCCTGTCTGGTCTTTTTTGTTAAGCTACAGCTTCTCCCCAGTCCTGCGTGTCACATGCTTAGGTGATTTCATGGTTTCTGGGTTTCAAACATTCCTTCCAATCTCGTTTGCTTCCTTCGCCTCTCTTTTCTGTTTTACTAACCCATACTAACAGTTTGTTTTTGTTATAGTTACTAACCCAGACTAACATTGTATATAATACTAACTTACTAACGAGCACTAGGGATTGTATAGCTGCACTGACTAATTGATTAACAAGCTCTCCTTTTCGCCCCTGTTCTAGTCTCCGCCTCTTGCCTGCACTTAGTCTTTTGCTGCTATTCAGCGGATTCTCCGCACCTGCTCCACTCTGTCCTACCTCTCATTATCTGTGCACATTAGAACTCCCTAACCGGAGCTGTATGTCTTGTCATAGGTTGTCTCGTGATCCCTGTCCGCGTTTTGGCTTTTGCCAATTCCATGTGGTTAGGTTCTCCCTTGTGTTTTGCTCCCACGTAATTAGTCTGATCCTCCTCACCTGATCCTAATCATAGCATGTGACTTCCCTTGAATGTATTTAAGCTGTCTTCTCACTGCAGTTCCCCGTCAGAACGTTTCCCTTGTTTACCTGTGCTGCTATCATTTTCGCCTCGTACTCATAGTGTTTATCTTCTGACTGGACCGTCCGACCTTCGATTTTTGGCTCTGCTTTTTGGTACTTTTGTCTGCATCTGTTTACGAACCCTTTTTGTCTGACTACGATTACTGTGATTGCTGCCCTGGTTTTTCGACTTTTGGATTTTGTCCCTGGGATTGTGTTCTTTGGATTGTGGACTTTGTACTGTCGCCTCCTGCTCTGCGGGGGTTCGCCCCCTTTCCAATAAAATCCCATTTTACCTTCACTGCTCGACTCTCGCGTCTGGTTCCAGAACCGTACCTAACACCACAGCAGTGTCTTTTAAGGTAGCAGTGTAGGTGAGAGGCCCGGGAAGTCTGTGCCTCTCAGAAGTATAACAGCTCCAGAGGGGATTGCATCAAAAACAAGTGCATATTCCTTTAGTTACAGGAATCTGATATTTTTCCAGAAATTCAGCATATCCATATAATTGACCATTTTCATTGAGTAACTGTCCGACAAGCATGATATTATTGTTGACCCAGTTTTCAGAAAAACAGTGATTTATTTTTGTAGAGAATATCTTTGTTATTTCAAATAAAATATCTATGGGGTGAAGTAAAGTAAGTAAAGTAGAATTCATGTTCGTCAAATTTAACTGTAACAGACGTCAAACGCGTCATCCAAAACTGAAACCAATTACGATCCATTTCCGTCGTCACAGAGGCGTATCCGTTTTGCCGCAGCCAGAGGAGAACAACTGCACCATTTGGCTGCAGACATCTTGATCCCGCGAGGTCTTGTGGTCATGTGACAGGGGGATATTACGTAGAAGGTCTGCAGCGCCGACGGAAGTCGAACAAGATTTCTAACCGGCGAAAGTCGAACGAGCCTAATGGTTGAACGGATTATCGGCACGCGATCTGTTTAACAAGCAGGTTGCGGTCCTGCCCACCGGGGCTGCATATGTTGCTACTTCTGTGGCTTTCTTCACGACTTTGGAATAAAAGGGCTGGATGAATTGTGGATAAATCTCTGGGGAGCATTGAGCTGCGTGAGAGAGACGCATCCTGCTGCAAGCATAGTGTTGCCACATAAAACAGACGTGCGAAACCGATCGCAATCTGGTCAAGTTTAATGGACTGAAAGCACGTTTAACGCAGTAGTTTTTCTTAATGTTCGTCATCTTGCAGGAAAGTAGTTAACTAGCTAATTATCAATCAAACAGGATGAATCTGTCTCTATAGCTCAGTCCTCCTCTGCGATTCATCCACAGACTCGCATGTAGAGAACTGGAGGTCGACGTGTTACACGGCTACCATTGTATGACGTCACTCTCCTGCGCCGTTTGGGATTGCCAATTCAAATTGAATTATGAAACACTTTTTCCGGGGCAGACACGAAAACGAAAAAGCAAAGTCCTCTTTGTTTTCTTTTTAGTTGTGTCATGAAATGTGCAACCTAAAAGAAAAGGAAAAATTAAAATCAGTTTGGATGATTTATTATTAATTTTATTTATGAGGCAAATAATGCAGCCATAACCTTGAAATGAAAAAGCCTTTCTGCTAATGCATTTTAATTTTCAAATTTGACATTTCAAATTGAATTTTGGTAACTATTTGCTGGGGCATCTTTTGAAAATTAAATCTTAAATGTCCTTTTCTTTTTCATTTTAATTAAGTCACTGAATGAGCAGTCTTGAAGAAGAAAATGAAAATGCATTATTTATTATTCATTTTATTTATGAGTCAAAAAAAATGCAGCTATATCCTGAAAATGAAAAAGCATTTCTGTTAATCTGTTTTAATTTGGATTATGAGACAGATTTGCTTCCATAGTTTCCAACCCATTCAACACTTCTAGCTAATAAAGGCTGAACAACAAATACTGTCTCTGTGCGGTGCTGTCATGTTCGGCGCATGCATAAAATAAGATACAAAATATGAAGTTTTTGTTACCTAAAAAGTTGCTGAAAAATCACAACATCAAGCATGCACATCTGCTATTGTTTTAATAATTAAGAATGAGCGTGCAATGGTAAATAAATGATTAGCTGTGAAGTTTTTTGGGCTGAATTTATACCATGCTGAAAGTGCTCATATTATGGATGTAGTCAATGCTACTTAGCCAGCATATAACACATGAAGCAGCAAAACACAGTACTGTGAATCGGTGTAAGATATTCAAAGTAATGGAAATAAACAACTCTGCTTCAGTGCATCTTGAACAATTTAATCAGAAAAAGCAAAGCAAGCGTTAGCTACATGCACGCTTATAGGATGTCACCTTCAATAGTTACCGAATACACGCCCGTTATCCAACTTAAGTTAACCAACAACAGCCTTTGCTACCTTACGGTTTATTCTGTAACGTTACATAAAAGCAGTTGAGTCGCTACATAACAAAGCCATTCATCAATTACAATAAATGAAAAAACTGGTGTCGTTACACCTGCTCACTTCACCGACTTGGTAATAACGTAAGCCGACAGCACAGAATCTCCTGACCAGTGCTACAAGCAAAGAACCGCAGCTGCTGCACTGCTTTCGAGAACGCGCTTACAGACAAGGGGCCCTATCTTGCACCAGAGTCCCTAAACCCGTTATTTGGGGATTTAGCATTGCGTAAGAGGCGTTGCACACCTGCCTATATCCCTAAAACACCTGCGCTACCCGTTATATTATGCATAGGCGTGGTTTGGGCGTTACGCCACTTAAACCAATCAGTGTGCTAGGTGCCATTGCCTTTAGGAGCAGGCTGCGCTATCCCAAATCCTCAAACCGAAACCCGTGATGGAGAGAGGAAGGTCGCCACGTTTCTCCGAAGACGAAGTTAAATTGCTCGTGCATGAGGTCAAATCCAGACAGGGGAGGATCTGTTTTTGTTAAGTTAATCATGAATTGTATTATTTTATTATTATTATTATTATTATTATTATTATTAGCATTATTTGACATTGACATATTGTTTAATGTTTGGTATGTAATAAAAAAAAAAAAAAACATCAAGCCTACCCCTTTTGTGATTGAAACTTCAAAAAAAAAGAAAAAAATGCGTTTCACCATGATTGGGTCATGCCTCCAATTGAGCTGAGTGGGTGTTGGAATGACCCACTAGCATAGAAAAATAGTGCCACAGTAACCCTAACAGCAACGGGCAAGGCATACGGACAGCTGGCAGTGGTGTCTACATCATCTGCAACCAGGTGACATAATTCCGTCACTGCCTGATGGGAGAGGCGCAGTTTTGTCACGCGTTCTCGTTCTGTGGGAAATAATACTCAGGGCCGGCGCTAGACCTGAAAATTTGGGAGAAAATATCCTTCCCTTCATTTACCACAATTAGTCCTGGCTAATTCTGGATGGTTTTCCCTTATTAACACGTTTTCCAATTCAAGAATATTCAAGTGGCAATCGAAGACACGGCTTCTCTCCCCCATGCGATCTAACAGCGACAAAATAATGGGCTACATTCAGTACAGAAAAATAATTTAATTATAAATAGGTCTATGCACTGGCACTCAGCAACGGAAATTTTTTTTTCCAGCGAGAGCGGTATTTCAGAACTCTTTTGTGAATGAAGGTAATTTCGGCGACAAGTACGCACACCTGTGTTTGCAGCACGGTCACGCAACTTGCTGTAAAAAAAATTGACAGCTGTCCGATTGGAAAATGTAAACGGACGAAACCACATACCTGTCACCAGAATAACCTTCATTCGCTGAAGAGTTCTGAAATGCCGTCGCTGAGTGCCAGTGCATAGACCTAATTATAATTAATTATTTTTCTGAACTGAATGTAGCCCATTTGTCGCTGTTAGATCGCATAGGGGGAGAGAAGCCGTGTCTTCAATTGCCAAATGGGTAGCAGGTGGTTTGAGGACCCGCTATACGCTTTCCCTAACCTGTGTGGTCAAGATAGCAATTTTAGGGAAAGCGCATAAACACGCCCACGGGCACACCTCCAGTCGCAAATAAAGGATTCGGCATAATGTATAGCAGGTAGTGTGGCCGCAAGATACCATTTAGGGATAGTGGAAGCTGCTAAATGCGTAATTCACGGGTAGCGGGTAGTGGCAACGGGTAGGGCAGTGTGAAAGATAGAGCCCAAGGTCCCCTTGGTGTTCACGTAGCCTGAATTTGAAGTTGACTTACTTGTCGATCAGAAAGCTGGCAACTTCAGCGTCCCTTTGAAAATCTTTCGCTTTCATTAGCTCCTTCCACCTGGGGAAGTCTAGCCCGATGTTGATCCTCGTTTTTTGAATGCGCCGGTCGCGCTGCCTTTTTAATTCTCTTTTCACTTTCTTGGCGATGAGGATTCTGTCTCCTGTGCTGCTGCTGCATATGCATGGTCCTGCATTATGGTGCAGTAGCGCAGATTTTCAAACTTGCTGCGGTAGCCTCTCTTGCTGATCTCCTCCCGTGTCTCAATCACTCTGCGCTGGCTGGCAGGGCAAATGCGGATTTATTCCGCATTTGGTGCTATTTGTCCCTTGCCGGCAGCTGTAGTTTCAAGATGACAGACCGTCATGGCGCTTCCCTACCGGCTTACCCGTCCAATGTACAAACAAATCAAAAATTCTTCGTTTACAAGGATATGTCAGATTATTAGCGGAGGTCATAATACACTAATGATGACATATATATGAATGCAGACTTAGATTTTGGCCAATGAACAACTGAAAATCTTACGCAATGTCCCTTTAAAGCCAGACACAGATCCATATTTTCCTAACAAGTCCAGTAACGCTGGTAATGAATGTTCTGGCTGGGATATATATATATAGTAAAATGTCATCTGCATACAATGATATGACATGAGTTTCTGCTCCAATGGTTATGCCCGATATCCTATGTTGTGGTTTCCCGACTAGATGTTTACATATTTTTGAGGTCGCCTTGTTCGTGAATAATTGGAGAGAGACAGAATCCTCAGAAGCCATCTTTATTCCCAGAACTGAATCGTGCAATATCCAAACCCGGTGAGCAGTCCCTGGCCAGGAAGTGCTAACTCTGCATTCTTTACAGAGCAATATTTATGGGAAAAACTCAACCAACTTTGCTCCAATCAAAATACATGGGTTGTAACCATCTTATCTCTAATGTTTTTTTTATCAAACTTTGCTCCAATCACAATTCATGGGTTGTAACCATCTTATCTTTAATGTTTTTTCATTCTCTAGCTTTGTTTATTAAACCATGGTGGAGCACAGAAATGCTGGTTTTAAAAAAAAATAAAAGAATATAGACTAAAAATGGTGTGGAAAATTACAGTCAAGAGAGGAAAAATACTGCCAAAGGAATAGGTTACAAGTAGATACATAAATGATTCAATTGTTTTTTTCAGTAACAACTAATGATTTTACTGAACAAACATTAATCAAAGCTACAGAAATCAAATGCATCACCTGATTATGTTTTCAAATCAACTAAACAGAAGCCTGTTTACTAATCAAAGCTACAGAGGCCTGCTGCTTATGTGTGTGTGAGCTGCTCATGCATGTGTGAATTGAATTGCTTGTATGTGTGTGTGTCTGTGTGTGAACTGCTTGTATGTATATGTGTGTGTGTGTGTGTGTTACTGCTGCTTGCATAATATGGTTATTGATTATGACTATTGATTATGGTTATTCAACATGGCAATTGATCTACTGATGAATATGATGAGAAATATTGAAATATAATCGTCAACATTCCTCCCGTTGAGGCAATCCCAATCATGGCCTCACACTAACCATGGTCGAAAAATGGCACAGCATTGTCTACCCCTGGTCTATGACACACAAGTGAATTTCTTATGAGCCCGAACATAAAATATGGCTGGTCGGTCCTTTCCGACTGTAACACTTCCAGTAAAAACAGTCTGTCTTGTCCGCCAGCATGTGAACTCCAGTTGTTTTCGTGTCCAGGTTTCTCAAGGCCTTTCATTGCTCTGTTAAATAAAGTCCCAGTCTAATGTCCCACTTGAATCCAGTCATTTTGCTTATTGCAGATAATCATTCCAAAGTTAGTCCAATGTCCAAGTCCATATTCAACATTGATTTGCAATTTTTCCATCTGATTGTTTTGGGGAACGAGCCTTTATGACTGGAATCACTGTCTCAGCATATTCGTTAAAAACTTCAGGGAGGCTCCAGGAAGGAGCGGGCCTTGACCGGCTGGTACACTAGACTGCCACCCGCCCGTCACTGGAGTGAGAAAATAAAATACAAACACAGGCACAGACACCATAGACACATGCAGATCCACTATGCACTCGGCACATACAGAACGAGGGTCACCTACACCTGCATAATTTCACTTTAAGTCTTAGATGTACCAGATTTTATAATATTTACTTTTGCTGCAAAGACTGTGCAGACAATTTGGAGTCAGAACATTTTAAAAACAGTTTCATCCAGGCCTTCCCAAGGACTTACAATAGCGCCTCCATGCAATAGCCCATAAAAATAATCTTCCAAAAGACTTTAATTTCAACAATTGCCACTTTATGCCAAAATACAGTACCGTGTCGCCTGGGGGTCGACTCAGCCCTGCCTTAGGTTGTCTCCTCGATAGGAGATCTTACCCGTCTCTGAAGTGAGTCACAACACCCACGCAGGTGCTCTGCATTGACCTCTGTCACTTAGATCCTTCGAACCTCCCTCTCCCAGGGCGCAGTTCCAGGCTATATCCCTTTCCGCACAGAGATCTTCGCCCAGGCTCCCCAGGTTGAGAACTCTGCCTTCTGCTTCCCGGTGTCTTCTTTTCAAAGCCCACCGACCACAGAAGCACCACTCACCTACTAACGCATTTGCTTTTGGCTTGTGGTGGCCTGACTGTACATTGAGCCGAGCGCGGTAGCCACCCCTCTCTGTGGTCTTACTGCCATCTGCGACCCGACCGGCCGGTGACCCAGTCGAAAGCGATCCCCGAATCCCGTAGTGGTTACCAGCCACCCAGGCGGGATCCGACGGTCTGATCCCTACCCCACTTCGCTATGGGTATAGAAACTTTGACTGTTTTCACCAGCCTCGCCTGTTCACAGAGGTCGTCTCCAACGCCCCTCTGCTAGGTGTGGGCTGTCACCCACGTACCACGTGTTGCCCACAACCTTACATGCGACAAACACGCCGACTAGACGGTACCACGGCAGTATGTTAATTCATACTTCACTAGACACGGGGCCTTTAGTCCTCTCCCCAGCACTATATCCCCATCTTTAACGTGCCCTTGGAACTTTGCAGCCCCGCCGCCGCCTGTTAACCCCAGGGTTCGGGGGGCCCAATCCCCTCCCCAGGGGTTATATACCGTAAAGTTTCGTGTATACGGCGCACCCGTTTATAAGGCGCACCCCGACTTTGGGACTTGTCAAAAAAAAAAAAATCATACAAATTTCCACCCAAATCTTGCGTGTCATACATATTATTTCTCTTCAAAATTTTCCTAGAATGCCGCATGTATTTGTCCTATTTGTTTTCCTTTCCTTTTCAACTTCCTCCATGAGAAGTGATTATTCATCGGACATCGGCAAAAAATGGAAGGCGCAAGACGCAAGACATAAACCAATATGCCGACAGCGCGTATGCCCACGCATATGCCACTGTCTATCGGGCGGGAATATATTGGTTCTGCTACCAAATTCTGCTAAATGTCCACAATAGCCCCCGGCAAATTCTAATCGCAACCGGCGCAGTTACGATGAAACGGCAGCATTATCTCTAACAAATTTTATTTTCTATTTTTCCTTGCAGGTTGCAACAACCAAGAAGGAGAAATGACTCGCAAGTCAGGAATTAATAAAAAAGCAGAACAAATCTATGGAGTGACATTTTCTGTAGAAATGAAACAAAACATGTAAAGAAAAAATATTGGAATGAAGTCGCCGAAAATGATTTCATGTTTTTTTTTTTTAAGCATTATTACACGCGAGGGTGTGCTTGACCGTCATTCTTGTCAAGACAGTGATGCGGCCAGGAGTTCCGTTAGCATCACTGAAGTGACAAGAATGACGGTGAAGCACACCCTCAAGTGTAATAATGCGATTATACAACTATTACCAACAAAATAAAATGTATAATCAAAATTTATTTATACTGTGGGCATTCGCTCGTTTTTTGCTAGTATTCTCTCCGTTTCTGTGTAAATACATGAGATCTGACGTTAACTGTCCTTGTCAGCCAGCCAATTTGGGCTCATGTTTTCATGACATCGTGATTTCCAAAAACTGAATAAATACCGCACATCGCAACACAAAACTGCTTTGCTAGCTCAATCATGTTGTAACTAGAATATCCGCTGGAAAAAAATCATTTTTTCAGGGACTGATAGTTATACTTCTGCCGACATCTCAGTCATTTTTAAGCTAACAAGTGCCGTGACAACGACTCAGCTGATCTCTATAGAACGAATTTACATTAACGGTTATATTTAATTATAGGCAACCGCTTTCCAGTGTCGGCACCAGAACAAAAATCTGTCTTTAAATAAACTCACCCGCAATTAAGCCTCTATCCCTCGCTGTCCGCATTCTACCATTGTAGCTCCATGCTTCTACGATGGTTATTTGTATTAACGTTATCTTGGAAAGTGAAATGTGAACAAGTTCATTCATAGATAAAAATTAAAATCCTGCATTTAAAAAATGTTGAATCGGTCATTTTTTTTCCATTTATTAAGCTGTGCAAACTCACGTGTGCATAAAGCCCCAGTTTGACCTTATAAAATCGGGTGTACGTTTGCATGTATGTCGGAACTTTTGCCGCGATTCTGTTGTTCCCGTATATAAGGCGCATCCCCAACTTTTCATATTTCCCGACGTAAAAACAAGTGCGCCGTATACACGGAACTTTATGGTATTTATATTTAGTGCACTCTTACGGGACCCCACAATCCTCACTACCAGTCAGTCCACCCTAAGGACCCAACAAACCTCACTTCCAGTCAATGTCCTCGCTAGACCCGCTAATCGGCTAGCTCCATACACCAAATGTGCTGTGCACCCTTTTTAAAAAATAATAAACAACAAGACAACACCATAAAGATAAAACGGATCCGGGTACCTCTTTTAGGTCATCCAGGCCCAACTCAATCTCAAAAAAGAGAGCCTGCAGGTTAATTCCCTGCCATAGGGTCCCAGCACAGGCCTCACATATAACAACACCAAACCAATTACAGAACGTGCTCTGAGTTCCACACAATTACTCACAGTAATTTGTTGCAAATGCAGTGTTAGTGGTTAGTATTTACATGTCAATTCTGCAGATTCTGTCCCTCTCCTTTTAATCTCCCCAATTTTGTGTCTAGATTCTTTGAGCCGAAAGGTCACTTGTCTCCAGTGCTCCAGATCAGGGCTGGGACAACACAAAACAACACCCCTACTTTTCTATCTGAGCAAGATAATTAAATCAAATTAACTTAATTAAATAGCTCACCTTATCCTTAGTTTGCTGGCAGCTTAGGGTGTGAGTGTGTGTGCTCCCTGCACCATCTCCGAGCACCGGAAGACCGCCCACCCTTCCGAGTGTAACCGACCTTTGCCGACTCCTGCTGCTGGCTCGCCAAATCTGTTGTGGTTTCCCGACTAGATGTTGACATATTTTGAGGTTGCCTTGTTCGTGAATAATTGGAGAGAGACAAAATCTTCAGAAGCCATCTTTATTCCCAGCCTTGAATCGTGCAATAATCCAAACCCAGTGAGCAGTCCCTGGCCAAGAAGTGCTAACTCTGCACTCTTTACAGAGCAATATTTATGGGAAAAAGTCAACCAACTTTGCTCCAGTCAAAATACATGGGTTGTAACCATCTTATCTTTAACGTTTTTTTAATTCTCTAGCTTTGTTTATTAAACCATGGTGGAGCACAGAAATGCTGGTTTTAAAAAAAATAAGAGAATATAGACTAAAAATGGAGTGGAAAATTACAGTCAAGAGAGGAAAAATACTGCCAAAGGAATAGGATACAAGTAGATACATAAATGATTCAATTGATTGTTTTTTTTAGTAACAACTAATGATTTTACTGAACAAACATTGATCAAAGCTACAGAAATCAAATGCACCACCTGATTATGTTTTTAAATCAACTAAACAGAAGCCTGTTTACTAATCAAAGCTACAGAGGCCTGCTGCTTATGTGTGTGTGAGCTGCTCATGCATGTGTGAATTGAATTGCTTGTATGGTGTGTGTGTCTGTGTGTGAACTGCTTGTATGTATGTGTCTGTGTGTGTGTGTGTTTGTGTGTGTTACTGCTGCTTGCGTAATATGGTTATTGATTATGATTATTGATTATGGTTATTCAACATGGCAATTGAGCTACTGATGAATATGATGAGAAATATTGAAATATAATCTTCAACACCTATTATGTGACCTGATCATAATTGCAAATGGCTCTATCGCGAGCGCGAACAAGTAAGGGGACAGTGGGAACCCCTGCCGGGTGCCTCTTTTCTCAGGCAAAAAGGGTCAGAAATCCGGCCATTGGTTTTTACAGATGCCTTCGGGGACTGGTGAAGCAGTTTAATCCAAGAAATAAATACTGGACCAAAATTGAAAAGGCTGAGTACACAACTCCATTCAACTGTCAAATGCCTTTTCCGCATCTATTGCAACTACCACCGTGGGAGAGTTGTCATTATAAGTACAACCCCAATTCTGAAATAGTTGGGACAAAGTGTACATTGTGAATAAAATCAAAACGCAGTGACTTTCAAATCACACCAGCCAGTATTTTATTCACAATAGAACAGAGATAGCATAGCAAATGTTGAAACTGAGAAATTTTACAATTTAATCCACAAAATGAGCTCATTTCAAATTTGATGGCTGCTACAGGTCTCAAAAAAGTTGGGACAGGGGCTTGTTTACCATGGTGTAGCATCCCTTCTTCTTTTTAACACAGAGTGGAGGCGTCTGGGCATTGAGGAGACAAGTTTCTTGAGTTTAGCCATTGGAATTTGATCCCACTCTTGTTTAATACAGGCTTCCAGCTGCTGGAGAGTTTTGGGTCTCCTTTGACGGACTTCTCGTTGAATTATGCACCAAATGTTCTCAAACGGTGAAAGATCAGGACTGCAGGCAGGCCAGTTCAGCACACGGACTCTTCTACTACGAAGCCATGCTGTTGTAATAGCTGCAGTATGTGGTTTTGCATTGTCCTGCTGAAATACACAAGGCCTTCCCTGGAATAGATGTCATCTGGAGAGAGCATACGTTGCTTTAAAACCTTTATATACCTTTCAGCATTCATGGTGCTTTTTAAAACATGCAAATGTCCCACACCATATGCACTAATGCATCTCCATACCATCAGAGATGCTGGCTTTTGAACTGAATGCTGATAACAGGAGGGGTGGTCTTTCTCCTCTTTAGCCCGGAGGACACGACGCCCATGATTTCCAACAAGAATGTCAAATTTGGACTCGTCTGACCACAGGACACTTTGCCACTTTGCTACAGTCCATTTTCAATGAGCCTTGGCCCACAGAACATGACGGCGCTTCTGGACCATGCTCAACAATGGCTTCCTTTTTGCATCATAGAGTTTTAGGTGGCATCTGTGGACGGCACGGCAGACTGTGTTTACTGACAGTGGTTTCTTGAAGTATTCCTGGGCCCATTTAGTAATGTCAATGACAGAATCATGCCGGTGAGTGATGCAGTGGCGTCTGAGGGCCCGAAGATCACGGGCATCCAGTAAAGGTCTTCGGTCTTGTCCCTTACGCACAGAGTTTTTCCAGTTTCTCTGAATCTTTTGATGATGTTATGCACTATCGATGATGAGACCTTCAAAGCCTTTTCCAATTTGACATTGAGAAAAATTGTTTTTAAAGTATTCCACAATTTTTTTACGCAAGCCTTCACAGGTTGGAGAGCCTCTGGCCATTTTTACTTCTGAGAGACTCAGCCTCTCAAAGACATCCCTTTTGTAGCCAATCATGTTACACACCTGATGCCAGTTAACTTAAGAGCCATTGTCTGTAAGGTTCAGGCAGGTGGTGATAGTCACCTTCTTCAATTTTGCTGAAACTTTGGTGGTTTTATGTCCCGACCCGAACTAGAAAATTCCCCAAATTTTTGGCCCTACCTGCACCAGTTTGGGTTTTAGGGGTCAATCAAGTGCAATAAAATAGACAGCAACTGCTGAAGCCCAGCACTACTGGGACTAAAAACAACAAGGTCATCAGCATACATCAAATGATTAACTAATATGTTACCAATAATGCATCCAGATTTACAGGATGTCAAGTGTTTGGACAAGTCATCCACATACAAATTAAAAAGAGCAGGGGACAGAATTCCTCCCTGTCTTACACCATCACTCACACCAAATGGGGTGGAAAGACTTTGCCCCCACTTTACCAGCATAGTCTGGTTGGCATACCAGTAAGACACAAGTCTAACAATATACTTGGGCACTCCTTTATCAATCATTTTCTCAAATAACTTTTTATGATTTACTCGATCAAATGCCTTGGATGCATCAATAAAAACATAAAAACTGTTGAGTTCTGACGCCTATACATGTTAACAATTTCTTTAAGTGCATGTATGCACAGGTCTGTGCCATGATTTGCTTTAAAACCAAACTGATGATCAGAGCAGTTAAAAAGTCATGTAGCCTCTCCAACAAGATTTTCTCCAAAACTTTAGACAGGATGCTGGCTAATGCTATAGGCCTGTAGTTATGTACGCTGCACAGCTTACCAGCCTTATCTTTAACAACAGGAACCAATAGGTTAGACAGCATTGAGTCAGGTAATAATCCATGAGTCATGAAACCTGTAAAGCAGACTGCCAAAAGAGGGGCTAACCTTGGACTAGCATACTTTAGATGTTCAGCAGTTATGCGGTCTAAGCCACTTCGTCCAAACTATTTCAGAATTGGGGTTGTACTTGCCTATAACTGACTTCACGTTTTGTCTTTGTTTCGTGAACTCATTTTCTCAACCTTACGTAGAACGAATATGCAATTTAACAGACTATCACAAGCATACATCTCATGAGCTTACATTATGTTGCTCAGGGGAAGGGCTTCGGCAGCAGATGCAGGGCAAGTTATTAAGGCATGGTAGCTGCGTAACTTTGGAGATGCAGAGTAGGGGTTCAATGCTGCAACTAAGTTCCATGATACTGTAGGCCAGAAATTGAATGACGCAGATGGTTTTGTACTCAATGAGATAGAAGAGGGGCGTGGTAGCAGCTAGAGGCAGGTAATGAAACACTATGATGGCCAGAGTGATTTGCACTGTTCTTTGGGCTTTCTTTTTCATGGGGCTAATCTTCTCCTTGCCCAAGACTGATTTCCTCAGACTCCACACGATAGAAATGTTGCAGAAAACCATGATTATGCTGATGGTCAGCATCATTCCAGTAATGACGATACCTGAGTAATATTTCCCCCTGATGAAGCCATAGGCTATCATGAATAGCCAACCAAGCATGGAAATGACCATTCTGATCTTGTTGATGGTGGTGAACAATATAGGGTGGACCACGGCCACGTAGCGGTCCAAGCAAATGCAGGTGAGGAAGAGAGGGGAGGTGTCTTTTATCCCAAACAGCATGTTCGAAAAAAATATATTGACTCCCTGATTAAAAAATGTGATGCTGAGGTAGTTCAGGGGCATAATTAGGGAGTAGATGGCATCTTCAATGGCCAGGTTTACAAAGAAGACATCGGAGGTGGAAGAGTCAATCTCCTTTCTAGCCATCAGCCAAAGTACCATGATATTGGCAGGGTAGCCCATAAAAACATTGATAACAAGGACAATATAGTCAATCACAAACGCATAATATGGTAATCTACATCCTATATTCACGTTCAAGATACTGGATCCTGAAGAGGAGTGGTTGAACGGTAGGATGGAGTTGATGGCAGAGCTGTTCATTTTGGCTTTTATTTACCATGCAGGTCTGAGGGTTGATGTCTTGAGAAAAAAAGAGTGAATATAAGTTAAATGGTCAAGCCTAACTGAACAGAGCAATGGTCCTCGCCACTTAAACTGACTGCAAGGCTAAATTATGTTCTTATATTTATGCTGTTTCCTGCATTATTTTACATTATTCTTTTCTCCAAAGTATTCTCATCATAACACATTTACTGCAAAAAATACCGATGACAGCACTCTTATGCTGGCAAATTTGCACAAAATCAAGCTCCCTCTATTAATAAATAAATTAATCATGTGAAGGGAGCCTTGCAGAATCTTTTTTTTTTTTTAAAGATTTTTTTTGGGAACTTTTTCCTCCACTTGACAGCCGTACAGTGTAGAGAGACAGGAAAGTTGGGGAGAAGAATGTGGGAAGACACGCAGCAAATGACCCGAGCCAAAATCGAACCCAGGTCGCCACGGGAAGGACACAGCCCCCACGGTACGCGCACTCAGACCGATGAGCCACCGGGGCGCCCCCAGCCTTGCAGAATCTTTTAGTATTGTGGCACGGAGGGATAATTTTTTTTCTGGGAAGATGGCTTCCATACTGGAAAAACTACCTTTCCTCTGAGCAACCGCTCTTTACTCTTAGAAACTGCACAGATGCTTCCCGAGATTGGAAACAGTGTTCCCAGAAGACTAGGTTTGCCCTTTGGGTCTACTGTATTACAGTCTGCAACAGGCTCTCACTCAAGCACAGCTTAAGAAATGAAAGAGTGGTTCATCAGCTTGAAAGAAAGAATAAGTGACTCACCTGAGAAACTGCAGAGGCTCAGCATACACTCCTTAAGGTCAGACAGGCCAGTGGGCAACTGTATCCTGATCACCTGTGTCCAGGAGGGTTATGTTTTTATTCAATATAGTTCTAGTTCATGTAAATGTATAAATTTGTGTCGTATGCAAGCAGTGCAGCCTCTAGCCAATCACAAATCCAGTGAGGGAGCAACAGCACAATACCCTGTCACCACAGGATTATATTTGAGGATGGGTGGGTGTGCCAAAAGTTTTGCGTAAATGGGGGTTAGATTTTGGGCGCGGGTTTCATTTGTGACATACAGCTATGCAGTAACACAGAGGACGGGCTAAAAGGAGGGGTAGATGAGTGCCCCCCTATCCCTGTTCTAACAATATATTATTTGTCAGTGATGCAATCCAAGAAGTGCATCCCAGACAAACAAGTGACGCAATGCAGTCAACCAGCTGGAGCACAGGTGAGACTGTAACCTGGTGTAAGGTCTTACACATGAAACCACAAGCTTCATCAAAGCAGACCCAAACAATTCTCTTTCATCCTCTCAAAGAAAAGAAACTGAGCACTCAGTTACAGTAAATATATTTCTGCAGATAATATTAGGCACATTCATGATGGTTTGACTTTCATTTAAATGGTTGGCAATTAGGAAGTTGGAGTTAACGAGTAATTTTCTTTACTTTCACTGTATAGACTTTACTAAAGCCTGGCATCTGTTCCAGGAGATCTATTGTCCTGTATGTTTTCATGCCGATCGTTAGAGAGGAGAACACAATCAAAGGTGTGAGATCTCACACAGCTGCTGATGAGTAGAGTCAGGTTTATTGGGGTTGAGTTGATAACTTACAGGATGGTAAACTCCCTTGATCTAAAGCTGAGCCCCTGTTGGCATCAGCGTAGCACATATTTCCTGTCGGCCTGTTAACCTCTCAGTTGTGAATTTAAGGGAAAGGGGAGAGTCACAGTTAAGGTCCATGTGTGCTATACCTGTGAAAAAGCATTACATTACAGCGGTAACATGGTGTTTATGAACTCCAGGAGAAAACCTCTGTAATCACACTTTACAATAAGGGGACAAATCATTTGCTTTAGTAATGCTGAACTGATGAATGACTTGATGATATTGTGCATTAATTATTGCTGAATATATCACCAGTCAGCCGAATTTATGTGTGTTCGAGACCCCAAGCCACAACAACACAAAATACTGCAACGAAGTTAAAAGGATTTAATTTATTGATACAAATATAAAATCATAAACACTCATGGATAAAATAGAATGAAACAGCAAGGGGGCTAAAAATACAAGCCTTACAATAGGCTGACAACCACCAGTCCGAGAAGCTGAAATTAGGGGAAATATCCCTCTGGTGCCGCTAGGGGGCACTCCGTCTACAGTCCAGTTCGTGACCCAAGTCCACCTCCAAGACCTCCGATCCAGTCCGGAACTTCCGGTGTATCCAGCACGCCTGTGTTATCCTCTCGGAAGCTGACAAAAACAGCAGCAATCAATAGCTAGACACCGCGGGAACATTCAACTTCACCCATTCACACAAGTGGGTCTTACGGCCCTTCAAGCAAGGGAAGTTGCGCTCATCAAGGATACGTCACAGCAGCATCAGGAACCGCAAACTCAGGAACAATGGGAGACCAGCGGCGGCAGGTTCACTGAAGAGGGCGATGGCAACAGGCGGCGTTTCATGGAAGTGGGGAGGTGTCCCGAATCCAATACTGGCGGGGAGCAGTGACGGACCAGCCGTTCGGACGCCGGGCAGCTGTGAGTTAGTCTCCAGCTTTTTTTATGGAAAGGGAGATTAATACTTTAGCCAATTGCTGGCTAATAGGATCATTGGTGGAGGGAAGCATCAGGTGTGTACGTTTATGTGCAATTTCATCACGTGAAACACAGCAAGCAATAATTAAACCCTACGGATCTACAATGACCGTAACCAACAGTGCACAATGTAATCAATCAAGGCGCTTCAAACATCACATGAAAATAGGTGCATAAACACACAACAAATAGCACGTTAACACCACACCCTTTGACAGCTACATCATGAATTCATGTTTCTCCACATTTAATGATCAAGTCTTTGTGACTCTGCGTGATTCATTCACACGTAAAAAGAAACAAACCCCCCAAACCACTTTTTTAAAGCTTATAAAGAATGTTTTTCAATATTTTGATGTAAGGCTGATGGATTCAGGGTCAAGGGTTTACATTTTTGCCCTCCACTGATTGAAATGCTGCTCTTGCAATTGAATTTTTCTATTGGCTGATCTAGTGCCATGTGAGGTACAGTGGATGGAAAATGAATACACCCCCTGAACATTTTTTCAGATTTACTTGGCATGTAGCCTGTCATTCAAGTGCAATTAATCCATGTGTTTTTCCAACAAATCTACATACAGTACTTAACCTTTTCAAAGGGATAAAGCAATTAAAAAGTTTTTTTAACATTAATTAAACATGAAGAATTGCAATAAATTGGTTTGATAAGCATCCACCCCCTTTACTGAATCATCCCATAAACTATCTCAGGAAATGAAAAATTGCCTTCAAGACCAATCAATAGCTAATTTCCCCACATCTGTGCGGAATCACAGCAATTAACTTGATGACATGAGTAAAAACAGCTGTTTACCATGGTCCCTTAGTATGCAAGAGCAGTGTCACTGAAAGGTAGAATAAAAACAGTTGTTTACCATGGTCCCCCTTAGTATGCAAGAGCAGTGTCACTGAAAGGCAGAATAAAAACAGCTGTTTAACATGGTCCCTCAGTATGCAAGAGCAGTGTCACTGAAAGGCAGAATAAAAACAGCTGTTTAACATGGTCCCTCAGTATGCAAGAGCAGTGTCACTGAAAGGCAGAATAAAAACAGCTGTTTACCATGGTCCCTCAGTATGCAAGAGCAGTGTCACTGAAAGGCAGAAGCATGGGCTCCAAAGATCTTGCAAAAGAAGTCTGTGACAAAGTTGTGGAAAGGTACACATCAGATGAGGGATATAAGAAGATTTCTACAGCTTTGAAGATACCTTGAAGCACTGTTATAACCCTAATTAAGAAATGGAAAGTGCATGGCATCACTCACAGTCTGCCAAAATCAGGGCGTCCGTCTAAACTCATGACCGGGAGAGAAGACAATCTGTCAGAGAGGCTATCAAGAATCCAATGGCAGCATTGAAAGAGCTCCAGGATTTTATGGCCGACAGAGGGAAACTTGTGCATCATACAACTATTTATAAAAGATATTGCACACATCTGGCCTGTATGGAAGGGTGGCAAACAAGCCATTTCTCAAAAAGGTCCACCAGGAGACCTGCTTGAAATATGCAAAAGAACACTTTGCAGGGCTTGAATTAGGATTTTTTGACTGGGTGCACCAAAATGGGTGCACTTGTGCCTGTTTAGGTGCACAGTCTAAAATTTGCTTAATTCAATTTAAAAAAGCCGCTTTGCAGCAGAAAAAAATGAAGAAACAAATATTCTTAAACTCGTATTCTTTGTTATGCCATGGGACTACTGTAAAATGGTGTAACAGGTTAGGGTTATTGGTGGGATAAGATTTTATTAAAATCATGCTGTATATAAGAAAAACAATGGAAAAAATGCTTAAAAAAACAACAAAGAAATCGGTAAAACTGAGAATACTATTGTTATTTATCACACTCAGATAATATTCAGTCTATAAGTTAATTTCACTTTGATTTGGCCGAGAAACTAAAGAAATTTTCCACAACTCCATCATAGGACCTCTCTGGCCTCAATAGCAGCAACAGTGCTGCTTTTTGCTGTTTTTATATTTTTACATTCTTCATAACTCCACAATTAAGAGCCTCTCCTCCTAGACTATATTTAATCTAGAAGAATTTTTTTTGTAAGATTTTATTAATCACCCAGCAGCCACTTACATTACATCCGACGAATAAGTGCACTCACATCAACCAACATGAATGGATCTACAAACATGAATCTCAATTACAATTTCCCAAGTGTCTACCCGAGTATGCACCTGCATAATTTCAAGTGTCCACCCAATCAGAGTAAAACGTCATTTATTTCTCCGATTAGGCTGCAGTCCCATTGGTGCGGGTCATGGTCTGTGCTGGCGGCGCCCCCTGGTGTGCGAGGGGCAGATGTCCCACAAACCCCCTGACCCTGGATCAGGGAAAGTCTTTGTAGAGAAATATACAGTACGCGATCGGTCAATTGCTGAGAGGAAATGGAATCAATGATGCGTTAAACGCCCTCTTCATGGGAGAGCGCACAGACACCAAAGCACAAAGCCGAGTTTATCAAAGAAAGATTATAACCACCGTTGTGGTACTAATTATCTCTGATTGAGAGTTCAGGGTTTGTTGATCCGGTTCACTCAATTAAAACCTGTCTATAATGAACTTGCTTCGTGGTATACCTCCCTGAGTTTTGTGGTTTCCAAACACCTGCACCCCTGTCAGTTCAGGTTGACGAATTTTAAATCTTGAGCGTAATTTTAAATATAATGTTACATGCTGTCTGTGTTTGTCTTTTCTGTTTATTTGTCAGAAAATATTTGGTTTTTAAATTAAGAAAGTAATTGGCGAAACTTTATAAACAAAGATATAATCAAACTCGGTTTTAACGTATGAAACAACTAGAGCTGCCTGTGACTTGGCTGAGGAAAGTTCTCAGCGAAGCAGCTGAAAGAACAATCAGACAGCATATAATTGTCAGGTGGCCGTGCTCAGCCAATGATAACACATACGCGGCCTCAGACCAAACGTCTTCCACAGTCTTGTAGTCACATGGATTTTGTCATTTATTCTCGTCCCTTCCTGATAAAATTTATCATTTCAGGTAAGGATGAGTGCATTTGTAGAAAGAGGATTTATTTTGGGGGCAGATTTACTAGGTGCACGCGGTGCATCCGACTTTAAATTTTGGGTGCACCTGCCGAAAACCGGGTGCATACTGCACTTATGCGCCCGCTATTTCGAGCCCTGCCTTGTGGAACCTGCAACAAACTGGCAGAACGTTTTGTGGTCTGATGAAACCAAAATAGAACTTTTTGGCATGAATGCCAAACACTATGTTTGGCGAAAACTCAACACCGCTCATCACCAAAAACATACCATCCCGACTGTGAAGCATGGTGGTGGCAGCATATTGTTATGGGGATATTTCTCATCTAAAGGGACTGGGGAACTTGTCAAGGCTGAAGGGAGGATGGATGGGGCCAAATAAAAGGGATATTCTGGAGAAGAACCTGAAGAAGTCTGCAAGGAGACTGAGAATGGGTCCAAAATTCATATTCCAGCACGTCTCTGACCCAAAGCACAAGGCCAAAGCTACCACTGAGTGGCTTGTAAAGAACAAGGTGGGTGTGCTGGAATGGCCAAGCCAAAGCCCTGACCTAAATCCAATTGAAAACTTGTGGAATGACTTGAAGGTTGCTGTACATCAGGGCAAACCAACAAACCTCTTCCAGCTTGAACAGTTCTGCAAAGAGGAGTGGGGGAAGATCTCCAAGTGCAGGTGCGCCAACCTTGTGCAGAGCGGCCCAAAAAGACTGGCTGCTGTAACTGTTGCCAAAGGTGCTTCCACCAAGTATTGACTCAGGGGGGTGTATTCTTAAAAAATTAGGAAATTCCAGTTTTGTTCATTAAATGCATTCTTTTTTCAAATTAAAATAATTTCACTGCATTCATATGGTATGTTGTGTTCTTTGGGTTGGGGAAAAACAAGGCCCATTTTAATCCATTAAATTTACATTCCGTGACAGAACAAGACATAAAAATATTGAAGGGGGGTGTATTCATTTTCTATCCACTGTATTTTCCTCCTCCTCCTTCCTCCGTTTTCTATATTGCGCACCTGACAGCTTGGACCTTTTCATTACGAGCAATAACCAGCCGCTTGACAGCCGTCAAGAGCCATTTCTCTCTAAGATTAAATCCGCATCAGTCTCCCATAGGCTACCCTATTTCCAATACACATTCCTGACTCTGCACCATGAGTGCAGACCCTGTGGAGCCAGGTCAGATGATGAGAAACTGCCGGGGTGCAAAGCATATTATTCACCCCACCTGCAACGTATGTTGTGGAAGGGTGTATGTGGTTGTTGCGTTTATTTATTTATGTCATGGTTTAGGCATGCGTTTGTTTGTTGGACCTTTCTTTGTTCTATCGTCCGGGATGATATCGGATTTCTTTTCCATTGAATTCCTGGCCCAGCTGGCTGATTGAGCTGGGGCGGAGTTTTCCGGACTCTATATATATGGCCAGGGGTTCGCCACGCCTGTCGCTAGAGTGGCTGTTTGTTTCTAGCACTTTGGCCGGAGAAAATCTGTAGTCAGATTTCCTAGTGATTTTTTAAATTCCATTTATTGTTAGGAATTGCGTCTTTTAGATATTTTCTCTCTTCTCTCTTGTTGTTTATTCTCTCTCGCACTGCTTCCGTGTTGCGGACTTTTATTCGTCCTTGGAAGCGCAAGCTTTTCCGGAGGTGTGTACCTCTTTTGTGTTTGTCTCTTATCTGGGCTGCTCTCAGTTCTTTCTCTCACTGGTCGCGGCACCTGGCGTCCTATCACCGACCATTATAGTACACTCTTGCCGAAAATGGAGTCATCAGCCGCGGCTAGGTTAGAGAAAGTTTTTGCTGATCAGCAAGCCACACTCTCGGGCTATGGCAAGGGCTTGTCTACCCTGAACAGTCGACAAGCTGAGTTGGCGGAGCGAGTCCGCCATCAGGACGAGGCTTTAAAAAAACAGGAGAGCGTCCTGTTAAGTCTCACTGAGAGTATTCAAGCCTTGTCCACTCAAATTACACAGAATGTTGCACAAACACTACACTCCCCCCGTGAGCCTAAGCTCCAGCTACCTGCACGATATGGAGACAAGGCAGGGAAATGTAAAGACTTCATCGCCCAGTGTGAAACATTTTTCAAAGCTCAGCCTTCGCGTTTTGTTAATGAAAATTCTCGGGTTTCATTTATTTTATCTCTGTTGACTGACACAGCCCTTACTTGGGACGGGCCGCTTAGTAGGCATATAGCTCCTATTCCGTCCACCGAAATTTCCTCTCCTGGGGAACCTATGCAAGTCGATGGCTCATATGTGAGCTGGGCTTGTGAGCCCGTTCGTAAACCAATTATCTGCTAAAACTGCTACAAACCGGGACATATTCTTCCACACTGCTTTGATATTAAGGGAAACGGGAAGGACCCTCTAGCTGTCTGGGGGGCGCTAGAGGGACAGACCCAAACTACCTTCCGAACCTTGATTCCTTTAGAATTAACTGTGGGTAGACAGATAATTCCTGTGGAGGTTTTTTTGGACTCGGGGGCCGTGGATTGTTTTATGGATGCGGAGTGGGCTGAGAGGCATTCTATTCCCATACGCCCTCTGCTACACTCACACACTGTTAAATCTTTGGACGGTCGCCTGCTAGGTTCTGGAATTATAACTGAGGTCTCTGAAGTACTAACCATGTTCATTCCCTTCGGTTGCCATTCTGAGGAGGTGCGATTTTTTATTATTTGTTCCCCTGTTTTTCCTGTTGTGTTAGGGCACTCGTGGTTACGGAAACATAAGCCTCACATCTGTTGGGGTAGTCAGACTAGCCCTATTGTCCAGTGAGGCGCTAATTGTAGATCCCACTGTTGGGAGAGTTTGATCGTAGTTCTGGGCATCAACCTAGGGGAGAGGCGGATGCCGCGAGTGATTCTGCTGAGTTTGTCTCATACAGCCCTCCTAGTCGGGAAGAGGAGGCAGAGGAGGGGTTGGAGTGGGATCCTCAATTTGACTGGCAGCAGCCAGAGGATGATTGTGATTTGGAGGATCTCTTTGACTGTGATTCGGTCATGGATATGGTGAGTCCCGAACAAGTGGAGAGTTTGGGGGCTGCTTTGAATTGTGATCTGCCTCCTAACGTTCCTAGTGATTATGCTGATCTCGCCAAGGTTTTTAGCAAACAACGAGCCTGGACTTTACCTGCTCATCGCCCGTACGATTGCGAGATCAATCTCCACCCTGGTACTACTCCTCCTAGGGGTTTGCTATACTCGCTGTCAGGGCCTGAGTGTAAGGCCATGCGAGAATATATTCAGGAGGCTCTTTCTAATGGTTTTGTTCGGCCATCCACGTCTCCTGCCGAAGCGGGGTTTTTTTTGTGGGAAAAAAAGACGGCGGTCTGAGACCCTGTATTGATTATTGGGGTTTGAATAATATCACCATTAAAAACCGATACCCCCTTCCGTTGATGAATTCCGCGTTTGAACGTCTGCAGGAGGCGTCATTTTTTACCAAGCTAGATCTCCAAAATGCTTATGACTTAGTTCGCATTCGGGAGGGGGATGAATGGAAAACGGCATTTATTATGCATGACGGGTACTGGGAATATTTGGTCATGCCGTTCGGATTGGTTAACGCCCCCTCGGTGTTTCAAGCACTCGTTAAAGACGTCCTCTGAGAGATGTTGGAGAAATTCGCCAACGTTTATCTTGACGACATTCTGATTTTTTCTTCAACTCTCTCAGAGCATAAACAACACGTCAGATGAGTGCTTGAGGCCCCCCTTAATGCCAAGATTTTTGTCAAGGCTGAGAAATGTGTTTTTCACGCCAAGACTGTCTCGTTTCTTGGTTTCATTGTGTCGGAGGGGTCGGTCCATATGGACCCTGTTAAGGTGGCAGCGGTCAGGAATTAGCCTGCCCCTCAAAACGTTAAAGAGGTGCAATGGTTTTTGGGGTTTGCCAATTTTTATAGGAGGTTTATCCGTAATTTTAGCGCAGTAGTTGCCCCCATTTTTGCGCTTACCAAGAAGAATTCCTCCTCGTTGTTTGATTGGTCCCCAGCAGCTGAGGCTGCTTTTCAGGAGTTAAAGAAACGTTTTAGCTCAGAGCCCATTCTTGTCTTGCCTGATCCCTCCCTCCCATTCGTTGTGGAGGTAGATGCCTCTGAAGTTGGGGTGGGTGCCATTTTGTCTCAGCGCCTCCTTTGGGACAATAAGCTACACCCTTGCGCCTACTTCTCCCGGTCATTGTTGGCGGCCGAACGGAATTACAGTATTGGTGACCGAGAGTTGCTAGCGGTTAAGCTGGCGTTAGAGGAATGGCGCCATTGGTTGGAAGGGGCTGAGCATCCGTTTGTGGTTTGGACAGATCGGAAAAATCTCCAATACATTTAACAGACTAAGCGACGTAATTCCTGGCAGGCGCGGTGGTCGCTTTTTTTAATAGCTTTAACTTTACGTTAACCTACCGCCGGGGTCTAAAAACACCAAGCCTGACGCCTTGTCGCGGATTTACGACTGCTCTGGTCATGACCCTATGCCGAAATCGGTAATTCCGACTGGTCAGATTGTGGCTCCCGTTCAGTGGGACATTGAGTCTGATGTGCGGGGGGCCTTAAGGTCCAATCCCGGTCCTGGTGGGGAACCACCTGGTTGTTTGTTTGTTCCGCCTTCGGTACGCGCCCAGGTTCTCCAGTGGGGGCACTCTTCCCGTCTGGCGGGTCACCCGGGGGTTCATCGGACCAAACAGTTCTTGGCCTGATGTTTTTGGTGGCCCAGCATGATGGAAGATATCCAGGAGTTTGTAGCAGAATGCGGTGTCTGTGCTAGAAATAAGACTTCCCACCTCCCTCCCTGTGGTTTGTTGCGGCCGTTACCCGTCCATAAACGCCCGTGGAGCCATCTCGCTCTTGATTTTATACAGGTTTGCCTAATTCTGAGAGCAACACTGCCATTTTGGTTGTGGTTGACCGTTTCTCTAAGGCCGCCCATTTTATCACCCTGCCGAAGTTGCCTTTGGCACGGGAGATGGACATTCTTGTTGTGGACCATGTTTTCTGCCTGCATGGTCTCCCACAAGATGTGGTTTCGGACAGGGGCCCTCAATTCACGGCTAAGTTCTGGCGGGCCTTTTGCAGTCTGTTGGGGGTCATTGTGAGCCTTTCTTCTGGCTTTCATCCAGAGACTAATGGTCAGAAAGAGCAGACCAACCAGTCTCTGGAGAATACCCTTCGATGTTTGGCGGCTGATAATCCATCGTCATGGAGTCGTTTTTTAGCTTGGGCTGAATATTCCCATAATTCTCTGGACAACTCCTCTACAGGCCTCTCACCATTTCAGGGTCAGTTGGGCTATCAACCCCCCTTTTCCCTGAGACTGAAAAGGATTCTGAAGTCCCCACTGTCAATTATTTTATTTGACGCTGTCGCTCTGTCTGGGCCAGGGTCCGGTCCTCTTTCTTGCGATCTAGGCAGAGACAGAAGACCGCTGCCCATAGAAGGCGACGGGTGGCCCCATCTTATCGGGTTGACCAAACAGTTTGGCTTTCTACTCGGGACCTTCCCTTAAAGGTGAAGTCACGAAAGTTGGCTCCTCGCTTCATTGGCCCTTTTAAAATAGTGCGGAGGATCAACCCTGTTACTGTTAGGTTAAAACTCCCTAAGTCCTTGCGTATCCACCCCTAGTTTCATGTCTCAAGGCTAAAACCAGTTAGCACTAGCGTCCTGGCTCCAGTTGACAAGCCTCCTAGATAGCATATGGATGTGGGCCACATCAGGCAACGATCTGGCACTTTTGGCATTCTTTTGACCCGGACAAAATAGATGTGAACCTAAAGTGGCCCATGGGGTAAATGCTGAATTTGGCCCGAATATCACAAAACAAATATGGCCCACAATTGGCAAATATTTGGCAGAGTGACAAAAGTCAGCCTGTAAGTGAACAAGAACTGGCCCACATTTGCTGCATCGTATGTTCTTGGCTGACATCTGGCATTGTGATGGCTTGGTTGCGGCCAAGTTCTGGCAAACGGGAGCGGAGCGCCCAAGTGCCATCATTCCATGCGGTATGTGGGCCAGATGAACAGGTCAGGTGTGGGCCTGATATGGGCCAGAAGAGTTTTGCTATCTGGGGAGCTCCACCGCTGCCACGGATAATTGAGGGGAGCCCGGTTTATACTGTGCGTCGCATTTTGGCCGAGAGGCGTGTGGGTCGCGGAGCCCAATTTTTGGTGGACTGGGAGGGATATGGGCCTGAGGAGCAGTGCTGGGTCCCTTCTCGGGATATCCTCGATCCCAGCCTCATCTCTGAGTTCCGTGCATGGGGTTCTCGGGGAACTTCTGGTGCCGTCCCTTAGGTGTGGGGGGTCCTGTCTTGGTTTAGGCGTGCGTTTGTTTGTTGGACCTTTCTTTGTTCTATGGTCCGGGACGATATCGGATTTCTTTTCCATCGAATTCCTGGCCCAGCTGGCTGATTGAGCTGGGGCGGAGTTTTCTGGACTCTATATATGTGGCCGGGGGTTCGCCACGCCTATCGCTAGAGTGTCTGTTTGTTTCTAGCACTTCGGCCGGAGAAAATCTCTAGTCAGATTTCCTAGTGATTTGTTATATTCAATTTATTGTTAGGAATTGCTTCTTTTAGATATTTTCTCTCTTCTCACTTGTTGTTTATTCTCTCTCGCACTGTTTCTGTGTTGCGGACTTTTATTCGTCCTTGGAAGCGCGAGCTTTTCCGGAGCTGTGTACCTCTTTTGTGTTTGTCTCTTATCTGGGCTGCTCTCAGTTCTCTCTCTCACTGGTCGCGGCACCTGGCGTCCTATCACCGACCATTACAATTTATTTATTTGTGTGTCTGTTTGCACTTTACAGGCCACAATTCCAGACAGATTGTCCTCAAATTTGGTAGGGACAATCCTTTGGCGGATGGGAAGAAACCATTCGGTTTTGGTGAAGATCGAGCGACCTTGAAAGGTGAAACTCAAGGTCACCCATTTCTCAGGCTGCTCTAGGGTCCAAACGGTGGGAGATAGAGACATGGTTACTATTAACCACTAATAGGAAGTCATATATGGGGATTCTAATAGCACTGTCACCTTGACCTTCACCTGACCTTTAAAGGTCAAACTCAGCATCACCACTTTTCCTAGTGCTCTAGCAGCCAAACAGTGCAAGATAGACCCATAGTTACTATTGAAGACTAATAGGAAGTCATGTATGAGAAATCTCACAGCATGGTCACATTGACCTTCAAGTGACCTTGAAAGGTGAAAATAGCTGACCTTCATAGTTTCAGGCTCTGTAACAGGGAAACCAGCAGAGATAGGCCCTATGTTATGCTCAATCACAAATAGGACACCATATATGGGGACACCAATTGCACCACGACATTGACTTTCACGTGGCGTTGAGGGCACGGGCGGGGTGAAGTGGCCTTCTGGACACACCCTCTACTTTATTTATTTATCAGCGTGTGTGTCTGTTTGCATTTGACAGGCCACAATTCTGGACGGATTGCCTTCAAATTTGGTAGGAACAATCTTTTGGTGGAAGGGAAGAAATAATTAGTTTTTGGTGAAGATCCGGATCAAATCCTGGATTCTGGATCACTTTGAAGATTTTGTTAACACTGGGAGATAGGTAATAACCTGCTGCGTTCACACATGAGCTGTAAATGGGTAAGTTATGTTCCGGACTTGATACTAGGTGGCACACATGCTGTGTACACACATGCTGCCCTACCACGCAATGTCTGCGCAATGTCCGGTATTCAGTGCATGTCTGAAAAGGGCTGTGGAGTCATTCAGTGGACAAAGTTAAAGCGCAGACAGGGCTCGTGGATTGGAAATTTTCGGAGGTGGATCAGAAATTTCCGATCCGTGAATTACGTTGGTATCGGAACCCAATACCGATACTGGATCAGATCGGCCCCATCACTAGTAACTACATGCCTATCTCTAACCAATTTCCAGTTATAAGCAGTGGAAAGTCTGCCCCAGGTAAGGACGATTCCACTGCACATCACCAGAGTTTATCAAAACATCGGCCCAGAATATTTCGCCGCCCAGTCTCGAGCTTCCACACAGACTTACAGACTTAAATTAATCAAAATATTTAATTGAGGCCACGTGACAAATCTTACACCTAGTTCCTTGAAGAGAACATAGACAATTGGCATTGGAATTGGCAAGCTGGTTAACCAACACCATGTATTCCGTAAGGATGAATTCGACGAAGGACACAAAAAATCCATTAACTGGTGGGGAAAAGGATATTCTAAATGCAATCGGCTCGATGGAGGCTAGGCTCTCTGGAGATATAGCCAGGCTAGAAGTGTCCATTACAGACTTGGTTGCCGATGCCATTCGTGCGCAGTTGGAGACGATCAAGACGGAGTTTCGAGCGGATATTGAAGATCTTGTTTGCCGTGTTTCTTGTCTTGAAGATACCCAGGTAAATAGTACCAGTTCTGTTTCTACTGCGTAATTGACTAGCCTTGAGGCTAAAATCGAAGTGCTTGAGAACCAGATCTCTCATCCGAGCACGCATGCTAATGATCAATCACTTAATATCATGATAAGAAATTTGCCTGAAAAGGAGAATGAAATACCGGTCAGCATAGTTAATACCTTACTGAAGGACGGCCTGAAATTGAAAGACTGTTCGCGTATATCTGCAGAAAGAAAGAAGTCTTATAATGACAAACCAGGTGTTTTAATAGCGAAATTTGACTCGGCCGTTAGGAAAAAAATGGTTATGGACAAGAAAGCAATGCTTGGTGATCGCAATGATTGCAGATATTTAGAAAGGTCTTTATTAATAACGACAAGACCCCCAAAAAGCCTCTTCTTGAATCAAACTTCCAGGCAATTATCCGAGAGCTTAGTACAGACGCACTCATGATGAGAGGTGAACGTGTTGTTTCGAAACCAACTACAGCAGACGAAAGCCAGGAAATCGTCAATAAGAGGGGCCATGGCCGCGGGCAAGGTACTGGTCATCGCTAGGTCGGCTGCGGGTTTAGGAATGTGCAAAGCTGGAATACAAACATGGTATCGGATAATTTCAAAACAAGGGCACAGTGTTTGCAGCATCTTGACCTAGATTTGATTGGCTTGGCGGAGACACATTTAACTGGATCGAACGTGGCTGTCCTGCCTGGATACTCATGGATTGGGCAGAACAGGACTAGGATTCACCATCGTGCACGCACGGGATCTGGCGGTGTAGGTTTGTTTCTCAGGGACACTTTTTCTCAAAACTATAAAAGTGAAATTCTTGATGACTCGGTGGAAGGGATTCTATGGATAAAGTTCATGCGGAGGATTGTAGTGATGATTGTGTGTCAGTGTTTACATTGGCTGTGTGTTATTACCTCCCAAGAACTCATCACAGTATATAGACAGTCAGGAATTTTATGATCATTTACTTTTTCATGTGCACAGGTTTCAAAAGATGGGCCCGTTTTTTTATTATGGGAGACTTCAATAGTCGATGTGCTGATGTCTTGAACTATATAGAAGGTGTGGATCCCATTCCAGAGCGTCACATAGTAGATTTTATAGCTAGTCATCACGGAGAGCAATTCATTCAGTTTTTGATTAGTGCTAACTGCTGTATCCTGAATGGTTGAAACTCTTTAAGAAATGACTTCACATGTGTGTCATCTAAGGGCCTCTCTGTAGTGGATTACATGGTTGTTCCCTATGAACATTCAGATTTTTACACTTGCTTTACTGTGAACAGAAGTAGAGAACTGTTTGATTCTGCTGGTTGTGCTCAGTTTATTGACCCTTCAAGGACCATTTCAGATCATTCTTGTTTATCATGGTCTTTAGATTTGCTGGGTGGTTTTAGCCAAAATACTAATAGAGATGTTAATGTTAGTCAACCAAGTGTGTCATCTACTAAATTTGACTTTATATCTATTCCAGATGGTTTCATGGAGAATGGAAAGTGTCGGTCTCTTGTACAGTCTTGCATTGCTCAACTTGAATTACAGGATGTTAACCAGGACACTGTGGATAGGGTATACAGTGACTTCTGTGATATTGTAAAATGTGAAATGAAGGAACAGATTCCCTACCGTGAAATTGTGTTGAGCTCAGGGTCATCAAATAAGAAACGCAGGACCAAGAAACCCTGGTGGACAGACTTAAATACACGAAAATGGAACTTATTTTGTGAGGCTGAACGGTCTTGGGTTTCAGCTAGGTTGGGTCCAGACAAGTCCTGTGCAAAGGCAGTGATGAGGGAAGCCCAACGAGAATTTGATCGCTGTGTACAATCAGCAAAGCGCCATTACTGGCGTTTACAGCATGAAAACATACAGGAGCTCGAATGCTCGGACCATAAGGCATTTTGGCAACAGGTCAGCAAACTGGGTGTCGGTAATGAACAAGGTCAAGGAATAGGAGCGATCTGATAGACAATATGGCACATCACCAGGCAGATATGACGGCAGAAAATCACGGGTCAAATGTAAAAATGTCGACGAGTGAACTTCCGCTCATATCCGCGCACCGTCGAACGCTAGCTAATATAATAGCGATTTATAGCGTTTCGTTCCAAAACGTGAACTCTGGCTTTGACTCGTTTGTAGCGTTTATTTGAATTTTGCGGTATTTTCATGTTCATATCTGTCGATATACGATGGTATTCGACTGCGAAGCTGCGCAATGCTCATTGCATTTCGTCATGCATGCATTGGCTTGGCGAAGCTGGTCTTATTACCGGAAGTGCGGATGTTGACAAAAAATCCCCTTCCTTCATCTCATCTCCTGATTTACGACAGTTTGCGCTATATCAGATTGCTCCTATTCCGTGGGAAGTGTTAAAACCTGATGGGACTGTGTCTACGGACAGATGTGATGTGCTTGGTCACTAGAGGGATTGTTTTGCTAACCTTCTGAATAAAGAGGGTAATATAGATACACATGCTTCAGCTCCTGTTGTGAACGTTGTGTCACATCATGAACATTTACATAATGGTGTCATCACTCGAGCGGAGATTGTCTCTGTGCTTCAGAAGGCCAAAAAGGAAAAGCTTATGGATATGATGGTCTTCAGGTGGATGTCCTGAAGAATGAAACTACACTGACTTTGTTAATTTAATTGTTCAATTATTGTTTTAGACACAGTGCTATTCCTGATATGTGGAGATATGGTATAATTAACCCAATACCAAAAGCAGGAAGTAAAGACAATAGGGTTCCTTTAAATTATAGGGGCAACTCTTACATCTGTTGTGTAGAAGCTTTATTGTTGTGTGCTAAATATCCGTATCACCCAGTGGGCTGAACATCATAATTTAATTGCCGATGCACAAAATGGCTTCAGAAAAAAGTGCAGTTGTTTAGATCATATAAGTACGTTAACAAACATCATAGACTCACGTAAAAAGTTAAGAAAGAGTACCTTTTGTGCTTATATTGACTTTTCAAAAGAAAAAATATCTGCCGGGATTATCTGTGGTATAAGTTACGCAATCTAGGCCTTCATGGTAATATTGTGGATAGTCTGATTGTCATGTACGAAAATATTAAATGTTGTATTCAGGTCAATGGTTGTTTAACTGATTGGTTTCCTGTGATTACCGGTGTTAAGCAAGGATGTATTTTGTCACCATTGTTATTTTCATTGTATATCAATGATCTGGCAGTTGGAATCAAAGCTCTTGGCAAAGGTGTTACAGTTGAAGGAGGACTATCATGGCTGGGAAAGTTGGGTGTTATTATTTCAATGTATCATGAAAAAAGCTCCTATGACTTTGTTTTCTTTATTTTGCGATTTCTTTCATTTTTATGAGCGATTTTACAAAACTAATGGACCGCACCATTTTCACCACGGCAGACGAAAATTCTACCTCAATCCGCTTGGGGCGCCCCTAATCGTGACGTCCGTGCAGTTGTCGGCGCCATGAATTTCCATTGTCCTGTGGTCCTGCATTGAGATTGTAGAATGACCGAGATATTCCTGCTTCCTCTATGGGGCAGACAGACGAGCTTCATAATTACCTTTGTGTATCCGACACAACTTTAATTTAGAGGTGAACTAACATCAGAGGCCATTTGAAATGCTTCCAGAAAGAAAAGTGCGATTTGAAGTCTGCTAATTACCAGTGAGGCTGGACAGCTGCCGTCACCTTGGCATAATTAGCTTACCTTAAATCAATTCCCATGTACTTTGCCTAAGTTGTAATCAAGCCATTTATTCAGCCAACTGACCAATCAAAACCAAAGTCAAGCCAAAAATGATTTAGAAGAGATAATGAGAAGCAGACAAACCGAACCAGGCTACCGTGCTAGATTGAAATAATGTCAGTAATCTGAATAAATAGCAGACCTCTGAATTCCACCTCTCATCGGAAAACTTTCACGTATTATTTAAAAAGATTTCTTAAAATTAAAATCATGTTAAGATGGCCCTGGTTTATAAGCGTCTAAAAATATATGCGAAGTAGAAAACATTGTGTGAAGCGTATCAAACGTGAATGTGAGAGAAATTATTTTCGCATAGCAAGCAATGGACAAATGCACCGAAGACAGGGCAAGCACGTTCAGGCAAATCTGTGCTGCAAATTTTAAACATTTTTTATTTAATAATTGAACAAGATTCGCACACAACGGCCAAATGTAATAATCAAGCAAACACATTCAGGCAAACTGCGTGCTGAAGTAAGCAAAGTTAAGGTCTTCAAAATCATCCTTCTCTACTCGACAATTGCTTTCACCCCCTTCCCATTTACTTGGCTCAATTTGCAATCAAACAGTTGATTCACTCAATGAACAATTTTAAATTGGATAGTCTCATTTATTTAGATATCCATGTATTCAGACATTTTGACATCGCATGCATCATGCACATGAATGCATGTGGCAGCCGCAGTGACGTTATGATCTCACAAGTTCTCGTGCCACTTGTGGCGTTAATGGCGGCCTCCTGGAAACAGCAATTCCGGCTAATTAATGGTCATTTAAAAGAGGGGGTATGTATGGACAAAAAAATCGACCGTGGATATTATGTTGGAGTTAATTACAATAAGATTAAGTCAAAATGTGTAGGACAGTATAGTCCTCCTTTAATAATGAGAGAGTGTCAATTTTATTATATACTGATGATATTGTTTTAATTGCAGTCTGAGCAAGCGTTACAGGATTTATTAAACTATTTAAATGATTGGTGTTTACAATGGAAATTAAATATGAATGTTGATAAATCCAAAATTGTACATTATCGGAACCCATCTATGCCATGTACCAATTTTGTGTTTAAATGTGGCTCCCAGCATATGGAAACAGTAGGTCAATATAAATATCTTGGTGTAATTATCACTGAGTTTTTGGATTACAACATAACTGCCAAAACATATTGCAAACTATGCTAGTCGGGCTTTAGGTTTTATTATTGCTAAATGTAAGCTATTAGGTGGTCTCCCGTTTAATTATGCCTCGGTGTGCGCATGCGCACAGCGAGCATACGGTACTCAGTCTGTGTATTTGTTTGTTTGTCTGTCTGTTACCATCATAACTGCGACAGCGTGTGCATCCAAGCTAAAGTAACAATGCCAACGAGTGACAAACACTGTTCTCTTGATTTTAAATGTGCCAGAATTTTGATTTTTTGTAGCACTTCATGTTTCAGTATACACGTTTTGTGTACATAATGTTAAGCCACACCCACATGATTTTGGCACAAGGACCGCACTCTATTGACTGTTTATGTATTCAAGCTTGCTTTTATGTTACTGTACAACTATTGTACATCAGTAGTGGCTAAGCAATACACACCGAGGCATCAGCACCTCTGGTGCTTTCATTGCTTTAGTAAGTTGTTTAACTCTTTAGTTTTACCTATACTTACCTATGGTGCTGCCATCTGGGGGTTTAAAAGTTACACTTGTATTAATTAGGGGTTCAAGCCCATAGGGCTGAAACCCTATTGTTTTTGTGCTGGTTTATTATTATTATTAGGGCCCGAGCACCGACCGGTGCCAGGAACTTATTGTTTTTGAAGGAATTTTTATTATTCTTATTTTTATTAGGGCCCGAGCACCGAAGGTGCGAGGAACCTATTGTTTTTGATGGGATTTTTATTCTTCATCTTCTTCTTCTTATTATTATTATTCTGCTGCGAGAACACGTTTTTGAGGGCTTTGCCATGCGCGAAAACTCACAAAAATTTGCAGAGACGTCATTCGTGATGAAATGTCAAAAAAAAAAGTATTGTTATTTTTGTGCTTGGACATGCCCCGGCAGCTCTATAGCACCACCAAACACGCGGCCATTTTGGAACGCAATTGCTCGGATTCTCACGAAATTCGATATGGCCAGAGTAGTCATTATGAAGTTTTTTGTCAATTTTTTAAAAAATTTTTTGCCTCACAGGAAGTGAGCTATGAGCCATTTCCTGCGTTTTTCCAGAATTTATGAAGACATTTTTGAGGGCTTTATCATACTCAAAAACTCGCCAAACTTTGCTGAAAGGTTGAAAATATGAAGCTTTTCGATTTGAAATCCCAAATGTCACTGGGTTTGACATGGTGGCTCTATAGTGCCCCCTAATACATAATTGCATTTTTGAGGGCCATATCATGCTCGAAAACTCACGAAATTTTGCAGACTTATTGAGCCGGGTGGAAGTTTTACTATGATATAGGGTTTACAGATAGTTGAGGCAAAATGGCATTATAGCGCCACCTAGAAAATTTCAATGAAGCAGCCCTCGCAGCCTGTTTAACCTACATGTACGAAATTCGGAGTCCATGTGGACTATTCCGAGCCCTAAAAAAAAATCTCTTGGTGCCATGACCTAGACTCAACAGGAAGTCCGCCGTTTTTAATTGAAATTGCAACTTTTTTAGATTTTTTGCCATTCACAGGCGTCGTACTTTAACGAACTCCTCCTAGAGATTTTATCCAATCAACTTCAAATTTGGCATATGACATCTTAAGACTTTGCCGATGTTAAATTGCAAAGCTTTTTTTAGATTCATCAAACTATATATCCGTGGCGTCGCGGCGAATTTCGATGTTCCGCCATGAAACAGGAAGTTGGTTTTACTCCCACATACTTTGTGAGATTTGCGCGAAACTTTACAGGCTTGATAACAGTCTCCTTTCAAGTATAAATATATGTTGATATTAGATTGGGTGTGGTCAAGTGGCTCCACAGCGCCCTCTAGACACGGCCATGTTGAGATAAAAGTGCTTGAATGTGCATGAAATTTCGTCTGACCATTGCATTTCTCATGACGGGTTATGGCAATTTTTTGGAAATTTTTTGGTCAAACAGGAAGTGAGCTATGAGCCATTTCCTGCGTTTTTCCAAATTTTATGAACACACATTTGAAGGCCTTAGAATAATCCAAAACTTGCAAAACGTTGCACAAATTATAATTGTCTTATCGTCTTCAATTTGATACATCAATTAGCACTAAATGTGGCATAATGGCCCTATAGCGCCCCCAATCAGAGTTTTAAAAGAATTGCCCTTTTGAGGGTTTTGAGGGTGGACATGTGATTTATGCTGAGACCTAAAAAAAAGTCTCTTGGTGCCATGACCTAGACTCAACAGGAAGTCCACCATTTTTAATTGAAATTTCAACTTTTTAAAATTTTTCGTCATTAACAGGCGTGGTACTTTAACGAACTCCTCCAAGAGATTTTATCCGATCAACTTAAAATTTGGCAAGTGACGTCTTTAAACCTTTCCAATGTTAAATTGCGAAGGTTTTTTGGATATATGGAACGATGTAACTGTGGCGTCGCGGCGAATTTCGATGTTTCGCCATGAAACAGGAAGTTGATTTTACTCACACATACTTTGTGAGATTTGCCCGAAACTTTACATGCTTGATAACGGTCTCCTTCCAAATATAAATGTATGCTGATTTTAGATTGGGTGTGGCCAGGTGGCTCCACAGCGCCCTCTAGCCACAGCCATGTTAAGATAAAAGTGCTTGAATGTTCATGAAATTTGGTGTGATCGTTGAATTTCTCATGCAAGGATTCGGTAATTTATTAGAAATTTTTTGGCTAAACAGGAAGTGAGCTGTGAGCCATTTCTTGCGTTTTTTCCAAATTTTACAAACACACGTTTAAAGGCCTTCGGATATTCCAAAACTTGCAAAACGTTGCACAAATTGTCAGTGTCTTATGATCTTCGACTTGATATCCCAATTGGCATTTAATATGGCACAATGCCTCTGTAGCGCCCCCTAAACATTTTTTTAAAAGAATTGCCCTTTTGAGGGTCTCAACATGCTTGAAAATTTACAAAAATCAACACACTCGTGGAGCCCGGTATTATGATTATTATGGTAAAGGTTTTGCACACAGGCATGTCAAAATGGCATCATAGCACCCTCCAGAAAATTTCAACAAAACAGTTCTCATGGTTCAGTTCACCTACATGAACAAAATTTGGTGGAGACATGAAATATGCCAAGACTTGTAAAAAAATTATATTGTGCCATGACCCGAACCCAGCAGGAAGTCCATTGTTTTGAATTGAAATTTCAACTTTTTTTTCATGAAGAGGCGTCATACTTTAACGTACTCCACCTATTGATTTGAGGAGTGGTGTTTGGACTCCACTCAGGAAAACACATTGTACACAGTCTAGAAGTGTCCAATGGCTGTGAATAGACACCTGCACCCATCAACATCTCGCCACCACCCCAACGTGCACGAGGGGTGCGAGGGCCCTTTCAACGCTGCTTGCAGCTTTAATTATTATTTTTATTCTGCTGTGAGAACGCGTTTTTGAGGGCCTTGCCATTAACAAAAACTCACAAAAATTTGCAGAGACGTCAGTCGTGGTAAAAATGACAAAGTATTGTTATTTTTGTGCTTGGACATGCCCCGGTGGCTCTATAGCGCCACCAAACACGCGGCCATTTTGGAACGCAATTGCTCAGATTCTCACGAAATTCGATATAGCCATAGTAGTCAATATGAAGTTTTTTGTTAATATTTTTGAAATTTTTTTGCCTCACAGGAAGTGAGCTATGAGCCATTTCCTGCATTTTTCAAGAACTTACGGAGACATTTTTGAGGGTCTTAACAAACTTGACAACTTGCCAAACTTTGCTGAGAGGTTGAAAATATAAAGCTTTTCAATTTGAAATCCCTATTGTCACTGCGTTTAACATGGTGGCTCTATAGCGCCCCCTAATACATAATTGCATTTTTGAAAGCCTCAGCATGCTCGAAAACTCACAAAATTTTGCATACTCATTGAGCCAATGATAGGTTATACTATGATATAGGGTATCCAGATAGGCATGGCAAAATGGCATTATAGCGCCCCCTAGAAAATTTCAATGAAGCAGCCCTCGCAGCCCGTTGAACCTACATGTACGAAATTCGGTGCCCATGTGGATTATGCCAAGACCTAAAAAAAAGTCTCTTGGTGCCGTGACCTAGACTGAACAGGAAGTCCGCCATTTTTAATTGAAATCACAACTTTTTTTGATTTTTCACCATTCACAGGCGTCGTACTTTAACGAACTCCTCCTAGAGATTTTATCCGATCAAATTAAAATTTGGCTTATGACATCTAAAGACCTTGCCGATGTTAAATTGCGAAGCTTTTTTGGATTCATCGAACGATGTATCCGTGGCGTCGCGGCCAATTTCGATGTTCCGCCATGAAACAGGAAGTTGGTTTTACTCCCAAATACTTTGTGAGATTTTCCCGAAACTTTACAGGCTTGATAACAGTCTCCTTTCAAGTATAAATATATGCTTATATTAGATTGAGAGTGGTCAGGTGGCTCCACAGCGCCCTCTAGCCATGGCCATTTTATGATAAAAGTGCTTGAATGTTCATGAAATTTGGTGTGATCATTGACTTTGTCATGCCGTGTTATGGTAATTTTTTTGAAGTTTTTTGGCCAAACAGGAAGTGAGCTATTAGCCATTCCTGCGTTTTTCCAAATTTTACGAACCCACTTTTAAAGGCCTTTGGTTATTCCAAAACTTGCAAGATGTTTCACAAATTGTAAGTGTCTCATGTTCTTCGATTTAATACCCCAATTGACAATTAATGTGGCACAATCGCTCTATACCGCCCCGTAATCATTTTTTCAAAAGAACTGCCTTTTTGAGGTCTCAGCATGCTTGAAAACTTACAAAAATCAACACACTCGTGGAGCCTGGTATTACGATTACTATGATATAGGTTTTGCGCACAGGCATATCAAAATGGCATCATAGCACCCTCCAGAAAATTTCAACAAAACAGTTCTCATGGTTCAGTTCACCTTCATGAACAAAATTTGGTGGAGACATGAAACATGCCAAGACTTGTAAAAAAATTATATAGTGCCATGACCCGTACCCAACAGGAAGTCCATTATTTTGAATTGAAATTTCAACTTTTTTCATGAACAGGCGTCACACTAACATACTCCATATATTGATTTCAGGAATAGTGTTTGCACTCCACTCAGGAAAACAAATTGGACACAGTCTAGCAGTGTCCAAAGGCTTTGAACGCACACCTGCACCCGTCAACATCTCGCCACCATCCCCAACGTGCACGAGGGGTGCGAGGGCCCTTTCAACGCTGCTTGCAGCTTTAATTATTATTATTCTGCTGCAAGAATGCATTTTTGAGGGCCTGAACGTGCCGGAAAACTCACAAAAATTTGCAGACTCGTCAGTCGTGTGAAAAATTACAAAGTATAGCTGTTCTTGTGCTTAAGCGTGGCTCGATGGCTCTATAGCGCCACCAAACATGCGGCCATTTTGGAACGCAGTTGCTCGGATTCTCACGAAATTCGGTGGGGCCATAGTAGTCATAATGAAGTTTTTTGTCAATTTTTTTGAAATTTTTTTGCCTCACAGGAAGTGAGCTATGAGCCATTTCCTGCGTTTGTCCAGATTTTACTAAGACATTTTTGAGCGCCTTAACATACTCGAAAACTCGCCAAACTTTGCTCAGAGGTTAAAAATATGAAGCTCTTCGATTTGATATGCCATTTGGCACTGCATGTGACATGGTGGCTCTATAGCGCCCCCTAATACATAATTGCATTTTTGAGGGCCTCAGCAAGTTAAGGTCTTCAAAATCATCCTCCTCTACTCGGCAATTGCTCTCACCCCCTTCCCATTTACTTGGCTCAATTTGCAATCAAACAGTTGATTCGCTCAATGAACAATTTTAAATTGGTTGGCAGCCTAATTTATTTAGATATCCATGTATTCAGACATTTTGACATCGCATGCATCATGCACATGAATGCATGTGGCAGCCCAGTGACGTTATGATCTCGCAAGCTCTCATGCCACTTGTGGCGTTAATGGCGGCCTCCTGGAAACAGCAATTTCGCCTAATTAATGGTCATTTAAAAGAACAGGGGGTATGTATGGACAAAAAATCGACCGTGGATATTATGTTGGAGTTAATTACTATAACATTAAGTCAAACTGTGTAGGTCAGTATAGTCCTCCTTTAATTCAGTGAGCCGGATCAACAATCCCTGAACTCTCAATCAGAGATAATTAGTACCACAACGGTGGTTATAATCTTTCTCTGATAAACTTGGCTTTGTGCTTTGGCGTCTGTGCGCTCTCCCATGAAGAGGGCGTTTAACGCGTATATTGATTCCATTTCCTCTCAGCAATTGACCGATCGCGTATTGTAGATTTCTCTTCAAAGACTTTCCCTGATCCAGGGTCAGGGGGTTTGTGGGACATCGGCCCCTTGCGCACCAGGGGGCGCCGCCAGCACAGACCACGACCCGCACCAATGGGACTGCAGCCTAATAGGAGAAATAAATGATGTTTTACACTGATTGGGTTGACACTTGAAATTATGCAGGTGCATACTCGAGTAGACACTTGGGAAATTGTAATTGAGATTCATGTTTGTAGATCCATTCATGTTGGTTGATGGATGCACTTATTTGTTGGATGTAATGTAAGGGGCTGCTGGGTGATTAATAAAATCTTACAAAAAAATTCTTCTAGATTAAATATAGTCTAGGAGGAGAGGGTCTTAATTATGGAGTTATGAAGAATGTAAAAACATAAAAACAGCAAAAAGCAGCACTGTTGCTGCTATTGAGGCCAGAGAGGTCCTATGATGGAGTTGTGGAAAATTACTTCAGTTTCTCAGCCAAGTCAAGCAAAGTGAAATCAAATTATCGATTGAATATTATCTGACTGTGATAAATAACAATACTCAGTTTTACTGATTTGTTCGGTTTTTTTTTTTTTTGCATTTTTTCATTATTTTTCTTATATACAGCATGATTATAATAAAATCCCACCAATAACCCAAACCTGTTGCACCATTGCAAATTTTACAGTAGTCCAATGGCATATCAAAGAATATGAGTTTAAAAATATTTGTTAATTCATTTTGTTCTGCTGCAAAGTGGCTTTTTTTTTTTGACTTGAATTAAGAAAGTTTTAGACTGTGCACCTAAACACGCACGAGTGCACCCATTTTGGTGCACCCAGTCAAAAAATCCTAATTCGAGCCCTGCAAGGTGTTCTTTTGCATATTTCAAGAGGGTCTACTGGTGGACCTTTTTGAGAAATGGCTTTTTTGCCACCCTTCCATACAGGCCAGATGTGTGCAATATCTTTTATAAATAGTTGCATGATGCACAAGTTTCCCTCTGTTGGCCGTAAAATCCTGGAGCTCTTTCAATGTTGCCATTTGATTCTTGGTAGCCTCTCTGACCAGTTGTCTCTCTCCCTGTCATCCAGTTTAGACGGAGGCCCTGATTTTGGCAGACTGTGAGTGATGCCATGCACTTTCCATTTCTTAATTAGGGTTTTAACAGTGCTCCAAGGTATCTTCAAAGCTGTAGAAATCTTCTTATATCCCTCACCTGATGTGTACCTTTCCACAACTTTCTCATGGACTTCTTTTGTGAGATCTTTGGAGCCCATGCTTCTGCCTTTCAGTGAGACTGCTCTTGCATACTGAGGGACCATGGTAAACAGCTGTTTTTATTCTGCCTTTCAGTGACACTGCTCTTGCATAGTAAACAGCTGTTTTTATTCTGCCTTTCAGTGGCACTGCTCTTGCATACTAAGGGACCGTGGTAAACAGCTGTTTTTATTCTGCCTTTCAGTGACACTGCTCTTGCATACTAAGGGACTGTGGTAAACAGCAGTTTTTATTCTGCCTTTCAGTGACACTGCTCTTGCATAGTAAACAGCTGTTTTTATTCTGCCTTTCAGTGGCACTGCTCTTGCATACTAAGGGACCGTGGTAAACAGCTGTTTTTATTCTGCCTTTCAGTGACACTGCTCTTGCATACTAAGGGACTGTGGTAAACAGCAGTTTTTATTCTGCCTTTCAGTGACACTGCTCTTGCATACTGAGGGACCATGGGAAACAGCGGTTTTTATTCTGCCTTTGTTAAGAACAGACGGAAACTCCAAATGCAGATCAAACTCAGCAGGGCGTTTATTAGACGTGGGATTCCATCCCTTACTCATGGTCAGTTCAGAAAATAGTCAGAAGCCAGCAAACAGATACAGGTGAGCAGAATCGTAATTAGTAATACAGGCCAAGTTCGGGAAACCAGGAAATCAGTCCGCACAAAGACAATGAACAAAAAGGGGGAAAATAAACTAAAGGAACGAAGGGAATGGGAAAAAAGGTAAGGGGAAAATAGGGAAGGAGAGATTAGGGAAACTAACTAAACAATTGGGAACACAAGGGCAAAGGGAATACAAGGACCTATCAATCACACTGCAATCTCACTTCAAACACAAAACTAAAATATACAGACTGATACTAACAGACAAATACTTTCAAAAGAGCAATCACAAACCAAATAGCGCAGAGGCGAACCAACCAGACAGAGTCAAGGGAAGAACGAATCGACTTGGAACAAAGGGGGAATGGGATATTTAAGCACAAGAAAATTAACGTGATTGCCTGACTAGATAGGGAACAGCTGTGGCAGGAAGCCAGAGAGGGGCGGAGCCAGGAAGAGCAGGACAGGGATAGGCGAGTAGAATGGAAAGGGCGTGGAAACCTGTGCTAATCTGCTCTACACACCCAGGCCCTGATTCTAAACAACTCTCAGGTGCAGACAGGCAGCAAGAACAGAATGAAGGAAGTTAGAATCACCTCACCGAATTAACAGGGGAATTAGTGTGTTAACAAGGACTGACAGGAGGGAAGAACACAAGGGTTTACACTGACAATGACAATCAGAACAATACACAATCACTCAGAAAAATAACAAAAGGTACATAAATGAAAATAAAAACTAACAATAATGAAAACTAAAAATAACAGGCAGACAAAATCCTACTTTCTAACAGTACCCCCTAACAAGGAACAGTTTTATGGAAATCAGAGATAAGAGTCTTATCCAAGATATGGCGAGCAGGAACCCAGGAACGCTCTTCGGGGCCATATCCTTCCCAGTCGACGAGGTATTGCAGTCCGCGACCTCGCCAACGAACATCCAGAAGCTTGTGGACAGTGAAAGCCTCTCCACCATCGATGAGCCTAGGGGGAGGAGGCTCGGACGGGGCAGGGGAGTGGGTGGAAAAACAAACTGGTTTGATATGACAGACATGAAACACTGGGTGGATTCTACGCATGGAGAGGGGTAATCTTAGCTTAACAGTCACAGGGCTTAAAACTTTCTCTATGGTAAAGGGTCCGATAAATCTGGGTGATAACTTTCGGCTCCCCGTGTGGAGGGGAATGTCTCTAGTAGACAACCAGACACGCTGTCCTACTTGATAAGATGGTGGGCTTGAACGATGACGGTTGGCTTGCTCTCTCATCTCCTCACCCGACTTGAGTAAGGCCCCCCGAGTGCTGTCCCAAGTCCGCTTACACCGTTGTATGAACTCCTGCACACTAGGAACGTCCACCTCAGACTCCTGGGAAGGGAATAGAGGGAGTTGGTAGCCAAGGCAGGCTTCAAAAGGCGAGATACCTGAGGCGGCAGATGGCAGGCTGTTGGTTGAGTACTCGACCCAGGGCAACTGTTCACTCCAATCCTCCTGATCCCTGGGGGTCAGGCAACGAAGGACACTCTCCAGTTGTTGGTTGGCTCGTTCAGTCTGGCCGTTGGACTGTGGATGGAATCCTGAGGACAGGCTGACAGAAATACCTAGAGACTTGCAGAAGGCTTTCCATACATGAGATACGAATTGAGGACCACGATCAGAAACAATATCAGAAGGTATGCCATGGAGGCGAATAACATGGTTAACTAACAGGTCAGCAGTCTCTTGGGCAGATGGTAACTTAGGCAATGGCACCAGGTGAGTGGATTTGGAGAAGCGATCAACTATGGTAAGTATTACAATGTTACCGGCAGATGGAGGAAGTCCGGTGACGAAATCCATGGCTATGTGGGACCAAGGCCTGGATGGCACGGGGAGAGGTTGGAGGAGGCCTGCAGGTGGCTGGTGAGGGGTCTTGTTCTGAGCGCAGACTGAGCAGGCAGATGTAAACTCTTTGACGTCTTTGCGTACTGACGGCCACCAGAACCTCCGGGACAACAGTGCCAGCGTACGGCGCACTCTGGGATGGCAGGCGAGCCGTGAGGAATGGGCCCAGTGTAGAACCTCTGACCTTAGGCCTTCAGGAACAAACAAACAAGATCTAGGACAGTTAGATGGTGGTCCCCCAGGCGGTTGAGCCCTTCCCACTTGGTCCTCCAATTCCCAATTCAGTACCCCCACTGTACACTTTTGAGGAAGAATGGGTTGTGGTTCCCTGGTGGTTAAATCTGGGGCGAACTTCCTAGAAAGTGTGTCTGGCTTGCCATTAAGGGACCCTGGGCGACAAGACAACGTAAAATTAAAGCGATCAAAAAAAAGTGACCAACGGGACTGTCTGGAGTTTAGCCTCTTGGCAGACTTGAGATACTCCAAGTTCTTGTGATCGGTCCATACTAGAAATGGAACCTGGGCCCCCTCAAGCCAGTGTCGCCACTCCTCTAGAGCCATCTTAACGGCCAACAGTTCCCGGTTGCCGATGTCATAGTTGCGCTCCGCCTGAGAAAGTCTGCAAGAAAAGAAGGCACAGGGGTGAATCTTGTTATCGGTAGCATTGCGTTGAGATAGGACTGCCCCTACCCCCACATCAGATGCATCAACCTCCACGATAAACTGCCTCTCTGGATCCGGTTGTTTAAGGATAAGGGCAGTGGTGAATCTCTCCTTGAGATTAACGAAGGCCTTCTCAGCGGCTGGGGACCAAAGGAACGGAACCTTGGGTGACGTGAGAGAGGTAAGTGGGGCAGCTACAGTGCTGTAGTTTCGAATGAACCTCCTATAGAAATTAGCGAAGCCCAAAAAACACTGTAGTTCTTTACGGTTGGTGGGCATGGCCCAGTCCTTGACTGCCCTCACCTTCGCCTGATCCATGAGGATACCACCCGGGCCCACCACAAAACCCAGGAAAGGAACGGTATCCTGGTGAAAATCACACTTTTCAAGTTTGGCGAACAACTGATTCTCCAATAAGCGCTGAAGGACTGACCGGACGTGGCGTACATGCTCCTCCTTAGAACGAGAGAAAATTAGAATGTCGTCCAGGTAAACAAAAACAAACTGGTTGATTATATCGTGTAGGACATCATTTATGAGGTTCTGAAAAACTGCTGGAGCATTGGCTAGACCAAACGGCATGACCAGATATTCGTAGTGTCCTCGAGCAGTATTAAACGCGGTCTTCCACTCATCTCCCTCCTTAATCCTAACTAGGTGGTATGCGTTATGAAGGTCCAATTTCGTGAATATGCTAGCTCCATGTAAGAGTTCAAATGCGGTGTTCATGAGGGGTAATGGGTAGCGATTCTTTACCATGATATTGTTCAGGGCCCGGTAATCGATGCATGGTCTCAGGGAGCCATCTTTCTTTTCCACGAAGAAGAACCCGGCGCCGGCTGGAGAGGAGGATGGGCGGATGATGCCCGCTGCCAGGGAGTCTTCCACATACTGGTCCATGGCCTCTCGTTCAGGTCGTGACAGCGCATACAGGCCCCCTTTGGGAGGAGAAGCACCGGGAAGCAGATCTATCGCGCAATCATAAGGCCTGTGAGGAGGTAAGGACAGAGCCCGTGATTTGGAAAAAACCCCTGCTAGATCATGATACTCCCTGGGCACCCTTGACAGGTCTGGAGCAGGATACTCCGTTCTGAGGCGGAAACTGGATGGACTGGCAGGTGCTTTCAATAAGCAGGTTTTCAGGCAGTTGGTACTCCACTCCCCAATCTGGCCGTTGCTCCAGTTGATCACTGGGTTGTGGATCTGTAACCAGGGGAGCCCCAGAACGACAGGTGCGGAAGGAGAAGAGGTGATGTGCAACCGGATCCTCTCCTGGTGATTCCCAGAGACAGACAGGGTTAGTGGAGAAGTGACATGAGTGACACGGCTTAACAATTGACCGTTGAGGCCCATAGCTTTGAGCGGAACTGGTATGGACTGGGGCAGAATCTTTAGTTCGGAGAGCAGACTTTTGTCGATGAGATTCAGGTCCGAACCTGAGTCAATGAGAGCCAAAGTGCACAGAGTGTTGAGTTCATTGACAATAGTGACCGGTATCAGCTTACGTGGAGAGTTGGTATTCTCCAAAACGTGACTAAGGTGCAGACTCACGGTTCCTTCTTGTTCTTGACCGGCAACTTCGCCAAACGATGACCCTCTTGAGCACAGTAGAGGCATACTCCAGTCTGTAATCTTCTGGCGCGCTCTTGCGGAGAAAAGACGGAACCGATCTACCTGCATGGGCTCCTCCGGCGCCTGGGGCTTGCTGGTCTCCTGAATAGGAGCATCGCCCCGAGACGAAGAAGGGCTGCCACGCCATTCAGACCGGACCGTCTCAGGGATGGTGCGACGCTCGCGTCTGCGCTGCAGGAGGCGGGAGTCGATCTGGATCGTAATCTTCATAAGACTCTGAAGATCGGGGGGCAGCTCCCGTGAAGCCAGCTCATCCTATCCACCAATCCCTGATAGAACACATCATAGCGCGCATCTTCGCTCCAGTTAGTAGAGGCAGCCAGCGAACGGAACTTAATAGCATAATCCGAGACGCTCAGGTTACCTTGGCGAAGGGCGAGGAGCTCACTGCCGGCTTCCCTTCCACGGTAGGAACGGTCGAAGACCTCTCGCATCTCAGCCACGAACGCCTCCAGGGTTAGAGTACAGGGGTGGCCGGCGTCCCACATGGAAGTGCCCCACTCCCTGGCACGGCCGGACAACAGTGTTATGATGTAGGCCACCCTGGAGCGAGAAGTGGGGAAGGTTAGAGGTTGAAGCTCGAATATGATGGAGCACTGGGATAGGAAGGCTCGGCAGGTCTGTGGATCTCCGTCGTACTCCTGCGGAGGAGACAGACGGGGCTCCCGGATGGGAGGTGCCACTGCTGCAGCGGCTGGAGGAGCAGGTGGAGTGGGAACAGAACGGCTCCATGAAAGACTCTGGAGAGCAGCCCTCATCTCCTCCAATTCGCATCGTTGCTTTTCGATGACGGTAGCCTGATGTCGTTGGATACGCTGCAGCTCGGTAACATCTGCTGGAGTTGTAGCTGGTCGATTCGTACTGTTAAGAACAGACGGAAACTCCAAATACAGATCAAACTCAGCAGGGCGTTTATTAGACGTGGGATTCGATCCCTTACTCATGGTCAGTTCAGAAAATAGTCAGAAGCCAGCAAACAGATTGATACAGGTGAGCAGAATCGTAATCAGTAATAAAGGCCAAGATCGGGAAACCAGGAAATCAGTCTGCACAAAGACAATGAACAAAAAGGGGGAAAATAAACTAAAGGAACGAAGGGAATGGGGAAAAGGGTAAGGGGAAAATAGGGAAGGAGAGATTAGGGAAACTAACTAAACAATTGGGAACACAAGGGCAAAGGGAATACAAGGACCTATCAATCACACTGCAATCTCACTTCAAACACAAAACTAAAATCTACAGACTGATACTAACAGACAAATACTTTCAAAAGAGCAATCACAAACCAAATAGCGCAGAGGCAAACCAACCAGACAGAGTCAAGGGAAGAACGAATCGACTTGGAACAAAGGGGGAATGGGATATTTAAGCACAAGACAATTAACGTGATTGCCTGACTAGATAGGGAACAGCTGTGGCAGGAGGTCAGAGAGGGGCGGAGCCAGGAAGATCAGGACAGGGATAGGCGAGTAGAATGGAAAGGGCGTGGAAACCTGTCCTAATCTGCTCTACACACCTAGGCCCTGATTCTAAACTACTCTCAGGTGCAGACAGGCAGCAAGAACAGAATGAAGGAAGTTAGAATCACCTCACCGAATTAACAGGGGAATTAGTGTGTTAACAAGGACTGACAGGAGGGAAGAACACAAGGGTTTACACTGACAATGACAATCAATCAGAACAATACACAATCACTCAGAAAAATAACAAAAGGTACATAAATGAAAATAAAAACTAACAATAATGAAAACTAAAAATAACAGGCAGACAAAATCCTACTTTCTAACAGCCTTTCAGTGACACTGCTCTTGGATACTGAGGGACCATGGTAAACAGCTGTTTTTATTCTGCCTTTCAGTGACACTGCTCTTGCATACTAAGGGACTATGGTAAACAGCCATTTTTATTCTGCCTTTCAGTGACACTGCTCTTGCATACTGAGGGACCGTGGTAAACAACTGTTTTTATACATGTCATCAAGTTAATTGCTGTGATTCCACACAGATGTGGGGCAGTTAGCTATTGTTTGTTCTTGTAGGCAATTTTTCATTTCCTGAGATAGTTTATGGAATGATTCAGTGAAGGGGGTGGATGCTTATAGATAGATAATCTTTATTGTCTGCCCCATCAGTGCCAGAAATTTTCCTTTAACAGAATACACATTTCACATTTAAAACACATTAAAAACAACAATATTTTACAAGCACATTGGAAGAACTGTTAAAACACCCATGTAAAACCCCACCAAACAATATCAACGACGAAAATTGCAGGGGCGAAGGCTCAACGTGTTCTTTGGGCTGGTGTTAACAAGCGTGATCCTTTGGCTGGTGCAATCACAATAAAATGGATCAAGTTTCTCCCTTCAAAGAACGGGGTACAAAAGCACAACGGTTACAATTAATCTGACTCCATAGTAAATTTAGAATACCAAATTTAGTTATACCCTCGTTAAATATCTGACTCCAAATTAGAATTAGAATTTATAATTTAGGGAAAACATGTGTGGACCTACCTCGGACCCGTAGGTGAAGGCCTGTGTCACTCAATACATGCCCCCGGGTTGTAGCATAATTGCCGGATCTTAGTTCGGTGATAGTTTTGGAGGATGGAAGAAATCACCATGATAGTAGCATCTTGCCTTAAACATATCATGAACCCAGATTTATGTACACCCAAGGGTTCCTTAAGGTGGATCTGCCAGACGCCAGTTTATAAGCCCAGGGGTGCCCTTTAATGCCAGATCCCCGGAACCAATACTACATAAACCCTTTATATAAGTAGACCGTAATTTACAATCCAACTTAAAACCCATCACTACCTATAAACATCAGCTAGCTGGTCTGGAATGGTAAGGAATTGCCCCCTAAGTACCGGTCATAACGTGCTAGAAAGAATAAAAGGATTAGGAGTCACAGAGACCACGCAAGTTTAAAGGAATAACAATAATTTATTCACCAGGTAGGCAAGAGCTTAAATCAACAGACCAAACATCAGTTACCAAGAATTTAGACAAATATAAAAGTCATACCTGGCGAAAGCTGCACACACCGAGTTGTGTGAGGGCGAGATCAGAGAGACGATCTGCCATAGCTATAGAGGCTACACACGGCATAGAGGTGCACGTGTGGGAAGTCGGCTGCGATCTTCCCAGAATGGATTGTTTCTCTTTGCTTTAAGCCAAATCACGTCTTTGATCCAGGCGGCATGGCCATAAATTACCTGGAAGGGGGGTCGAATCTGGTTTTTGGGTTTCCACCATTTGGAGGAGGTAATAAAACAATTAAGCAGAGAGAGAAGAACAGGATGATTACCCGAGAAGATTCTGACGAATTTTCAGGAGTTTCCAAAAGGGAATGAACCATGATTTCAATGGGAATGAAACATACTCCATTCAACTCCTTGGATTCCCCTGAGAAAAACAAGACCAAACATGATATGAATATGTACTAATATGATGCAGTTGTCATGAAAAAGTCTTAAGATGAATTATTTTATAGGTAAATTGGGTTATAAGTACAGAAGTGATTTCTGAGTAGGATATTGAAAATATAAGAATATTGTGAAGTTCCCAGAGGTTTAGATTATTTTAAACATATAAGTTAAGGTCCAGTTATATGAAAGACTGAGGACAGTAATATGACTCCCACAGGAGCATTGTGTCGCCAGGGCTTTGCAACTAACCCCCCCCCCCGCTTGTACAGAGTAACACCAAGGACACCGAAAGACCATTAACACCTTCCTGGGCACACTGACAATGGAGGAAGTCCAAACAGTTTTATTGTTATCTAGCATGGCTCCGGAGTTCCTTGAGGCCCAGTTCCCGAGCTATCAGCCATTTGCCACTCCCAGCCTCTGGGCTCCCCCACTCATCAGCGTTTGCAGAGCTCCAACCCCCTTTTCAGATTGTTATGTATGAGTATTTTATGAAAAGCGCTGTATATCATTGGTAAATGGAGATTAGTTACATACTATTTGTGCTGCCTTACTGCTCAGCTATTTGTTTATTTTGTTCATCATTTAGCACCCTCTGGTGGTATGTCTGTAGAAAAACATGATCTGATGCAATACCACTTGTTTGTAATGTAACAGACTAGTGCTTTCGAGAAGTTTCTGGCTTCTTCTTGCCTGGAGGGGGCGGGATTAACCAGGAATCCTGTAGATCTTTCCAGAATGCTCCTGGTCTATATAAATGCTGTGATTTTGGTCAGAAGAAGCAGAGTTTTTGTTTTGGCAACAGAGTTACATAGTGGCATTAGAGTGTAATTAGAGGATTGAACAGTGGATTATTTGTAGAGGTTTTTTTTATTCAGTGAAGAATAAATTTGTTTAAGTTGTCATTGCTGGTTTTCTTTGTTGTGATTTTCAAGTCATAACAAATTGGAGGTACCACCGAGATAAACCATTCATTAGATCAACGATTGGATTCACCAAAGATTAAAGCTAATCTATCATTTTTAAATCTTGTGACAATTTGAAAAGCCAGGAATCATGACTTTTGATGTTGAAAATTTTTTGAAAACTCCAACCCAGGAATCAATTGTGCTGGCAAAGAAGAAGGACTTGCCGCAAATAGCCTCAACCCTTGGGTTATCTGATGTGAAATCATCAATGAAGAAACAAGAAATATTGAACATTTTGGTGCAACATTTCATCGATGAAGATATCTTTGGGGAAGAAGCAGCAGAATTGATTAAAGATGTGGAGGAGCCTGCAACAGAGCTGCAAAGACTTGAATTTCATCTACGCCTGAAAGAACTGGAAGAGAGAAGGTTGGAGAAGGAGAGAGAACTGGAAGAAAGAAGGATGCACTTGCAGTATGAATTGGAAATGAAGAAAATAGAAGCAGGTACTGTTACAAAATCTTTTGGACTTTCTGATCATTTTGATGTGGTTAAACACATCAGACTTGTTCCTCCCTTCCTAGAAAATGATGTAGACTAATACTTAACCCGTTTTGAAAAAATTGCTGAAAATTTGAAGTGGCCAAAAGAGCATTGGACAAAGATGTTCCAAAGTGTTCTTACTGGTAAAGCTAGGAAAATCTATAACCAGTTATCTGTCTAACAGTGTTCTGATTATGATTTTGTCAAATGTGCCATTCTGAAGGGTTATGAATTGGTCCCCGAGGCTTACAGGCAAAAATTTAGGAATTCTCGCAAGGAAGCCAGTCAAACTCATGTTGAATTTGGCAGGTTGAAGGAACAGTTGTTTGATCAGTGGTGTAATTCCAGGAAAGTTGGGAAAGATTTTGACAGAATGAGGCAACTTATTTTGGTTGAGGAATTTAAAAGGTGTGTCCAGCCTGATATAAAGATTTTCCTTGAGGAGAAACAAGCCAATACTTTGCAAGATGTTTCCACCCTAGCTGATAGTTATGCACTGACTCATAAGTCTTCTTTTGTCCAAAAATCCACTTTTTCGAAATTTCAAGGCAAGTCTCAGCCCAAGACTTCTTCTAATAACACTTCTAATGATTCTAAGACCACTTCTGAGAGGAAACCTTCCAGTGAGAAGCAATCCTCTGATTCTTTTCCTTCTGTGTCTTGCAAATACTGCAAAAAGCTAGGTCACCTTATTTCTGAGCGTTATGCTCTCAAGAAAAAACAACAACGAGAAGAAACCAAGCCAACTGCTTTCACTCAGAAAGAATCTCTCGTATCAAAGGTCAGTTCGTCTGATCTTCTACCTTCTGTGTCTGATTCTGTTATGGAGGGTTTTGAGCCATTCATCACCGATGGTTTTGTCTCACTTTCACATGATTTTTCCTCATCTGCTCCTGTTTGAATTCTAAAGGATACTGGGTCTTCCCAATCTCTTATTCTTGCAGATATTCTGCCTTTTTCGGACAAATCGTCTACTCAGGCTAATGTCCTTATTCAAGGAGTAGAATGTGGTTTTACAAGTGTACCTCTCCATAATGTTCATCTCAAATCAGACTTGGTCTCTGGACCTATTACTGTTGGTGTTAGGTCTTCTCTTCCTTTCAAAGGTGCTCATTTGCTTCTTGGTAATGATCTTGCTGGGGATAAGGTTGTGCCCTACCCTGTTGTGACTGACACTCCTTTGATTGATCAAGAATCTGAATCTATAGAGGAGGAAATTCCAGACCTCAATCCTTCATGTGCAGTTACTCGTTCTATGGCCAAAAAGGCTATTCAAGATGATGCTGACTTGGACTTCAACCTGACTGACACCTTCATTGGGCAGTCTTTTCATCAGGAACCTTCCAGTCCTGAGATGTCTGGGAAATCTTCAGACTTGTCCTTGTCAGGTAATTCTAATGACATTCTTTCTCGGAAACAACTTATTCAGGAGCAACAACAAGCTTGTGATCTAGCGCATCTTCTACCACAGGCTGCAAGTGAACAAGAGGCTACTCAAGTTCCTGTCTGTTTTTACTCCAAAAATGGTGTGCTGATGAGAAAGTGGCATCCACCTGATGTTTCTGCAGATGAAGAGTGGATGATCACCCATCAAATTGTTCTTCCAAAGTCTTATCATCAAAAAACTCTTAGTCTGGCCCATGACAATCCTATGTCAGGTCATTTGGGTATCAAGAAGACCCTTCAACGTGTCAGGAATCATTTCTTCTGGCCTTCCATGAGGTCCAATGTACAGGAGTACTGCAAATCCTGTCATACTTGTCAAATTGTTGGGAAGCCTAACCAGAATATTCCAAAGGCTCGACTTAAGCCCATTCCCGCTTTTGAAGAACCTTTCAGTTGGATCATCATTGACTGTGTTGGACCATTGCCGAAGACTAGATCTGGTTGTGAGTACTTACTGACTATCATATGTGCTTCCATCCAGTTTCCTGAGGCAATTCCACTTCGTAACATCAAGGCGAAGGCTATCATCAAGGCTCTTACCAAGTTTTTCTGCTTTGTTGGTCTTCCTAAGTTTATTCAGTCTGATCAAGGGTCAAATTTCATGTCTGGCATATTTCAACAAGTTATGCATGAGCTTGCTATTAAACAATACAGGTCATCAGCTTACCATCCTGAGAGTCAAGGTGCTTTGGAGAGGTTCCATCAAACCCTGAAGAACATGATAAGGACCTACTGCCTTGACACAGAGAAAGGCTGGGATGAAGGTGTCCATCTTGTTCTGTTTGCTGCCCGTGAAGCTGTTCAGCAATCTCTTGGGTTCAGTCCTTTTGAGCTTGTTTTTGGGCATACAGTTCGTGGACCTCTGAAGCTTCTGAAGGAAAAGTTGCTGGCCGAAGATGATGTCCCAATGAACTTGCTTCAGTATGTCTCTGACTTCCGTAATCGTCTCTCTAAGGCTTGTGACTTTGCTACGTCTAATCTCAAAGAGGCTCAGGGCAAAATGAAAGCCAGATATGACCTTCATTCCCAAGATAGAAGTTTTAAAGCTGGTGAAAAAGTCCTGGCGCTTTTGCCAGTTCCTGGAAACCCTCTAAGAGCCCGATATTTCGGCCCTTACACTGTCCTCAAAAAGGTCAGTGATCTAAATTACGTCATTTTAACCCCTGGAAGGAGGAAACAAAAACAAATGTGTCACATCAACATGCTGAAAGAATACATTGACTGAGACACTCAGCAAAAGCCAGTCAATGTGGTAAATACGATTGAACTGGAAAATTCTGAAGAAGATTGTGACTGCCCCTTGGAAAATGAACCTGGTCCAGCCAAACTTGAAAATTCAGACATTCTTCAAAATATTGACTGCAAGTTGTCCCACCTGGACCCTTTTCAACAACAACAGCTAAAGCAGCTCATATTTGAATATAGTCACATATTCCCTGATGTTCCATCGAGGACTGATATGGTTTACCATGATGTCATCCTAGAAGATAATGCCAAGCCTGTAAAACAACATCCTTACAGAATGAATCCAGAGAAGCAGAAATACCTTAAACAAGAAGTCAAATACCTGCTTGAAAATGACTTTGTTGAATTAAGTAACAGTGACTGGAGTTCTCCATGCATCCTAGTTCCGAAACCCAATGGAACATATAGAATGGTGACGGACTACAGGAAAGCGAATGCTCTATCAAAAACGGACTCATATCCTATTTCTAGGATTGATGACTGCATTGACAAAGTTGGACAGTCAAAGTATGTCACCAAATTTGATCTCCTCAAGGGCTTCTGGCAGATCCCTCTAACAGACAGAGCAAAGGAGATCTCTGCCTTCGTCACACCAGATGGATTATACCAATACAAGGTCATGCCCTTTGGAATGAAAAATTCTCCGGCCACCTTCAAACGTCTGGCAAACAGAGTACATCGCTGGACTACCAGGATGTGAGGCCTACATTGATGACATTATCATCACCAGCGACAGCTTCCAACAGCACCTCACCTACATCAGAGACTTCTTTCAGAGAGTGAGTGATGCCAAGCTGACTATCAACCTTGTTAAAAGTGACTTTTGTAAAGCTACAGTTGTTTACTTAGGTCATATTGTAGGACAGGGTCAAGTCAAACCAATTGATGCAAAAGTAAAAGTTATCACTGAATTTCCTGAGCCTACAACTAAAAGACAACTAATGAGATTTCTAGGGATGGCTGGCTACTACAGAAAATTCTGTAAAAATTTCTCTATCATTTCTGAACCTTTGACAAATTTACTGAAGAAAAATGCAAAATTTGTTTGGGATGAAAAATGTCAAAATTAATTTGACCAACTGAAAGCTATCCTCAAAAACGCACCAGTTCTCTTATCTCTAATTTCAAAAAGGAGTTCAAGTTGGCTGTTGATGCCAGTGATATTGGTGCAGGTGCAGTTTTACTGCAAGAAGACACTGATGGAGTAGATCATCCTGTTTGTTACTTTTCCAAAAAGTTTGATAAACATCAGAAAAACTATTCAACAATTGAAAAAGAATGTTTGGCACTTGTTTTGGCTTCACAACATTTTGAAGTCTATTTGACTTGTTCAGCTACTTCCATCAAGGTCTTCAGTGAACACAATCCCCTCACATTCTTGCATAAGATCAAAAACAAGAATCAAAGATTACTGAGACAGAGTTTATGAGTATGATTTGGATATTTCTCACATCAGGGGAAAAGATAATGTTATTCCAGATACTTTCACGCATGTAATTTTATTTCTTTATTTGATTGTGAAAAATGTAATTTTACTTTTCTATTAGATTGTGAAAATTGCACTGGTTGTTATGTATTGTTTTAATGATCAATGATACTTTTGTGTAAAGTTCAAGATTATACTGATTATAAAACTGTGTTAATTTTAACAAAAGAAAGGTTTTAGCAAACCTTTCTTTTCTTAAAGAGGGGAGGTGTTATGTATGAGTATTTTGTGTAAAGCACTGTATATCATTTGTAAATGGAGATTTGTTACATACTATCTGTGCTGCCTTACTGCTCAGCTATTTGTTTATTTTGTTCATCATTTAGCACCCTCTGGTGGTATGTCTGTAGAAAAACATGATCTGATGCAATACCACTTGTTTGTAATGTAATAGACTAGTGCTTTCTAGAGGTTTCTGGCTTCTGCTTGCCTGGGGGGGGGGGGATTACCCAGGAATCATAGATCTTTCCAGAATGTTGCTGGTCTATATAAATGCTGTGATTTTGGTCAGAAGAAGCAGAGTTTTTGTTTTGGCAACAGAGTTACATAGTGGCATTAGAGTGTTATTAGAGGATTGAACAGTGGATTATTTGTAGAGGTTTTTTTTTATTCAGTGAAGAATAAATTTGTTTAAGTTGTCATTGCTGGTTTTCTTTGTTGTGATTTTCAAGTCATAACAAGATCTTCCACCCATATAAAAATAAATAAATAAAAATACATGCATTCCAACAGGATAGTGAGCTGTGTCTATGTCTGTTTGTTCAGGATGGTGATTGCGGATGGAATAAATGATTTTTTATAGATGTTTTTGCGGGCCAGAGGGCCTTTGTAGCGTCTGCCTTTTGAGAGTAACGGGAAGGAGCGGTGGAGGGGGTGAGAGTGGTCCTGAGTGATTAGGGTGGCTTTCCTGATCACTGAGCGCATATATAGATCAGAGAGGGGAGTTTGAGGTGAACTGATTATTTTGCTGGCCTGATTGGTTATGCAAACCAATGATTGCAATTATCAAACCAATTTATTGCAATTGTTCATTTTTAATTAATGTTAAAACAATTTTTTAATTGGTTTATCACTTTGAAAAGGTTAAGTTCTGTATGTAGATTTGTAGGAAAAACACAGAGATTAATTGCACTTTAATGACAGGCTATATGTCAAGTAAATCAGAAAAAAATGTTCAGGGGGTGTATTCATTTTCCATCCACTGTACCTCACATGGTACTAGATCAGTCAATAGAAAAATTCAATTGCAATGGCAGCATTTCAATCAGTGGAGGGCAAAAATGTAAACCCTTGACCCTGAATCCATCAGCATTACATCAAAATATTGAAAAAAATTCTTTGTAAGCTTTTAAAAAGTGGTTTAGGGGTTTTGTTTCTCTTTACATGTGAATGAATCACACAGAGTCACAAAGACTTGATCATTAAATGTTGAGAAACATGAATTCATGATACATCCAGCAATAATTAATGCACAATATCATCAAGTCATTCATCAGTTCAGCATTACTAAAGCAAATGATTTGTCCCCTTATTGTAAAGTGTGATTACAGAGGTTTTTTCCTGGAGTTCATAAACACCATGTTACCGCAGTAATGTAATGCTTTTTCACAGGTATAGTACACATGGACCTTAAATGTGATTCTCCCCTTTCCCTTAAATTCACAACTGAGAGGTTAACGGGCCGACATGAAATATGTGCTCCGCTGATGGCAACAGGGGCTCAGCTTTAGATCAAGGGGATTTACCATCCTGTAAGTTATCAACTCAACCCCAATACACCTGACTCTACTCATCAGCTGCTGTGTGAGATCTGACAACCTTTGATTGTGTTCTCCTCTCTCACGATTGGCAGGAAAACATACAGGACAATAGATCTCTTGGAACAGATGCCAGGCTTTAGTGAAGTCAATGCAGTGAATGTAAAGAAAATTATTTGTTAACTCCAACTTCCTTATTGCGAAACTTTTAAATGAAAGTCAAACCATCATAAATGCACCTAATATTATCTGCAGAAATACATTTACTGTAACTGAGTGCTTAGTTTCATTTCTTTGTGAGGATGAAAGAGAATTGTTTGAGTGTGCTTTGATGAACCTTGTGGTTTCATGTGTAAGACCTTACACCAGGTTACAGTCTCACTTGTGCTCCAGCTGGCTGACTGCATTGCGTCACTTGTTTGTCTGGGATGCACTTCTTGGATTTGTAATGTGGTAAATAGCCACTAGATGGCAGTATTGACTTTTTTTTTGTGAAGCCCAGTCTGAAGCTAGGTTGGGCATGTCCAGGGCATGCCCAGAGGGGAAAGTCCCAGAAATGGGAGGGGGCTGGACAAGAGTATATAAGGAGAAAAATCGAGAGTATGTGGTAGTAGGAGAAATTGCAAGAAGGATACATTTGACCAGACCTGTCACTCTTTTCAAGACCTGTTAAGCTTTTTGTGGATTTTTGCCTGTGTTGGAGCATTTTCCTGTCCCAGGACATCACAACATAGCAGCCCATCTCCATTACAGGGAATTGTAAATATCTTTTTTTTTTTAATTTTCTTTTCAATCTTGGTCAGTAGTGTAGGGTGTAGATTAGTTCTATGTGTTTGTTTAATTAAATCTGTTGAACTGAAAGGATTTTGTCTGTCATCCCTTGCTGTCCGTGACGCCATAACAAATTGGGGCCATAACAAATTGGGGGCTCGGGTCCGGGGTAGACCATTGTGCGAGTCATTTATTGAAAATCTAAAATTTCAAATAGTGAAATTGTTTTTTGAATTTTCCTAGATAGATATTGGCAGATCAACAGCAATGGATGATTTCTTGGCATCACCAACCGTAGAGGTTTTGAAGTCTTTTAAAAAGACAGAACTGCTAGAAATATGCAGACAGTTAGAGCTGACAGATGTAAAACCAGCCATGCGAAAAGCAAGACTGGCTAGAGAGATTGTTGAATATTACATTGATGAAAATGTGTTTGCACCAGGAGATCTGGAACAGTTTCCGGTGGAAAATCCAAATGTAGAATTGGAACTTAAATTAAAAATGCTAGAAATTGAAGAAAAAAAAAAAAACAAAGGCAGTTTGAGTTAGAAAAATTAGCAAAACAAAGAGAGTTCGAGAGAGCAGAAAGAGAGAAGAAAGGCAGTTTGAGTTAGAAAAATTAGCAAGAGAAGAGGAAAGAGCAGAAAGAGAGAGACAGAGACAGAGAAATTTCGATTTAGAAAAATTAGACAGAGAAGAAAGGCTCCAAATGGAGCAACTAAAAATTAAAATAGAACCCGAAAACAAATTTCGGGCTAGCCAGGAGGTAAAGCTGGTGCCTCTATTTTCAGAGAAGGAGGTTGATAAGTATTTCCAGTGCTTCGAGAAGGTAGCTAAGAGTTGTCAGTGGCCAAAGGAACACTGGCCTCTGATGTTGCAAACTGTCCTCAAGGGTAAAGCTCAACAAGCCTATTCGGCTTTGTCTGCAGATGATTCCTCTGATTATGAGGTTGTCAAAAAGGTTATTTTGACAGCTTATGAGTTGGTTCCAGAGGCTTACCGACAGAAATTCAGAGGTCTGAAGAAATCTGACAATCAGACTTATGTTGAATTTGCTAACGAGAAGAAGGTTTGCTTTGAGCGCTGGTGTACTTCTATGGAGGTCAAGGATGATTTCAACTCACTAAAAGAGATGGTGTTAGTTGAAGAATTCAAGAAGTGTGTCAAGGATGATATTAAGACCTACCTTAATGAGAAGCAAGCACTGAATTTGCAATCAGCTGCCAAGTTTGCAGACGAATATGTTCTCACACATAAGTCCAAATTTCAGTCTAGCAGTAACAATAGATGGTCCCAAATTCAGAAGAAAGGTAATGGTGATCCCCAAGATTCCTCACCCAAAGACAAAGACAAATCTGGTGATGGTGCTCAGAAATCCAGGCAAAGGTCTGAACAAAGTGTGAAAGCTGACAGTGACAAAAGTGGTCTAGTTTGCAATTATTACAAGAAATCTGGTCATGTTACAACTAACTGTTGGTTCCTTAAAGCTAAGAAAGAGCAAGAAAAGGATACCAAACCCAATGCCTTTGTGAAGACAAGGTTAGAAACCCCTGTAGTAGATGACCGATCTGCTAAATTGCCTGCTCCTTGTGAGGCTAAGAAGCCTGATACTGCTGACTTTGTGAGGGAGGAATTCCTTCCATTTGTGTCAGAGGGATTTGTGGCTCTGAATGAGCATTCTCCTCCTGTCCCCATATATATCCTAAGGGATACCGGAGCTTCTCAGTCACTTTTGTTGATGGACTCCTTGGAGTTACGTGATGAGACCGCTTCTGGGGATTTCATACTTGTACAAGGTATTGAAGGGAGGACTGTATCTGTACCCCTGCGCTCTGTATTCTTGAAGTCAGATTTAGTTACAGGACAGGTAAAGGTGGGACTTATGTCAAGTCTACCTATCAAGGGTGTTTCTCTATTGCTAGGCAATGACCTGGCTGGGGGCAATGTAGTTCCCCCTGTTCATCTTACTTCACAGCCGAGCACTGAAGATGGCGATGAAGACCCATCTCTGTATCCTTCCTGTGCAGTGACTCGTGCTATGGCTAAGAAGGCTCAAGAAGAAGATGATGTGGTGCCGCCCAGCACCTTGAATAGTCATGACTCAGGTGGTTCGCCTCATTACTCTGTTCAGCCTACTATGGTTTCTCCGTTTGAGGACTTATCAGACACTTTTATCAGTTCTCTATTCAGCCAGCCAGATGGGTCTGGTGATTCTGATGTGTCTGGAGACTTGTCTCTGTCCAGAAAGCAGTTGATTCAGGAGCAAACCAATGATCCTGAAATTTGTGTACTAAAGAAGAGAGCCCTTCCTGATGAAGAAATAGACACAGTTCCAGTTGGGTATTATCTCAAGGATGGAGTGTTGATGCGGAAGTGGCGCCCTCCTGATATCCCTGCCAATGCAGATTGGGCAGTGGTCAAGCAAATTGTTGTTCCGAAGGTCTACAGGAATGAGATCTTAACAATGGCTCATAGTTTGCCTTTAGGAGGTCATCTTGGTGTTAACAAGACTGTTGACAAGATCATGAAACACTTCTTCTGGCCTGGACTTCGGAAAGATGTTTCCAACTTTTGCAAAACCTGTCACACTTGTCAGGTAGTTGGAAAACACCAGTTAGACCCACCTGTAGCTCCATTGCAGCATATCCCAGCATTTGGGGAGCCCTTCTCCAGGGTCATTGTTGATTGTGTTGGTCCATTACCCAAGACTAGATCTGGAAATCAGTACTTGTTGACAATCATGTGTGCATCTACCAGATTCCCTGAAGCCATCCCTCTACGCAACATCAAGGCAACTGCAATTTCAAAGGCTTTGATAAAGTTCTTCACGTTGTTTGGCCTTCCCAGGGAAATTCAGTCAGATCAAGGTAGCAATTTCACTTCCGGATTGTTTCAGCAGGTTGTCCATGAACTAGGTGCGAAGCAGATTCTTTCCAGTGCCTATCATCCAGAGAGTCAGGGTGCCTTAGAGCGGTTACATTCCACTCTCAAGACAATGATGAGGACTTATTGTTATGACCATGAGAAAGACTGGGATGAAGGTGTTCATTTGCTGTTGTTTGCAGCTAGGGAAGCAGTGCAGGAGTCTACTGGATTCTGTCCGTTTGAGCTAGAGTTTGGCCATGAAGTGAGAGGACCTTTGCTATTGTTGAGTGAACAATGGCAAGAGAAAGAGCCGCATATCAGTCTGTTAGACTATGTTAGCAAGTTCAAGGAAAGACTACGTGCAGTTTGTGACCTAGCCAAAGAGAACTTGAAATCAAGTCAGGGAAAAATGAAAACTTGGTATGATCATAAGGCTAGAAGCCCTGAGTTTAAACCAGGAGACAAGGTCCTTGTGTTGTTTCCCTTGCAGTCCAATCCCTTGCGGGCTAGATTTCATGGTCCTTGTGAAATTCTGACAAAACTCAATGATCTCAATGACGTTGTGAAGACTCCAGATAGGAGAAAGCCAAAACAGTTGTGTCACATTAACATGCTGAAGCCTTATCATGATAGGAATGCTAGGGTTGCAGCTGTCACTTCAGATCCTCCTATGGCCGAGACTTGTGAAGATGAGGGGGAGTTTCAAGATGATGAACCTAGAATTAAAGCTGAAGTTCTTTCATGTAAATTCTGAAGTGTTGCAAAATCTTGATGTAAAACTCCAGCACTTAGAACCCTCACAGAAAGATCAGTTTGAGAGGTTGATCAAGAAATATAAAGATCTATTTCCTGATGTTCCAAAGAGAGTTTCTATAGCCTCTCATGATGTAGATGTTGGTGATGCCAAACCAATAAAACAGCATCCATACCGGATGAATCCTGAAAAGAGAAAGATTGCTGAGAAAGAGGTTGAGTACATGTTAGAACATGATATTATCAGACCCTCTAACTCAGATTGGAGTTCACCCTGTGTTCTAGTTCCAAAACCTGATGGAAGTACTAGATTCTGTACAGATTATCGCAAAGTCAATGCTGTAACTAGAACTGATGTGTTTCCAATACCTAGGATTGATGATTGTATCGATAGAGTAGGGCAAGCAAAGTTTCTGACCAAGATTGATTTATTGAAGGGTTATTGGTGTGTGCCTTTAACTGAGAGGGCCAAGAGCATCTCTGCTTTTGCCACACCATCTGGGTTATACCAGTATGAAGTCCTACCCTTTGGCATGAAAAATGCCCCAGCCACGTTCCAAAGGATGATACAGTCTACAATCGCCGGATTGCCACACACGGGTGCGTACATCGACGACCTGATCACATGGAGTGACTCCTGGGAAGAACATCTGAAAGATGTAGAGACGTTGTTCCAGCGCTTGACCCAGGCTAACCTGACTGTTAACCTGAACAAGAGTGACTTTGGTTGTGCTACTGTCACGTATCTTGGCTACGTCATAGGCCAGGGTAAGGTGGCACCCATAAATGCTAAAGTGCAAGCCATCATGGACTTTCCAGTTCCTGACAACAAAAAAGCTTTGCGCCGCTTCCTTGGAATGATCGGGTACTACCGCAAGTTCTGCAAGAACTTTGCTGAGATTGCTCTCAGTCTCACCAACCAACTGAAGAAAGGCGTAAAGTTCACTTGGAATGAAGCATGCCAAAGAGCCTTCGATCGCCTGAAGTCTCTGCTATGTCACTTCCCCGTGCTCAAATCTCCTGACTTCAACAAACCGTTCTCCATGGCGGTCGATGCTAGCGACCAAGCTTGTGGATCTGTGCTCCTACAGAGAAGTGACTCTGATGACATTGAGCATCCCGTGGCATACTTCTCCAGGAAGTTCAATCGCCACCAAAAGAACTATTCCACAATTGAGAAGGAGCTGTTGGCTCTGGTTCTATCCTTACAACACTTTGAGGTTTATGTTTGTACAGGGCAAAAGCCAATGACTGTATATACTGACCACAATCCGTTAATGTTTTTGAGTAAGATGAAAAACAAGAATCGGAGATTGTTGAATTGGAGTTTGATTTTACAAGAGTTTGACTTGGAAATTAAGCATGTAAAGGGTGCTGACAATGTAATTGCCGATTGCTTATCCCGTGCTGAATATGTGTATATATATCACCTGTGTTTATTAGCATATTGTATTATATGTATATATATATATATATACAAGTGTCTACTTAACCATTTTTGTATTGACAAGAAAAATTTTGCCTTTATGAGTCAAAATTTTCCCCTTTTGGAATGGAGGTGTAATGTGGTAAATAGCCACTAGATGGCAGTATTGACTTTTTTTTGTGAAGCCCAGTCTGAAGCTAGGTTGGGCATGTCCAGGGCATGCCCAGAGGGGAAAGTCCCAGAAATGGGAGGGGGCTGGACAAGAGTATATAAGGAGAAAAATCGAGAGTATGTGGTAGTAGGAGAAATTGCAAGAAGGATACATTTGACCAGACCTGTCACTCTTTTCAAGACCTGTTAAGCTTTTTGTGGATTTTTGCCTGTGTTGGAGCATTTTCCTGTCCCAGGACATCACAACATAGCAGCCCATCTCCATTATAGGGAATTGTAAATATCTTTTTTTTAATTTTCTTTTCAATCTTGGTCAGTAGTGTACGGTGTAGATTAGTTCTATGTGTTTGTTTAATTAAATCTGTTGAACTTAAAGGATTTTGTCTGTCATCCCTTGCTGTCCGTGACGCCATAACAAATTGGGGCCATAACAGATTGCATCACTGACAAATAATATATTGTTAGAACAGGGATAGGGGGGCACTCATCTACCCCTCCTTTTAGCCCGTCCTCTGTTTTACTGCATAGCTGTTTGTCACAAATCAAACCTGTGCCCCAAATCTTACCCCCATTTACACAAAACTTTTGGCACACCCACCCATCCTCAAATATAATCCTGTTGTGACAGGGTATTGTGCTATTGCTCCCTCACTGGATTTGTGATTGGCTAGAGGCTGCACTGCTTGCATACCACACAAATTTATATATTTACATGTAGTAGAACTATATTGAATAAAAACATAACCCTCCTGGACACAGGTGATCAGGATACAGTTGCCTCCTGGCCTGTCTGACCTTAAGGAGTGTATGCTGAGCCTCTGCAGTTTCTCAGGTGAGTCACTTATTCTTTCTTTCAAGCTGATGAAACTCTCTTTTTTTTAAGCTGTGCTTGAGTGAGAGCCTGTTGCAGACTGCAATACAGTAAACCCAAAGGGCAAACCGAGTCTTCTGGGAACACTGTCTCCAATCTCGGGAAGCAGCTGTGCAGTTTCTAAGGGTAAAGAGTGGTTGCTCAGAGGAAAGGTAGTTTTTCCAGCATGGAGGCCGTCTTCCCAGAAAAAAAATTATCCCTCACTGCCACAATACTACAAAATTCTGCAAGGCTCCCTTCACATGATTAATTTATTTATCAATTGAGCGAGCTTGATTTTGTGCAAATTGGCCAGCATAAGAGTGTTGTAATCGGTATTTTTTTGTAGTAAATGTGTTATGATGAGAAATACTTTGGAGAAAAGAATGATGTAAAATAATGCAGGAATTAGCATACATATAAGAACATTATTTAGCCTTGCAGTCAGTTTAAGTGGTGAGGACCATTGCTCTGTTCAGTTAGGCTTGACCATTTAACTTAAATATTCACTTTTTTTTTCCTCAAGACATCAACCCTCAGACCTGCTTGGTAAATAAAAGCCAAAATGAACAGCTCTGCCATCAACTCCATCCTACCATTCAACTACTCCTCTTCGGTATTCAGTCTCTTGAGTTTGTATGAAATATGTATGCTCCCAGATTATTTGTTTGTGGTTATATATGCTGTCTTTGTTATCAACGTTTTTATGGGCTACCCTGCCAATATCATGGTACTTTGGCTGGTGGCCAGAAAGGAGATCGACTCTTCCACCTCCGATGTCTTCTTTGTAAACCTGGCCATTTTTGATGCCATCCACTCCCTGATGATGCCCCTGGACTATCTTAGCATCTTATTTTTAAATCAGAGAGCCAATGTGTATTTTGTGAACATGATGTTTGGGGATAAAAGACGCCTCCCCTCTCTTCCTCACCTGCATTTGCCTGGACCGCTACGTGGCCGTGGTCCATCCCATTGTGTTCACCAGAATCAAGGATAACAAGACCAGAGTGGCCATTTCTATGCTTGTTTGGCTATTCATGATAGCCTATGGCTTCATGAGGGGATGGAAGAAATATTACTCAGGTATCTTCTTCACTGGAATGATCCTGACCATCAGCATAATCATGGTTTTCTGCAACATTTCTATCATGAGGAATCTGAGGAAGTCGATCCTGGGCAAGGAGAAGATTAGCCCCATGAAAAAGAAAGCCCAAAGAACAGTGCAAATCACTCTGGCCATCATAGTGTTTCATTACCTGCCGCTAGCTGCTACCACACCCCTCTTCTATCTCATTGAGTACAAAACCATCTGCATCATTCAATTTCTGATCATGGAGCTCAGTTGCAGCATTGAACCCCTACTCTGCATCTCCAAGGTTAAGCAGCTACCATGCCTTAATAACTTGCCCTGCATCTGTTGCCGAAGCCTTTCCCCTGAGCCACATAATGTAAGCACATGAGATGTATGCTTGTGATTGTCTGTTAAATTGTATATTCGTTGTACGTAAGGTTGAGAAAATGAGTCCACGAAACAAAGACAAAACGTGAAGTCAGTTATAGGCAAGCATTTTAGCTCTGATATGAGTGTTATATACGAAGAGAAAACAATTAACATAACTGTAACCAAAGGCATTGATGAACAACATAAATTCTTTGAATCAACCAAATGCCTTCAACATTTTATGGATATGCATGAACTATCAATTCAAGGTAAAGTGACCTACTTTTTCTCTTATTTAAATATTTAATCTCATCATGCCGGCATAGGATCTAGTTTTGCTTAAGGTAGAGCCTGCAGTGACTACAGACCTTTCTGGAGGCACACCCTATATCCAAATACAAAATGATTGTATTGGCTATTCCTGTACTTAATGCCAACAATTAACCAGTGAATATACCACTCAAAGTATTTTAGTACGAAAAATGATGTAATGCATTCAACATGGAAAAACGTGTAATGTAACCAGTATAAAAACAGGCTTCAGAAAGACATTAAAAGAATACAAATTAAATGTTAAATTCTTGAACAATGTGTCTTGAACATGTCCAAGGTCAACCAAGAGGAAAAGTGTCCATTGCCTGTAATATTACCTCGACTGTATCTCTGATTTCAGGAGGATGCTACACTTCGTTATGAGTTTAGCTGTAAGTCACAGCTCCAGGGAACGAAAGGAAGCACCGGGGTTAGTCATCAGAAACAAGGGCAGCTTTATTTTAATGAAGCTTAGCGAAAGTTCAGTCAGGAAGACTCTCTCTCGCGCACGTCAACTCCGTTTATTTTCTTTTCATTCACTCGCATGCTCGCCTATATACCTCTGCAGTCAATGTCTGGGGCTGTCAATTGAGCAGTCAGCTGGTGTAGCAGCTGATCTCTTCCATCCAACCGTGGCACACCTCAGTCCCATCGCTAGCCAATCGTTATGTTGCTGTCTTTTTAAAAAATGTCATTTTTCTCTGCTCTAGTTCGTTCCTGCTGCCGTTCGCTGAGATTAGCTCCGCTCTTGCAATCAACGCTCGCCTCCATTTCTCGCATATGCACTGGCTGCATCATCCAGACCACGCTTCGGCCGCCCTACCCCACGCGCGTTATGTCCGGTGCCAGCTTTCCAGCCATCTACTTCAGCGCAAGCCCCTTTTTGCCACAGGCTGATCGCCTCCATGCCTCGTTGCTTTGCGCAGTAATTCATGCAAATGGAGCCCCGACCATGTATTGAGTGCTGTATATGTTCATACTTTTAGTAGTCCATTATTCCAGTGTTTAAAAAAAAATCCTTTTCTTTTATTGGTCTTAATCATGTTCTGTTTTCTGAGATGCTGAATTTTGGGTTTTCATTGGCTGTCGGTTGTGATCATCGGAGTTGGAAGAGGTGGACACTTGAAATGGTTGGTCTGCGTGTTGTGAATCCGTATAGTATGAGTTTCGCTTTTGAGTCGAGTTACTGGGATTAATCGGCTTTCTTTTTGACGATGTTCTGGTTTGCTGAGATGCTCCGGTACAACACCGGAAAATAACATGTACGGAGGCTGTCGGGTCAAGTTTCAAAAATGACACGTGCACATTCGGCTAAAAATAGCCTGCGCAGATTTACCCATGATCAGTTTTATTACGAAATGGGCCAATAAAAGCGGGAAAAAAAATGCTCATCATTGTAGCTTGTAAATTGCAGGCCCGGTGTTCATTCAGTGCGCTGTCGGTTTAAAATGTCAAGGCTTATATCGTCGGATTCCGTGGATTTCCTCTTTCATTTGACGTATCGTTGGTAAACATGGCACAGATCCAGTGGAAATGCTAGCGATAGAGCTCTAATATTATGTTATACTATGTTTTGCTAGATACGTACTTGATTGGTGCTTGAATTGTGTTCGGTTTAGGAAACTGTCATAATGAGTTTTATCAGAACTCATCCCTTGAGCGTATGCCGAACGAAGACGTTGCTATTAGGGAACGTGCTGCATTTTTTATGCATATTAATTGCCATTGGTCCGGGGGCGCATGATCATAAGAGGTTGCTATTGTTCGGGCCCGAGCCGACTGCAAGTCGTCTGCGAAGGCCCTATTGAAATCGAGCTGTTTATTATTATTATTATTATTATTATTATTATTCCGACATTTCAAAGGCCAATTTCGGCCCTTTCCCAATAATGAAAACGCGTCTAACTTTCCACATTCATCCGGCCGGATCCGAAATTCGATTTTTTTGTGCACTCGCACGTGGTCGATGTGAAATGCCGAAATAGCGCCCCCTAAACACGTTTCAAAATTCCCATAGGGAATTTCGGTTACTTTCTCGTTGGCAGACAAAATTCGGTAAACTTGTGTATCATACCCAAACATACAAAAAATTTCATTGCAGCCACGCCCTAAACCCAACAGGAAGTCGGCCATTTTGATTTGAATTTTTGAATTTTAAAACGAACTTCTCCTTGGAATTTCGCCCGATCGACTTCAAATTTGGTACAGATCATCTAGAGAGCAAGCTGATCAAAAGTTGTGCTCTGCATGTTTGTCAGTCTAAGGGCGTGGCTGCCAGGGCATGACAAAGTTTGGCGACTCGACAAAAAACTTCAAAATGCTCTCACGCCCATATACTTGGTTTTAGCAGCTTCAAACTTGCTGAATATGATGATGTCTCTGCCCTGAACGTCCAAATATCATAACTTTTCACTTTATTAATAGCGCCCCCCGGTGGTAACAGGAAGTGACCAGTTTTTACTTTGAAAACGAACTCCTCCTAGGGTTTTCGACTGATTGACTTCAAATTTGGTACAGATCATCAAGAGACCAAGCTGATCAAAAATTGTGCTCTGCATGTACGTCGGTCAAAGGGCGTGGCTGCTAGGACGTGACAAAATTTGGCGACTGGCCAAAAAAATTTCAAAATGCTCTCACGCCAACATACTTGATCTTTGAAGCTTCAAACTTGCTGAGGATGATGATGGCTCCGCCCTGAACGTCTCGATATAATAACTTTACACTTTACTAATAGTGCCCCCTGGTGGTAACAGGAAGTGTCCAGTTCGGTTACTTTGTCGTAGGCAGACGAAATTCGATACACATATGTATAATACCCAGACATACAAAAAACTCATTGGAACCACGCCCTAAACCCAACAGGAAGTCAGCCATTTTGATTTGAATTTTAGAATTTTAAAACGAACTCCTCCTCGGGTTTTCGACCGATTGACTTCAAATTTGGTACAGATCATCTACAGACCAAGCAGATCAAAAGTTGTGCTCTGCATGTCTGTCGGTCAAAGGGCGTGGCTGCTAGGGCGTGACAAAAATTGGCGACTCGCCAAAAAAATTTCAAAATGCTCTCACGCCAACATATTTGATCGTAGCAGCTTCAAACTTGTTGGAAATGATGAAGTCTATGCCCTGAACGTCGTGATATCATAACTTCCCACTTTACTAATAGCACCCCCTAGTGGTAACAGGAAGTGTGCAGTTCAGTTACTTGGTCGTAGGCAGACGAAATTCGATACACATATGTATCATACCCAGACATACAAAAAACTCATTGGAGCCGCGCCCTAAACCCAACAGGAAGTCAGCCATTTTGATTTGAATTTTTGAATTTTAAAACGAACTCCTCCTCGGGTTTTTGACCGATTGACTTCAAATTTGGTAGAGATCATCTACAGACCAAGCAGATCAAAAGTTGTGCTCTGCATGTCTGTCGGTCAAAGGGCGTGGCTGCTAGGGCGTGACAAAAATTGGCGACTCGCCAAAAAAATTTCAAAATGCTCTCACGCCAACATACTTGATCGTAGCAGCTTCAAACATGCTGGAAATGATGATGGCTCCACCCTGAACATCACGATATAATAACTTTCCACTTTACTAATCGCGCCCCCGGTGGAAACAGGAAGTGACCTTTTTTTATTTCAACACGTACTGATGACACATAGTTGCACCCATCAACTTCATTCCGCTTCTAAAAAATGCAGAACAAGTTGCTGAAGATACATTATCAATGCTGTGAAGCTACAAGTAATGGCGTTCGTGTGGCAACGCGGTGAACATGGATCCCTTGCCATGAAAGTACGATTGTGTTTTTGATGTCTTTACTGAACTCATATCATCATAAAAATTGATACACAGGTCAAGGATGGCAAGCTTTTAAATCTGATAGGGGCCTCGCCCATGGGGGGAGCAAAATGTCTCTATAGCGCCCCCTTGTGGAAACAGGAAATGCCATATTTTACATTGACATTGGCCGATTTGCTCTAAACTTTGCATTTGTGCTGACGGTCTGCCCCTGAATGCACCTGCCCACATTTGATTACGCTCAGAGCGCCCCCTGGTGGATGTACTATCAACTTTTCATAACTCTTTCCTGCTTTGTCCGATTCGCTTGAAACTTTATCACAGGTTGGTGCCTGTACTTGACCTGTCCACTGGTCATGAGTCCATACCTGCATCCGTCAGGATCTCACCACCACCCCCAACATGCACAAGGGTGCGAGGGCCCGTTCAACGCTGCTTGCAGCTTTAATTTTGAATGTATCTTTTTAACTGATTCATGTATTTCCCCAAAGTCAGGCGCCCAATTCCCATCTACTGCATTCGGCCTCCTCTGTGCCTAAACTGCATGACGTCATATCCCTGTATGAGGGCCGCCGCCCGATTTGAAATTCTGGTCAAGACTATCGACTCATTGGATTGGCATTACGTTTTCTATAATGTGGTTTGTTCCTCCAATTCTCTTCAGTTTTTTGCCTGTGCTGCCCTTCCGTCAGGTTCGGTGGTTATTTTCAAGGTCAGTGGTTCGCATGTAAATGGCCTCTGTCTTTGCCTTAGCTCTAATCCTCAGCACTGCACAAAATTTAACCATTGCCGTAGCCTGCTGCATTTGGAGCGTGTTCTGGCATCGCAAACGTATTGCAGTTCTGGGCGACAATGAAGCCGCAGTAAGCATCATTGTCAAAAGTCAGGGCGGCACAGTGGTTAGCACAGCTGCCTCCCAGCAAGAACGTTGTGGGTTCCAATCCAGCCTGGGGCCTTTCCATGTGGAGTTTGCATGTTTTCCCCGTGTTTGCGCGGGTTTCCTCTGGATACTTTAGTCCCCTCTCGAGGTTCAGCATCCCCTTCTGCCTTATTTAGATTTCGCTAGGTTCTACATGAGAAAGGGTCTCTCTCTCTGCTCTAAAACTGCACGATTTTGCTGGAGGATGTTTTGCGTTTCTCTGCTTTTGCCACTAAAACCTGTTCAGTCAGTGCCATTGGCGCATTTATTGCAATTATTTGTATATTTGTAATTGTAATATGTCTGTCCGCTTGCGTAACTCAACAACCGCTGATCATCCTGGAGTTCTTTTTTTTTCAGGTCGTGGGTGTCTACCGTTGCTAGGTCCTCCTCTCAGATGATCTGGATCCGGATCCAGATGGGATTTGGGAACCATCTTCTGAATTTTCGCCATATGTCTATTTGTCAGCCCGTATTAAAAAAAAAAAGAAAAATTTTCGGTTTTACTTGAAAGTTTGCTCATTGTCACCTGTGCTAATTAAGGGGCAAGGGTCTGCAATTTTTGATTGTCTTGTTTGTCATTGGTTGATGTTTGTCACTTTAAACTCCACTATGTAAGAGGTCTAATAGCTGGGGTTCAGTTTGGTGCAAGATGTTTCAACCCATCTTTTCCAAGCCTATTTCTAATAGCCTTCAAGCAATACCTAGATCATTTGTTCAGAATAAGTGCCGCTCTTCGGCGGCTATGTAAGGTATACGTACGGCCTCTCTAACAACTAGGCCGCTGGTCATCTTCAGCATACGCATCCCACGTTCACCCCGAAGCATCTGCAATCGTCAAAGCCCAAAGATCCCTGAAGCCTTTTCAGTCCAGGGTAAGCTTGCAAATAACTGGTGGTCGGTGGTTGGCTTTTATTTACAAAACCCAAAACCAGTGAAGTTGGCACGTTGTGTAAATCGTAAATAAAAACAGAATACAATGATTTGCAAATCCTTTTCAACCTATATTCAATTGAATACACTGCAAAGACAAGTTACTTAATGTTCGAACAGGTAAACTTTTGTAATTTTTTGCAAATATTGGCTCATTTGGAATTTGATGCCTGCAACATGTTTCAAAAAAGCTGGCACAAGTGGCAAAAAAAGACTGAGAGAGTTGAGGAATGTTCATCAAACACTTATTTGGAACATCCCACAGGTGAACGGGCTAATTGGGAACAGGTGGGTGCCATGATTGGGTATAAAAGCAGCTTCCTGAAATGCTCAGTCATTCACAAACAAGGATGGGGCGAGGGTCACCACTTAGTGAACAAATGCGTGAGCTGATTGTCGAACAGTTTAAAAACAACATTCCTCAACGAGCTATTGCAAGAAATTTAGGATTTCATCATCTACGGTCCGTAATATCGCTAAAAAGGTTCAGAGAATCTGGAGAAATCACTGCACGAAGCGACAAGGCGAAAACCAACATTGAATGCCCGTGACCTTCGATCCCTCAGGCGGTACTGCATCAAAAACCGACATCAGTGTGTAAAGGACATCACCACATGGGCTCAGGAACACTTCAGAAAACCACTGTCAGTAACTACAGTTCGTCGCTACATCTGCAAGTGCAAGTTAAAAACTCTACAATGCAAAGCTTAAAGCCATTTATCAACAGCACCCAGAAAACGCCCGCAACCGCTGGGCCCAAGCTCATCTAAGATGGACTGATGCAAAGTGGAAAAAGTGTTCTGTGGTCTGACGAGTCCACATTTCAAATTGTTTTTGGAAACTGTGGACGTGGTCCTCCGGACCAAAGAGGAAAAGAACTATCCGGACTGTTATAGGCGCAAAGTTCAAAAGCCAGCATCTGTGATGGTATGGGGGTGTATTAGTGCCCAAGGCATGGGCAACTTACACATATGTGAAGGCACCATTAATGCTGAAAGGTACATACAGGTTTTGGAGCAACATATGTTGCCATCCAAGCAACGTCTTTTTTTCATGGACGCCCCTGCTTATTTCAGCAAGACAATGCCAAGCCACATTCTGCACGTGTTACAACAGCATGGCTCCGTAGTAAAAGAGTGCGGGTACTAGACTGGCCTGCCTGTAGTCCAGACCTGTCTCCCATTGAAAATGTGTGGCGCATTATGAAGCGTAAAATACGACAACGGAGACCCCGGACTGTTAACAACTTAAGCTGTACATCAAGCAAGAATGGGAAAGAGTTCCAGCTGAAAAGCTTCAAAAATTGGTCTCCTCAGTTCCCCAACGCGTTTACTGAGTGTCGTTAAAAGGAAAGGTGATGTAACACAGTGGTAAAAAGGCCCCTGTGCCAACTTTTTTGCAATGTGTTGCTGCCTTTAAATTCTAAGTTAATGATTATTTGCAAAAGTAAAATAAAGTTTCTCAGTTTGAACATTAAACATCTTGTATTTGCAGTGTATTCAATTGAATATAAGTTGAAAAGGATTTGCAAATCATTGTATTCTGTTTTTATCTACGATTTACATAACGTGCCAACTTCACTGGTTTTGGGTTTTGTACATTTCCGCTGTCACTTGCTAATTGCATGCAGGGTTTTGCAGCCCCTAGCCATTGCTGGCTTTCATCATGCCTAAATATATAAATAAATATTTTTGCCAGGTCACGCAAATTCCTTGTCACACTTTAATTTCCAGGTTTTCAGGAGCCTTGGCCTGAAAGCAGCTCATCACCGGTTGCAGTGCCCTCTCTAGGTTCAGCCTCCCATGCAGCCCTATTTGAATTCCGCTAGGTTCTATATGAAGAGTTTCGCTCTCTCTGCTCTAAAACTGCCTGATTTTGCTGGAGGATGTTCGTTTGTGTTTCTCTGTTTTGCCACTAAATCCTGTTTCAGTTAGTGCTGTCTGTGCATTTATTACCTTTGTCCCAAAGGGGAGCGAGGGAATTGCAATCGGCAGTCCGCATGTATGTATATAATATATGTCTGTCCGTCTATCTGTCCACTCGCATAACTCATCAACCGTTGATCGGATTAACTTGATTTTTTTTTTACAGATGATGAGTGTCTACCGTTTCTCGGTCCTCCTCTGCGATGATCTGGATCAGGATCCAGATTTGGATTTGGGAACAGTTTTCTGGATTTTTCTCCATATGCCTATTTGTCAGCTCGTATTATTAAATTAAATAAAATAAAAAAAATTATATATCTGTTTAACTTGAAATTTTTTACTCATTGTCACCACTGCGAATGCTTTAAGGGGCGAGGGTCTGCAATCTGATTTTCTTGTCATTGGTTGTTGTTCGTCACCTCAAATTCCACCATATGAGCTCTATAGCTGGGGTTCAGTTTGGAGCTAGATGTTCTGACCCATCTTTTCCAAGCCTATTTCTAATAGCCCAAGCAGTACCTGGATCATTTGTTCAGAATAAGTGCCGCTCTTCAGCGGCTATGCAAGGTATATCTACGCTCTCTCTATCAACTAAGCCACTGGTCATCTTCAGCAAACGCATCCCACGTGCGCCCTGAAGCATCTGCAATCACCAAAGCCTAAAGATCCCTGAAGCCTTTTCAGTCCATGGTAAGCTTGCAAATTACTGGTGGTCGGTGGTTTTATCTGTCTTCCTGCGGTCACTTGCTAATCGCACACTGGGCTCTGCACCCCTCGTCATTGCTGGCTATCATTGCCCCCAAAAAAAAAAAAAAAAAGAAAATGCAGGGCTTTGCAGCCCCAAGCCATTGCTGGCTATCATCATGCAAAAAAAAAAAAAAAAAAAAAAAATGCAGGGCTTTGCAGCCCCTAGCCATTGCTTGCTAATGTCTGGATTGTATAGTTCTTTAGACCTCATTCGTGTCCCATGTCATGCTCATCATGTTTTCCTCTCTCAGCAGCCCATGCTTCTCTGTCATTATGATGTTCCTGCTTGGTGAGTATTCCTTCCTTCCTTTGGGGGATTCATCAGGCTGCGTTTTCGGGGGGCTTCCGCCCCCTATTTTTTGGGGGATTTTTCCAGCTGCTGCTCTCAGCTGTGCTCCTGCTCTACGAGTCTTCCCGAAGAGTCCAAGCGCCAAAGACTTGTCTGATTTTAAGCATGTTAATTCCTGCTGTCCTGATCCTCTCATCCCTAATTTACCATCAATTTATTATTCAGCCAGCGGAGAATGGGCTTCCCCAGAATAGCCAGGTTCCTCCTGAGATTTCTTCTCAATGAGGAGTTTTTTCTCACCACAGTTCGAGGCTTTTTCTCCCCACAGGGAGTTTTTTGCCTGCTATTCGGGGATTAGGGATTAGTCTGGGCTCTGCCCTTTTCTCTATGTAAGGTGCAATATAAATAAAATAGAATTGAATTGAATTCTACTTATGCTCAACGCATATTAAATTTTTTCTTGATTTCACTCGAGTCTCTCCTGATTGAAATGAAGCTTAGCGAAAGTTCAGTCAGGAAGACTCTCTCTCGCGCACGTCAACTCCGTTTATTTTCTTTTCATTCACTCGCATGCTTGCCTATATACCTCTGCAGTCAATGTCTGGGGCTGTCAATTGAGCAGTCAGCTGGTGTAGCAGCTGATCTCTTCCATCCAACCGTGGCACACCTCAGTCCCATCGCTAGCCAATCGTTATGTTGCTGTCTTTTTAAAAAATGTCATTTTTCTCTGCTCTAGTTCGTTCATGCTGCCGTTCGCTGACCCTCCTCCTCCCCAACGCCATCCTGCTCCATCAGACCTTCTGTCCTGCCGCTCCAGCTTTGTCAGCCTTCAGCCACCACCGCCACCAGTGTCTGGACTCTTCGGGGGATTTTTCCAGCTACTGCTCTCAGCCGTGCTCCTGCTCTACGAGTCTCCCCGAAGAGTACAAGCGCCAAAGACTTGTCTGATTTTAAGCATGTTAATTCCTGCTGTCCTGATCCTCTCATCCCTAATTGACCATCAATTTATTATACAGCCAGTGGAGGATGGGCTTCCCCAGAATAGCCAGGTTCCTCCTGAGATTTCTTCTCAATGAGGAGTTTTTTCTCACCATCATTGAGGCTTTTTCTCCCTACGGGAGTTTTTTTGCCTGCTATTCGGGGATTAGGGATTAGTCTGGGCTCTGCCCTTTTCTCTATGTAAGGTGCTATATAAATAAAATTGAATTGAATTGAATTCTACTTATGGTCAACGCATATTAAATTTTTTCTTGATTTCACTCGAGTCTCTCCTGATTGAACTCATGATATAATGCTTTTTTTGGGAACTGACTCAGTTCCTCTGTGATTTTTTTGAGCTGTAATTTACTGGTTATTAGCAACTATCAAACAAAAGTGTTTTACTCATTGCCATATTGAATTGTCGTCTCTGAGAATAACACAAAAGCAGTTTGGGCTCCAGGAATTTTAGACTGTTGTTTAGTACACGAATCATGCTTTCGAGACTTATCTTTCAAAGCTCTGCACATCTTTCTTCAGTTAAACACACCCCTACTGCTAATAGTATTTATATTAATAGGAATGACACTGGTTTGTGCAGTAATTAGGTTTTAAGTCTTCAAATGTAAAGCTTTTTTTCAGAAGGACTTCAATATTTTTTCCACCCCAATATCTGCAATTAAAAGCCAAGAGGGGACTTCATACAGGACTGTAGTACACTGATGTTAATTAAGCATGTTTCACAGTCCAAATTCAACTGTATCATTGCTGGCACTCTATCTCTGCGGTCAGGCACACAATGGCTGTTTAAATTATGTAAATATTAGTCCACATCTATAGGCCATGAATTATTTGAATTACTTGGTTAATCCCAGGTATGGTCGTTTGATCAGAGCTCTATGGCTGTTTTCCCCTTCCTGCTGTTTAATGTCAAAACATTGTATCTCCTGAAAAATCATAAATGGCACCGTCATCTACACAGTGTTACAACTCAAAAACTGAATATATTGATTGCCTGCAAAATGTAATTCCTCTCACTTTAATTAACGGTTGACAGGCTTTCCACCAGCTGAAGGAAATTTTGCAGGAAAAGAATTTTATTAAAAGGGCACATTAAATTGAAGTTAAGTTCACACACTCCACATTTTTTAAAAAAAAACAATTTTGAATATGCATACTGTATAAATGCAGTGCATTGTTTCTGATTGAAAATGCACAGGTTAGCTTAAGTTCGTAAGCACTTAGTATGTTCTGGTTTGGCAGAACCAATCTTGAATATACATCACGTATGTATGCAGTGTATTGATACTGATTGTTCATATACTCAGCTTAGCTAAAGTTTGTAAGAACGTTGTAAATGTTCTGGTCTTCAAAATAGATATTAAACATTTCAAAACATGTAAAAGGCCTTGTGTGCTGGCATTTTTCGCATTTGTGACTGCTTTTCATTTCCCAGACCTGGTCCTGGAAGACCCTGTGATTACATTGTCAGAAATATAGCTGCAAGCAGCAATGAAGGGGCTAAGCACTACAGGGCCACTGGGTAGATGACTAATGGCGCTTTTCCACTGCATGGTACCGGATCTACTTCACTCTCCTCTACTCAGCGTTGGTACCATGTGCTCATTTTCCACACGGCATATTACCTGCTCAGTTGTAGGCGGGATTGACTGCGGAAAGTGCCTTCTTGTCATCTTCCATGCAGCCCGAAACACAACATAACCTGACGTGTCAGAAACACAGTAGCAATGGAGTCAGGAGCGGACTGGGGCAAAAAAGTGGCCCGGGAATTCGTACCTGACCAGCCCACTCTCCAGGGGGCAGGGATGGAGAGGTAGTGACTGGTCGAAAAAATTTCAGGTTATATGACAAAAAAGTATGCGTTTTGACATCATATTGGACCATATATCCAATAAAACATTGATATTATTAGTTTTTGAGTTTATATAACGCCAATTAGCCTACAACAAAATAACTTTTGTGTATATCTAACATACAAATCCAGTGGCTTTATGCATTGGTGATTTTACAATCTACAGATCACCATGTCCCCCCTCCCCCCAAGTCCCTCGACCAGGTTTAGTAAAAGATACCACCCTCAACAACTTGTAAAAATATAGTACAATAAGGTAATGGTCTTTTTTTCAAAATGTTTCCAAAAGATGAGGCGTTAATGCTTCCAAAACTCTCCAAGTATTGTGAAAGTAGAATGTGTTGTCTGGTGAAGAACCAAAATACACATAATCCGCGTCACGATTAAGTTGAACTTGCAAACATGTGAGTGAATTTACCCACCAAACCCCTGCCAACAGAATAGTAATGTCCAAAAAGAAACAATCCTATTTATATTAAAGATCCTTTTTATCCTAAAGATGTCCTGAAAGAAATTTAATACAATGACGCAGTCCTACATTAGAAACATAACATTGTCAACATGTAAACTAATGTATTTTTATGGAAATATTATATTTATGTGAATGAGTGTGACTTTGTCACAAAAAAATGTGACTTTGGAGCCATTTAGAATTTTAAAATAAGACCATTGCACTATTTGGATTGATTCATACATAACCTTTTTTAAATAATGTTACATATCTTACTTACAGACTCTAAAGGGCAAAGAATAGCTCACTAGCTTCAGAACTGCAGTACTCGCTGGTTGCAAGCTCAATGACAGGTGATTCTGAACGTCAAGACAGGGTTTTGGAATGGAAAATTTGAAAGTCTTCCTGTATTCCAGAAATTTTTTTTATTTGGCGCCGTAGAACAATGAATCAATATTCATCAAATAGTAGGCTGTTAACAACTGGTCCATCAGAGGGGTCCTTTTGTAAGCTCAAGCACATTTTAACCGAACATTTTAACACTTGCGATTGCCCATTAATTTAATGTCAGTCTTACTGCTTTCGTGTCCCCCCTCCAAATGAAAACTGCTTGCTACATAAGGATCATCATGGCCAAACAGCTGGTCAGTTTTTTTTGCATTTGAAAGCCTGTGCCTCCAATGTCTGTTTACTTTATTCTCTAAGATTTTCCGCGTTACCATTGCATTCTGACATTTTCATCTGATCTCGTAGTCTTTCAAAAGCATTTTTAGACTGTTAACGCAACTGGGGACAAGCAGGCCATTAGTCAAACAAAAATCCCAGCAAGCCGGCCTTCTTAAACTTTTAGGATGAAAATAAGAACATTAAATAAATTGTACATCGATTAAGCCCATGCATTGTTTTTTTATTCGCAGGAATAAAGTTTTTCGGTCATTCCAATATCATAAAGCAAATATATAAAGAGAAACAAAAAAATGGCCACGACACAAGACAACCGGAATAGTGAAGCAGAACCATAAAAAATGGTATTTAAAGCATGAGTCACTTTCAAGAAGATATATGTTGTTACATTCATGGAAAACACCGCAGTTTCCACGTCGCCACCACAGTTCCCAATTTCTTAGCTGCGTACTTAGGGTTATAGGGTCTCTCATTCATCAGGAAGACATTATTGCTCTTTTGCTCACCTAAATATGGTCCACTGGCCACCAGTGGGCAGTCCATGCACCTGCGGGTTTTTTTCTTTTTGCGGACTGGACCGGCACACTGACCCAGCGGCCCACCGGGAAAACTCTCCATATTCCCAATGGCCAGTCCCCCCCTTTAGTCCTGGGGCTGAAGGGGGTCCTGTGTGCATTGCGATGGCCCCTCAGTTTGACTCCTGAACTTTGTAGGGCATCCATAGGGGATTGAAAAAAACTTGAGTTGACATTTTGAATCAGGCGTCAAAATGGTGAAATTCAAGATGGTGGACAAGATGGCCACCAATAGATTTTATCCTGAATAACTTCCCAGTTATTTATGATAGAAGGAAAATTTTGGTGTCTAACCATAGGTTTTAGGGGTCAAGCTAGCCAATGGGATCCAAGACAAGACCATATAGGTCATGGTATTTCCAAGACGGCTGCCAATATGGCTGCCGCAAGTCTCGTTTGTCCATAACTTTCAACTGAAATGAGACAGGATCATGATTTTTGTGACAAACTCAGGGTTTTAGGGGTCAGGCCATCACTTCCAGCAATTTTGAATATAATTGGGTCATCAGAAAATCCAAAATGGCCACCAAGATGGCTGCCACAAGTTTCATTTCTCCGTTACTTTTTAAATAGTTGAGATAGGATCATGATTTTTTGCCGTACTTGGGGTTTTAGGGTACAGACTGTCACTTCCAGCAATTTTGACATTCGCCAGTGCTGAAAGAAAGTCATCCGCTGTGCCACAGATGAAGCAAAAGAAAGTGAAGAAAGACTTTGGTTTTGCCCAGAACCAACTAGACATCGTTTCTGTCAGAAAGCAGTGGAGAGGCGGAGAAACTTCGAGAATAAAGTAAACAGACATTGGAGCCTCAGGCTTTCAAACGCTAAAAAATTTGACCAGCTGTTTGGCTGCAATGATTCTCATGGAGCAAGCAGTTTTCATTTGGAGGGGGACACGGAAAGCGGTAAGACTGACGTTAAATTAATAGACTATTGCAAGTATGCATTCAGTTAAAATTTGCTTGAGTTTACACAAGGCCCCCACTGATGGACCAGCTGTTAATAACCTACTATTTGATGCATATTGATTCGTTGTTTTACGGTGGCAAAAAAAATTTGTCCTGGAATACAGCAAGGAAGACTTTCAAATTTTCCTATTTAAAACCCTGTCTTGACGTTCAGAATCACCTGCCAATAAACTTGCAACCAACGAGTACTGTGGTTCTGAAGCTAGTGAGCTATTCTATGCTCTGTTGAGTCTGTAAGATATGTAACGTTATTTTAAAAGGTTATGTATTAATCAATCCAAATAGTGCAATGGTCTTATTGAAAAAATTCTAAATGGCACCAAAGTCACATTTCTTTTTCACATTCATTCATGTAAATATATAATAATAATAATAATAATAATAATAACTTCTTCTTTGTCATGGTGGTGCAGTGATTAGTACTGCCACCACACAGCAAGAAGGTTGTGGGTTCGATTCCGGCCTGGGGCCTTTCTGTGTGGAGTTCCAGGGCATGTAGGCTACGACTGAGCTTAATTTTAACTTTTGGTCACAGCAAACTGTGCGCGTATGGTGGGCAGTCACGTCACAATCAGGTTGGGCCGCCATGGCCGCAAATGCCAGGGCCATTTTTTTGTCCCAGTCCAGCCCTGGATCTGAGGCATGTTCAAGATCGTGGGGTCTAGCGAGAGCCCTTGAGTTCTTGCCGCTTGAACAATTAAACTTTTTTTGGTCTTGCGTTGATGAGCGGGAACATTCGCGGGCAGTCTCGCCTTATGACGTCCACTTCCACACAGCTTATTTTTGATAGAATTTGATGCAAATCCTAGTTGGCAGCCATGTTGGAAAACATGCAAGAACTTGCAAGTCATGAAAAACATGGGAGTCCCCCCTAGTGAGACCCCAAGTGGGAGTCCCTTCAATCTTGAACATGCCCTGGTGACAGCTGTCCCTTTGCCGAGCTCCGCCCTCCAAATTTCAGTCTCTTAAACTCCCAGAGGCTTTTGGGCCAGGGAGGTGGTCTTGCTGTCGTTTGAAGAAACTTTGCAAACTGTGTGCATATCTCAGTGGAGAGACCTTCCAGTTTTGAAGTTCTTATGCTCAGAGTAATTTCATGACCTTAGTATTAAAAGGTTCTATCTGCCCCAGAAATGTATACATGCTAGAACCTTGTAATACTGAGGTCATGGTTTGCAATCATCCAGTGCGCTTCATGTGATTTATCGTCCCCTGAAACTTAATAGCAGTTTTTTAATTAATTTCTCTGATGTAATATCTTCAGTTATTCTTAGCTATGACACAATTAGCATGATTGGTGATTTTAACATTCACTTTGATGACCTGGCAAAATCTTTTGCCTCAGAATTTTTAAACATTTCCAAGTCTTTTAATCTTACACAACACATTCTGGTTTCCATTCATGCTGGAGGCCACACCCTCGATTTAATTTTTAGTCTTGGTTTCCTTCTTAGTTCTCTGACCACTGGGTTCTCCAATTCTGACCATTATTTTGTTATTTTTGACACTGCTGTCCTGGTACCGATTCCGCTTTTGTGGGGTCGCCAAGATCATTAATAGTGCAACCGCCCTGTCCTTGACTGAGTGGTTTTCTTCTGAAACCCGATCCTTTACGAGTCCTGACATGATGCTCTCAGATTACGTCATGTATGCTCTGATCCATGCCACACTGCTCACTTGTGTCTTTCATAGGCTCAGGGGTCACAGCTCCCCCTGTTGCCGACAATCCCCTGCTATAAAAAAAATCAAAGAAAGCCAAGCCAATGCCGACCTTTGCACTGCCGACCATGAATATGCAAAACCAAAGAGGTAATTCTTGAAGTGAACATCCAGGGATTACACTCCAATATTGGCAATCTTGCCAACCACTGCTCTGTGAGGAAGCCATCAGTTGTCATTGCATTTGGAACCTTCCTCGATTTCACCAACCCAGATGGGGCAGACAGCATACAGATTTCTGACCACTCACTCAGCTGTCTCAGAGATCGCACTGGAGCGACTGGTGGCGGTGTAGCAGTCTACTGCCTCGATGGTGTTTCCATCCAGTACAATCCATCCAAAGACCCTGAAGACTTTGAGCTCATGTGGTTCACTATTGCTCTGAATACCAGGAAGCTGCTGATTTAATTTAGTTTATTTGATAGGGACAATGCAGGTTAACATACTAACACTTCCACTCGTTACAAACAAGTCAATGTGACTGATGTTCTGCATACAGAGATTATAGCTAATGCTAGTTTCCAACTCCTGTCCCTAGTTAGGCTTTTAGTAAAAGAGAGAAGGTAAAAAAAAAGACATCAAAATTACATACCAATACAATAAAATGTACAATACATCTGAAATCATACCAAGTCATGACCCATTAAAAGTGCATGCAGCTCTGATTTTGTTTCAGCCAGACTTTAACATTTTTTTAAAAAATCCTAATGTCTCGGGTTAGTTTTATATCGGTTGGTAGTGAGTTCCACATCTGGGAACCCTTTATAGAGAAGGCTGATTGCCCAAAGGAGGTCTTACGCCGCAAGATTTTACAGTTACCACTTGCTGTACCCCTGGTGATCCTATCACTATTTTGTCTACTAAAAAGACTGCACAAAACATCTGGTGCCAAGTTCTGCAAACACTTAAAAACCAGTTTAACAGGGGAAAATTTTAGGAAATTATCAAAACTAAGCAAATTATACTGCTTCAAAATGTGACAGTGATGCCACCTTATAGGTTTCTTGGCCATTATTTTTAAGGTTTGATTTTACAGAGATGCAATTAACTTAATTGTAGTCAGAGAGGCCTGACTCCGCACTGTAACACAATATGACATATGAGAAAAAATCATAGCATGCATTTAAAGCTGTGCCGCTTTGATTGGTATATGATGTCTAATTAGTTTGAAGCAATTTAAATTGTTTTTTATTGTTTTTGATATCTTTTTCACATGTTTGTCAAATATCAGTCTGGAATCCAGAACTACACCCAAATATTTAAAATCCTTTACCATCTCAATTTCCTCTCCCTGCAATGTTATGCAAAATTTTTCTGATTGTGGTATGTTTTTGATGGAGAAGCACATGGAAACTGTTTTTTTTCTTATTTAAGGTGTGCATGTTATCATAAAGCCAATGACATACCCTGCTCAAAAATGAAGATAATATCTCCGCTGCCTCACTTGATGTCTTAGCTGACGAGTATATGACTGTGTCATCTGCATAAAGCTGACAACCAGCCCCCGGACAGCTTTCAGGCAGGTCGTTACTGTAGAGACTAAAGAGCAATGGCCCCAAGATTGAGCCCTGAAGAATGCCAATTTCATTTAGTTGAGGAGCAGACTTTTTTTGGTCAATCCTCACACATTGCTTTCTTGAATGTAAATAAGAAGCAAACCAACTAAGAGCTTGTTTGGAAAAATTTAATTTTGACAACTTTGATAGCAGGATTTCATGGTTGACAGTGTCAAACGCCTTCTTTAGGTCGAGGAACACTGCACCCACGACATTACCCCATCCATAAAACACTTCAGATTCAGACAAAAGAGCAAATTGCTGTTTCTGTGGAGTGTTTATGTCTAAACCCGAACTGCTCAGGATATAAAAGTTGGGTTGATTCTAAATAATCAACTAGTTGTTCTGTCACAACTTTTTCCAAAATCTTTGACATTGCAGGGAGTATATAGATTGGATGATAATTACATAGCTGGTCTGTGTCCCTTGATTTAAAAATGGGAGAGACAACAGCTGTTTTCCAGAGATCTAGAAACCTACCTGATGTTATAGAAAGATTTATTAGATGAGTTAATTGTTTTATGATAGAGGAACTGTGCTGCTTAATAAAAGCTGCGTCCAAGTTAGACACATCTTTGGATTTTGAGCTAGTTAATTTGTCTAATATTTTGCTGATTTTAGTTTCATTGACCTCTCTGATATAAAATGAATTGGGTCAATCTTCCCTTACAATGTTATTTAGTAATAGAGGATCAAAACATTGAGCAAGTTCCTCTACTGACTGAATAAAAAAACGATTAAACTCGGCTGCAATAAGCGTACTATCTGTTGTGGGTTGTCCACCGATCTTCAGCTCTCTTATCTTATTATGTTTGCGTTCTTTATTTGTTAATTTGTTTAAATGCTTCCAAAGGGATGCGGAGTTGCCTTTGGCTTCCTCTATTAACTGAGAGAAATAGGAAGCTTTTGCCCTTCTTAAAACCATTGTCACTTTATTTCTAAGTCCTTTGTAAGTAAGAAGATCAGTAGACAATCCACTTGACAGAGCTGTTTTGAGAGCGAGATCTCTTTTTTTCATAAGTAGGAAGATCTCACTGTTTAACCAGGGTAGGCGAGTCTTCCTCCGCGAATGTCTCATTTTCATAGTGTATTTCTCCACCACCCTGGTTAAGCTGTCAGTCAATGAATTGCAACATTTATCAACATCATCCATTTGCAAAGTATTGTCCCAGTTAATTTCTTTAATATCCTTCTCCATCTGAATGATTTTAGTCTTGGGGATTCCCATTTTTGTATTTTCTAGAACTTTACAGGGATATATCTGGAGGCTTTTTTTGATAGTTTCCTGACAGCCAAGGTCATGTTATGGTCAGATAATCCCGTTATTAAATTATACATTTTTGTTATCCGTTCCTCTCTAGTAGTGAAAATGAGATTAATCAAGGTTTTACTATTTCTAGTAATTCTTGTGGGTGAGTTGACCATTTGTTGAAAGTTGCATTTAGACATGATTATTTTCAATTTTTGTTTACTTTTCTTGTCCAGCCAACTGATGTTAAAATCCCCATATATAATAGTCTCTGATTTGTAATCAAGCTTTTTCATAACATCTTGCAAATCTTTATAAAAGGAAACATTATGTGATGGAGGGCTATACAAAATCACAAAATTGAATTTAGTCTGAGGTGATAAAACTACATTCAGAGCAAGACATTCAAGAGAGGTGTTTAGTTGTATTTCATTACATTTAAGGGTATCCCTGATGTAAATCAAAACACCCCCTCCCTTGCCAAAAGATCTGTCCTTTCTGTAGCAAACATATCTAGGGATATTTATCATGTTTGTAGGAATATTATTATGAAGCCAAGTTTCACTCAGAGATAGTCCACATGTGACTCTGTCAGTAATGTATGAATCTGACCTCCTTTTGCAATGATGCTTCTTATGTTAAGATGTCCACCTAAAATCCCCTTCAGCTTGGATTGTGAATCCCATATCACTTTAGCATGGTTGACAGTCTGGAAGAAAAGATATTGTTTTTGTTTTCGCGCTGCTTGAGAGTCAGAGGGCTTAGCACCCACCTCTCCTCGTCGCAGCTTAGTTGGACTTCCAACCCCCGCGTGCATGTCCCTCATGCTGGGCTCAGGCGGCGCCTGCACGCCTTCTGACCCACCTGCCAGCCCGTAGTCCGCGGGCAGCGTGTCGCAGTCCGTCCGGAGTCCACGCCGTTCGCCGCTGTTGATAGCCTTTTGTCCTAATTGTGCTGCGCCGGGTCAATAAACATTGATATAGAAAATCATGGATTCTGCAGCAGTTCATTGCTCGAGTGCAGTAATTGCAAAGGAGACACTAGTGCAGACGAAGCGTCTTTACATCTGCACCGGTGGTCTTCTCACTGAGTATGCTGGCTTTTGTTCTAACCACAGTTGTAATCGCAGGATTTTAACAAGCTGTTCATTAGTCTTAATTAAGTGTATTTAATGTTTAGAGCAGTTATTTGCCCTCTTAATTCACAAGATAACAGAAATATCCATGTTTGCCATCCAGAATAAAAAAATGCCATACCCACATGCTATGCATTGGAAATAACAACATAAAATGAGAGAAAACAATGTAACTAATCAAATTAAAGATGTACTTGGCTCCTACTTGGTGAAAACTAATTGGCACATCATGACAAATTTATTCGACAAGCAAATGGTAAAGAGTCAAATCAGCTTTGTGTTAATCTAATTAATTCACCTGCGGTTTTTTGAAAGAACTTGAAACAGTTGTGTCCCTCAGCCAAATTTGGGGTTTACAGAGTTCCTCAGTGTCTAATTTGATCAGTTTCAAATGTTACAATGCTGGAAATTTCTTGCAGTATAGAAATAAAACCACAATCTTTGAGGATATTTTATTCTTCATAGCACGTATGGATGCTTCTATGTAACATTTGGCTAAAAACAGTGAGTAACAACGCAAAATATGTAAAACAACTAATTAAGACATTAACAACTTGTTAAAATCCTGTGATAACAATTGTGGTTGGAACAAAAATCAGCATACACAGTGGGTCCCCAGAAACGACGTTGAAGACCCCTGATCTACACGATTGCAGAGTGAGAGTAGACATGATGTCGCGTTTGACGTGAGTTTTGTCTGCAAGTTTGTGCAGTGTAGGCCAATATGTTTATTAGTTGAATAACTACAGTTGTAGGCCTTAGATGCCTGTCATGTTATTAAATGATCAATTTTCATGAGCTGAAAATATACCACATTCCTATTAATAAGGGCCTGAACATTTATTCTGTTTGTGAGCAATTTTTTTCAACAGAAATGCATGAAATTCCCCCATGTAAATCTTTGAATGCCGTTTTCTCAAAACAAGTTTTTTGTCATACTCCAAGTCAAACTTCTCCGCCTCTGTAGTACCTATGTATACCAAACTTTGCAGTTATACACTTAGCTATATTCTGAAGATATTTACAGAGGGATTTGTTAATATATCATCCCTAGCCTGATTTATGAGACATTTTATTCCCAAAAATATGGCGAAAATTGATTTTTTTAAGGCCATGGACAGCATATGTTGATTTTCTCAGTAATAAAAGCAGATATCCTTAAATCCCTCCGTAATTGTTTTTTTCATCTTATATGTAAACAAAATGAAAAAAAAAAAAATGAATTTTGCACCTGGCTTTATCAGATGTTTAGATTTATCTTCCTAAAATATATGCAAATTCGCATATATTTAATGAGATAATGCCTAATTTGCATATTTAAACATACAAATTTCAAAAACTTGTAAAACATTTTTTTCATACTATTGCAAGTAATCAACTGAGGAAGTTTCATGATGATATCTATTATTTAAAAATTTTACCCTATTCACCTGTAGTGTCTCGCCTTAACAAGGCTTTCAAAAATAAATTAGATTCTCAACGATTCTACCAATTAGTCTGAGCAACTGTTGCTAATCGAGAGAAGAAAACTGCGCAAGGTTTAAGTCATTAAGCAGTGAAAGGTGAGGTTAGTGCTGGCCCTGGACGGATCGCCACTGGTAAAGTCTGTGACTTTAATGTACATTATGAAGAGTGGCTGCGGAGCAATATTACGGATGCTGGCAGACGACGTACCCTGCAACTTGCCAACAGCTCAGGACTATATCAGACTATCAGGAAACTAAACAGAAGAAATATTATCCTATATCTAGTTCTGTCAGACATTCCAGCTAATATAGACACCTCGAACCATGACCCGGCACTTGTGCAGCTAGAAGTAACAGTCTTCAGAAATTAGTTATATAAGCGGAGAGTGTGGCGATATAACAAAGCTCAGTTCTGGGAAATGAGTGGGTATCTAACCTCCATTGATCGGTCCAGTGTCTTCAAGGATGTCATGGTTTGGGAGGTGTGTGTGTGTTCAGGACTTTTCTTTGAGGCTCTCGTCCCGGGACGAGATCGAATTCCTTTTCAATCGGATTCTTTACCCAGATGGCTGATTGAACTTGGGCAGCGCCTCCCCAGACTCTATATAAGCCGGAAGTCCGCCACGCCTCCTTCGCTAGGGTGTCTGTTTGTAGTTATGCACTTTAAGCCGAAGATATCTGTAGTAAGGATTTATGTGCCTTTGTGTCTTCTCTATCCTTCGTGTCGCACTATTTAAGGTGCCTTGTTTTTCTCGGCTCTCCGAGATAACTCTCCTTTTTTCTCTCTCTCGCTTTGCTTGCGTTTTGTCGGATGTTTGGACGTCCTTTTGGAAGTGCGAGGATTGTCCCTGTCGTATGGTCTGTATTATTCTCTGTGTTTGTATTGTGTCCATGCTGCTCTATTTCCCTCTTGCCGCTGCACTTAGCCTCTCAATTCTACCGGCCATTACAGAACACTCTAGCCAGCTATGGAGTCGCCAGCACCGGCTACGCTGGAGGGAATTGTTGCTAGTCAACAATCGGTTTTTGCTAGTTATGGCGAGGGCCTCACTTGCTTAAATAATCAGCAGGCAGAGCTGACGGATAGGATTCGCCTGCAGGAGACTGCTATTAACAGACAGGAAAATATCTTATGAAGTCTCACTGAGTGTACTAGAGCATTGACCACTCAGCTCACCCAAGATGTTTCACAAGCACAAACTACACACTTTCCCCGAGAGCCTAAACTTCAGTTACCCCCAAGATATGAAGGCGAGGCAGGGAAATGCAAAGATTTCATCACTCAATGTGAAATATTTTTTAAAACGCAACCCTCACGATTCTCTAATGAAGAGTCACGCGTTGCGTTTATTTTATCCCTGTTAGCTGGTACAGCTCTCACTTGGGTGGGACCACTCATTCGCGCTAGATCGCCAGTGGTAAATTCTGTCGATACTCTGGTGGGGGAAATAATTTCAGTGTTCGATCAGGACGTTTGTGGTCAGGACGCAGCTACGCGTCTTATGCATTTGAGGCAGGGCTCTGAGAGTGTCGCAGATTTCTCCATTGCTTTCCGTTCTCTCGCTACAGAGACAGGGTGGCCAGAGGCACCTCTCATGACAGTTTTTATTCACGCTTTGGCGGAGGAGGTTAAGGATGCTCTGGCGACATTAGAGTCTTGCGTTTCTTTAGATTCGTTAGTTCGTACTGCGGTGTGAGTTGATAATCCTATCCGCAAACAAAACATGGAGAAACGAACTGCTCGGGCTCATACTAGCAAATGGGTCAATTCTCCCAAGATACACAGAGCCCCAGCTCCGCCCATTGAATTTCCCACTGTTAGTGAGCCTATGAGGATTGACGGTTCATATGAGAGCCAGGTTCGTAAGCCTGATCGCAGACGAATAATTTGTCATCATTGTAGCAAACCGGGACATATCCGTCCACGTTGCCCCAAGCTTAAAGGGAAACGGGAAGGCCCTCTGGCGGTATGGGGGGCGCTAGAGGGACAGACCCAATTTCCCTTTCGAACATTTATTTCTGTAGAATTGACTGTGGGGAGACAGAAAATATTTGGTGAGGCTTTTTTGGACTCAGGTGCCATGGATTGTTTTATGGATGTGGAGTAGGCTAGGAACATTCCATTCCCATCCGTCCTCTTTGACATTCACGCACTGTCAGGTCCTTGGACGGTCGCCCGCGGGAACAGGACTTATAACCGAGGCCTCTGAATTATTGACTATGTTCATCCCATTTGGTGGTCATTCAGAGGAAGTCCAGTTTTTTAAGATCAGTTCACCTGTTTTCCCTTTAGTCTTAGGACACTCTTGGCTGCTGAAACATAGGCCACACATCTTTTGGGGCAGTCAGAATAACCCGGTCACCCAGTGGGGCACTGATTGTAGGTCCCACTCTAGGGAGAGTTTGGTGTGTCATCCCGGACATCAACCTATGGGGGAGGCTGATGCCTGGAGCAATTCTGAGGAGGTTGTCCCACCCAACCCTCCTAATCTAGAAAAAGGGGCAGAGGAGGGGTTGGAGTGGGATCCTCAATTTGACTGGCAGCAGCCAGAGGAGGATTGCGATTTAGAGGATTTCTCTGACTCGGAATCAGTCATAGAGACGGCAGGTTCCGAACAGGGTGAAAATTTGGGGGCTGCTCCGAACTTATGTCTGCCTCCCAATGTTCCTAACGATTATGCTGATCTCGCGGAGGTTTTTAGCAAGCAACGGGCTTCGACTTTACCTCTTCATCGCATATACGATTGCGAGATAAATCTCCACCCGGGTACCACTCCCCCCAGGTGTTCATTATACTCGCTGTCAGGGCCTGAGCGTAAGGCCATGCGAGAATATATTCAGGAGGCTTTGGCTAATGGATTTATTCAGCCTTCCATGTCTCCAGCTGGAGCGGGGTTCTTTTTTGTGGGCAAAAAGATGGCGGTTTGAGACCATGTATTGATTTCAGGGGCTTGAATAATATCACCATTAAAAACCGATACCCCCTTCCATTGATGAAGTCTGCGTTTGAAGATCTGCAGGAGGCGTTGTTCTTTACCAAGCTAGACCTCCGGAATGCTTATAACTTTGTTCGGATCCTGGAGGGGGACGAGTGGTAAACGGCATTTAACACGCATGACGGGCACTACGAATATTCGGTCATGCCGTTCGAATTGGTTAACGCCTCCTCTGTGTTCCAGGAACTCGTTAATGACGTCCTCCGAAAGGTGTTGGAGAAATTCGTCTTTGTCTACCTTGACGATATTCTGATTTTTTCTTCAACTCTCTCGGAGCATAAACAACATGTCAGACAAGTGCTTGAGGCCCTCCTTAAAGCCAAGCTTTTTGTCAAGGCTGAAAAATGCATTTTTCATGCCAAGGCAGGCTTCATTGTATCTGAAGGGTCGGTCCACACGGACCCGGACAAGGTGGCAGCGGTCAGGAATTGGCTTGCCCCTTAAAATGTCAGGAGGTTCAACGATTTTTGGGCTTTGCTAATTTTTATAGGAGGTTTATCTGCAAAATAGTGCGGTAGCTGCCCCCATTATCGGGCTCACTCTTCGTCGTTTGCTTGGTCTCCAGCAGCTGAGGCTGCTTTTCAGGAGTTAAAGAAACGATTTAGCTCGGAGCCCATTCTCGTTTTGACCGACCCCTCCCTCCCATTTGTCATGGAGGTGGATGCGTTGGAGGTCGGGGTGGGTGCCATTTTATCCCAGCGCCCCCTTCGGGACAACAAATTGCACCCATGCACCTATTTCTCCCAGTCATTGTCGGCGGCCGAACAGAATTACAGCACTGGTGACCAGGAGTTGTTAGCTGTCAAGTTGGCATTAGAAGAGTGGCGCCATTGGTTGGAGGGGGCTGAACATCCGTTTGTGGTTTGGACGGATCATGAGAACCTCCAATATATCCAACAGATTAAGTGACGTATTCCTGGCAGGTGCGGTGGTCGTTGTTTTTCAATCGCTTTAACTTAACCTTAACTTACCGCCCTGGCTCCAAAAACATCAAGCCTGAAGCCTTGTTGCGGATTTGCAACCGCTCTGGTCGCGATCCAATTCCTGAGCCGGTTATTCCGGCAGGTCAGATTGTGGCTCCCATTCAGTGGGACGTTGAGTCTGTTGTGCGGATGCCTTGAGGTCTGATCCCGGTCCTGGTGGGGAGCCGCCTGGCTGTTTGTTTGTTCCGGTAGCGGTATGTTCCCAAGTTCTCCAGTGGGAGCACTCTTCTCGCCTGGCGGGTCAGCCCGGGGTTCATCGGACCAAGCGGTTCTTGGCCCGACGTTTTTGGTGGCCCAGCATGATTGAGGACATCCGGGAATTTGTGGCGGCGTGCTGTATCGGCGCTAGGAACAAGGTTTCCCATCTCCCCCCCTCTGGTCTGTTGTGGCCGTTGCCTGTCCTCAAGCGCCCGTGGAGCCGTATCGCTCTAGATTTTGTGATGGGGCTGCCTATTTCTGAAGGCAATACTGTCATCTTGGTCGTGGTCGACCGCTTTTCTAAGGCCGCCCACTTTATCGCCCTACCTAAGCTCCCTTCGGCGCGGGAGACGGCCATTCTTGTTGAACATTAATTAAGAACATTAAGATATACTTTATTTAACCCCGTGGGGCTATTTGGCCTCTGCATTTAACCCATCCTATAGTTAGGAGCAGTGGGCAGCCACAGAGCAGCGCCCAGGGACCAACTCTAGTTCTAAAGCCAGTACCTTGGTCAGGGGTACTGGTAGGAGTGTTCCTATGATGCATGTTTTTGTGGGTGGGGGAAACCGGAGCACCCGGAGGAAACCCACGCGAACACGGGGAGAACATGCAAACTCCACACAGAAAGGCCTCAGGCCGGGATTGAACCCACGACCCACGCTTTCTGCAACTAGTTAGGGGCCGCCGTGAGCCTTTCGTCTGGTTTCCACCCTGAGACTAACGGGCACACAGAGTGAATTAACCAGTCCCTGGAGAATACACTTCGGTGTTTAGCGGCTAACAACCCATCTTCGTAGAGTCGTTTTTTGGCATGGGCCGAATACTCCCATAATTCACTCTGTAACTCCTCCACAGGCCTTTCCCCGTTTGAGGCTCAGTTGGGTTATCAACCTCCGCTGTTTCCGGAGACTGAGAGGGATTCAGAGGTTCCCTCAGTCAATCACTTCGGTCGGCATTGTCGGTTGGTCTGGGCCAGGGTCCGGTCCTCTCTGTTGTGCTCTGGGTGGAAACAGAAGACCGCCGCTGAGAGAAGGCGCCATTTGGCCCCATCTTATCGGGTGGGCCAAAGAGTTTTGCTTTCCACTTGGGACCTTCCTTTAAAAGTGGAGTCACGGAAATTGCCACCCCGCTTCATTAGTCCTTTAAAGATAGTGCGGAGGATCAACCCTGTCTCTGTCCGTTTAAAGCTCCCTAGATCCTTGCACACCCACCCCTCTTTTCATGTCTCCCGGCTTTAACCGGTTAGCACTAGTGTCCTTGGACCGGTCAACAAACCCTCACCGCCACCGTGGATGATTGAGGCGGGGCCGGTTTACACCTTGCGTCGTATTCTGGCCGAGAGGCGTGTTGGTCGCGGGGCCCATTTTTTATTTGATTGGGAGGGATATAGTCCTGAGGAGCGGTGCTGGGTCCCTTCTCAGGATATCCTGGATCCCACACTTATCTCAAAGTTCCGTGCATGGGGTTCTCTGGGAACGTCCGGAGCCGTTCCTTAGAGGGGGGGGGTCCTGTCATAGTTTGGGAGGTGTGCGTGTGTTCAGGACTTTTCTGCAAGGCTCTTGTCCCGGGACGAGATCAAATTCCTTTTCAATCGGATTCTTTACCCAGCTGGCTGATTGAACTTGGGCGGCGCCTCCCAGGACTCTATTTAAGCCGGAAGTTCACCACGCCTCCTTCGCTCGAGTGTCTGTTTGTAGTTATGCACTTTAGCCAAAGATATCTGTAGTAAGGATATATATGCCTTTGTATCTTCTCTATCCTTTGTGTTGCACTATTTAAGGTGCCTTGTTTTTCTCGGCTCTCCGAGATACTTCTCCTTTTTTTTCACTCTCGCTTTGCTTCCGTTTTGTCGGATGTTTGGACGTCTTTTTGTAAGCGCGAGGATTGTCCCTGTTGTATGGTCTGTATTATTCTCTGTATTTGTATTGTGTCCATGCTGCTCTATTTCCCTCTTGCCGCTGCACTTGGCCTCTCAATTCTACCGGCCATTACAAAGGAAGCAGAACCAGAAATAATCTGCCCTAATATTACCAACATACTACAAAATGCCATGGAGGCATTTATACCGAACAAGACCATCACCAGAAAGCTTGGTGATGAAGCGTAGTTTAATGAACAGTGCAGAAGACAGACAGGAAAAAGCACCAACTCTGTCTTATGATGCGGACAATAAACAGCCTGGCTCTACAGCTAAAGTGTCTTGAAGCAAGTGCAACCTTCAGCCAGGTAGAAAAATGAGCAAAGAGACAGTAAAACAACAAACAGTAAATTTTCGGTTTTAGTCATTGGACACCTGGCCATTCCCCGTATCACACTAATGAAAAGGCTCATATCTTCTGTCAGACCTTTGCGGAGAGGTGCAGACTGCCTGACACACATGAACAACCTCAGCAGCCATGCCCATTACAGTCATCTTCTATCGACGATGTCCACTTACAACCAGCAGATGTCAGGTACATCTTGTGCAACCTGGATCCAGGAAAAGCATGGGGGTCTGATGAAATTCCACCAAAGGTCCTCAAAAAGTGCATCACAGAACTGGCCAATCTCCTCTGCCATCTTTTCCTACTCCTTTTCTCTTGTGGCATGTTCCCTGAATGATGGAAAACTGCTAGAGTGATCCCAATCTATAAAAGGGGCTCTAAATCAGATCCATTAAAGTTCCGTCCCATATCTCTGCGTACTGTCATAAGCAAAGTGATGGAATCCCCTGTTCACAAACAACTACAGGGCATTCTCCTCCACCACGGCCTTATCTCTGAAAAACAATTTAGATTCAGTCCTATTCACAGCACAGCCGACCTCCTCACAGTTTTGTCCCAGATGTGGAACAACATCCTCGACAAAGGCGGTGATATCCGCATTGTTACTCTGGATATGCAGGATGCATTCGACCAGGTCTGACACAATAGCCTTTGTACAAAGCTCATGTTAAAGGGCATAACGGGAAGACTCAACATATGGCTACAAAGTTACCTCCAAGGAAGATCCATCAGAGTTGTGCTCTTTAGACAGTCTTTATCACCATGCCCCATCAATGCCTTAGTGCCTCAGGGACCCATTCTCGGCCGATTTTTATTCTCCATCTTCATAGATGATGTTGTGAAACAATGTGGGGACAACATGTTTCTCTACATGGATGACTCCACCATAATGCTCATAACATCATCAAATAGGCTTCAGTTTGTAGCAAGCCTAAACAAAGACCAGGAAAACATCAAACAGTGGGCTGATGCCTTGAAACTCACCTTTGAACTCAGTAAGTGCAAGGCAATGATTGTGCCCAGAAGGGGGAATCCATCTAATCCTGACGCTTTTTTTGGGAGCACCTAAATTAACCTCAGGGAACAGATGGAAGTTTAAGGGCTATGTATTTACAGAAAACTCCTGTGGACTAACAAGTTCTCTAATATCTGCAAACACGCTGGACAAAGTTTTGGGGCATTGCAGAAGTTAGCCAAGCAGCTTGATCCTCAAGGCAGAGCCAATGTCTACAAAACCCAGGTCAGAAGCATCATGGAGTATTCCTGCCTTGCCTGTATGAAGCCTCACAAACCACTCTAAGGCAGCTAGACTTCCAGAAAAGGCTCTAAGGCTCTCCAAAACACTGAGGCTGTCTCTCAAATCGGGCACTTCCACACTTAACCTGTAATGCCATTTGTATCATATTTGATACATGACTTTCTCTGAAATCTATGTCATCCATATGATCAGCACTTGCCTTGAAAACCTGTTGTATGCAATCTGATACATGTCATCTTCCCCCTGATGGACTATCCATGCACTGCAGGCAGTCAAGGTCCGTAGAATACAAAATCAAAGATGGCTGCCCCCATTCATCAACCTGAATTATATTGTTTCTCATACTTAAGTATGAATATTTACTGGATTGAAGCAACTTATAGACACACAACATTTTGTTGCTTATTTTATAATAAAATTGAGTTGAAATGTATGCAAATGTGATACTACAAGTATTTAACCCTCAGAGAGTCGCAGGAACGCTGGTGATCTCTACCAACATTATTGTATTTATGAGGCTCAGTTTTTTAGCTAGTACAAAGCTAGTGGTATCCTGTGAAACTAGAAGACCTAAGGCATCCACTGGTAGTTTTTGAAACTTGACCTCACTGTATAAAAGTATCAAATATGACACAAAATGAATTTCATACATTTCTTTTACATTTTGCTTAAAAGTCCAATAAATACTTCACATTAAAAAATTACAATTTTCTGGCTATTATTTGAAGGTTCAGGCTTTACAGGGTTAAAATACTTCTTTGGAGTACATAAGTGCGTTCACACTGAGAAGTACAGCAAAAGGCAGTGCACTGCGAGTACCCGGATGATGCACTCACAGCGGCCAAAAAATTGAGCGCAGAACGCTGGACACTGCTCACCCTCAACGATCGCCATCTTGCCCACGTAGCGGAAGAGGAGGGACTTTAAACTTTTATGAAAAATGGCGGGCGAAGCTTGTGCGGTGAGCGCTGAGTGTGAAGGAGTGTACAGGTGTGCGTTTTTACTCGTTTTCCCCCTCAAAATAACACCATTTTGTCCGGTAGAAACCATAAATATGTATATTAGGGTAATTTAGCTGTTAAAATTATTTCATACTAGAAAGAAAAACCGCAAATACTAACGTTCACTATCTAATTAGCAATGGCATTATCTTAGCCAGCCATTGACAGTTGCTGACGATAAGCTAGCCAGGTAGTTAACCTGAACATATAGATGTGTTGCTGTGTATGTTTCGTTTTTATGCGAATTACGTGTCCTCTTCACTGCGGATGGTTGTCGAACTCTGATATTAAATATTAAGTTGATTATATTCGCAAAGTTGGGCTAGTAGCGGTAGCTCGGAACCGAAACGTTAGTCTGTATAGAGTCAGCCTCGAACATTAGCTACACCATATCGGCAACGACTTGTATGTCAACTGTTTTCAGTCCTGATTTGATGTGTATTATCTCATTTTATCAGGGACTGACGAGGACACCAGAGCTCTTATTGCGTGGCGGGTGGCAAATGTCTCGCTGTTCACAGGAAGGCGAAATGCGGCCGTGAATGGCTACGAGTAAGCGAATGCATATCATTAACGTCATCTAACATTAGCTAACATTATTCACTGTCATATGAAGCCTTTCTTCCATAGCTATTGACGTTAGTGCATGGAGTGTCATTCCATAGCTCTTCCACAATTTACATGTCAATCAGAATGTACATCGCTGCCCGGAGGCTGGAGGGGAGGGTGACTCCAGCTTTCCTAAAGAAAAAATACAAGGTTGGTTTACTGTTTTTTTCTGTATTTCACACATCACTCACTCACTGTGAGGTAATCAGCCCTAAGACTGAAAAGGTAGTTATTGTATGAGTTCTTGAGCTAACTGTAAAATGTAAGTCTAACTCTGCATTCATGACCACCAGTTAAGTGGATATACACCAGTTATATGGATACTGTCATGTTCACAATTACTGTAATTATTTAATGTTTCTCTGTTTCAAGCAGTTAGTACACCTAGGTTTTGTAATACTTTATCAATGCCCATATATGCATTCATCAGCAGTGGCAGACCATCTGAACAGAATTAAGAGAGTAGCTGTTGAAATTTCATGGCTTACTAGGCCTAGTGTTTGGTGCACTCTCAGTTTATAGTGCTCATGAGACTAATTAACTGAGGATGATTTTATATCACTTTGGTATTGTCATACCTCTTGGCCTATCTAGTGTAGCACAACAGTTCTGCTGATGAACAAATATCAAAGGAGAAATGGTGGCTACTGCACGGGAAGGCATTTCAAATGTAGCATCTTAAAATGGCTGCGTTTCTCTGTTTTTTGTTGTCCGTCCTCCGCAGGACTTTAAGTGCCCAAAAACTGGGGTCAGCACTGAGGGGGGTGAGACCACCACCGCATCTTGGAAGTGGTACACAGTGATGGATGAGGCAATTGGGGGCAGGCCGTCCGTAACACCGCCTGTCCTCATTGCCTCTTGCTCACAGGATGTGGCGGTGATCGAACCCCCCTCTCTGCTGACCCCAGAACGGGACGCAGCCACAGCCTCCATGACATCCGCCCCAAAAAGGCGGCGGCTGGATGTCATGGAGCTGTTAAAAGAGATGCAGGAGAAAGAGGAGAGGTTTGAGCTGGAGCTGAGAGAGATGGAGGAGAGAGCTATTGAGAGAGAGGAGAGAAGAGACAGAGAGGCAGCTGAGAGGGAGGAGAGGAGGCACCGGGAGGCTGTGGCGATGGAGGAGAGGTTTTTTAGGGAGAAAAAAGAGAGAGAGAGGAGAGGAGAGACAGAGAGGCAGCTGAGAGGGAGGAGAGGAGGCACCGGGAGGCTGTGGCGAGGGAGGAGAGGTTTTTTAGGGAGATAAGAGAGAGAGAGGAGAGGAGAGACAGAAAGGCAGCTGAGAGGGAGGAGAGGAGGCACCGGGAGGCTGTGCAGAGGGAGGAGAGGTTTTTTAGGGAGATGAGAGAGAGAGAGGAGAGGAGAGACAGAGAGGCAGCTGAGAGGGGAGGGAGGAGGCAGAGGAGGCTGTGGAGAGGGAGGAGAGGTTTTTTAGGAAGATGAGAGAGAGAGAGGAGAGGAGAGACAGGGAGACAGCTGCACGGGAGGAGCGCTTCCTGGCTATTTTTGAAAAATTTGTGAATAAATAATTTAAAAATGAAATCTGCTGTCATATTTTTTACTGTACATTTTCAACCAGTCACCATCACAATGTTCACACACATGGCAAGGCAAGTTAATGAACATTCCTTGGTATAACTCACTTCAGTAACAAGGAAATCTTAAGCCTGCCGCACACTGGAGCTATCTGCTGAGCAAACAGTCTCAAATAACTTTTTGCTCAGCAGATGGCTCCAGTGTGCGGCAGGCTTAAGTGTTCCACAGAAAACATGAAAATAACGAGGAAAGAGCACAAAAGAAATGCATATAAGAGCAGTTGAACATAATTTCAAAGCCAAATTTGATCCTTAATATTTTGTTATTAATACTGCTAAACAATTTACATCAAATGGTAAAAATGCAGCCGATTTGCATGCTTTTTACATTCAGGGCGGAGTGGACAGCGCCCCACTGAATAATTTAGAGGTGATCGTGGTCTGGTGCAAAACACATCACTGCCATCCTGTGCCTCTCCTCTGCTCCACAGGTGGCGCCTGGAGGTGCCTGTTCTGGGTGGTCCCCTGCTGCTCCCTCCATGCCAATTGCCTTATTTATATTGACTAGCTACACGCATGTTGCACGCAGACGAAAAAATAATATAAATTGTTGTTAGCGAGTCATTTTAGCCATAAGTATCTTTCCAATAACAATTAACATTTACAAGTTAACTTGCTGCCGAATCAGTGTGTGTTTAGCGACCTTGCCATAACATAGCTAGCGAACTTGGAATGTAGGTATACCCTAGTTCTTGCTCCTCTTATGGTGCTTTTCCACTATGCGGTATCGGCTCTACTCGCCTTTTTTGCTTTTCCATTCGGAAAAAAAGTACCTGGTACTTAGTATCAGGTACCACTTTTTCTGGTACCTGCTCTCCTCGGGTTCCAAAAACAGCCGACCGGGTACTAATAGATACTAAAATGTGACGTGACAACATTGCAGCCCACTGATTGGTCAGAGAGAATCGTCACTGTGAAAGACGACTCCGTAGTCGACCTCGGGACATCTGAGGAGCCGGCAAAATGGCGGTGGAGTAAGTCGATTGTAATCGAGCTCTCAGCACTAAACTTTTTATGGAAGCACTTTTCTGTAAGTTGGTGAAGTTTTCTGAAGAAAGCTGGATACCTCCCGAAGTGGAATTAATCTTGCTGTGAAAAAAAAAAAATGCCAAAGTCTGCTCAAAAAGACTGGGCGAACCTGACAAGGAAGTAGAAAGTAGCATTTTTACTAGCGACCACAACTATGACCGAGGGAAGGAGTGCAACATACAAATGGAGAATGAAGAAGAGTTTCCTCCATTGCCCGTGACACCAAGTAAGCCCCAATCGCCAAAAAACCTACACTTTTTCGTGCTAATATTGACAGTGCTTTTATCTCCGATGATGCCGTTCACACTCTGGCTAACCTCATTAACTGTAAAAGCATTGAAAAACGAGTGGAGAAAACGGAAGAAACTGCTGTGAAATGTATGAATCGCGCATTCGAGCTCGAACGTTATGGGAGACGGTGGAACTTAAGACTGCATGTCGTACCAGAAGCTGAAAAGGAGAACGTGCGTACAGAGATAATCAGAGTATGCCAAGAGGTCATTTCATCTGAGAGGGAGAAGCTTCCTGATGCCATTAATGTCGCTCATCGAGTTGGGAAACTACGTCTGAGCGATCCAAGGCCCCGCTGCATCATTCTGAGGTTCATCTCTCGGCGACAGAGATGCGGTTTGGAAAGCTGCCAAGAATATTGCTTTTCTTCAGAGAAAGGGGCTGTGATTCACGGAGGACTTGTCAAAGGAGGACAAAGAATACAGACAGAAACTGTGGCCTATGATAAAGAGTGCACGTGAGGAGGGGAAAACAGCCTATTTTGTAGGAGGAAGAGGGTTTATTAATGGGACAGAAATTCATTACTGACCTGGTCCTCTGATTTCTCAGGTTTGCTTGGATCTATGCACAGCCTATATCTGGAGATGCATACACTATACTACAGAGAGATATTTCCTTTACTTCAGCTGGGATATTCATGTTCAATGGTTCAAGAATATTTGAAAAACTGAAAGGCTGTTTTGAATTGCACTAACTTTCTTGATTTATTAAAAAAAAAAATTGTGACTTTAAGAAGAGAAAAATGAGGCCAACTTTATTTTTACTGAAGTGCTCATCTCTGTTTGTAGTCCTTATTTAGTGCTGAGCTCGTTTCAGTAAGTTCAGCAAGGTTATACAGCGCCCTCCATAATTATTGGCGCCCCTGTTTAAGATGTGTTAAAAGCCTTTAAATAAATTCAATTTTTATTGCAGAAGCATACTCTCACACTGAAAATTGTAGAAAAATGTAACCTTCAACTCAAGTGAATTTTAAGGGAAAAAAAAAATCCCTGACTAAGAAATAATTTTTCATAAAATCACCTGTTCCACAATTATTGGCACCCCTAACAATTCCTTGGAAATAAATGTAATTGAAGTATTTCTGTCATTTCTACAGTAGTTTACAAAGTTGGTCAGAATATCTAGGAACATTTAATTAGTAATTCATCACTTCCTGTTTCCCTGGGGTATAAATATGACGTGACACAGAGGCCATTTCTCTTATCCACTCTTCAACATGGGAAAGACAAAGGAACACACCGTTCAAGTAAGGCAGATGTGTGTCGACCTTCACAAGTCAGGCAATGGCTACAAGAAAATAGCCACTCGCCTGCACCTGCCCATATCTACTGTCAGAGGAATCATTAAGAAGTTTAAAATAACTGGAACAGTGGTAAACAAGCCTTGACGAGCACGCAAGGTTATTTTGCCACCACGCACAGTGAGGAGGATGGTAAGAGAAATAAAAAGTTCTCCAAAGCTCACTGTTAAAGAATTGCAACAAATGGTAGCATCTTGGGGTCACAAAGTCTCCAAAACAACCATCAGGCGCTATCTACATGCCAACAAGCTGTTTGGGAGGCATGCATGGAAAAACCTTTTCTCACTCACAATCATAAACGCAAACGTCTGGAGTTCGCTAAGCGGTACTGGGACTTCAACTGGGACCGTGTGCTTTGGGGTCAGATGAGACCAAGATAGAGCTTTTTGTCAACAAACACTCTAAGTGGGTCGTGCAGAACACAAAAGATGAGTATGCAGAAAAGCACCTCATGCCCACTGTGAAGTCTGGGGGAGGATCGGTGATGCTGTGGGCCTGTTTCTCTTCCAGAGGCCCTGGGAACCTTGTTAGGGTGCATGGCATCATGAACGCTTTGAAATACCAGGACATTTTAAATCAAAATCTGGTGGCCTCTGCCCGAAAGCTGAAGATGGGTCGTCACTGGGTCTTTCAGCAAGATAATGACCCTAAACATGTGGCCAAATCTACACAGAAATGGTTCACCAGACACAGAATCAAGCTCCTCCCATGGCCATCTCAGTCCCCAGACCTCAACCCCATTGAAAACCTGTGGAGTGAGCTGAAGAGGAGAGTGAGAGGAGAGGACCCAGGTCACTGGATGATTCAGAGATTGTGCAAAGAGGAATGGTCAAAGATCCCTTTTTCTGGTCTATCTTGGAAACATTACAGGAGAAGATTAGGTTGTTTTGTTGGCAAACGGGGGTTGTACAAAGTATTAACATCAGCGGTGCTAATAATTGTGGCACACATGATTTGATGTAAAAGAATTATTTCTTAATGTTGGGATTTTTTTTCCCACTGAATAAATCTTGAATTAAAGGTTGGATTTTCCCTTTTTTTCATTGTGGTCCTATATTATTTAGAAAAAACAGAATTTATTTTCTTAACCAGGGGTGCCAATAATTATGGAGGGCGCTGTATATAAAAGTTTGCATAAACCAAACTTTGCATTTGTTCATCTGCTACTATTTGTAGTATTTTGTTAATCTTTTTTCTCACTGCATTAGGGGAATTACTAATTTTGCTTTGTTTCTCTTTTGCCAAGCAGTTTAGGGGTCTATTTGCAGGCTAAAGCCAATTACTGGAGATCAATGAGGGAAACATGATGGTATAGAACGATCAGCTGGGGTGTGAAACAGTTTAATTTGCCGGAGTGTGGCACACATGATTTGAATTATTAAATGTAAAAAATTCATAGTTTTGATACCATGCAAAAAGGGAAAATTTGGGATTTTTTTCAAATGCCACTTTTATTGTTAGGAAGGACTTTAATGTTATTATGGATGGAAATATGGATCAAAATGGCACTGAATTAAAACTAATCTTAAAGCCTTTTGAATTATTATGGATGTTAATTCAATAATTGGAAATTAAATTCAATCTCAGATGATGCCAATTAAAAAAATAGGTCATTAAAGTCTTTTATAGTGATACATAAAAAAAGGGAAAATGATAGTCTTATCTTGTCTGTTGATAACATATTGGCTAGCTGGTTAGTTAAATTCCCAAATGCCACTTTATTGTTAGGAGGGGACTTTAATGTTATTATGGATGGAAATATGGATAAATGGCCTCCTGGTCAAATGAATAGATCAAACACTAATCTTAAAGCCTTTATGGATAAATTTAAGCTTGTGAAGCATCCTCTTAATAGTTAATTTACATGGAGTAATAAAATAGGTTCAAGACAGTCAAGGTTAGATTTCTGGGTAATTTCGGAAAGTTTCAATAATGATGATATTGATGTACATATCAAGGGCTGACTGCAATAAACAGTTATATCCAATGTAAAGCATCTGGACATAACTGTTTATTGCAGTCAGCCTTCGATATGGCCTACTCCTCTTACAGATCATAAGGCTATGTATATTAAGTTAAAGCTGTCCTCTTCTGAAACATATGCTGCTCAATCTGGATACTGGAAACTCAATAACTCTTCATTATTGCATGATGAAGTTAAAAAGGTGGTTAAAGATTTGATTTTGCACTTTTGGTCCAAAGCTAGAAAGCAAAACCAATTTGGAATTAATTGGGAAATTTTAAAATTTGAAATTGGTAAATTCTTCAGAAAATATGGTACTCTTAAAGCTAGATCTAGAAGAGCTGAAGAGGAAAATGTAGTAATAAGAATAACCTGCTTATCGCATAAACACCCAGATACACTATCAGAGGAAAAATTAGAATTGGCTAACTTGCAAATTAAACTAGATTAGCACTCTGCCCGTGGGGATCCACGGGTTCTATTTTATGTAACTTCGTGCAGCATTATGATGTCATCACATGCACCTCTATGATGTCATCACGTTGCTATGGTGTTGCTATGGTGTTTCCATAAACACCAAGGTGGCTGTCACGCAACCGATGTTTATATAGTAACTAAAATTTCAAGGGAATATTTGACATTCCACAGTTTGGTCAAAATAGCCGTCACATTATGCTGCAGATTAACTTTCTCTTGCGGCCTGGCATCTGTTTTTGGGATTCGGGACCTGTGGATGAATTGGTTTGGGTTCCAAAGAGGAATCCCAGGAGAGGACATACAGGGGGAATTGGAGAATCCCCTGCATGTCTATATTATAAAAATGCTTACGAGCCCGGGCGGAGAACTGATTGGCCGGACACAGTCGCCTAAATTCTTGCAGATAGAAAACACTGATGGCGGACTCAGCACTGATTTAAAAAAATAGAGCTGAGTGAAGACACAGGCACAGAATGGCTATTATAACATATGAATTATATAGTAAAAAGCAAAGGGTGTGTTTAAGGTCGAGATCAAGATGGCTTATACTTTTTCAATTTAAAAACACCATTCCACGAATAACAACATTTATCATTAAATTTAAAAACACAACAAAAATAATATCCAACTAATGTAGTAAATTTTATCAAAATACTAAACAAAATTTATCATTAAATATTGGAAAAGAGCATTATTACCACTTTGATGAGATCAAGAAAAGCTATGGTGTTAGCTGGTTAGTTAAAGCGTTTATATAGTAACCAAAATTGGAAGGAATAAAAGACGGAGCAAAACAGCGCTGCCACTATGCTGCAGATTACGCCCGGTAGAAGGAACAGCACAGAGGCCACTTGTGATAAATAGATGAATTATATAAGGAGAGGTTTATCAGGGGAATCAAGATCTTGAAGAAAGAGCAAAATTGCATACTTTTTCAATTTAAAAAAACCAAGAATAATCACCAGGCATGGAGTGGACAACTGATATCCAACTGAATTTTACAAAACATTATAGCTCTAAATTTTGAACCATCTACTTTTTTATTTGAGGTCTTTGTAAGAGAGTTTTGAAAGAGAACATCTCCCAAGCACCATGACTCAAAAAGGTAATGACTACATTATTACCCAAGTTTTAACAAAGAAATATCATTTATTGAGAATTTTCATTTCCGATTTGTTTACTTAACATTTACAATGATTACAAGATATTTGCTTTACTATTGGCTAAAAGACTTAAGATGGGGTTGAACTCGATTATTGAAGAAACACAGTCAGGGTTCATAAGAAACAATATTAGACTAGTCCTGGACATTCTGGATTATTCAGAGCTATTTGAGGATAACGGTTTAATTTATTCCAAGACTTCTATAAAGCCTTCGATACTGTGGAGCATCCATTCATACTACAATTGTTAAAAAAATTCGGCTTCGGTAATTATTTCAATCACGAAGACTTCGGATTTAAGAAAAGGAGATTTATTAACAATGCAATGACATGAAATGAAATAAATTCAGTATTTGGCGATGACTCCGTCCTCGAGGACCCTCAAGCGAGGTGGGGTGCTGATCTGCCTGGGTAGCAGGCAGGGGCGAAGCCATCCCCCATTAGACAGAAGGGTCACACGGATGAAGTAGATGCTGAAGGGGCAGGAGTCAGAAGTTGGTGGTGGTGGGGAGGCGGAGAGCGATGCGGAATCTCTGCAACGGCAGACAGGAACACGTCAGAAGCCTATATATAAAGAAGACCGAAGGCACCGATTGGGTAAGTGCGACTGCTTGGGAATCCTATGTCTCGTGATTGAACTTTCATTTACACTCCCATTTCAACCACGAAGACTTCGGATTTAAGAAAAGGAGATTTATTGACAATGCAATGACATGAAATGAAACAAATTCAGTATTTGGCGATGACTCCGTCCTCGAGGACCCTCAAGCGAGGTGGGGCGCTGATCTGCCTGGGCAGCAGGCAGGGGCGAGGCCATCCCCAAAAGAGAATCTGTTGGATTGAGTCATCATCAAGCTGAATAGCCCTGGAAGACAAAAATATGCAAAAGAATAAACAAACAAGCATTTGCACAAGCTAACTGCGGATGAGTAGTGACACAGCTATATGATGAGAGGCAGACACTAGCGCAGTATCTGAGAAAGCGCCACTAGGATTTGTGCTCCTATACCATGGTGCTAGCTAAGAGCCATGAAATGACCGCAGCTAGCGGTCGTGCAGTGGGTAAGTCGCATGTATTAGGAGATACTAATCCATATAGACACTTAACGCTGGAGCAATGGCTAAGCGAGAACTGTGCCACTGCGAGTGGCCGTGAAGTGGACACGCGTACTATTCGTGAATGTTTGCTGGCGAGGCAAAGTGCACCCATAACCGAAGCGCAAGTGAAGCACTAGTGAGATGCGCCACTGCGAGTGGCCGTGAGGTGGATACGCGTTAAGTAACCGTGAATGATTGCCGGCGAGGCAAAGTGAACCCACGACCGAAGCGCTAGCAAAGCGCTAATGAGCTGTGCTACTGCGAGTGGCCGAGAGGTGGATACGCGTGCAGTATCCGTGTTTTTGCCAGTGAGGCGGCCCGTGAGGTGAGCGTTGCCACAGTTAGTCAGAACTCATTACAACAACACTTACAGAACAAACATATCGAACCTACATGACGCTCATAAACTACGCCAACCAGGAGTCCGTTCCCATGCGCACATCGCTCAACGCCAATTATGCTGATGATTCCAGACAAAACGCGTCAAAAACCACCACCAACCAGGAGTCCTTCCCATGCGCACATCGCTCAACGCCAATTATGCTGATGATTCCAGACAAAACGCGTCAAAAACCACCACCAACCAGGAGTCCCTTCCCATGCGCACATCGCCAAACGCCAATTATGCAGATGATTCCAGACAAAACGCGTCAAAAACCACCACCAACCAGGAGTCCCTTCCCATGCGCACATCGCTCAACGCCAATTATGCTGATGATTCCAGACAAAACACGTCAAAAACCACCACCAACCAGGAGTCCCTTCCCATGCGCACATCGCTCAACGCCAATCATGCTGATGATTCCAGACAAAACGCGCCAAAACCACCACCAACCAGGAGTCCGTTTCCTATGCGCACATCGCTCAACGCCAATTATGCTGATGATTCCAGACATAACGCGTCAAAAACCACCACCAACCCAAAGTCCCTTCCCATGCGCACATCGCTCACCGCCAATTATGCTGATGATTCCAGACATAACGCGTCAAAAACCACCACCAACCAGGAGTCCCTTCCCATGCGCACATCGCTCAACGCCAATTATGCTGATGATTCCAGACAAAACGCGTCAAAAACCACCACCAACCAGGAGTCCGTTCCCATGCGCACATCGCTCAACGCCAATTATGCTGATGATTCGAGACATAACGCGTCAAAAACCACCACCAACCCAAAGTCCCTTCCCATGCGCACATCGCTCAACGCCAATTATGCTGATGATTCCAGACATAACGCGTCAAAAACCACCACCAACCAGGAGTCCTTCCCATGCGCACATCGCTCAACGCCAATTATGCTGATGATTCCAGACAAAACACGTCAAAAACCACCACCAACCAAAGTCCCTTCCCATGCGCACATCGCCAACGCCAATCATGCTGATGATTCCAGACAAACGCGCGTCAAAAACCACCAACCAGGAGTCCGTTCCCATGCGCACATCGCTCAACGCCAATTATGCTGATGATTCCAGACATAACGCGTCAAAAACCACCACCAACCAAAGTCCTTCCCATGCGCGCATCGCCAACGCCAATTATGCTGATGATTCCAGACATAACGCGTCAAAAACCACGCCAACCAGGAGTCCGTGCCCATGCGCACATCGCTCAACGCCAATTATGCTGATGATTCCAGACAAAACGCATCAAAAACCACCACCAACCAGGAGTCCCTTCCCATGCGCACATCGCTCAACGCCAATTATGCTGATGATTCGAGACATAACGCGTGAAAAACCACCACCAACCCGGAGTCCCTTCCCATGCGCACATCGCTCAACGCCAACTATGCTGATGATTCCAGACATAACGCGTCAAAAACCACGCCAACCAGGAGTCCGTTCCCATGCGCACATCGCTCAACGCCAATTATGCTGATGATTCCAGACATAACGCGTGAAAAACCACCACCAACCAGGAGTCCCTTCCCATGCGCACATCGCGCCAACGCCAATTACGCTGATGATTCCAGACAAAAACGCGGAAAAACCACCACCAACCAGGAGTCCTTCCCATGCGCACATCGCTCAACGCCAATTATGCTGATGATTCGAGACATAACGCGTGAAAAACCACCACCAACCAGGAGTTCCTTCCCATGCACACATTGCTCAACGCCAATTAAGCTGATGATTCCAGACAAAACGCATCAAAAACCACCACCAACCAGGAGTCCGTTCCCATGCGCACATCGCTCAACGCCAATCATGCTGATGATTCGAGACATAACGCGTGAAAAAACCACCACCAACCAGGAGTTCCTTCCATGCCCATTGCTCAACGCCATTGCTGATGATTCCAGACAAAACGCATCAAAAACGCCAACCAGGAGTCCGCTGATGATTCCAGACAAATGCTGATGATTCCAGACAAAAAACCAAAAACCACCACCAACCAGGAGTCCTTCCCATGCGCACATCGCTCAACGCCAATTATGCTGATGATTCCAGACAAAACGCGTCAAAAACCACCACCAACCAGGAGTCCCTTCCCATGCACACATCGCTCAACGCCAATTATGCTGATGATTCCAGACAAAACGCGTCAAAAACCACCACCAACCAGGAGTCCGTTCCCATGCGCACATCGCTCAACGCCAATTATGCTGATGATTCCAGACAAAACGCGTCAAAAACCACCAACAACCCGGAAGCAAGTGGAGCATCATTTTTAATGACGCCATGGAGAGCTGCACGTCGATTATGATGGAGACGGACGGCCGTACATATGTAGTAAATGCGGATGATGACCAGCGCTCCAGAACTTGCAGAGTTGGGGCGTTCAATCCACGTTGGGCTGCCGTAGTTGCTGCTCCGATCCTCAACGAGCATTCGGAGAAGCGTCCCGGAGGAATTCCACATTTCTTGAGAACAGCACTATTGACTGGTGTTCCAGATCATGTCAAAAACAAAGGCTTATTTTTAACAGTAGGAGGTCTTATCGGAGACAAGCAATCATGGACAAATACGGGCAGAATGCAGAATCAGCACGAGCTATGACAACATAGACCCCATTACCTGCAGCATCAGCTTTGGAGTGCTTCAGGAAAAGGCGGTAGTGATTGGAATAAAGGATATGTCTGAAAAACAGAGGTCACGTGAAGGAAGAAAGGAGTTTGAATAAGTAGTGAATTCCTCTAAACGTAGAAATCCGCAAAAAGGCAGGGAAAAAAAAAAAACAGACTCCAGTAAAGTGTCCGTGTAGTTCGAAACACCGAGCACGAAGACCAGTTTAAAGATGGTGTAACATGTCAAGTGAAATGGTGAGTCAAGGCAAGGTGTGCCCATAACCAAAACGCTAACCAAGCGCTCGTGTGCTGTGCCACTGGGAGTGGACATGACATGCCAACATGAAGAATCAGAAATTACTTACCAATATAGATACTTACTTACACAACCATCATCTAAATGCATGAGCATTGCCACTGCTAGTGGACGTGAGGTAGACACTTGCATAGTATCTGTGACTGCTTGCCAGCTAAGCAATGTGCACCCATAACCAAAACGCTAGCCAAGCGCTTGTGAGCTGTGCCACGGCAAGTGAACGTAATGTGGATACGCACGTAGTACCCATAAAGGCTGGCCAGCGAGGCAGCACGTGACCTTGGCGCTAGCGTAACGCACGTGACCATGCCACTGCGAGTGGACATGAGGTGGATACATGCGTATTATCCGTGATGGCTGGCCAGCTAGGCAGCATGTGACCTTGGCGCTCGTGTAGTGCACGTGAGATTGCCACTGCGAGTGGACAAGAAAACATGGCATTAGCATTTGTAATGATTTGACAACTTCGGAATCAACATTGCAATCATTTAACAGCACCAATATTGTATAACAATTCATTTGCAACGAACATATACCTTGCACATTTAACATTTGAAAACCATGCTATTCAGGCATTAATTATTAATATCCAACAACAGTTAACATCTCATACCTCAATCAGACCACAAACATGGCATGCATGCAGCGAGACCACCCACTCGTGTAAACTTAGGACACTGCTTTGATTAGGCCGTAAGAACTGCACCTTGATTATCGTTGAGGCTGAGAGCTGCCTTTATGAAATGCCCACAGATGACCAACGCCCATGCTTGTAAATTGGAATGTCCCATCTGCATTGAGCTGCGGATGTAGCGCTCAGAACCTCGATGATGCCCCGCTTAGGTAGAATGCGACAAAGATATTAGATTACCACTTGCAAGCTGAACCATACCTAGCGAAGGAGAAAATGAAATGATAGCATAGCATTCGTACGATTGGCAACTTGAATTGGATTGCTGCGCTCATAGACAAAGCACCATCATTGGATGACAATTCATTTACAAAGAGCAACACATGCCATGCATATTCATAACTTGTAAACCATCCAAATTCAGGCGTCAATGACTCATGTAATTATGCATCACCCAACACCAAGTTAAACCTTTAATAAGATAAGATACACTTTATTGAACCCCGTGGGGTAATTTGTCCTCTGCATTTGACCCATCCTATGGTAGGAGCAGTGGGCAGCCACAGAGCAGCGCCCGGGGACCAACTCCAGTTCTAAAGCCAGTTCCTTGGTCAGGGGTACTGGTTGGAGTGTTCCTATGATGCATGTTTTTGTGGGTGGGGGAAACCGGAGTACCCAGAGAAAACCCACCTGAAACACGGGGAGAACATGCAAACTCCACACAGAAAGGCCCCTGGCCGGAATCGAACCCATGACCTTCTCACTGTGAGGCAACAGTGCTAACCACTATGCCACCGTGCCGCATTCAATGAACATTGAATGGATACAAGCAAACCACCACCAACCTAGAAGTAAGGTACGGATACCAATTTGATGAGGCTACTGAGAGCTGTACATGGACTATGGCTGAAGCAGAGGGCCGCACGCAGAGACCGACGCCCATTTCCAAATTTAGCGCATTTAATCCGCATTGGAAAAGTTTAGAATTAAAATTCCTTAATGCACAAACAATGAAACGCAATTACAGATTGGGAGTCCACCAACAAGAGACGAACTGATTACTTTGTCTCAATTCTGAAGCAAAATAGGAACCAGACCCCAGAATGAATGGACGAACCCTGAAACTGGATTCTCATCCCAAGCCGTTTGGTAAGGTTGCACATGACAACATCGCAATAAATGCAACAGTGGAAATTAAGACTGGACACAATAGATACATTGGAAAAACAAACAAAATTTAGAAATGACGTAAAAGCTGAATCAAAAGCTTTAAATATGAAGGAGCCCCTAAGGTGCTTAATTTCCATAAAATACTGATCATACACCGATAAAGCCAAGTAGACCTGTTCTTGATACTTAGACTAAATTTGGTACATTTTTTTTCCGCATTATATAGAACAGAACTATTGACTTCTGAGCGATCAGAGCTGTTTTTGACTGGCAAGCAGCTTGTTTGACCATTGATCTGTAACAAACTGCGCAATGAAATAACGACACTTATCCTCACATACAGATCGATCCCATACAATTCAAAGTGCTCAAAATAATGTGTAATTTTATCCAGAAATGGCAGACGTTCTGACGTTCTGTGAAAAGCATTTTTTTTAATTTAATTAATTTTATTTCTCTCCCCTCATTCACATAGGCCTACCTAGATATTGCAACAAGACTAATACGATTTACCTTTAATGAAACGATTTCATTTTTTTTTTCCAAGTGCGTTTTAATAATCAATGAATGATATGGCTTCATATGCGACTTCTTACAGTACTATAGACACTCGAAGCACCTTTAGAGTGATATGCAGTAAACAAAGGCAAGGGTATGAGGCAAGGGTGCCCTGCTTCCCCATAATTCTTCCTGATCGTAGCTCAGATTTTAGCTGACCATATTAAATCTAGCGCTATGAAAGGCATCTCTCTTATTGGAAAAGAATTAAGAATAACTCAACTGGCAGATGACACTACTCTATTTTTAAAAATTTAAATCAAATTCCTGTCGCTATTGAAGTATCCCACCAAGCAAGAATACGTCCAAACAACGTCTTTTTGAGGTCTTCCAAAATGTCTACATGATGTCCCCTGAGGAGCCAGAATGAAAGTTTTTATGACGTCTTTTTACGACATCTTCTGGACGTCCCGTATTAACGTCCACCAGATTTCTGCACAAGGTTAAAAATTAGTTCAAATGAGGCTGTTCTGGGCGTTTTTTCAACGTCAACTGCACACTTATTTTAGAGATACTTGATGTAAAAAAATATATAATTTCTGTCTCTTACCTCCACCTCCTTTGCGATGCCTCCCTATCTCTCCGACTGCTTTATTAGCTCTTAGATGTCGCATTTAAACAATTGTTATGACAAACAAAGCTCCTTTTGGCGGTGGTGAGGAGATTCCATCCTCCGAACTGGGAATCACTGAGCTACTCTCGCTACTGACTGCACCACGAAGATAGGTTTAGAGCATGGCGTAGTTAAGGTGTATTTCCCGACCACTACCTTCCACGGGTCATTAAACGAACTTTGGCGCCGCAGCGCTACGGGACGAATAGCCACTTCCTTGTTTGTTTGTTAATAATAAACCTTAAAAACCTAGCGGAACTCGATTGCTTACAGCAAGTTCAAAGACTGGGGCGGATAATAAAATGAAATCTCTTATTGGCCCAGTTGTGGGGAAAATAGCGGAAGTGCTTCTTTTATCCGCCCCGCCGCGGTGCCAATAGCAGAACTGCTTCTCTTGTCGGCACCGCAGATAGCCGATCTCTTTCCCCCAATTAACCCCGCTGCAGGGCGAGTCGCCACTTTCAACAAACAAACAAAAAACAGACGACTATGATAACAATAAAACACAAAATTTAATGTTAATAATTTTCTTAGTTGTTTTATTTTCCCAACACTATAATGCTATAAGTCCAGTACATTATTTTTCATATTATGGATACGAGTTGTTATGACTTCATTTAATGACCCATGGAGAGTAGTCGTTGGGAAACACATCTTAACTATGCACTGCTCTTCATCTATCTTCGTGGCGCAGTCAGTAGCGAGTGTAGCTCAGTGATTATCAGTTCTAACGATCGAATCCCCTCACTACCACAAGAAAGCTCTTTGATTGTCATAACAATTGCTCAAGCGCAACATCTAAAAGCTATTAAAGCAGTCGGAGAGATAGGGAGGCATCGCGAGGGAGGAGACATAAGCGATATTTTTTTTTTCGTCAAGTATCTCTAAAATAAGTGTGCACTTGACGTTGAAAATACGCCCAGAACGACCTCATTTGAACTAATTTTTAACCTTGTGCAGAGGTTTGGTGGACGTTAATACGGGACGTCCAGAAGATGTCGTAAAAAGACGTCATAAAAACTTTAATTCTGGCTCCTCAGGGGACGTCATGTAGACGTTTTGGAAGACGTCGTTTGGACGTATTCTTGTTTGGTGGGAATTAAGGAGTTTTCAAAGGCCTCTGGTCTTTCCTTAAATCAAAATAAATGTGAACTCATGGCCATCAAAGAGTGCTCTCAATCTGCCATTTATAATATCCCAGTAAAAAATGAAGTTCGTTATTTAGGAATATTAATCACTAAGTACCAAAAGAGGACAATTTCCAGTAATTTTGACCCTATGATACAAAAAACTCAAAGAAAGCTAAACCAGTGGCTTTTAAGGGACCTCTCTTCAAGAGGCAGAATATTAATTACAAAAGCAGAAGGAATTTCCCGACTGATATATGCAGCTTTAGCTCTACAACTTGACAGCAAACTATTAAAAAGATTGACAAAATGCTTTTTAACTTTGTATGGAAAAATAGGACACATCACTTGAAGAAAACAGTTCTTATGAACTCGTATGAAAATGGTGGGCTTAACCCTCTATTAACCACCGTAGCATATCTGCTACATAAAGTGAAAGGGTTAACAGCCTGAACACCCTGCTGGTTTTGTTTCTTATTGCCAAATAAACATTTGAGAATAACTTGAATAGTCCGTCACTTTAATTTTTCCATTCGCATTATTACCCAATGTAGCAAATCTGCTACATTTTGGAAAGGTGGGCCAAAGGGTCGAATTTTTTTTTTTTTTTTTACTATTTTTCCAAATATTGGCCCATAATCAACATATTTGCCTAGGGAAATGATTTTTACACAGTTGGAAAGGTACTTGATTAACAGAGGGTTAATTTTTTGGACTTCTCTACATTAAATAATACATTTAAAATAAATTGGTTGAAACATTTTTTTTCAGAAATCCTATTTCCACTACATTATTCACTATTCCTCTCCAAATATTATCTAAGCTAGAGGGCTTAAAATTTTTTCATGTTTGTAACTATAACATTGATAAAATTCCTGTTAAAATGTCGGCTTTTCATCTTCAGGCTTTCTTGTCATGGTCTCTCATCTACAAGCACAATTTCTCACCTCATAACTACTTTATATGGAATAATAAGGACATCTTATTTAAGCACAAATCACTCTATGGAATATTAGTTTAATAATAATATTGTGATGGTAGATAAATTATTAAATAGGGAAGGCCTTTTATTCTCTCATGAAGAGTTTTTATCACGGTATAATTTCACTGTAACACGCAGGGATTATGCAAGAGCGTTCGGTGCAATACCATCTGGTGTCTGTATACTATTTAAATCTCAGCAGAGGGTTGATATTCAACAATTGCCCTCGTTATCCCCAACAGACACACCTGAAGGCAAAATCTGTTTTTATGGCCGCTCTTGAAATAACAACAGGTCAATAAGAGCTTTGTTCCAAAGAGATTATTCCAATCCCAGTTGTGATCTCATATTGGAATCAATTTGCAATAATATTATATGGAAGAAGGCCTGGCTTTTACCGAATCGATACTTAGTTACAAATAGAGTTAAGGAAATCTCCTTTAAACTTATTCATAAATTCTACCCAGCCAATGATTATGTTAAAAAAAGACAAGAGAGATATTGATGTGAATTGCAGTTTTTGTTATGTATGTCCAGAGACTTTTGTCCATTTATGTTGGCACTGCCCAACAGTGAAGACTTTCTGGCAAAATTTATGTGATTTTATTAATGAAAATATTGATGAAAACTTTACTTTGCTGTGGAAAAATGTATTGTTTGGTATCTTGGAAAATAATACACAGAAAAACTAATCTATATGTGATAAATCTAATAATTATAATGGCCAAATTCCATATTCATAAATGTAAGTTTACAAGTAAAAAACCATGTTTTATTATTTTTAACCAAGAGATCAAACGATACATCCAATCAATTCAAAACTCTTTAAAACAAAAGGCGATTAAAACTATTACTGCTTGCACGGCATTAAATATTTTTATATAGATCTTTGTATCCCCCAGCGTCATATTTTTTTTTTTTTTTTTTTTTTTTTTTTAAAATGCAGTTTTTAGATGTACTTAATGTTTTGCTTTCTATCTGTACTTGGTGCATTGCTTGTTACATAGACTAAAATATTAATAATAATAAAAAAAAGACCTCGAGAGATCTCATTCAAGTTTGACTGAAGAGTCTCAAGATTAGTTAGTTATTATGATCATCAATTTATATTGTTTCAGGCTACTTTTCAAACACGGTTTCGCTTGTTCACCAAAGCTGCTACATTCATGGAATGCGTTTCTCTGTGCCTGTGACCACGTTCATGGCGAAATTAATGCCGCGTTTCCATCACGTCTGCCCTATCTCCCAGTGTTAATGAAATCTTCAAAGTGATCCAGAATCCAGGATTTGATCTGGATCTTCACCAAAAACTAATTATTTCTTCCCTTCCTCCAAAGGATTGTCCCTACCAAATTTGAAGACAGTCCGTCCAGAATTGTGGCCTGTAGAATGCAAATAGACACACACACACACACACACACACACACACACACTGATAAATAAGTAAAGTAGAGGGTGTGTCCAGAAGGCCACATCACCCCGCCCGTGCCCTCAACGCCACATGAAGGTCAATGTGATGGTGCAATTGGTGTCCCCATGTATGGTGTCTTATTTGTGATTGAGCATAACATAAAGCCTACCTCTGTTGGTTTCCCAGTTACAGAGCCTGAAACTATAAAGGTCGCCCATTTTCACCTTTCAAGGTCAGTTGAAGGTCAATGTGAAGGTGCCCTAAGGAAGTCATGTATGAGGAATCTATTAGTCTTCAATAGTAATAATGGGTCCATCTTGCACCGTTGAGCTGCTAGAGCACTCAGAAAAGTGGTGATGCTGAGTTTGACCTTTCGGGGTCAGGTGAAGGTCAAGGTGATGGTGCTATTAGATTCCACATATATGACTTCCTATTAGTGGTTAATAGTAACCATGTCTCTATCTCCCACCGTTTGGCCCCTAGAGCAGCCTGAGAAATGGGTGACCTTAAGTTTCACCTTTCAAGATTGCTCGATCATCACCAAAAATGAGTGGTTTCTTCCCATCCTCCAAAGGATTGTCCCCATCAAATTTTAGGACAATCCGTCCTGAATTGTGGCCTGTAGAGTGCAAACAGACACACAAATAATAAATAAATAAACACGACAACCACATTCACCAGTGAATAATATGCTTCGCACCCCGGCAGTTTCTCATCATCTGACCTGGCTCCACAGGGTCTGCACTCATGGTGTAGTGTCAGGAGTGTGCATTGGAAATAGGGTAGCCTATGGGAGACTGATGCGGATTTTAATCTTAGAGAGAAATGGCTCCGAACTACGGCTCTCAAGCGGCTGGTTATTGCTCGTAATGAAAAGGTCCAAGCTGTCAGGTGCGCAATATAGAAAACGGAGGAAGGAGAAGGAGGAAAATACAGTGGATAGAAAATGAATACACCCCCCTTCAATATTTTTATGTCTTGTTGTGTCACGGAATGTAAATTTAATGGATTAAAATGGGACTCGTTTTTCCCCAACCCAAAGAACACAACATACCATATGAATGCAGTGAAATTATTTTAATTTGAAAAAAGAGTGCATTTAATGAATAAAACTGAAATTTCCTAATTTTTGAAGTATACACCCCCCTGAGTCAATACTTGGTGGAAGCGTCTTTGGCAATAGTTACAGGTACCAGTCTTTTTGGGTAGCTCTGCACAAGGTTGGCGCTCCTGCACTTGGAGATCTTCCCCTCTCCTCTTTGCAGAACTGTTCAAGCTGGGAGAGGTTTGTTGGTTTGTGCTGATGGACAGCAACCTTCAATCATTCCACAACTTTTCAGTTGGATTTAGGTCAGGGCTTTGGCTTAGCCATTCCAGCACAGCCACCTTGTTCTTTACAAGCCACTCAGTGGTAGCTTTGGCCTTGTGCTTTGGGTCATTGTCGTGCTGGAATATGAATTTTGGACCCATTCTCTGTCTCCTTGCAGACTTCTTCAGGTTCTTCTCCAGAATATCCCTGTATTTGGTCCCATCCATCCTCCCTTCAGCCTTGACAAGTTCCCCAGTCCCTTTAGATGAGAAACATCCCGATAACATTATGCTGCCACCACCATGCTTCACAGTTGGGATGGTGTGTTTTTGGTGATGAGCGGTGTTGGGTTTTCGCCAAACATAGCGTTTGGCATTCATGCCAAAAAGTTTTATTTTGGTTTCATCAGACCACAAAACATTCTGCCAGTTTGTTGCAGGTTCCACAAGGCAGGGCTCGAAATAGCGGGCGCATAAGTGCAGTATGCACCCGGTTTTCGGCAGGTGCACCCAAAATTTAAAGTCGGATGCACCGCGTGCACCTAGTAAATCTGCCCCCAAAATAAATCCTCCTTCTACAAATGCGCTCATCCTTACCTGAAATGATAAATTTTATCGGTAAGGGATGAGAATAAATGACAAAATCGGTGTGACGAAAAGACTGTGGAAGACGTTTGGTCTGAGGCTGCGTATGTGTTGTCATTGGCTGAGCACAGCCACCTGACTATTATATGGTGTTTGATTGGTCTTTCAGCTGCTTCACTGAGAACTTTCCTCAGCCAAGTCACAGGCAGCTCTCCTTATTTCACACGTTAAAACCGAGTTTGATTATATCCTTGTTTATAAAGTTTCACCAATAACTTTCTTAATTTTAAAAACCAAATATTTTCTGACAAATAAACAGAATAGACAAACACAGACAGCGTGTTAGATTATATTTAAAATTACGCTCAAGATTTAAAATTCGTTGACTTGAACTGACAGGGGTGCAGGTGTTCGGAAACCACAAAGCTCTGGGAGGTATACCACGAAGCAAGTTCATTATAGACAGGTTTTAATTGAGTGAGCCGGATCAACAAACCCTGAACTCGCAATCAGAGATAATTAGTACCACAACGGTGGTTATAAACTTTCTTTGATAAACTCGGCTTTGTGCTTTGGCGTCTGTGCGCTCTCCCATGAAGAGGGCGTTTAACGCCTCAATTGATTCCATTTCCTCTCAGCAATTGACCGATCACGTACTGTATATTTCTCTTCACTTTCCCTGATCTAGGGTCAGGGGGTTTGTGGGACATCTGCCTCTCGCACACCAGGGGGCGCCGCCAGCACAGACCATGACCCGCACCAATGGGACTGCGGCCTAATAGGAGAAATAAATGGTTTTTACACTGATTGGGTGGACACTTGAAATTATGCAGGTGCATACTCGGGTAGACACTTGGGAAATTGTAATTGAGATTCATGTTTGTAGATCCATTCATGTTGGTTGATGTATGCACTTATTCGTTGGATGTAATGTAAGGGGCTGCTGGGTAATTAATAAAATCTAACAAAAAAAATTCTTCTAGATTAAATATAGTCGAGGAGGAGAGGCTCTTAATTATGGAGTTATGAAGAATGTAAGAATATAAAAACAGCAAAAAGCAACACTATTGCTGCTATTGAGGCCAGAGAGGTCCTATGATGGATTTGTGGAAAATTACTTTGGTTTCTCAGCCAAGTCAAACAAAGTGAAATTAACTTATAGATTGAATATTATCTGAGTGTGATAAATAACAATAGTATTCTCAGTTTTACCAATTTCTTTGTCATTTTTTAAGCATTTTTTCCATTATTTTTCTTATATACAGCATGATTATAATAAAATCTTATCCCACCAACAACCGTAACCTGTTGCACCATTGCAAATTTACAGTAGTCCCATGGCATAACAAAGAATATGAGTTTAAGAACATTTGTTTATTCATTTTGTTCTGCCGCAAAGCGGCTTTTTTTATTGAATTTAGCAAGTTTCAGACTGTGCGCCTAACTATGGACAAGTGCGCCCATTTTGGTGCACCCAGTCAAAAAATCCCAAATCGAGCCCTGCAAGGTGCTCTTTTGCATATTTCAAGCAGGCCTCCTGGTGGACCTTTTTGAGAAATGGCTTTTTTGCCACCCTTCCATACAGGACAGGGGCCTCATTTATCATTGTGGATACACCTTTTTTTACAGCCTTTTCCTCCCGCTTTGAGTGTACGCACTTTTCTCTGCCAAATTTGGGATCTATCAAACCCAAACCTGACGGGAAAAAGTGCGGACATGTACACCCATTTTGACCATGGCGTACCTCGATTTACATCCCTTTTGAAGAACAGGAGGAATTGGCGACGCAGATGCTGAGTCAGAGAATTGCAGTGTGCGAGGGAGAGAGGAGCGCGGATTATAGCCTATTTAAAAGAACAATCAAAGCCACAGCAATATTTGGTTTTCCTAATGTAATTGGAGCCATTGACTGAACTCACATCATGATTAGGGCACCATCGGTGAATGAATTCGTATATGTGAATCGCAAAAATGTGCATACAACCAATACCCAAATCATATGTAACGCCGCTATACTCATAACGAATGTAGTGGCACGGTGGCCTGGCTCTACACATGATTCATTCATCCTGACGCACAGCAGTGTGGGGGCGAGACTGGGGGCAGGGGCTGCGCGTGACGGCTGGCTTCTTGGTGAGTGCATGTAGGCTACACAGTATACTCATTCATTGAAAGCTGCTGCTTATAATCATCAATTCAAGGCTGATACTCACCCCATCGTTGTGACTTACAGGTGATAGTGGCTACTTCCTGAGGGAATGGCTATTAGTTCCCATCCCGAACCCACAGGGTGACCAGGAAACCCAGTATAATGAGGTCCATGCCCGTGCGCCGAGTCGTGGAGCGCGCCATCGGGCTCCTAAAAGGCTGTTGGCGCTGCCTGGATGCGTCGGGTGGTAGGCTCCTCAATTACCCGAAAAAGGTCTGCAGGATCATCTGGGCCTGTGCCATCCTGCACAATGTGGCAGTGAGGCGTGGGGTTGTGCTGCCGCCGGGCCTCCCTCCACCCCAGCATGTGGACCCGGACCCACAGCCCCCTCCCCGTCATGAGGGTTTTCAACGGGGACTAAGGACATGAGCTGCGGTGATGCAGCGGTTGTAAAGCCGCCCCCCACCTCTCACCCCTCATGTTGAGCTAAAGAATGTGTGTATATAGCCTACGAGTTTCTCAGTTTCAGTCTTGCAAAGTTGTGTTTAGTTTTCAGTATTGCAAGAACCTCATATTTCATTTCTCGTACGTTTGATTTCCACAAGTTGAGACAGAAATAAATTCATGTATATCAAACATGACATTGTAATTTTTGTCCCTCTACACAACTGAAACAAAACACACACCTCCTGCATTTGACAAAAGATTCGACAAGAAGGTTTATTTATTTATTTATTTATTTATTTATTGCCTCTGTAAGACTTGTGACCGCAGCACTCGGCAGTTTTACGCTTGTTGGTGAGGCCTGGGCTGTGGCTGATTAGATGAGATTTTTTTAATTTCCGGAAGGAAATTGTTTGGTCCAACATTATTTGTTCATTTCTGTTGTGATTCTCTACGTGTTCTTAGTTATATGTTCTTGTTCCAAAATAAACCACAAGACGAAGTGATCAGACAGAATTAGTGCAAATACCTGCCGAAGAGGACTTTTTTCCTCGCCTGCACCTCATTAACAAGAACGTGTATCTCACTCTCAGAAGTTTCGCTTGTTTCTGCGTTTCCCATCCATGCTGCGCCGTCTTCCACTGACGTCACTCCACAAATCCCCAGAGCGCACATGGCTACTTTATATGCAGGTTGTTATGGCCCCCAATTTGTTATGGCCCCAATTTGTTATGGCGTCACGGACAGCAAGGGATGACAGACAAAATTTTTCAACTTCAACAGATTTAATAAAGCAAACACTTGGAACTACTCTACAATCTACCCTACTGACCAAGATTGAAAAGAAAATAAAAAAAGAGATATTTACAGTTCCCTGTAATGGAGATGGGCTGCTCTGTTGTGATGTCCTGGGACAGGAAAATGCTCCAACACAGGCAAAAATCCACAAAAAGCTCTTGAAAAGAGTGACAGGTCTGGTCAAATGTATCCTTCTTGCAATTTCTCCTACTACTCTACTCTCTCAATTTTTCTCCTTATATACTCTTGTCCAGCCCCTCCCATTTCTGGGACTTTTCCCTCTGGGCATGCCCTGGACATGCCCAACCTAGCTTCAGACTGGGCTTCACAAAAAAAAGTCAATACTGCCATCTAGTGGCTATTTACCACATTACACCTCCATTCCAAAGGGAAAATTTTGACTCAGTAAAAGGCAAAATTTTTCTTTTCAATACAAAAATGGTTAAGTTGACACTTGTATATACATACATATAATACAATATGTTAATAAACACGTGATATATATACACATATTCAAACACGGATAAGCAATCAGCAATTACATTGTCAGTACCCTTTACATGCTTGATTTCCAAGTCAAACTCCTGCAAAATCAAACTCCAATTCAACAATCTCCGATTTTTGTTTTTCATCTTACTCAAAAACATTAACGGATTGTGGTCAGTATATACAATCATTGGCTTTTGCCCGCACAAACATAGACCTCAAAGTGTTGTAAGGATAGAACCAGAGCCAACAGCTCCTTCTCAATTGTGGAATAGTTCTTTTGGTGGCGATTGAACTTCCTGGAGAAGTATGCCACGGGATGCTCAATGTCATCAGAGTCACTTCTCTGTAGGAGCACAGATCCACAAGCTTGGTCGCTAGCATCGACCGCTATGGAGAACGGTTTGTTGAAGTCAGGAGATTTGAGTACGGGGAAGTGACACAGCAGAGACTTCAGGCGATCGAAGGCTCTTTGGCATGCTTCATTCCAAGTGAACTTCACGCCTTTCTTCAGTTGGTTGGTGAGACTGAGAGCAATCTCAGCAAAGTTCTTGCAGAACTTGCGGTAGTACCCAATCATTCCAAGGAAGCGGCGCAAAGCTTTTTAGTTGTCAGGAACTGGACAGTCCATGATGGCTTGGACTTTAGCATTTATGGGTGCCACCTTACCCTGGCCTATGACGTAGCCAAGATACGTGACAGTTGCACAACCAAAATCACTCTTGTTCAGGTTAACAGTCAGGTTAGCCTGGGTCAAGCGCTGGAACAACGTCTCTACATCTTTCAGATGTTCTTCCCAGGAGTCACTCCATGTGATCAGGTCGTCGATGTACACACTCGTGTGTGGCAATCCGGCGATTGTAGACTGTATCATCCTTTGGAACGTGGCTGGGGCATTCTTCATGCCAACGGGTAGGACTTCATACTGGTATAACCCAGATGGTGTGGCAAAAGCAGAGATGCTCTTGGCCCTCTCAGTTAAAGGCACACACCAATAACCCTTCCATAAATCAATCTTGGTCAGAAACTTTGCTTGCCCTACTCTGTCGATACAATCATCAATCCTAGGTATTGGAAACACATCAGTTCTAGTTACAGCATTGACTTTGCGATAATCTGTACAGAATCTAGTACTTCCATCAGGTTTTGGAACTAGAACACAGGGTGAACTCCAATCGGAGTTAGAGGGTCTGATAATATCATGTTCTAACATGTACTCAACCTCTTTCCCAGCAATCTTTCTCTTTTCAGGATTCATCCGGTACGGATGCTGTTTTATTGGTTTGGCATCACCAACATCTACATCATGAGAGGCTATAGAAACTCTCTTTGAAACATCAGTAAATAGATCTTTATATTTCTTGATCAACCTCTCAAACTGATCTTTCTGTGAGGGTTCTAAGTGCTGGAGTTTTACATCAAGATTTTGCAACACTTCAGAATTTGACAATTTACATGAAAGAACTTCAGCTTTAATTCTAGGTTCATCATCTTGAAACTCCCCCTCATCTTCACAAGTCTCGGCCATAGGAGGATCTGAAGTGACAGCTGCAACCCTAGCATTCCTATCATGATAAGGCTTCAGCATGTTAATGTGACACAACTGTTTTGGCTTTCTCCTATCTGGAGTCTTCACAATGTAATTGAGATCATTGAGTTTTGTCAGAATTTCATAAGGACCATGAAATCTAGCCTGCAATGGATTGGATTGCAAGGGAAACAACACAAGGACCTTGTCTCCTGGTTTAAACTCACGGCTTCTAGCCTTATGATCATACCAAGTTTTCATTTTTCCCTGACTTGATTTCAAGTTCTCTTTGGCTAGGTCACAAGCTGCACGCAGTCTTTCCTTGAACTTGCTAACATAGTCTAACAGACTGATATGCGGCTCTTTCTCTTGCCATTGTTCACTCAACAATAGCAAAGGTCCTCTCACTTCATGGCCAAACACTAGCTCAAACGGATTGAATCCAGTAGACTCCTGCACTGCTTCTCTAGCTGCAAACAACAGCAGATGAACACCTTCATCCCAGTCTTTCTCATGGTCATAACAATAAGTCCTCATCATTGTCTTGAGAGTGGAATGAAACCGCTCTAAGGCACCCTGACTCTCTGGATGATAGGCACTGGAAAGAATCTGCTTCGCACCTAGTTCATACACAACCTGCTGAAACAATCCGGAAGTGAAATTGCTACCTTGATCTGACTGAATTTCCCTGGGAAGGCCAAACAACGTGAAGAACTTCATCAAAGCCTTCGAGATTGCAGTTGCCTTGATGTTGCATAGAGGTATGGCTTCAGGGAATCTGGTAGATGCACACATGATTGTCAACAAGTACTGATTTCCAGATCTAGTCTTGGGTAATGGACTAACACAATCAACAATGACCTTGGAGAAGGGCTCCCCAAATGCTGGGATGGGCTGCAATGGAGCTACAGGTGGGTCTAACTGGTGTTTTCCAACTACCTGACAAGTGTGACAGGTTTTGCAAAAGTTGGAAACATCTTTCCGAAGTCCAGGCCAGAAGAAGTGTTTCATGATCTTGTCAACAGTCTTGTTATCACTAAGATGACCTCCTAAAGGCAAACTATGAGCCATTGTTAAGATCTCATTCCTGTAGACCTTCGGAACAACAATTTGCTTGACCACTGCCCAATCTGCATTGGTAGGGATATCAGGAGGGCGCCACTTCCGCATCAACACTCCATCCTTGAGATAATACCCAACTGGAACTGCGTCTATTTCTTCATCAGGAAGGGCTCTCTTTTTTAGTACACAAATTTCAGGATCATTAGTTTGCTCCTGAATCAACCGCTTTCTGGACAGAGACAAGTCTCCAGACACATCAGAATCACCAGACCCATCTGGCTGGCTGAATAGAGAACTGATAAAAGTGTCTGATAAGTCCTCAAACGGAGAAACCATAGTAGGCTGAACAGAGTCATGAGGCGAACCACCTGAGTCATGACTATTCAAGGTGCTGGACGGCACCACATCATCTTCTTCTTGAGCCTTCTTGGCCATAGAACGAGTCACTGCACAGGAAGGATACAGAGATGGGTCTTCATCGCCATCTTCAGTGCTCGGCTGTGAAGTAAGATGAACAGGGGAACTACATTGCCCCCAGCCAGGTCATTGCCTAGCAACAGAGAAACACCCTTGATAGGTAGACTTGACATAAGTCCCACCTTTACCTGTCCTGTAACTAAATCTGACTTCAAGAATACAGAGCGCAGGGTACAGATACAGTCCTCCTTCAATACCTTGTACAAGTATGAAATCCCCAGAAGCGGTCTCATCACGTAACTCCAAGGAGTCCATCAACAAAAGTGACTGAGAAGCTCCGGTATCCCTTAGGATATATATGGGGACAGGAGGAGAATGCTCATTCAGAGCCACAAATCCCTCTGACACAAATGGAAGAAATTCCTCCCTCACAAAGTCAGCAGTATCAGGCTTCTTAGCCTCACAAGGAGCAGGCAATTTAGCAGATCGGTCATCTACTACAAGGGTTTCTATCCTTGTCTTCACAAAGGCATTGGGTTTGGTATCCTTTTCTTGTTCTTTCTTAGCTTTAAGGAACCAACAGTTAGTTGTAACGACCAGATTTCTTGCAATAATTGCAAACTAGACCACTTTTGTCACTGTCAGCTTTCACACTTTGATCAGACCTTTTACTGGATTTCTGAGCACCATCACCAGATTTGTCTTTGTCTTTGGGTGAGGAATCTTGGGTATCACCGTTACCTTTCTTCTGAAATTGGGACCATATTTTGTTACTGCTAGACTGAAATTTGGACTTATGTGTGAGAACATATTCGTCTGCAAACTTGGCAGCTGATTGCAAATTCAGTGCTTGCTTCTCATTAAGGTAGGTCTTAATATCATCCTTGACACAGTTCTTGAATTCTTCAACTAACACCATCTCTTATAGTGAGTTGAAATCATCCTTGACCTCCATAGAAGTACACCAGCGCTCAAAGCAAACCTTCTTCTCGTTAGCAAATTCAACATAAGTCTGATTGTCAGATTTCTTCAGACCTCTGAATTTCTGTCGGTAAGCCTCTGGAACCAACTCATAAGCTGTCAAAATAACCTTTTGACAACCTCATAATCAGAGGAATCATCTGCAGACAAAAACCGAATAGGCTTGTTGAGCTTTACCCTTGAGGACAGTTTGCAACATCAGAGGCCAGTGTTCCTTTGGCCACTGACAACTCTTAGCTACCTTCTCGAAGCACTGGAATTACTTATCAACCTCCTTCTCTGAAAATGGAGGCACCAGCTTTACCTCCTGGCTAGCCCGAAATTTGTTTTCGGCTTCTATTTTAAGTTTTAGCTGCTCCATTTGGAGCCTTTCTTCTCTGTCTAATTTTTCTAAATCGAAATTTCTCTGTCTCTGTCTCTCTCTTTCTGCTCTTTCCTCTTCTCTTGCTAATTTTTCTAACTCAAACTGCCTTTCTTTCTCTCTTTCGCTCTCTCGAACTCTCTGTTTTTCTTTTTCCTCAATTTATTTTCTCTTTCTTTTCTCGAAATTTGTTTTTTTCTTTTCCTCAATTTCTTTTTCTCTTTCTCTCTCTCGAACTCTCTTTGTCTTTCTTTTCTTTTTCTAGCATTTTTAATTTAAGTTCCAATTCTACATTTGGATTTTTGAAACTGTTCCAGATCTCTCTTTGCAAACACATTTTCATCAATGTAATATTCAACAATCTCTTTCTTCTTGGCTGGTTTTACATCTGTCAGCTCTAACTGTCAGCATATTTTAGCAGTTCTGTCTTTTTAAAAGCAAAAACCTTTTTTGGTGATGCCAAAAATCATCCATTGCTGTTCTGCCAATATATATCTAGGAAAATTCAAAAACAATTTCACTATTTGGATTTTTCCACTTCAAGACAATGGTCTATCCGGAAGCCCCCAATTTGTTTGGCCCCAGATCTCCGGACAGCAAATGACAGACAAAATTTTTTTCAATGTAATATTCAACAATCTACTCTACAATCTACCCTACTGACCAAGATTGAAAAAAATAAAAAAGAGATATTTACAGTTCCTTAATGGAGATGGTCTGCTCTGTTGTGATGTCCTGGGACAGGAAAATGCTCCAATACAGGCAAAGTTCTGTCTTTTGAAAAGAGTGACAGGTCTGGTCAAATGTATCCTTACAATTTGGTCCTATGCCTCTCTCAATTTTTTCCATTGCTGTTGATCTGGGCTGGGCAATATATATGCCCAACCTAGCTTCAGAAAATTCAAAAAAAATTACTGCCATCTATTGGAAATTTTTGCTCATTTGCATTGACCATAAATTGTGTCCAGCGTTTAGAGGGCAATGGTCTATCCCGTGTTCATGCCCCCAATTTTTATGGTGTGATTTGTTATGGCGCGGAGACGGACAGCAAGGGATGATCTGAAAGACAAAAATTTTTCAACTCAACATTTTTAATAAAAATTTAGTAGCACTTATACCCTTTTTTGATAAATGGGCCCTGATGTGATGCAAAATCTTTGATATAGTTGAATGATGCACAAGTTTCCCTTATTGGCCATAAAATCCTGGGCTCCTTCAATGCTGAAATGATGGACTCTTGGTAGCCTCTCTGAAAAGTTGTCTTCTCTCAGGCGGTCATCCAGTTTAGAGAGTGACGCCCTGATTTTGGCAGACTGTGAGAGGGGCCATGCACTCTTTCATTTTTTATTTAGGGTTTTTAACAGTGCTCCAAGGTATCTTGGGCATGCCCTGGACATCTTCTCATATCCCTCATCTGACTGGGCTTCCTTTCCAAAACTTTGTCATGGACTGCCATCTAGACCTTTGGCCCATGCTTCTGCCTTTCAAGGTGCTCATTTGCATGCTGAGGGACTGTGGTAAACAGCTGTTTTTATTCTGGTTTTCAGTGAGACTGCTCTTGCATACTGAGAGACCATGGTAAACAGTTGTTTTTATTCTACCTTTCAGTGACACTGCAAGTTTGTGTGACTAAGGGACCATGGTAAACAGCTGTTTTTATTCTGCCTTTCAGTGACACTGCTCTTGCATACTGAGGTACGTAAACAGCTGTTTTATTCTGTCTTTCAGTGACACTGCTCTTGCATACTAAGGGACCATGGTAGAACTTGTTTTTTTCTGCCTTTCAGTGAAGACTGCTCTTGCATACTGAGGACCATGGTAAACAGCTGTTTTTTTCTCCGGTCATCCAGTTTCAGTGACACTGCTTTTGCATACTGTGAGAGGGTACCATGGTGAACAGCCATTTTTTGATTCTGCCTTTTAACACTGCTCTTGCATCTTAAAGGACCGTGGAAATCTTCTCATATTTTTTATCTGCCTTTCCTTGACACTGCTCTTGCATACTGAGGGACCATGGTAAACAGCTGTTTTTATTCTGCCTTTCAGTGAGATTGCTCTTGCATACTGAGGGACCGTGGTAAACAGCTGTTTTTATTCTGCCTTTCAGTGACACTCTTGCATACTGAGAGACCATGGTAAACAGTTGTTTTTATTCTACCTTTCAGTGACACTGCTCTTGCATACTAAGGGACCATGGTAAACAGCTGTTTTTATTCTGCCTTTCAGTGAGACTGCTCTTGCATACTGAGGGACCATGGTAAACAGCTGTTTTTATTCTGCCTTTCAGTGACACTGCTCTTGCATACTGAGGTACCATGGTGAACAGCTGTTTTTATTCTGTCTTTCAGTGACACTGCTCTTGCATACTAAGGGACCATGGTGAACAGCTGTTTTTATTCTGCCTTTCAGTGAGACTGCTCTTGCATACTGAGGTACCATGGTAAACAGATGTTTTTATTCTGCCTTTCAGTGACACTGCTCTTGCATACTGAGGGACCATGGTAAACAGCTGTTTTTATTCTGCCTTTCAGTGACACTGCTCTTGCATACTAAGGGACCATGGTAAACAGATGTTTTTATTCTGCCTTTCAGTGACACTGCTCTTGCATACTGAGGGACCATGGTAAACAGATGTTTTTATTCTGCCTTTCAGTGACACTGCTCTTCCATACTGAGGGACCATGGTAAACAGCTGCTTTTATTCTGCCTTTCAGTGAGACTGCTCTTGCATACTAAGGGACCGTGGTAAACAGCCGTTTTTATTCATGTCTTCAAGTTAATTGCTGTGATTCCACACAGATGTGGGGCAATTAGCTATTGATTGATCTTGAAGGCAATTTTTCAATTCCTGAGATAGTTATTGGGATGATTCAGTTAGGGGGGTGGATGCTTATCAAACCAATTTATTGCAATTGTTCATTTTTAATTAATGTTAAAACAACTTTTTAATTGGTTTATCACAGTGAAAAGGTTAAGTACTGTATGTAGATTTGTAGGAAAAACACAAAGATTAATTGCACTTTAATGACAGGCTATATGTCAAGTAAATCTGAAGAAATGTTCAGGGGGTGTATTCATTTTCCATCCACTGTACCTCACATGACACTAGATCAGCCAATAGAAAAAATTCAATTGCAATAGCAGCATTTCAATCAGTGGAGGGCGAAAATGTAAACCCTTGACCTTGAATCCATCAGCATTACGTCAAAATATTGAAAACGTAAATGTAATTGAAAGCTTTAAAAAAGTGGTTTGGGGGTTTTGTTTCTTTTTACGTGTGAATGAATCACACAGAGTCACAAAGACTTGATCATTAAATGTGGAGAAACATGAATTCATGATGCATCCAGCAATAATTAATGCACAAGATCATCAAGTCATTCATCAGTTCAGCATTACTAAAGCAAATGATTTGTCCCCTTATTGTAAAGTGTGATTACAGAGGTTTTCTCCTGGAGATCATAAACACCATGTTCCCGCTGTAATGTAATGCTTTTTTCACAGGTATAGTACACATGGACCTTAACTGTGACTCTCCCCTTTCCCTTAAATTCACAACTGAGAGGTTAACAGGCCGACAGGAAATATGTGCTACGCCGATGCCAACAGGGGCTCAGCTTTAGATCAAGGGGATTTACCATCTTGTAAGTTATCAACTCAACCCCAATACGCCTGACTCTACTCATCAGCAGCTGTGTGAGATCTCACACCTTTGATTGTGTTCTCCTCTCTAACAACAGGCATGAAAACATACAGGACAATAGATCTCCTGCAACAGATGCCAGGATTTAGTGAAGTCTATGCAGTGAAAGTAAAGAAAATTACCTGTTAACTCCAACTTTCTTATTGCCAAACATTTAAATGAAAGTAAAAACATCATGAATGTACCTAATATTATCTGCAGAAATACATTTACTGTAACTGAGTGCTCAGTTTCTTTTCTTTGTGAGGATGAAAGAGACTGGTTTGAGTCTGCTTTGATGAACCTTGTGTTTTCATGTGTAAGACCTTACACCAGGTTACAGTCTCACTTGTGCTCCAGCTGGCTGACTGCATTGCGTCACTTGTTTGTCTGGGATGCACTTCTTGGATTGCATCACTGGCAAATAATATATTGTTAGAGCAGGGATAGGGGGGCAGTCATCTACCCCGCCTTTTAGCCCCTCCTCTGTTTTTCTGCATAGCTGTTTGTCACAAATCAAACCCGCGCCCCAAATCTAACCCCCATTAACGCAAAACTTTTGGCACACCCACCCATCCTCAAATATAATCCTGTGGTGACAGGGTATTGTGCTATTGCTCCCTCACTGGATTTGTGATTGGCTAGAGGCTGCACTGCTTGCATACCACACAAATTTATACATTTACATGAACTGGAACTATATTGAATAAAAACATAACCCTCCTGGACACAGGTGATCAGGATACAGTTGCCCACTGGCCTGTCTGACCTTAAGGAGTGTATGCTGAGCCTCTGCAGTTTCTCAGGTGAGTTACTTTTTCTTTCTTTCAAGCTGATGAACCACTCTTTCATTTCTTAAGCTGTGCTTGAGTGAGAGCCTGTTGCAGACTGTAATACAGTAAACCCAAAGGGCAAACCTAGTCTTCTGGGAACACTGTCTCCAATCTCGGGAAGCAGCTGTGCAGTTTCTAAGAGTAAAGAGTGGTTGCTCAGAGGAGAGGTAGTTTTTCCAGCATGGAGGCCGTCTTCCCAGAAAAAAATTATCCCTCACTGCCACAATACTACAAAATTCTGCAAGGCTCCCTTCACATGATTAATTTATTTATCAATAGAGCGAGGGTGATTTTGTGCAAATTTGCCATCATAAGAGTGTTGTCATCGGTATTTTTTGCAGTAAATGTGTTATGAAGAGGATTACTTTGGAGAAAAGAATGATGTAAAATAATGCAGGAATCAGCATAAATATAAGAACATAATTTAGCCTTGCAGTCAGGTTAAGTGGCGAGGACCATTGCTCTGTTCAGTTAGGCTTGACCATTTAACTTATATTCACTCTTTTTTTCTCAAGCCATCAACCCTCAGACCTGCTTGGTAAATAACAGCCAAAATGAACAGCTCTGCCATCAACTCCATCCCACAGTTCAACCACTCCTCTTCAGGATCCGGTCTCTTGAGCTTGTATGTAGGATGTAGATTACCATATTATGCGTTTGTGATTGACTATATTGTCCTTGTTATCAATGTTTTTATGGGCTACCCTGCCAATATCATGGTAATTTGGCTGGTGGCCAGAAAGGAGATCGACTCTTCCACCTCCGATGTCTTCTTTGTAAACCTGGCCATTGTAGATGCCATCTACTCCCTGATTATGCCCCTGAACAACCTTAGCATCACATTTTTTGTTCAGGGAATCAATTTATATTTTGTGAACGTAATTTTTGGGATAAAAGACACATCCCCTCTCTTCCTCACCTGCATTTGTCTGGACCGCTACGTGGCCGTGGTCCACCCCATTGTGTTCACCCACATCAAGGATATCAAGACCAGAGTGGCCATTTCCATGCTTGTTTGGCTATTCATGATAGCCTATGGCTTCATGAGGGGGAAATATTACTCAGGTATCGTCATTACTGGAATGATGCTGACCATCAGCATAATCATGGTTTTCTGCAACATTTCTATCATGTGGAGTCTGAGGAAGTCAGTCTTGGGCAAGGAGAAGATTAGCCCCATGAAAAAGAAAGCCCAAAGAACAGTGCTAATCACTCTGGCCATCATCGTGTATCATTACCTGCCAATAGCTGCTACCACGCCCCTCTTCTATCTCATTGAGTTCAAAACCATCTGCGTCATTCAATTTATGGCCTACAGTATCATGGAACTCAGTTGCAGTATTGAACCCCTACTCTGCATCTCCAAGGTTAAGCAGCTACCATGCCTTAATAACTTGCCCTGCATTTGCTGCCGAAGCCCTTCCGCTGAGCCACATCATGTAAGCACATGAGATGTATGCTTGTGATTGTTAATGGAGCAATATGTAAGTTTGTGGCCAAAACTGGTAGTGCAATCACATTCAAAATAGTGCAGAGCGCAGAATCCCCTCCTCCTCTCCCCCAGACGAGAGGTTGCCAGCTAGGTTGCCGGATCCAGCAAGAATGTCTATTACACGGAGCTACCATGGCTACGTTTCAATATCACCAATGATTTGCTCTGACAGGGTTGTGTTCAGTTCAGTTCAGTTCAGTTCAGTTCAGAAAAGATCGAGACTAACGACTAACTAACTTTAGCAATGGTCATATTGGTCAACTTGCTCCTCACTATTCTGTGTGGATAGCCCACTAAAGTCCATACTGTAATATGCGTAAAGAATGAATGAGGACTCATTTGACCGATGTACTGTCTCAATTACATTTCATATTGCCATAATGGCTGTGCTAATGTTGGAACGGTTTCCACAGCGTCTCAGCATAATGCCAAAGAAACGAACTAATAATGCATTGCTAATGTTAGCAATGGAGAGCCACGGTTACCTTTATTTCTCAAACAATTTGTTACCTAGTCAATTCGATGACCCACCTGCATACGCGCTAACATACCATGAACGAACATACATAACGTTATTCGACTGTTGAGAATATTTGAAATGTCCGTGCCTACATTAAATAGAATTAAGTTAGCAAACTTAGCTGAATCTTACGTGCTCAGGAGAAAATTAGCAACTTCGGCGTCGGTCTTCAAATTCTTCTCTGCTTTCAGCCATCTCCATCTTTCAAAGGCATGTCCTATGCAGATCCTTGTTTTGTTTCTTACTTTGTCACGACGTATTTCGGAATCATAACAAGGCCTTTTAGGTTCAGTAACGTCAGACATTTGTGCTCCGAAACGCTGGTAGCTGCAGCTCAGTGCTAACTGGCAACCTGGATGCCGAAATGCTACTGACTTCGGGATTGGGAGATAGGTGGAGGGCGGCGTAACAGGCCAAAACACAAAATGACAACATAAACATTAGTTGTGGGCTGCAACTTCACTTTTGTAATGAGAATATTCTGGCTGGACAACTGTTGTCAGTGATATAAGTATTTGAAATTAACATCATTCCTTAATGTCTGGTGATATATCAGGGCCATTTCATGATTAATCAACATACATTTCTTACATATTGCTCCTTCAAACTGCATTTTCGTTCTACGTAAGGTTGAGAAAATGAGTTCACGAAACAAAGACAAAACGTGAAGTCAGTTATAGGCAAGTACAACCCCAATTCCGAAATAGTTGGGACGAAGTGGCTTAGACCGCATAACTGCTAAACATCTAAAGTATGCTAGTCCAAGGTTAGCCCCTCTTTTGGCAGTCTGCTTTACAGGTTTCATGACTCATGGATTATTACCTGACTCAATGCTGTCTGTATTATTGGTTCCTGTTGTTAAAGATAAGGCCGCTAAGTTGTGCAGCATAGATAACTACAGGCCTATAGCATTAGCCAGCATCCTGTCTAAAGTTTTGGAGAAAATCTTGTTGGAGAGGCTACATGACTTTAACTGCTCTGATCATCAGTTTGGTTTGAAAGCAAATCATGGCACAGACCTGTGCATACATGCACTTAAAGAAATTGTTAACATGTATAGGCGTCAGAACTCAACAGTTTTTATGTGTTTTATTGATGCATCCAAGGCATTTGAGTAAATCATAAAAAGTTATTTGAGAAAATGATTGATAAAGGAGTGCCCAAATATATTGTTAGACTTTTGTCCTACTGGTATGCCAACCAGACTATGCAGGTAAAGTGGGGGCATAGTCTTTCCACTCCATTTGGTGTGGGTAATGGTGTAAGACAGGGAGGAATTCTGTCCCCTGCTCTTTTTAATTTGTATGTGGATGACTTGTCCATACACTTGACATCCTGTAAATCTGGATGCATTATTGGTAACATATTAGTTAATCATTTGATATATACTGATTACCTTGTTGTTTTTAGTCCCAGTAGTGCTGGGCTTCAGCAGTTGCTGTCTATGTGCTCTGTATATGGTGTTGAACATGATATTAAATATAATGCTAAAAAGAGCTCAGTCTTGATTTTCCATACAAAAGAGGATCAGATGTTGAACTTTCCTGTCTTTAAACTGTGTAACAGTAATCTTGAGGTCTCTAGTAAAGTTAAATACCTTGGACATTTGATCACAGATAAAATGATGGATGATGATGATGTCTACAGACAATGATGCAAAATTTATGCACAAGCAAACATTCTTGTTGTAGGTTTGGTTTCTGTTCAGATACTGTGAAGTTGTCTCTGTTTAAAGCATATTGTACACATCTGTATGCTGCACACATAACATAACATGAATGGCGAGAACAGGCCGTTCAGCCCAACTAGGCTCGCCAGTTTCTTTATACTATTGTAAATATATCACTTCAGATACTCAATGACTCAGTGGTATCTAGCTTTAAGTCAAGTCTGCTCTTGAAAACTCCCAAGGTCTCTGCCTCAACAATATGGTCAGGCAAGCTATTCCACATCGAAATTACTCTTTGGGTAAAGAAATATTTCCTAATATCAGTGCTAAATTTACCCTTGGTCAACTTCCATTTGTGACCCTGAGTTCTACTAACAACACTTGGTCGAAGGAATCCTACATAATTCACTTTGTTAATCCCTTTAACATATTTAAAGACCTCAATCAGATGGACGAACTATAAGAATTCAAGTATGCAGAGGCTACAAGTAGCCTATGATGATGCACTGAGATTATTACTGAAAAGACCAAGGTGGTGCAGTGCAAGTGAGATGTTTGTAAGTGCAGGACTTAATACTCTACATGCTGTATTAAGAAATCTTGTATATAAATTTATGTGTCGACTTAATTCCACTGGGAATTGAATCATTTTGGCCTTGACTGACATCAAATATAGTGCTGTTAAATACATGTCACCACTATGGAAACACTGGTACAGATGTCTGTTTTTAGTGTAATCCAAATTTTAATGCTTTTTATACTGAATCTGATTTATTAACTTTTATCGTGCCTTTATGGAAACGTGTATGTATTTTTTGTCCTGTTTTATGTGTTGTTTTGTACTGTTTTATTCTCTGGACCTAGAGTCGGTAATAAAGTTTTGAATTGAATTGAATTGAAGTGTAAATTGTGAATAAAATCAAAATGCAATGACTTTCAGATCACATGAGCCAGTATGTTATTTACAATAGAACATAGATAACATTTCAAATGTTCAAACTGAGACATTTTACATTTTTATCCACAAAAAGAGCTTATTTCAAATTTTTTGGCTGCAACAGGTCTCAAAAAAGTTGGGACACAGGCGAAAAAGGGCTGATAAACAAATTAATATATAAGAGAATCAGCTGAAAGAACATTGGGCAAGTAAATAAGAGCCATTGTCTGTAAAGTTCAGGCAGGTTCAGGCAGGTGGTGATAGTCACCTTCTTCAATTTTGCTGAAACTTTGGTGGTTTTATGTCCCTACTGTAGCCCCTCGGGGTTTGCTCAAGGGGGTAGGGGCTGGGCCGTCGCTGAAAACCAGACACTTGGAGTCAGTAATACCCAGAATCACAGGTTTTATTAAGGCCTATCTTTGCCTCTGGTTGGGGGTTGGGGGAAAACGGGATAAAGAAGAGGGCCGTTCTGGCAAAATCAAACTAAGGTTCCTCCCGGTTCGGGGTATTAGGTCGGGGGTCTCCTTTTCCCTTCTCCCCCAAGTTGCCTCTGTGGGGGGAGAGAGAGAGAGGAACAGGAAGTTAGGTGAGGGTTGCTGAGGTGCAATGCTCACGTCTCTGGGGGGGCTCCAGGCACTCCTGGGGCCAGAGTCAGCTTGGAACAGGCGGCTGTCGTGGTTGCCGTGGCTGCCTGTCCAGGCCAGCGCCCTTTCCTCTCAGTCCTGCCCAAGCCGAGTTTGTCCACTTTACCGCCAAGCTCAGGTTGCTCCTTCTCCTCCAGCTCAGGCACGCATTCTGTCTTCTGGGGCAGTGACTGCGCCTTAAATTCTTTCCTGGCTCATCAGAGGGAAAAAGGTACAGGTGCGTCAGTCACATTCCACTCACGTGCCCTGTCCAAGGTGCTGAAGGTCAGGTAGAGTGGTCTAGCCTGACAGGGAGAGCTGCCGGTCTCCAGGGTGCTGAACGGCCCGTCACTTCCCTGGGGAAATATATGCCTTCCCACACTTCCCCCAAGGGGTAGCGCTTGCGTGGTTGCGTGGGGCAGCCCCCTCCGGGGTTCCCCACCCAAGTGGCGCTGACTGTTGGGGCAGGGGCGCCACACTACCCTAACTAGAAAATTCCCCAATTTTTTTGGCCCTACCTCACCAGTTTGGGTTTTAGGGGTCAATCAAGTGCAAGCCGAAATAGGGCCTAAAATGCCAAATTACCAAAATTTGATTTTTGGGTCGCTCTTATTCAATACGCAAACTTTATTCCAAAGTAAAAGTTGGAAAATTGAATTATAGGGGGGATGGTCAGTGGAAAGAGTGATTTCTGGCCTGGGATCTTCGCGCAACATATAGGGGGCGCTCCAATATGGCCACAATCCATTTTTGTCACTAGTTTGCACCCCTTATACTCTGTGCGCGATCAGTGCCCCAGAACCTTCACACTGGTATGTAGTTAGACTATCTATTTGATATTTCAGCTGGACCAATCATGACCAATTTTGAGTGGATACTGCTTTACGCGTGTACCAGTACATCTGTTAGTAAAGCGCCACCTATTATGGACAGTAGTCCTTATCCCAAGAATTGGCCTTTTATAGATTAAAAGGGTGACCTCTATTCTTCATTATGCAACAAACCTTTGCCCTGTCAATCGACTGTGCACGCCAACAGGTGGTGCTGAAATTCGCCAAATTTGAGCATTTTGCCATGCTCGGCGCCACCTGTTGGTGTGCGCATACATTATCCCAACTTTTTCTCAACTCACATAGATAGTCTAACTACATACCAGTGTGGTGCAGCTGTAAAAGTTCTGGAGCACTGATCGCGCACAGAGTATAACGGGTGCAAACTAGTGACAAAAATGGATTGTGGCCATATTGGAGCGCCCCCTATATGTTGCGCGAAGAAGATCCCAGGTCGAAAATCACTCTTTCCACTGACCATCCCCCCTATAATTCAATTTTCCAACTTTTACTTAGGGATAAAGTTCGTGCAGTGAATAAGAGCAACCCAAAATTCAAATTTTGGTAATTTGGCATTTTAGGCCCTATTTCGGCTTGCACTTGATTGACCCCTAAAACCCAAACAGGTGCAGGTAGGGCCAAAAAATTTAGGAATTTTCTAGTAGGGTAGGGACATAAAACCACCAAAGTTTCAGCAAAATTGAAGAAGGTGACTATCACCACCTGCCTGAACCTTACAGACAATGGCTCTTAAGTTAACTGGCATCAGGTGTGTAACTTTATTGGCTAAAAAAGGGATGTCTTTGAGAGGCTGAGTCTCTCAGAAGTAAAGATGGCCAGAGGCTCTCCAACCTGTGAAGGTTTGCATGAAAAAATTGTGGAATACTTTAGAAACAATGTTCCTCAATGTCAAATTGCAAAGGCTTTGAAGGACATCATCGACATCAGTGCATCATCGACAGTGCTTAACATCATCAAAAGATTCAGAGAAACTGGAAAAATCTCTGTGCGTAAGGGACAAGGCCGAAGACCTTTAATTTAATTTATTGAAGGAAAAGCCGCTTGAGGTGGATCTCCTCGTTTTCGAGGGGGATCCTTAGCATCTCAACAAGCAAACAGCAGTGATACAGACAGAAGCAAAACAGAGGTAAAACAAAAACGAGATAACAAAATCAACAGAGAAGTGATAGAGACAAAAACAAAACAAAAAACAAAAGGCACAAGTAAAGCATAGATTACACATGTACATCCGGCGGTATCAAGACCAGACAAAGTTCACACACTAAAAGCACGAGCATTGTGTTTTTAGATGATTAAGTAACTCTGTCTTAAGGATATGTAAAGTAGATATGGAGCGAAGGGAGTTTGGCAAGTTGTTCCAGTCTAACGGTGCTTTGAATTTAAAGCTCTTCGCTCAATGACTCTGGCGGTTCTAGGTACAATAAAGGAGGGATATTGTGTTTGTCTAAGTGAGTATGATGATGAGAACAGAACAAAGTATTGTTTAAGATAGGGTGGACAGGTCAGAAAAATGCATTTAAAGATGAACTGTAACCAGTGAAAGTGCTTTCTCGCGTTGGGGGGCAGCCAGTCAAGTGTCTTATACAGGATACAGTGATGGGTGCGATATGGGCATTGCAGGATGAACCTGCATAAGCTGTTAAAAGTGACATACAGAGGACTTAGGTTGGTATCAGAGGTATTTTGATAAACAATATCAGCACAATCTATAATTGGTAGTACTAGTTGCGTGATTATTCTTTTCCTTACTGGGAGGGTGAAACAGTTTGCTGACCGGTACAACTGACCTAGGTTGCAGTTAACTTTTTTAATTACAGAGTCAATGTGTGATTCCTTATCCAACCAGACACCCAGGTATTTAAAGGTGTCCATGTTTGTTAGTTGTGATCCATCAAGGCACTTAATAGTCAGCTCACTGCATGCATTGAGGTAATGTCTGGTCCCAAACACCATACAGCAGGATTTGGTTTTGTTTAGTAGCAGTGTGTTATTATTAAACCAGTTTTGGACTGAGACAAAGTCTGATTGCAGTGAGTTTTGTATATGCGATATGTCAGAGTGGGATGCATAGATTACCATGTCATCAGTGTATAAATGGGCGTGACAACTAGAGAGAATTTGTGGAAGGTCATTTATGAATATTGAGAAGAGTAATGGGCCCAAAGTGGAACCTTGTGGAACACCTTTTTCCATAACCAAGTAGTCTGATTGAGTACCATTTAGTGCAACACAATGATGTCTGTTATGTAAATAAGCATTACACCATAATTATGTAGGCCTCGATAATCCAATGGAATAGAGCTTATCAAGCAGTAGGTAGCAATCCACCATGTGAAAGGCCTTCGTCAGAGAGAGAAGTACAGTAGTGGTGGAGAAGCTTGGTCTGGAACCAGACTGAAATTGACACAGAATGTTGGATTCGTTAATGCACTGTAATAATTGGTTGAATATGAGTTTCTCAAAAATTTTAAGCACTGAACTAATAATGGAAATCAGCCTGTAGTTGTTGACATCTAGGGGATCACCACCTTTGTGCAGTGGGGTTATTTTGGCACATTTCCAGATGAAGGGGAGAGAACATGTAAATAAAGACATATTGACTAGATTAGCGCGAGGATACATTAATATATGAGAAGCAAGCTTGATAAACCTAGCCTCTATTCCATCAGGACCAGCGCCACCTTCCTTCAGTTCACAGATTACACGGTAAACTTCCATTGGTGAAATTTTGCGAGAGGAAAAAGAGCTCTCAGCATTAGTATTTGTAGGAGTGTGAGAAGAAGCATATGAGAAGTCAACAAATGAGGAGCTTCCAATGGTTGAGAAATGCTTATTGAGTGAGTTGGAGATGATTGAGGTATCATTACAATTTCATAATTAATTTTGATTGAGTTTGTGGAACCCTTAAGAGACCTGTTGAGAATATTGTTAATATGTTTCCAGAATTGTCTAGAATTTTGAAAATCCTGAGAGAGACAGTGCTTGTAATAATTAGATTTAGCTAACTTTGTTTTGGTCTTAGATAAATTCCTTAGAGATCTGTAGGATTCCCAGTCGATAGGGTCTCTTGTGGCTCTGTATTTTGCCCAGGCCCTGTCTCTCGTTTTAAAAAGATTAATTAGCTCAGGGTTAATCCAGGGTAAGTGATGACCTTTAACCCTAATTGTCTTCCATGGAGCATGTAAATCAACAATATTCATAAACTCAGTATACAAAAAGTTCCATGCATCCTCAGCATAAGGAATAAGTTCAAAGTGCTCCCAATTCATATTAAGTAGGCCTACATCCTGAATAAAACGATCAACATTGATGTTTCTGCATTGTCTCATTCTAATGTATTTTGGAGGAGACCTTGGTATTCTAATTTTCCAAACACAGAAAATTACACAATGATCGCTGAAGCAGTCAGATAAGACACCTGATTTAGTAATCCTGTCAGGTTTGGAAACCAGAATCCAGTCAAGAGGAGATGTCGACCTCTGCTCTATTCTAGTTGTCTCTGAGTTGGGTGAGATTGGCGCTGCCTAACAGAGTTCGGTCCTTAGTGGATGAGCAATCCAGCCAGTAGCTATTAAAATCACCTAAAATGATTAGCTCATTTCTGCAGTTAAGTGAGTTGATGGTAGCTATTATACTATTGGTAGACTCAGACGGGGCAGAGGGGGGCCTATAGATGTTACATATAATCAGTTGTTTGTTTTCATGTAGAGTGATCTTAATAAAAAAGACATTCAAAGTGAATGGGATCAACTTCCGGTGTTAGACGCTCAGAAACCAGGTGAGAGGCAACATAGGTAGCTACACCACCTGCTCTACTGGGTCAATCAGCTCTATATAATAGATAGTTGTCTCTGTGGATTTCATCATTATAAATGTTGCTGTGTAGCCATGTTTCTGAAAGTGTGATTATAGAGGGTCTATGATCAGCCACCCATGCTTTGAATAGATCCATTTTTGGAGCAAGGCTCCAAATATTAGCATGAATAATTTTTAAACCTTAAACATTATCCATATAAAGCAAATAGGGTGGATCTGGAGATTGAAAACTGTGGTTTAATGGATCCTTTAAAATAAGACAAATCAAAACTTAGTGTGATGGATGGTGTGTTGAGATGCCAAACACAGCGGCCGGAATAAAAGGAAGTCTCGCAGATTGAGAGAGAGACAAACAAATAAAAAAAGAGAGAGAGACTCGCGCTTCCAACGGACCGAGATCTCGTCCAAGTGCAAGGAAGCATAGCGAGCTCGACAGAACGAATTGAAAGGGAAAAAATTAACCACAAGAAGGGCCGTCTCCCGCGCTGAAGGCAGCTTGGGTAGCACAACAAAATGAGCAGCCATAGAAAAATGGTCAACCACGACCAGGATGACCGTGTTTGCGTCAGATACAGGCAGCCCTTCACGAAGTCAACGCATAATATCGTCCAAGGGGCCTAGGAACGGGCAAAGGTCGCAGCAGACCAGAGGGAGGGAGGAGGGAAGTCTTGTTCCTGGAGCATGTGCCACAAGCAGCAACAAATTCTCAATGTCTCTCATCATACCAGGCCACCAAAAACGTCGGGCCAGGAACTGCTTTTGGTCGATGGGCCCCGGTGCCCAGCCAAGTGGGAAGAATGTCCCCACTGGAGGACCTGTGGCCTAACTGTAGGCGTGGACAAACAAACAGCCAGGAGGCTCCTCCCCAGGACCAGGATCAGTCTTCAAAGCCTCCTGAACCACTGCCTCAATCTCCCACTGAATGGGTGCAACAACCTGAGCAGCCAGAATAACTGACTCCGGGGTAGGATCCCGTCAGAGCGGTAAATAAATCCGTGACAAGGCATCAGGCTTAATGTTTTTTTAGATCCCGGCGATAGGTCAGTGTAGAATCAAAGCGGTTGAAGAATAATGACCACCGCGCGCCTGCCGGGAATTACGCCGAAAATTTGCTGAATATACTGGAGGTTTTATGGTCAGTCCATACCACAAAAGGGTGTTCAGCTCCCTCCGACCAGCGGCGCCACTCCTCAAGCGCTAGCTTGACTGCCAATAACTCCTGGTCACCAATGCTGTAATTGCGTTCCGTGGCGGACAAAGACCGGGAGAAGTATGCGCATGGGTGTAGCTTATTATCCCAACGAGGGCGCTGGGACAAAATAGCACCCACGCCCACCTCCGAAGCATCTACCTCCACCACAAATGGGAGGGAGGGATCGGGCAAAACCAGAATGGGCTCTGAGCTAAAACGTTTCTTTAATTCCTGAAAGGCAGCATCAGCTGCTGGACACCAAAAAAACGCTGAGGAGGTATTCTTCTTGGTGAGAGCAATAATGGGGGCAGCAACCACGCTAAAATTACGGATAAACCTCCTATAAAAATTAGCAAAGCCTAGCAAGCGTTGAACCTCCTTAACACTCTGAGGAGCAGGCCAATTCCTGACTGCAGCCACCTTGTCCAGGTCCATGCGAACCGACCCCTTAGAAACAATAAAGCCCAGGAACGAGACAGTTTGAGCGTGAAAAACACATTTCTCGGCTTTAAAAAAAAGCTTGTCATTAAGGAGGGCCTCAAGCACACGCCTGACGCGTGTTGTTTATGCTCTGAGAGTGTTGAAGAAAAAATCAAAATGTCGCCAAGATAAAAGCGAAGACAATTTCTCCAACATCTCGGAGGATGTCATTAACGCAGTACCTGAAACACCGGGGCGTTAACCAATCAAACGGCAAGACCAAATATTCGTAGTACCCGTCATGAGTGTTAAATGCCGTTTTCCATTTGTCTCCCTCCCGAATGCGAACTAAGTTATAAGCATTACGGAGATCTAGCTTCGTAAAAAATGACGCCTCCTGGGGTGGCTCCGGTGGTTCGTCGGTCTGGGAGGCGCGCACCACGGGGTGTTAATGTCCTTCAGCGGCGACCGGTCGGTTCTGGCTGGCTCGGGTCGTTTGCCGCGTGTCTTCCCCCGTTCTTCTCCCTGGCCTTCCTGTATCTCTCCACTGTGTATCTGTCGAATGGAGGAAAAAATCCCCCAAAAAAGTAAAAAAAAAAAAAATGACGCCTCCTGCAGGCGTTTAACGCGAATTTATTAGCGGAGGGGTACCGTTTTTAATGGTGATCTTATTCAAACCCTATAATCAATCCAGGGTCTCAGATTGCCATCCTTCTTTCCCACAAAAAAAATCCGCTCCGGCAGGAGACGTGGACGGCCGAATAAAACCATTAGCAAGAGCTTCCTGAATATATTCTCGCATGGCCTTACGCTCAGGTCCTGACAGCGCAGTATAGCGAACCCTAGGGAGGAGTTGTACCAGGGTAGAGATTGATCTCGCAGTCGCACGGACGATGAGGAGGTAACGTCAATGCTCGTTGTTTACTAAACACTTGGCGAGATCAGCATAGTTCATTAGGAACATTAGAAGGCAAGCTAAAGTTCAGGGTGGCCCCAAATTCCTCACCCTGCTCAGAATCTAATGTCTCCGTGACTGATTCAGAATCGCTAAAATCCTCTGAAAGGTATCGCCCCTCTGGCTGTCGCCAATCAAATTGAGGATCCCATTCCAACCCCTCCTCTGCCCTTTTTTCTAGTACAGGAGGTGCGGTGAGATAGCCTCCTCACACTCGCTCCAGGCATCAGCCTGCCCCATAGCTTGATGTCTGGGAAAACAAGTTTCATTATCTCTACAATGACAGTTACAATTGGTGCCCCCAGGGACGATAGGATTGTTCTGTCCCCCCAACTGATGCAAGGTCTATGTTCCCGTAACCAAGAATGCCCTAAAACAGTGGGAAAAGCAAAGGAAATGATATAAAAAAACCGAACCTCCTCAGAGTGACCACCAAAGGAAATGAACATATTCAGCGGTTCAGAACTCCTTCGGTTATAACTCCTGTTCCAAGCGGGCGACCGTCCAAAAGCTCTGACAGAGCATGACTGCGATTGAGTAACGGTGGGGGAGTGCTTCTAGCCCACTCAATATCCATGAAACAATTTTACTCGCCCAAATCCACTTAACGCTTCGACAATAACTCTCTTGCTCCACAGTCAGTTCAACAGGGATAAGTGTTAGGAAGGGAATTGGGTCTGCCCCTCCTAGCGCCCAATCGCTAGAGGGTTTTCTTTTCCTGAAGCCGGGCAACCGCGTGGGACGGGTATGACCTGGCTTATTACAATTAAAGCAGATTATTCTTCTGCGATTAGGTTATGAGTCCGACTGTCAAACTAATTATCAACTTGCATGGGCTCAACCGGAGTAGAATTTTCAGTGGGTGGAATAGGAGCCGCATTACCGCCACTAGCAACTTTAGCCCCATTGTCAGCAAGCGGCAATCTGTTTAGCTTCTCCCTGTTACGTTTCGGATGCGTTCGGGTCGCAAGACAGCAGTGCGTAACTAAAGAAGTCTAAAGTCGAACAGGGTTCCAAATGTAGCCAACGCGTCTTTTATCTCTTCAGTAAGAGCATGACTGAAAACAGTCATAAGAGGAGCCTCTGGTCAGCCTGTCTCTGTAGCCAGAGATTAAATGCGATAGAGAAATCAGCTGCACTTTTTTGCCCTGTTTAAGGTGCATCAAACGCGTAGCCACGCCCCTGACCACAAACATCTTGATCAAATACTGACACCATCTCCCTAACAAGAGCCTCCACAGAATTTAAGACCGGTGAATTAGATCTGATTAGTGGGCCGACCCAAGTGAGTGCTGTTCCAGCCAACAGGGATAATATAAATGCCACCCGAGAATCCTCATTAACAAATCGTGACGGCTGAGCCTTAAAAAATATTTCACATTGGGTGATGAAATCCTTACATTTTCCGGCCTCGCCGCTATATCTTTGGGGCAATTGTAACTTCGGTTCTCGGGGAAGGTGAATGGGTGATGCTTGTGCAAAATTTTGTGAAAATTGTGCAGACAGGGATCTAATACTCTCAGTCAAGCTTAACAGAACGCTCTCCTGTTTCTGAAGCGAATTCTCTTGAAGGCGGAGTCTCTCAGCTAACTCAGCCTGCTGGTTACCCAGGCCTGAAAGCCCTTTGCCCTTTTAATCTCGGCCACCGCTGATGTCTCCATGTTGGCTAGAGTGTACTGTGATGGGTGGTGTGTTGAGACGCCAAACTCAGCGGCCGGAATAAAAGGAAGTCTCGAGATTGAGAGAGAGACAAAAAAATAAAATAAGAGAGAGAGACTCGTGAGCTTCACGACCTAGATCTCGTTTGAGTGCAAGGAAGCAAAGCGAGCTCGACAGAACGAATTGAAAGGAAAAAAATCTCGGAAACCGAGATAAATGAATTAGCACCAGACGGTGCCCAGAAAGAGAAAAAAACAAAAAAGATTCCTTGCTATCTAGAACTTTTCCTCTTTTGCAGCTAATACCTCAGCAACGTTCTTACTAGAGACCTTGCCGGCTAAAGTGCAAACAAAACACTGACACTCTAGCAAGAGCAGTGAGGCAGAACTAGGGCTTAAATAGAATCCGGGCGATGCCCCCAATTAATGCCAGCTGGCCCAAGAATCTGATAGTGGGCAAACCGATATCGTCCCAGACGAGAGCAACCAAGAAAGCTCTCAAAGCCTCCAAAAACCATGACACTTAGTGCTGGAGAGGTCATGTAAGGTGTGCTGGAAACAGTAGACAGGCAAGCATACAGACATAGCAAGAAATCAGACAGACAAACAACATAAAAAGCACAGAGCAACATCCTCCTTGAATATCAGGCAGGAGCAGAACGACAAAATAGACAAAAACCAATAGTCCCATGCCACTGAATGAATAGGTCCACCAGAGCGGAGCAAATGAAACATTAAGTGATCTGCAACAAATTCAGATAGGGTTATCTTTACTGGATGCCCGTGATCTTCGGGCCCTCAGACGCCACTGCATCACTCCCCGGCATGATTCTGTCATTGACATTACTGAATGGGCCCAGGAGTACTTCAAAAAACCACTGTCTGTAAACACAGTCTGCCGTGCCATCCACAGATGCCACCTAAAACTCTATCATGCAAAAAGGAAGCCATTGTTGAGCATGATCCAGAAGCGCCACCGTGTTTTGTGGGCCAAGGCTCATTTAAAATGGACTGCAGCAAAGTGGCTAAGTGTCCTGTGGTCAGACGAGTCCAAATTTGACATTCTTGTCGGAAATCATGGGTGTCATGTCCCCCGGGCTCAAGAGGAGAAAGACCACCCTTCCTGTTATCAGTGTTCAGTTCAAAAGCCAGCATCTCTGATGGTATGGGGATGCATTAGTGCATATGGTGTGGGACATTTGCATGTTTTAAAAAGCACCATGAATGCTGAAAGGTAAATAAAGGTTTTAGAGCAACATATGCTCCCCTCCAGACGACATCTATTCCAGGGAAGACCTTGTGTATTTCAGCAGGACAATGCAAAACCACATACTGCGGCTATTACAACAGCATGGCTTCATAGTAGAATAGTCTGTGTGCTGAACTGGCCTGCCTGCAGTCCTGATCTTTCACCGATTGAGAACATTTGGTGCATAATTAAATGAAAAGTCCGTCAAAGGAGACCCAAAACTCTCCAGCAGCTGGAAGCCTGTGTTAAACAAGAGTGTGATCAAATTCCTATGGCTAAAATCAAGAAATTTGTCTCCTCAATGCCCAGACGCTTCCACTCTGTGTTAAAAAGAAGAGGGGGATGCTACACCATGGTAAACAGGTCCCTGTCCCAACTTTTTTGAGACCAGCCATCAAATTTGAAATGAGCTCATTTTGTGGATAAAATTGTAAAATTTCTGTTTCAACATTTGCTTTTTTATCGCTGTTCTATTGTGAATAAAATACTCGCTGGTGTGATTTGAAAGTCTTTGCGTTTTGATTTTATTCACAATTTACACTTTGTCCCAAATATTTCAGAATTTGGGTTGTATTTTAACTCTGATATGAGTGTAATAAACAAAGAGAAAACAATTAACATAACTGTAACCGAAGGCATTGATGAAAAAACATAAATTGTTTGAATCAACCAAATGCCTTCAACATTTTATGGATATGCATGAACTATCAATTCAAGGTAAAGTGACCAATTTTTTCTCTAATTTAAATATTTAATATCATCATGCCAGCATGGGATCTAGTTTTGCTTAAGGAAGAGCCTACAGTGACTACAGACCTTTCTGGAGGCACACCCTATATGCAAATACAAAATGATTGTATTGGCTATTCCTGTACTTAATGCCAACAATTAGCGAGCGAATATACCACTCAAAGTACTTTAGTCCGAAAAATGATAAAACGCATTCAACATGGAACAACGTGTAATGTTACCAGTATAAAAATCAACTTCAGAAAGACACTAAAAGAATACAAATTAAATGTCAAGTTCTTGAATAATGCGTCTCAAACATGTCCATCGTCAACCAAGAGGAAAAGTGTCCATTGCCTGTAATATTACCTCGACTGTATCTCTGATTTCAGGGGGATGCTGCACTTCGTTATGAGTTTAGCTGTAAGTCACAGCTCCAGGGAACGAAAGGAAGCACCGGGGTTAGTCATCAGAAACTAGGGCAGCTTTATTTAACTCATGATAGACTGCTTTTTTGGGAACTGACTCAGTTCTTCTGTAATTTTTAAGCTGTAATTTACTGGTTATAAGCAACTATCAAACATAAGTGTTTTACGCATTGCCATATTAAATTGCTGTCTCTGAGAAGAACACAAAAGCAGTTTGGGCTCCAGGAATTTTAGACTGTTGTTTAGTACACTAATCATGCTTTTGAGACTGATCTTTCAAAGCTCTGCCCGTCTTTCTTCTGTTGAACACACCCCTACTGCTAACAGCATTTATATTAATACACTGAAAAAATTGAGACTTTGGATCAAAGTAAAAAAATTGCGTCAACTTGTTACAGCTAATTTTTTTAGTTTTTCTCAATTGAAAAAATTTTTACAAAGGTCATTTTTTCAATTGAGAAAAACTAAAAAGATTAGCTGTAACAAGTTGACGCAATTTTTTTACTTTGATCTAAAGTCTCAATTTTTTCAGTGTAGGAATGACACTGGTTTGTGCAGTAATTATGTTTTGAGTCTTCAAATGTAAAGCCTTTTTTCATTCAAACTTCAATAGTTTTTCCACCCCCAATATCTGCAATTAAAAATGAAAAGGGGACTTCATTCAGGATTGTCGTACACTGATGTAAATTTAGCATGTAGCACAGTCCAAATTCAACTGTATCATTGCTGGTACTCTATCTCTACAGTCAGGCACACAATGGCTGTTTAAACTATGTAAATATCAGTCCACATCTATAGGCCATAAATTATTTTAATTACTTGGTTAATCTTAGGTATGGTTGTTTGATCAGAGCTATATGGCTGTTTTCCCCTTCCAGCTGTTCAATGTCTAAACATTGTATCTCCTGAAAAATCATAAATGGCACCGTCATCTTCACAGCATTACAACTAAAAACTGAATATATTGATTGGCTGCAAAATTTTATTCCTCTCACGTTAATTAATGGTCGACAGGCTTCCCACCAGCTGATGGAAATTTTGCAGGAAAATTATTTTATTAGTAGGGCACATTAAATTGAAATTAAGTCCATACACTCAACATTTTTTTTTTATCAAAACAATTTTGAATATGCATACTTTATGAAAGCAGTGCATTGTTACTGATTGACAATACAAAGGTTAGCTAAAGTTCAGAAGCACTTAGTTAATATTCTGGTTTGGCAGAATAAAGCTTGAATATGCATAACATATGCATGCAGTGTATTGATACTGATTGATTGAAAGATCACGTGGACAAGCCAGAAGGCTATTGGAAGAATGTTTTGTGGACGGATGAGACCAAAATAGAACTTTTTAGTTTAAATGCGAAGCGTTATGTTTGGAGAAAGGAAACACTGCATTCCAGCAAAAGAACTTTATCCCATCTGTGAAACGTGGTGGTGGTAGTATCATGGGCCTGTTTGGGCCTGTTTGGGCCTGTTTTGCTGCATCTGGGCCAGGACGGCTTGCCATCATTGTTGGAACAATGAATTCTGAATTATACCAGCGAATTCCAAAGGAAAATGTCAGGACATCTGTCCATGAAATGAATCTCAAGAGAAGGTGGGTCATGCAGTAAGACAATGACCCTAAGCACACAAGTCGTTCTACCCCAGAATGGTTAAAGAAGAATGAAGTTAATGTTTTGGAACGGCCAAGTCAAAGTCCTGACCTTAATCCAATCGAAATGTTGTGGAAGGACTTGAAGCGAGCAGTTCATGTGAGGAAACCCACCATCATCCTAGAGTTGAAGCTGTTCTGTACGGAGGAATGGGCTAAAATTCCTCCAAGCCGATGTGCAGGACTGATCAACAGTTACCGGAAATGTTTAGTTGCAGTTATTGCTGCACAAGGGGGTCGCGCCAGATACTGAAAGCAAAGGTTCACATACTTCTGCCACTCACATATGTAATATTGGATCATTTTCCTCAATAAATAAATGACCAAGTATAATATTTTTTGTCTCATTTGTTTAACTGGGTTCTCTTTACCTACTTTTAGGACTTGTGTGAAAATATGATGATGTTTTAGGTCATATTTATGTAGAAATACAGAAAATTCTAAAGGGTTCACAAACTTTCAAGCACCACTGTATATATATATTTTTTTTTTTTTTTGGGGCGGTAAGAGGATCATGGTATGGTCAGGGGGGCGTTTGTTCAAGAAAGGTAGAGAACCACTGATCTACAGAGTCCAATATTATCAAAAGATTCAGAGAATCAGGAGGAATCTCTGTGCGCAAGGGACAAGGACCAAGGTCAAAACTGGATGCTGGCGATCTTCGGGCCTTGGGGCAGCACTGCATTAAAAACAGGCCTGATTCTCTACTGGACATCACTGCATGGGCTCAGGAACACTTACAGAAATCACTGTCTATGAACACAGTTTGCCGTGCAATCCACAAATGCCAAGTTAATGCTGTATCATGCAGAGAAGAAGCCGTATGTGAACACAATACAGAAACACAGTAAAAAGTAAATGTTTTCTGCTTAGAGCGTCTTGTTTATCTTTCAGATGAGGACGTCCATACCGACAGTTGTGGTCGAACATGAAAACATAGTACACTGATCTCTGAATGCACATTCAACCTGCACAATATGTCACCTGTTAATATAATATCCCAATATATAATAATATATCATATTGTCACCCCAGTATTGGAATACATATCAAATCACTAGATTCTTGCAAATACATACCCCGATAACACACTCAGTCAAAATAAGACCATCTCTACAGCAGAAATAAACATGTTTATAGCCTGGTTCAGAAAACAGTTTTGGTTTGAATAGCTTACTTCAATACCCCCACACACTTGTACAGTGGTTTGTACTTTTTCTTTTTTAAAATTCATTTCTTTTGAAGATATTAAGGTTACAGGTTTTCCACAATTAGAGGCATGACTGACTTGACTGACAAGTGGGCACACTTTAGCTGATGTTTGAAAATTAGGTTAAGTCAGCATTTCCAATCGTGTAACTGCCATCAATAGTAGGGCTGGGTGATAAATTGATAAAAACAATAAATTATATTTTTGATGTGGGACAATTTTTAAAAATTAAAATCGGGATTTTCTATTAAATTTAGTCTACCACTCTTGCAGGTTCTCATAGCTCATAATCTAACCCCTTGTGTACTTCCTAAATAGACACGCACAAAAACGTGGCTGCCAGTGTTAATGAAGGACAATGAAGGACACAATCTTGTAAATCATTGAACAATGACCATTGGGCTTTGCAAAGTGTCAGCCTCCAAACAGCTCACTTCACTGATGACCTCAAAGTTGAGCTAATTGCCAATGGGCTAATAACTTGTTTCAAGTCACTATTTTGTCTTTTGTACATGTTTTTTTTTGGGCTGGGCTGAGTAGCGGCCAGGCCGCTATAAACGCGAATGTCGCTGAGTATCTGAGTGACTGACTGCCTGAGTGATCAAGTTCAACTATTGGCTGGCCGGCAGGGAAGAAGTTCAGCGATTGGTCGGCTGGATGGGAAGCACTTCAACGATTGGTTGGCGGATGATTGGCTGGCTGGCTGTTCAGCGATTGGTTTGCCGGTGGGGAAGAACTTCAACGATTGGTTGGCGAACGATTGGCTGGCTGGCTGGCTGGCCAGGCGTCGACTTCACTCGTATTTACGGGTTTTACTGGTCTGTGCATTGTAAATACATGGGTCTCAGAATTTCGGCATCGAGACATTGCAACAGAAACTGAATACTTTGCTGCTGTTGGATCTTGAATTTGAGAGTTTGCCGCAGAAACGGAAACTAAAAAGTGGAATTTAACGCGCCACACTCATTTATGCATGTGAAGGACTATTTACGTACACGGTGCAGGGCCGGATCAAATGAGTTGTAAGGGGGGGTTTCCTGGCGGGGGTCCAGGGGACCACATAGGCCCCCTGGTGGGATCAAGGGGCAGCGCCCCAGTGGGGGCTCAGGGGACGAAGCCCCTGAAAAATCCAGCATTTTAGCCATTTCTGAGGCAAAATTCAAGCCATTTCCAAGCATTCTACATCCAATTTCAACCAAAATAGATCATGTTAAAATGTCTCTAATAACCAGCAGGAATGCCTTTTAAACCAAGTACCCATTCAGCTTAACAGTAAATCTACACCAAGATCATATGTCTTCACCCATGCAACTGAGAAAATATCCTAAGGGCCCCATCTCACGCCAGAGTCCCTAAACCCGTTATTTGGGGATTTAGCATTGCGTAAGAGGCGTTCCCCCACAAAAGTTGCTATCTTGCACACCTGCCTATATCCCTAAAACACCTGCGCTACCCGTTATATTATGCATAGGCGTGAATTGGGCGTTATGCCAGTTAAACCAATCAGTGTGCCAGGTGCCATTGCCTTTAGGAGCAGGCTGCGCTATCCCAAATCCTCAAACCGAAACCCGTGATGGAGAGAGGAAGGTCGCCACGTTTCTCCAAAGACGAAGTTAAATTGCTCGTGCATGAGGTCATGTCCAGACAGGGGAGGATCTGTTTTTGTTAAGTTAATCATGAATTGCATTATTATTATTATTATTATTATTATTTGACATTGACATATTGTTTAATGTTTGGTATGTAATAAAAAACCCCAAAAAACATCAAGCCTACCCCTTTTGTGATGGAAACTTCAAAAGAAAAAAAGAAAAAGAAAATAATCGTTTCGCCATGCACTTCAACTCCTCTCCGTCTGAAATGAAGCATAGAAAAAAATCCCATTAGAAAAATAAAATTAGGTATATGCACTGGCACTCAGCGACGTAACTTTTTTTTCCCCCAGCCAGAGCGGCATTTCAGAACTCTTCAGCGAATGAAGGTAATTCTGGTGACAAGTACATGGTTTCGTCTGTTTACATTTTCCAATCGGACAGCTGTCTATTTTTTACAGCAAGTTGCGTGACCGTGCTGCAAAAACAGGTGTGCATACTTGTCGCCGAAATTACCTTCATTCGCAAAAGAGTTCTGAAATGCCGCTCTCGCTGGAAAAAAAATTACCGTTGCTGAGTGCCAGTGCATAGACCTATTTATAATTAAATTATTTTTCTGTACTGAATGTAGCCAATTATTTTGTCGCTGTTAGATCGCATGGGGGAGAGAAGCCGTGTCTTCAATTGCCACTTGATTATTCTTAAATTGGAAAACGTGTTAATAAAGGAAAACCATCTAGAATTAGCCAGGACTAATTGTAGTCAATAAAGGGATGGATATTTTCCCCCAAAATAATAAAATAAATAAAAGCGGAAAAATGATTGAGACAAAATACAAACAATATAGACTTACCTGAAAGGCCCAGGTCGCTGGTGCGCTGGCGGTACACGCGTTCTGGGCGTCTTCTATTATTTAACTGGCGATCAAGGCGATTTAGTAGCCTACTATCTCTGCCATTTTCTCAGGGGTTCAACTGAGGCTAAAGCAAGGTGGCTCTTTATGGGCGAGTTAATTCGGGAAGTGGAGCCGCATGTGCGCCCACATGTGTCCAAGTGGACGCCGCATTGAAGCTGCCTGGGGCGCTCTTGTAAAAAGCCCAAATGGGTAGCGGGTGGTTTGAGGACCCGCTATACGCTTTCCCCTAACGTGTGTGGTCAAGATAGCAATTGTAGGGGAAAGCGCATAAACACGCCACGGGCACACCTCCAGGCGCAAATAAGGGAGTCAGCATAATGCATAGCGGGTAGTGTGGCCGCAAAATACCGTTTAGGGATAGTGGAAGCTGCTAAATAGTGGCAACGGGTAGGGCAGTGTGAAAGATAGAGCCCTAAGGGCCCTATCTTACGCCAGAGTCCCTAAACCCGTTATTTGGGGATTTCGCATTGCGTAAGAGGCGTTCCCCCGCGAAAGTTGCTATCTTGCACACCTGCCTATATCCCTAAAAAACACCAGCGTTACCCGTTACATTATGCATAGGCGTGGTTTGGGCGTTCGCCAGTTAAACCAATCAGTGTGCCAGGTACCACTGCCTTGCGGAACAGGCTGCGCTTATCCCAAATCCTCAAACCGAAATCCATGATGGAGAGAGGAAGGTCGCCACGTTTCTCCGTTGACAAAGTTAAATTGCCCTTGCTTGAGGTCAAATCCAGTCAGGGGAGGATCTGTTTTTGTTAAGTTAATCATGAATTGTATTATTATTATTATTATTATTATTATTTGACATTGACATATTGTTTGATGTTTTTGGTATGTAAAAAAAAAAAAAAAAAATCAAGCCTACCCCTTTTGTGATGGAAACTTCAAAAAAAAAAAAAAAAAATAAAAAAAAAAAAAATGCATTTCGCCATGCACTTCCAACTCCCTCTCCGTCTGAAATGAAGCATAGAACAAAATCCCATTTTAGAAAAATAAAATTAGGTATATGCACTGGCACTCAGCGACGTAACTTTTTCCCCCAGCGAGAGAGGCATTTCAGAACTCTTCAGCGAATGAAGGTAATTCTGGTGACAAGCACGTGGTTTAGATCGTTTACATTTTCCAATCGAACAGCTGTCTATTTTTTTACAGCAAGTTGCGTGACCGTGCTGCAAAAACAGGTGTACATACTTGTCGCCGAAATTACCTTCATTCACAAGAGAGTTCTGAAATGCCGCTCTCGCTGGAAAAAAAATTTCCGTAGCTGAGTGCTAGAGCATAGTGTTCTTGTGAAAGCCCAAATGCGGGTAGCGGGTGGTTTTAGGACCCGCTATACGCTTTCCCTAACGTGTGTGGTCAAGATAGCAATTGTAGGGAAAGCGCATAAACACGCTCACGGGCACACCTCCAGGCGCAAATAAGGGAGTCAGCATAATGCATAGCGGGTAGTGTGGCCGCAAAATACCGTTTAGGGATAGTGGAAGCTGCTAAATAGTGGCAACGGGTAGGGCAGTGTGAAAGATAGAGCCCTAAGGGCCCTATCTTACGCCAGAGTCCCTAAACCCGTTATTTGGGGATTTCGCATTGCGTAAGAGGCGTTCCCCCGCGAAAGTTGCTATCTTGCACACCTGCCTATATCCCTAAAACACCAGCGTTACCCGTTACATTATGCATAGGCGTGGTTTGGGCGTTACGCCAGTTAAACCAATCAGTGTGCCAGGTACCACTGCCTTGCGGAGCAGGCTGCGCTATCCCAAATCCTCAAACCGAAATCCATGATGGAGAGAGGAAGGTCGCCACGTTTCTCCGTTGACAAAAGTTAAATTGCCCTTGCTTGAGGTCAAATCCAGTCAGGGAGGATCTGTTTTTTGTTAAGTTAATCATGAATTGTATTATTATTATTATTATTATTATTATTTGACATTGACATATTGTTTGATGTTTGGTATGTAGTAAAAAAAAAAAAAAAAAAATCAAGCCTACCCTTTTTGTGATGGAAACTTCAAAAAAAAAAAAATAGAAAAAAAAAAAATGCATTTCGCCATGCACTTCCAACTCCCTCTCCGTCTGAAATGAAGCATAGAACAAAAATCCCATTTTAGAAAAATAAAATTAGGTATATGCACTGGCACTCAGCGACGTAACTTTTTTTTTCCCCCAGCGAGGCGGCATTTCAGAACTCTTCAGCGAATGAAGGTAATTCTGGTGACAAGTACGTGGTTTAGATCGTTTACATTTTCCAATCGAACAGCTGTCTATTTTTTTACAGCAAGTTGCGTGACCGTGCTGCAAAAACAGGTGTACATACTTGTCGCCGAAATTACCTTCATTCACAAGAGAGTTCTGAAATGCGCTCTCGCTGGAAAAAAATTTCCGTAGCTGAGTGCTAGAGCATAGTGTTCTTGTGAAAGCCCAAATGCGGGTAGCGGGTGGTTTTAGGACCGCTATACGCTTTCCCTAACGTGTGTGGTCAAGATAGCAATTGTAGGAAAGCGCATAAACACGCCCACGGGCACACCTCCAGGCGCAAATAAAGGATTGGCATAATGCATAGCGGGTAATGTGGCGCAAGATATCGTTTAGGGATAGTGGAAGCTGCTAAATGCGTAATTCATGGGTTGCGGGTAGTGGCAACGGGTAAGGCAGTGTGAAAGATAGAGCCCTAAATGTAAAAGCCTCATCAAAAATCAACCACAAAATTTCAGACCTTGAGTTCAAAGAGAGTATGATATTTATTAGATCTTGCAAGAAAATGTGCACTGACCTCCTGTCTTTCAGCACAGAAATATGGCAAAGGTTCATTGTGTCTTCGTTGTGGTTTTTTCCTTGGCATGGTTCTTGCGGACTCGCAACTTGAATTTGAAAATGACTCGGAGGCTCTGTTGTTTTTCCGGTGAAAAAGCGCGTGGTCGGAAGTGGTGAAACGAAGGGGAGTAACTTTTAAGGCTGGCGTAGCACCAGTGATTTCCCCTGCGTAGGCTTCCCCCGTTGACTCAGCTGTGAGACTGCATCCACTATCGCGTATGGATAACTTTTTTTTTTTTCCCGTGCGGCTGGGTAGTCCTGTGAGGATTTTTTTTTTTTTTTAATTTGCTTATTTTGAGGGTACATGCTCAGGGCAGGGGGTTTCCGGAACCCAGGAAACCCCCCCAAGATCCGGCCCTGCGGTGGAAGTGGCGCCGGCACTATTATGTTTCAGTATTTTCAAGAATACCGGAAGAATTCATGAGTTGGTTCGCTTGAACAGAAGCAGTTGTGGTGGCTGCTTTGATTGTATCTATGAGAGCGACTGTAACCGACACCAATGAAAACCATAAATTTAAGATAATATTAAGTTTAAAAGATCGCGCCAAGCTGGATTGGACACCCCGTCATTGAAGTAGCTACTTCTCCACTACGTTGTTGTACCCACTACGCCAGCGTAACACGACCAGTTCTTGAATCCAGTCAAGCAATGGACTGCAATAATCAGGTTAATGTACTGTTAAATTAAAACACATTTTGTACATATAGAATGTTCACAATGTGCAATTTCTGATGCCAATGAATGTTTCTTGGCGATATTGGCGCCATTTGACGAAAATTAATGCATATTTTCCTCTAATGGACAGCAAAAGGTGGATTAAATATTCATATAGCGGATGCATATGAAGTGCTAGCCCTAGCTAGCATCCCGGTCTTTTAAAAAGTTCCATTCGATTTTGTTGCATTACGAGCACAGTCCGACCATTATTAGGCTAATCTTCTTTCACGCTAGATTGGTTGGTTTGTTTCAGTCCTCCATGCTTGTTTTCTCTGGTACCGGTTGCGAGATTCCATAGAGATCGAGGAATGTGACACATCGTACCAACCTAGCGTGAAAGAATCATAACAATGGTCGGAATGTGTTTTTAATTTCCCGATTCAATCTCACAACCAATTCGACAGTTAACAAGCGTGGAGGACAGTATCGGTTGCAAGGTTGAATAGGGAAATTAATAACACATTCTGACCATTGTTAAGATTCTTTAACGCTAGATTGGTACGATGTGTTACATTCCTCCATCTCCCTTTTGAATTTCGTAGCCGGTACCAGGATTATTTCCTTAATCTTCCTATTGAATCTCGCAACTGACATGAGAGAAGACAGGTACAATGAAGGGACTTGGGATACACTATCATCAGAGGTGTATCGTAACGAAGTACATGCACTTCATTACAGTACTTAAATAGTTTGAGGATTTATACTTGAGTTTTTTTTAAACCTGGACTTTTACTGTACTACATTTAAAAGATAAAAAGTATACTTTCACTTCTTTACTTTGACACTGGCCACTTTTTTACTCGTTATAAATTAAAAGATGAATGCAATTCATCATTTAAGGATAATCTGGATTTGGCGTGTTTGAGAAGAACAACGGTGCTCGGGGTATCTTTGTGCAGATGTGTCTGCCAGCGGACATGGAGCTGCAAATTTATGCGCACAGTTACAATATTCTACGACTAGATGGCACTCTCTGATCACTTCTTGAATATTCACAAGCAAGCTGAGTTCGAAGACGGTTTAGAATATGGACGAGTTCCCTCCAATCCATGTTTTTCAGGAGTTGCCTGAATAAAACTCCTCAGCTAAGCCTGATGTGCAAACTGCTCAATATACTTGCCCATAGTATCTATCCAGCAGTTAAAAAAAAATTATCTCTTGCTTCAGAAATAATCGTTGTCCTCTGCAGCAACCACTTCAGCTACAGTGAGCTCATCGTATCCCAATTAGTAGTTCAGAAAAATCAGTTTTCTGAAGCAAAAATTCGGCATGGTATTGATACTATGTAACTCTACTATCAATTATAGTGGTTTTTAAAACCGCCAGTAAACTCAAAAAAAAAGAAGTATATTAAGGAGAGATTGCCTGTTTGTTTTTTTGAATACTGTATTTTTCATTCACCTGAAAATTGACTAAAGAGCACAAGGAGAGAACAAAGAGTGGTTGCTTTGCTTCTTTCTATGCGTACTATGAAAAATACTTTGCACTTATACTCGCACTTTTGAAACTTAAGTATATTCTTTCACAAAATACTTTTGGTACCTAAGTACATTTAATGTGAGCTACTTTAAGACTTTTACTCAAGTAATTTTCTTGTATTTTATTAAAAGGGGACCTATTTTTCTATATTTCCAAGGTTATATTTTGAACTTGGACTCCCCTAGAGTACTGATGATCATTCAAAGTCCAAAACAGGGTCCTTATTTAGTTCATACTGCCATCCTGAAAAAACCCCATTTGTAGTCCATTGTTGTCTCTGCCTGAAACGCCTCGTTGGGGTGGCTCTCCCGCTATGGCCCCCACTCCCCGTGTGCCCGCTTTCTTCTGACTGGCCAGCCCTGTGGAGGGCAGAGTTGGGCGGGACGAGGCTGCAGAACGCAGTTTTCCAGGTCCGCCTCCCCAGAGTGAAACGTGAGACACGTCTGCCATCTGATAAGGAATTGGCGGGGAAATTCCGCAATGTAACGCTATACTTGAATATAGATCTAATGAAATGAACTTGTTCTATTAAATGCAGCGGCGAAAGTGGAGGACGCTGTGCGAAAGTCTGGCAGCTCAAGCTTGAATTTGCTACCGGCTACAGTTTGCTACGGCAACAGTGGTGAGTACAGCGGTTCTTCTACTCTATAGCTAGGATGCAGGGAAAGCTAGAATCCACCACATACAGACACATTTGTAGCACGGGTCGACATACCCAAGTGTAGACCGGAGACCGTAGACATCCGGTGGGTCTGAGTTTAGAGGGAAACATGGACAGTGAGGAGCAGCTGAAAGTGGACCAACAGCTTATGGACTACTTCGGTGTGTATTATAAGGACCTGCTGGTTCGTGTGCGTAACTGTGGTGTGTCGTTTGCGTGGAGTAATGAACAGCTTCTGCACTGGTATATGACGGAGCGGCAAAAGCTCCAGGCTAAACGGTCTTTTCGGAAATTGCCCATGGTAATGGTTTACTTATTGCGTCGGAATGACCAGCGTTTCCTTGCGGAAAATGGGCGCGTTATGGATACTGCGCAAGAGCTAGATAGAGCTCCGGTTATGTTATGAGCATAATGCAGGTATTACAGACCCTAAGTTCCGTTTGCATGAACCGTTGCTTATGTGGAGCTAGCGAATCGATAACTTTTACAGGAAAGAATTTAATATTCAATCGCCGATTTAATATTCAATCGACGGCAATGCAGCGAAATCGTTTGTTATACCAGACACGTTATAGCCTGTGCATTTCCCTATCACTTTCACCGGTAACATCAGAGAGCTTGCCCAGATATTGGCGAAGTATCCAGCTGACCCCAGTCATGAATAAGTAAAGCGATCATTTCACAAGCACCCAAAAATGCGCACCCAAAAACTCTGCAGACACATACAGCACCTCTCCGGTTAGCTTCAACTGTAGTGGCTACAATCAGGCAACGTTATGATGGAACTGCCACATTGATGCTTACCGAAGTAACACAAGCATACCGATCAGAATTACTGCCTATAAGTTACCAGGAGCATTTTAATTTGCACAGCACGCAAACTAACATGCAGTAGCTGGTAACCGAGTGGTCATAACAACTACAGAGACAAACGTTACCCTGCAATACAGGTTTTACCGACAGTAAATTCCGTTACCGGGGGGGCAGTTGCACCAAGCATCCAAATTACAAACAAGTATAAAAAGTTCACTTCAAATGAGGTTTATGTTCACACACCTTTTGTTGAATTTCCCCTGATATTACTCTTGCATATTTAGGACACAAACATTAGCAACAGTGACTTGGCTACGTTAGCCGCAGTGCTACAGCCACATTCAACAGGCCATCAGTCGGGTAGGCTTATGCAGTGAAGCAACTGCTTCCGCATCTGTAGCCATGTTTCCATCCACTCGTTCTTATACGAAGTAAGTAATATCGGATTAAAAATGTCCTTCTTCCGCCTTCTGAGGAGAGCAGTCGCACCCTATCTCTGCTCCTGCCTGCGTCTTCTTTCTTTGTCCTATATTGTCCTGTTTCCCCCCTCTTTTTTCTTTTTTTTGGAACCTCCGTCTGCTTCTGAGGCTCTTCAAGTAAAGATGGAATTAATTAGCTGGTCCCTGAATGAGATTGACAGAATTTTTTCACCAAGAAGCGGAGCACCTGGCGAACCGTGCTGCCCGGACGCGACTTTTGCTGCTAGCTACATTCGGGACGCGTGGTCGAGATGGCAAGTTCTTTGTCTGGCGGCACTATCCCTTGAAGACGTGGAGGATGTTTACCTACTGGATTTATGGTGACGGGATTTCTCCTAATTGGCATGGGAGTTGCTCTGATCTACCATAAAGTCTTGTGGGGAGCGAGGAAAAATGCCCAACGCGCTGCCTAGCACCGAAATTATTATGGAGCGCCTCAGTGGAGTAACGAGTGAACGGGCTATGGATTTACATCGGCGGGCATCAGAGAATGGAGAGCTGCTCAAAAAGACTCTGGGATCATCTGCGGAAATGCACAGAAAGATGGACGCTGTTTTGAGTCAGTGTGGGGAGTTTGTGCGTTTGACTGTGAATTTGGGCAAGAGACAGGATGAGATGATGGGAGAACTTGTGGCCCTGAAGCGCGAAGTACAAAATTTACAAAATGGATCGCGGATCAATCGAAATTGCTTGTTCCACCCGAAACTGAATTGAATTCGGCACCCCCCCACTCCGCGTCTCCCCTCTGTCTGCCTCAGCCTCACACAGACCGGTCCTCTTCAACAACATCCTTATCCCTCAAGGACAGAACATTCTGCCCCTGATAAGAACTTCTGGACTCTGCATTCCACCCCCCCCCCTCCCTCTGCCGCAGGCTGCCTCTGCATTTTTCATTTTTCATTAACCCCTTCTTCCCCCACCTCCCACCCCCCCATTCCTATGAAAAAAATTCCTACGCGTTTCCAGCGTGTCGTGTTATAAACCTGATGTGTATAATGTCTGATGTCATCAATATGTGTTATAAATGTTTTTCTGTGTTAACTGCAACCTTAATTTTCGAAGAAGAAAGTGGAGTTGGCGGCGCGACGCGCGTTGCAGCGGCCCGGAGCATTTTCTCTCCAAACGTAAATCTCGTTGTTACTCTGTAATAATGACAATAAAGTCATCTGAATCTGAATCTTACGGAGACGGTGAAATTCGACTTGATTTCAAGACTATCAACTCATAGTTTGTACGATCCATCTCATCGGAATTTCTCTTGATCAGTAAAAGGCTTATGAGATAAATGCTGATGGAAACGTTATTCGCCGAATAAATCTGCGACTGCATCTTGCCGGTGTTTTGATGCAGTCGATTCCTTCTGACAATGGTCTGTTATGCTGCTAATAGCTGGCATCTAAGCACTATTACAATATGTGCAACTATCGTCATTTGTTGGTAAACGCGATCCATTTTGGCTAACCAGCTAAATTAGTTGGCTAACAAACTACTTTTGTTCACTTGAAGGTTCTGCGATTCAGTGCGAAAATGAATGGAAACAGCTTAAAATGTCAGAAATGTATTCGATTCACCAATTTGATCGCATAACAGCATGTGGCGTCATTACGCACTACTTTATATTCGCTTTAATGCCATTAGATGGAAACGTATTTTCACCAGCTTTATTCGCATGAATATTTTTGGCGAACTTCAGATAATTCGATTGACAAGTAGATGGAAACATAGCTTGTGAGTCGCGGAGAGTCGCGACCGATACAGGCTTTATCTTCTGATATTTTACAAAGCTTGCTTTGGAGGCCAGTTGTTAGTGCTAACTAGCGTTAGCGGTCCTGCTAGCCTCCCGTAATACATTAGCTTCACTTACATTATTTGCTGTTATATCGTAACTTACAGCTTGTGACTCCGAGCGCTTGATCGATGCAACTGCTTCAGGTTTGAGAAGCAGCTGAAACGCTTATCCTGTGTCGAATTATCCTTTATTGACAAAGCTGTCTTTGGTGAAATGTTGAGCACAAACAGCTAACGTTCCCTTTGGCTATGGCTGTTCGCCGCCAGCAAACAAAATACCCACTGATTTCTGGAGGCATCGTCTTTTGGAAGAGAAATAGGTGCTTTTCTTTGCGTCCAAAAGTAAATGGACGAGCAGCTTTGGGAGAGATACTGACAAAACTGCACCTCAAATGATCTGCGGTTCTTCTTTTGTGTTTCTTGAAGTGTAGATGCTACTAAGGCATAGTATGATCCGCGGTTGTTCATGTCTGCTAGAATAGTTTCCGGTGTGGGCAGGTCCAGCGCCGTGATTGGCTTTGGCTAGGTCTGTACTAATTGGACAGCACAACATGACGTCAGGTTTTGCCCAGATCTCGCGAAGATCTCGGGACGAGCTGTTCAGAGAGGAAATCACATTCACGAAATCACGTTCTTGGATTATGGCAAAACCTCAGTATCTTATGTTTAGAAACTTTACAGATATTGAGTGTGGACATCCAACATTATAACATTACTAAAATGTATTAAAGGAAGGATCAACATAATAGGTCCCCTTTAAATGTATATTATTTGCTGATGACGCAAACATTTTTTGTTCCGGTGAGAGTTCGCAGCAACTTTTGGAAGTCATCATTTCAGAATTAAGAAAAATAAAAATATAGTTTGACATAAATAAGTTATCACTAAATCTGAACAAAACATAAATCATGATATTTGGAAACTATAAAACACACAATTAAGTATGGGTACAGATGGAGGGTGTAAACATTGAAAGAGTAAATGAAAATAAATTCCTGGGAATGATAATAGATGCCAAAATTTTCTGGAAACCTCACATTAGACATATCAAATCCAAACTGTCTCGCAGCATTTCAGTCCTGGCAAAAGCAAAGCATGTTCTAGACCAGAAATCACCACATTCTGTAAAAATTCACTGATTCTTCCATATTTATAATGCTGTAAAGAGGCATGGGAAAAATCTACAAAACTTCACTTCAACCACTTTTCATTCTGCAAAAAAGAGCAATCAGTCATTCATAATGCGGATGTTTGGGTACACACGAATGACTTCTTTTTTAAATCCAAAACTCTAAAATTTTTTGACTTGGTGGAGCACAAAACAGCTCAACTATTATGCAAAGCAAGGAATCATCTGCTACCAAAAAACATTCAGAAAATGTTTTATAAAAGAGAGGGGGGTTATAATTTAAGAAAAAATTAAATCTAAAGGTAAGAAGTGTGCGTACAACATTGAAAAGTTTCTGTAGCACTGTTAGTGGAGTTAAACTGTGGAACAGACTGAGTGCAGAACTAAAACAAATCTTGAGCATACTTCTGTTTAAAAAGAGGCATAAAGAAATGATTTTACAGAGGTATATTGATGAGTAGATACCACTAAGTGCTTGCTCATTAGTTGGATGAAAACTTTGCAGGTGTAGTAGAAGGAGGCACTCTTCTCCTCTCCCTTACCCATCATTCTGTCTTTACCTGGCTATTCAACTAATCCAGTCCCATTGTTATCTTTTGAATGTCCCTCCAACCCCCCTCTGTTGATCATTCATTGGTTTTCTCTGCCATTTGTCCTTTTATATCCAATCAGTTCTCTCTTTACTGTCAAGGACAGCCCACCTTGTTCCAATTTAAATCTCTGGGCCTCCATCTTTAAGTTCTCTTGCTATGCTGGTACCAGACAGAGCCACAGACTTCAGCAGTTGGTTTTCATTGGTATGACACACCATTTGTTCACATTTCTATCAGTACAATAAACTTGATAAAAGACTATTGGTCGTAATCTCTCGGTTCTACGATAATTATTGGCGTAGTCGGCATGTCTCCGAACCTGTAACGGCCTTCATCTCCCAGCTACAAAGAACTAGGACTGCCGGCACAAGAAAGCAATGGAGGTAAAGATTAATTCTTTCTCCTGTTTCTCTGTAGCAGAGAGTTGAAGTCCTGATGGCAAACCATTTGTACCACTGCTGATTCTGTGTTTTATATGATTGGACAACGGAAATTGCTGCCAAGCTTCCTACTATAAAAAGGGTCTCATGAGTCGTGCAATTAGAACTAAGTAAGTAGTTCGCGTCTTAAAGGGGACCTATTATGCTGATCCTTCTTTCAATACATATAAGTAATGTTATAATGTTGGATGTCAACCTCTGAAAAGTTTCTAAACATAAGATACAGGGGTTTAGCCATAATCCAAGAACGTGATTTCGTGAGCGTGATTTCCTCTCTGAACAGCTCGTCCCGAGATCTTCACGAGATCTGGGCAAAACCTTACGTCAGGTTGTGCCATCCAATTAAAACAGACCTCGCCAGAGCCAATCACGGCGCTGGACCTGCCCACACCGGAAACTATTCTCGCAGGCACAAACAACCACGGATCATACTGTGCCTTAGTAGTGTTTACACTTTTGGAGATACAAAAGAAGAACCGCAGATCATTTGAGGTGCAGTTTTGTCAGTATCTCTCCCAAAGCTGCTTTTCCGTTTACTTTTGAATGCAAAGAAAAGCACCTATTTCTCTTCCAAAAGACGATGCCTCCAGAAATCAGTTGGTAGCTTTTTTGTTTGCTGGCAGCAAACAGCCACGGCCAAAGAGAACGTTAGCTGTTTGTGCTCAACATTTCAACAAAGACAACTTTGTCAAAAAAGGATAATTCAATGCTGAATTAGCGTCTCGGCTGCTTCTCAAGCCTGAAGCAGTTGCATCGATCAAGCCCTTGGAGCCACAAGCTGTAAGTAACGATATAACAGTAAATAATGTAAGTGAAGCTAACGTGTTAGGGGTGGCTAGCAGGACCGCTAACAATAGTTAGCTAACTAGCCTCAAACGCAGGCTTTGTAAAATATCTGAAAATAAAGCCTGGATCGGTCGCGACTGTCCGTGACTCACTGACACAGAAGCTGGAAGTTGCTTTTAGTGCATAAGCCAACCTGACGTGATAGCCAGTTGATTGTGGCTGTAGCACTGCGGCTAACATAGCTAAGCTAGCTGTTGCTAATGTTTGTGTCCTAAATATGTAAGAGTAATATCAGGGGAAATTCAACAGAAGGTGTGTGACCATAAACCTCATTTGAAGCGAACTTTTTATACTTGTTTGTAATTTGGATGCTTGGTACAACTGCCCCCGGTAACGGAATTTACTGTCTGTAAAACCTGTATTGCAGGGTAACGTTTGTCTCTGTAGTTGTTATGACCGCTCGGTTATCAGCTACTGCATGTTAGTTCGCGTGCTGTGCAAATTAAAATGTTCCTGGTAACTTATAGGCAGTAATTATGATCGGTATGCTTGTGTTACTTCGGCAAGCATCAATGTGGCAGTTCTATCATAACGTTGCCTGATTGTAGCAACTACAGTTGAAGCTAACCGGAGAGGTGCTGTATGTGTCTGCAGAGTTGGGCTGCGAAGGCTGCAGTTAGACCAGACGTAGGTTTTGCAGAGCTTGGGGTACGTGTTTGAGTGCTTGTGAAACAATCGTTTTACTTATCCATGACCGGGGTCAGCCTGATACTTCTCCAATATCTGGGCTAGCTCTCTGATTCTACCGTGAAAGCAATCGCGAAACGCACAAGCTCTAACGTGTCTGTTATAACAAACGATTTCTCTGCATTGCCATATTTTCATCCCCTTTAGAAATTGTTTTGGCAAATAAAAAGCCAAAAAATGTGGAGAGTGAATAGGAAATTCTTTCCTGTAAAAGTGATCGATTCGCTAGCTCCACATAAGCAACTGTCCATGCTAACGGAACTTTCGGTCTGTAAAACCTGTAGCCAATTATGTTCATCACATAACCAGAGCTCTCTCTAGCTGTCGCACTATCCATAAAGCTGCTTTCCCATCGGACTCAAAACAAATTTTTCGCGCGACAGATTACATTCAAAGTCAATGCAAAGATGCGAATACACACATTATGGGCGCGTTAAGCCGCTTTCACACCAGACGCGAAACGAATTTTTCGCGCGACAGATAACATTCAAAGTCAATGCAAAGACGTGAATACACGCGTTATGGGCGTGTTAAGCCGCTTTCACACCGGACGCGGAACAAATTTTTTGCGGGACAGATTACATTCAAAGTCAATGCAAAGACAATACATTGACTCTGAATGTAATCTGTTGCGTAAAAAATTCGTTTCGCGTCCGGTGTGAAAGCAGCTTATCGCCCATTTTCTGCGAGCAAGCGACGCAATAAGTAAACCATTACCACGATTTTTTTAATTTCCGAAAAGGTCGTTTAGCCTGGAGCTTTCGCCCCTCCATCATATACTAGCGCAGAAGCTGTTTGTTACTCCACGCTAACGACACACCACAGTTATGCACACGAACCAGCAGGTCCTTATAATGCACACTGAAGCAGTCCATGAGCTGATGGTCCACTTTTAGCTGCTCCTCACTGTCCATGTTTCCCTCTAAACTCAGACCCACCGGATTTCTACGGTCTCCGGTCTACACTTGGGTATGTCGACCTGTTCTACAAATGTGTCGGTATGGGGTGGATTCTAGCTTTCCCTGCATCCTAGCTTGTAATGTGGAAAAAAAAAGCCACTAGATGGCAGTATTGACAATTTTTTTGTTAAGCCTTGTCTGGAGCTAGGTTTTGGGGCATGTCCTGGGAATGCCTCAGAGGGGAATGTCCCAGAGAATTGGAGAAAAGTCTGGGAGGTGGGAGGGGGCTGGAAAAGAGTATATAAGGAGAAAAATTGAGAGAGTGAAAAGTAGTAGGAGAAATTGCAAGGAGAAATTGTGGAAGGATACATTTGACCAGACCTGTCACTCTTTTCAAGACGTGTGAAGCTTTTTGTGGATTTTTGCCTGTGTTGGAGCATTTTCCTGTCCCAGGACATCGCAACATAGCAGCCCCATCTCAATTACCAAGGGACTGTAAATATCTCATTTTTTTTATTTCAATCTTAGTCAGTGGAGTAGATTGTAGATTAGTTCAAAGTGTTTGTTTAATTAAATCTGTTAAAGTTTTAAAATTTTGTCTGTCATACCTTGCTGTCCGTGACGCCATAACAAATTGGGGCCATAACAAATTGACGCCATAACAAGCTATAGAGTTGAAAAACCACTGTACTCACCACTGTTGCCGTAGGTAGATAGCAAATTCGAGCTTGAGCTGCCAGACTTTCGCACTGCGTCCTCCACTTTCGCCGCTGCGTTTATTAGAACAAGTTCATTTCATTAGATCTATACACACGTACAGCGTTAAATAGCGGAATTTCCGCGCCAATTCCTTATCAGATGGCAAACTCACCTTTCACTCTAGGGAGGCGGACCCGGAAAACTGTTCTGCAGCCTCGTCCCGCCCAACTCCGTCCTCCACAGAGCTGGCCAGTCAGAAGAAAGTGGGCACACGGGGAGTGGGGACCATAGCGGAAGAGCCACCCCAATTAGGCATTTCAGGCAGAGACTGCAACGGACTACAAATGGGGTTTTTTGAGGATGGCAGTATGAGCTAAATAAGGATCCTGTTTTGGACTTTGAACGATCAGGAGTACTCTCGGGGAGTCCAAGATCAAAATATAACCTTGGAAATAAAGCAAAATAGGTCCCCTTTAAAGTAAGTTAGCTCAAATTAGCACAAGGTAGTAACCAGTGAACGACAAATCGGTTGCCCGGGCGCCCGAGACAATCGATTTTTCATGTGGACAAGTGAAAACGAAAAATCAGTTGCCCGTCGGACAACTGCCTCTGCGCGCTTGAAACATTTCTGCTTGCACTCGAAACATGCTGCTCGCGCTCAGGTTTTTTTCTGCATTCCTATCAAAAATCTCCAAAAGAATGCCAGGTTCCGTGTTGAGCAATGAAATTATCGCTGCCTCGCTGCAGGCAGTGTTTAACTTCATATGGTGTACCGTGGGGGCGATGACGCTTACACAGACCCACTCCGAAGATACCGTAGAATCTGTCGCTATGCTGCGAATGCGCAACCGCTTATTAAACTATGTTACTCTGTAGATTATGTAGCCATCTAGCTAGCTTGCTAACGTTACCTATGGAGAATCTTTGTAAATAATCGTCATAATTAAGCAGTGTCATTTGTTTTTGCCCTAACTTCACTAGCTAGTTTGCAGTACCAGTGATTGCTTTTGAGCTAGCTAGCCAGCCAACGTCCCAAAAATGTGAAAATGCAGTTTGGACCCACGGAAGCTAGCTAAGATAGTAAAGTCATGGCCAAATCAAATCATATTGCTTAAACAGGATTTTCCACAGTTAACATTAGTGTGACAGAGTGGTTTTTAAATCCATCGACTCTCAGCAGAAGGTGTAGATCTTTCACCATTATTGCCTTGCAGTTCCCTGTAATGTTTGCCGTTTTCCCCAAGCTATGCCTGTAATGCAGCTCGTAGCAATTTGTATAGAAGTTGCTTCCATGTGAGACAAAGTTGTCCAAGTTTTGAAGCATTTGATAGGACTTGAAGATGCCCACTCAGGTACATGTTGATTGGAATGATTGTGTTTACTCGATAGTCCATCTGCCATGGGATGCAATGAGAGCAAGAGATATCCGTGAGGTTGAGAGACCGTTTTGTCTAATGCCTTCATGCTGATATGGTATATGCAGCAGTGAATGTGCACCTCGGGGCCGTGTTTGTAATTAAAGCCGTGACATATCTTTCCTTTGCCACATTCATTCATTCAGTTGCCATGTCTGCTACAAACATCGGCAACCATGGTCCTCCAAACCCCTCTGTCACCAGTTAGGTGAAAGAGCTCAGTAGATGAGTTTTTTTGGGATGCACATCTCAAACTTTCGGTGTATGTTATACGTTGCCTCCCTCTACTTCTTTTTCTTTCAATTTTGCCAGTCAAAATAAGGTGTTCTAGGTTTCCTTTGCGGTTGATATGGCCAAAAAACTTTAGTTGTTTCTCTCTGATGGTTCTTATGGGGGTTCGGTTAGTTTTTGCTTTCCTTAGCACTTCTTCGTTCCGGATCTTATCCATCCATGATATCCGTAAGAGTCCTCTGAGGAACCACATTTCGGTAGCCTCTAGTTTGGCAATATGGCCTTTCTTCAGAGTCCAGCATTCGCATCCATACATTAGCACAGACCAGACATATGTCTTGAGGAGGCGGATCTTCGTTTTCAGTGTGATGTTCCTGTTATTGAATATGTTCCTCATCTTATGGAATGTTTCTTTAGACATGGCAATTCTTTTCTTAATTTCAGTATCACTCCTTGCATCTGATGTTATGGTGAATCCCAAATATTTAAAGCTGTTAACTTGTTTGATCTTCTCGTTCTTGCATAATATGTTGCACTGGGGTGGGTCTTGTTGTCTTGAGACCACCATGCATTCGGTCTTCTTTGCATTTAAGGATAGTCCATTGGCCTCACTGTGTGTTGATACAATGTTCAAAAGTGCTTGTAGGCCTTGCTCTGAGCCAGCAATCAGCACTGTGTCGTCTGCATACCTTTAGTTGTTCACGGTTTGTCCTCCCACTTTCAGTCCTTCTTGGTCTTCGATGTTCCGTAGGATCATTTCACTGTAGAGGTTAAACAGGTCTGGGGATAAGACACAGCCTTGTCTGACTCCTCCTCTGATTGGTCTGAAGTCGCTGAGCTTGTTATCTACTCTCACTGCTGCTTCTTGTTCCCAGTAGAGATTTCTGATGATTCTTAGATCGGTGTCAAGCTTTTCCAAGATGTTGAAGAGATTCTCATGCTTCACTTTGTCGAATGTCTTTGAGTAGTCGATAAAACATAGGTATATATCTCTCTGAACTTCAATTGCTCTTTCCATCAGTGCAGAGAGTGAGAAAATGGCATTCCTTATGCCCTTGCCTGGTAGGAATCCGAATTGGGCTTGGGATAACTCTGGGTGGATCTTGTAAGTCGCTCTTGCCATCAGTATGCGGAGGAGGATCTTGGTCATGTGGCTCATCAGACTTATGGTCCTGTGCTGTTCACATTCTGTGGTACCTGGCTTCTTTGGGAGGGTTATGAAGATGGATTTCTGCAGGTCTGATGGTATCTCTCCAGTATCATACATGATGTTGAGGAGTGTTATTTCCTTAACTGCCAAGTGCCATTTTTTTTTTAAATCAACTCATGAAATACCGAGAGTGAAAGTCCGCATTTCATTGGAAAGCGAAGCATTGGCCAATTAATAAGTAAATCATTTTTCTGCACTGAATTTAGACCATGATTTCATCGCTGTTAGATCGCATATGGAGAGAAACTGTGTCTTCAGTTGCCAATTACAATAATTGGAAAACGCGTCAATTAAGGAAAATGATTGAGAACTAGCCAGGACTAAAAGGGACGTGTCTTTGCCCCCCCACTAGCTCCGCCACTGCATAGGCTACAGTATGTTGTACTATCAGACTTCTATGACTAGGGGGAGACTGCGAGTTAGAAAAAATAAGAGAAATAGAGCTTTATAGTCATCACATCACGTGCAGGTTAGTGCATACACACCAGAGGTGTATAGTAACGAACAGTACTTAAGTAGTTTTTTTGAGAATTTTTACTTTACTTGAGTTTTTTTTTTTAAACCGGGACTTTTACTCTACTACATTTAAAAGATAAAAAGTATACTTTTACTTTGTTACTTTGGCACTGGCCACTTCGTTACTCGTTACAAATTAAAATATGAATATAATTCATCATTTAAGGATTATCTGGATGTGGCGTGTTCAAGAAGAACAACGGTGCTTGGCAGGGTATCTTAAAGCGCTTTGTGTAGATGTGTCTGCCAGCGGACATGGAGCTGCAAATTTATGCACGCAGTTATAATATTATATCACTACATGGCACACTCAGATCAGTTATTGAATATTCACAAGCAAGCCGAGCTCGAACACGGTTTAGAATATGAACTCCATATTCACTCCAATCCCTGTTTCTCAGGAGTTGCCTGAATTAAACTCCTCAGCTAAGCCTGATGTGCAAACTGCTCAATATACTTGCCCATAGTATCTATCCAGCAGTTCAAAAAAAAGATCTCTTGAAACAGAAAAAACCGTTGTCCTCTGTAGCAACCACTTCAGCAACAGTGAGCCAATGGAATCCCAATTAGTAGTTGTAAATTTGACATGGTATTGGTACTATGTACACTGAACAAAAATATAAACGCCCCATGTCAAATTTTTGAGTTTTTATTTACAAAGAACTGGAACCGGGATTCACCTGTGAATAGCACTCTTCTACAGCGTGCCAAGGGCCATCGAACGTGTGCGTTTGCCCATGCGAGTCGGTTCCGACGCCGGACAGTGGTGAGATCCAGACCACGGTGAGGACGCCGAGCGTGCAAGTTGGCTTCTCGCAGGTGGTTACGGACTGTCTGTGGTGTGATGCGTCTGTTGTGCAGACCAACGGTCTCATCCGCTGTGCGTGTTGCTGATCTGAGCCGATCCCGCAGGTGGATGAGCCGGATGTAGCGATCTTGTGCTGGTGTGGTCACACGAGGCCGACGTGGATGAGGTTGATTTGCAGTACTGCCCGTGTGTCGGAAACAAACTCTCAAACAGCCTATCATCCGATAGTTAACATTCAGCGACACAGCGAGCGCTCCGGTGGATATCCCTGTATCCAGCACGCCAATGGCACGTTCCCGCACGACCTGAGACGTCTGAGGCATGATGACTTTTGACAAAATTTGACATTTTGGGGTGGCCTTTTATTGTCCCCAGTATAAGGAGTGTCTGGGTACTGCTCATTCTGTCTGATCACCGTCTGGAAATGCCACACCCATGTACTGAGTGAAATCACTGCATCACTGAGCAAATGCTCACTGACAGAGAGATGAATTAAAAAATGGTACACAAATCAAGAGAAATATCCCTATTGTACAAGAAAAAATCAGCATATGCTCACTTTGAGTTGTTAACTCCATGTGGCATCAATATTTGACATGGGGCGTTTATATTTTTGTTCAGTGTATTTCTACTATCAATTAGACTCAATTATACTGGTTTCTTAAACTGCCAGTAAACTCGAGGAAGAAGAAGTAGGGAGAGACTGCCTGTTTGTTTTTTGAATACTGTATCTTTCATTTACCTGAAAATTGATTAAAGAGCACGAGGAGAGAACAATGTGTGGTTGCTTTGCTTCTTTCTATGCGTGCTATGAAAAATACTTTGTACTTATACTTGCACTTTTGATACTTCAGGATATTTTCTCACAAGATACTTTTAGTGCTTAAGTACATTTAATGTGAGCTACTTTAAGACTTTTACTCAAGTAATTTTCTTATGGGTGACTTCAACTTTTACCAAAGTAACTTTCAATTATGGTACTTCTACTTCGTTATTTTTTTTCCAGTACTTTATACACCTCTGATACACACACACACACACACACACACACACCCTACACACACACCACGTGCACACAGACACAAACACGCACAAGCACACACACAGTGACTTAGAATTGTGAATCTTCTTATTTTACTGCAAATATATTAGTAACATGCTTCAACATTTCAGTTGTGGTGAAGTTAAATTTGTCATTTGTGTAATTGACATATGGCGATACCACACACTTTAAGTGATACCTCATTTGCTTGAAAGCTATTATTAACTTTAGTTGGATTGAGAATGCTTATGAATGTGTGGAAACTATCTGTCCAATTAACAGTTCTACTGACTTTTTATGAAGTTGGGTGTGCTACCTTGCCAATGCAGCGAGTTTAATTTCATTTGTCAAGATTCAGTAATGTTTTGCCTCATTTGATGGCAGTGCTAGTTTAGAGGAGGATTATCACGCTTACCTGTTTCGACTTGTATTAACTGCACTGAAGTTCAACAGCACCCACTTCAAGTATTTCCGCAAGATAATTAGTCCTTTCCACGTAATTGGCGATAATTGCCCGTAATTTCCATGATAAAATCCAAAACGGAGGCCGCCATTGTTTTGAACTCTAGCTACGCGAGACAGAGTTTCAACCCGTGAAAGCACAGAATCCTGACGTGAATGCGGCTGCTGAGAGTGAAAATAAAGCATCCCTGAAGAGTGATATGCATTGTGCCATTGCACGAGTTTATAACCCAACGGCGAATTAAATCCCTGTCCTTTTGGAACGTGTGCATAGTCACACTGGCCATCTTCTGTTTAGCGTTGTTGACAATCATGTGCCTGACAAGGCAGCATTTTCAAAGCGATTTCAGATCTGTTCACTGATGAGAAAACCTCATTAAATCGAATGCATTGGCCATGATGCCTAGAAGCGCCAGACCTCCGCGCTGACGTCATGATCTCGCGCCCGAGAATCAGACACGACAGGTGATACGGAAAATAATGGTGCTGCCCAATGGGCTCAATTAAATTCCATTTTTTCATCAATTACCCAACTGAGCTATATGATGGCAGTTTAACTAGCAGGATATTAACAAATTGAAATAACAGGAGGGCAGAAATTTGTTGATGATAGTCCTCCTTTAAAGGCTTTGCCAGGCCTAAATACAGAAAAATGTTTAGCAGTTAGGCTTACTCTTTTTTTTTTTTTGGATGTAGCCATGTGTGAATCGTTTGATATTAGCCTCTTTTAGGCTTGTTATAAAAAGAAAATAAAACCTGCATTCCAAGAATTGTCATTGTATTTTCCTGGAAAAATTTCAGAAATATCGGTATTGGTAGGCTACTCGGTATTGGCAAGTACACAAAATAATCTCTAGAAAACATTCTTTATAAGCTTTAAAAAAAAAGTGGTTTGGGGGTTTTGTTTCTCTTTACGTGTGAATGAATCTGTTAAGAAGAGGTCAGGGAAACACCAGTTGCAGGATCCAAAAGTGTTTACTGAAACACAAAACACTAAATGAGAAAGGTAGGCAACAAGCCAGAAATAAAACACCGTGCACATGCACTGAACCAATGAGAAAACTAAGGGACGCTGCCCAAGGCAGAGGGAAACAGAAGTACACACTCCAAAAGTGGCTAAACTAGAAAAACAAAAACTGGACCTAACTAGACTGATGGAAAACACTGGGAGACTAGACAAAGGGCAGACAAGACGAGGGCGCAGCAAAATACAAGACTCGGAAATCATACAAAGGAAATACTCGGGAAGGCACAGGAGCGGAGATTTCACAATGCAGAGCTGAGTCTAACAAAGTTCCGTCTTACGGTCGCTTCTCTCTTCCCCACTGAAATACCCACAGGAGGAGGCGGGGACTCGGAAGGCAATCTCGAATGGAAACAGAAACACATGGGATTGATAAACAAATTCATGAGGACCGGGTTAACAATAATGACTCGAGACAAGACGCTGAGACAATCAATCAAGCTAGACAGTTTAGATTGAGGTAATCTCAATGTGACAAGTAAAAAGCACCATGAGAGAAGCAAAGGAAAGCATAGCTTTAAACGTTGTTAATCAGGGAAAGCTTAGGAAGAAATTACAAAAGCTAGAAACACTCGCACTCGCTAATGAGTTAATTAGGTTAGGTTAATACTACATGACGAAAAATATACAAACACCCTCAAATAAGTGCTGGTTCGTACGGGTTAGTAATGATCCTATCAGAGAACGCATTCACTCAGTTTAGCGAGACCCAGAATTAAGCACAGGTGAAAGCAATGAATGAAATACCACAGCCGAAACCAAAAGAGGAAACGTAATTGGACAACGAGACGCAGGCATGCTGAAGGCTGTCACAGGACATCACAGGAGATTGGGCAAGAGAGAATCAACCGTCAGATGGAGGAAATGAAAGCTGAAAAATAAAGCGAGAGTAAGGCACGGGAGAAACAGCGCAAGCACAAATATGGAAGTAATCAGGACAAAGACAAAAACAGCACACATGAGGCAGAACCATAACAGAATCACACAGAGTCACAAACACTTGATCAATAAATGCGGAGAAACATGAATTCATGATACATCCAGCAATAATTAATGCAAAATATCATCAAGTCATTCATCAGTTCGGCACAAGGACTGTATAAAACATGGACAGCCGAACGTCTCCTGAAAAGTGAAGCTAAAACATCTCGATCGCCAACTACTGGCAGGCTGCAGCACAAATTATAAGCCCACCCCCTCCATGTTAGTGAAGGGGAGAAATGCCACGCAGGAAAAATTGCATACATGAAAAATTGTTTTTTTCTGAAGATGGTTTCTTCCTTTTTAAGAAGTTTTACCATGCTAATCTATATTCTAGCATCAATTTTTCTGATAAGTTTGCTGTAAACTTTTTACTTGATATTATGCAAAAGGGGCGTGTAGTCATAATGAACAGCAGTGATTGACAACTGCAGTGCATGGACTGAGTCCCGATAGCCCCTGCCCCCTGCGGATTTCGTTTCGCGAATAGTAATTTTACGTAGAGCTGGAGTAGGAACGTCGACAGGAGACCTAACGTTATGTGAAATTCTTCATAGGGCTAGCTAACAGTGATTGTGCTTCAAGCATGACAGATTGCAACAAAAAACAACGAAATGAGGTGCTCTGCTGTGAATTGTACTAACCGACCGGACCGATCGGAAGGATCTTAGCAGTTTTTTCAGTAAGTTTATTTTTTGTTTGTTTGAAGTTTGTTTAAAGTCGGTCAGTTAAGTTATTACCAAGTAAGCTAGCTACCTTGGCTGCGTTAAGACAGCAAGCAGAGTAGCAAACGTTTAGGATTAATATGGGGGAAAAAAGAAAATGGTGATCGGTAGCCATTCGTAACTGGCAAAATATACATTTTTAATTTTAGAGAATACCTATTAAGGTAAGCATTTGAATGAAGTTAACGGCACTATGTCATAAAATGTCGTTCTTATGAACTTGAACTTGAAATATTAAGCCAGTGCCGCAGTAGTTTCAGCCTTTAGCTTCCAGTTCTGCAGTCTGGATCTCGGAATTTTAGAACGAACACAGATTGCGAGTCACTTTGCCCGGTAGGAATTCTGCTTACCCAGGGGATCAGCGTTAGAACCTTGCAAATGGCAGGCTAATTCCTTCAACTTTTCTCGTAGCTGATTGAAGTCGCTTAGGCTATTAAAGTAGGGTAAACGATGTAGCAAGCTTGCTATCTAATGTTCAGTAAACGAGCCCCTAGGTTCGAGTGTTTCCATAAGCATCAGCAAGCCAACTTCTCGTTTTTCAGCAGGTAACACAAAAAAATTCCAACCTTATGCTGCAACCTTACGGACAGCAGCTAAAACTGCAAGAAAAACTAATTGGATCGGGGAGGTACAGATTATTTTACCAATGACAATATGACAAAAATGAAACATACCGAAAGCGGGTTCAATTCATCAATAATTTCAATGTCGATTTGGCAGGTTTCGGATGAAATTATGGCTGGAATCAATGCATCTACTTGAGTGGAATTGGCTAGGTTACGAGGTAACTCTTATAAGATTGATCGGACGAAGTATCGGGGAAAACCTGACATTTCGAGTTTGGCCTGGAAGGAGATGAGCACAAACTGTAAATGAGGGAGTGGTGTAAACCGGGAAGAATATCATTTAAAAATTGTTTATAGCGTGATGGTTGTTGCGCTACTAAATTATACATTAATTATGGCCGATGTTATTCGCAATTATACGTGTGGCCAATGCTGAATTTTTTTCTTGGCCACACTTATAAGTGCGCCAGCTGATGACCATTCCAGTGCCACTTAGAAAGTACCGCTTAAAATAAGTTTCGCCAAGAAAAAATTTTTTAGCTTAAGACACACTTAAAATAAGTGTGGGCAATGGAGCAGTCTGCATCTTGGCCACACTTATAAGTATGCCTAAAGCGAATTTCGATCAATTTTTGTGCTTGGGACGCACTTAAATAAGTGCGAATAGTCATTTTGTTGATTATTGCTGCGTTTGCTATTGAGTTACAACGTTAACTAGCAAGCTAGCTGACTTCAGTTAACATTAACTCACATTACCTTGCACACAGCAATCAATGATTAATTAATTCAGCCACTGAAACATATCTGTTAAGGTAATGCTTTCAGTATCTTAATTTATAAGGTCAGAGCTGAGTTTGGGCGTTGCACAATGACAAAATAATATTTTCCTTGATCAGCTTCATAATTTATTTAAAATTATAGTAAGTTATTTTGAAATTTGATATCTCTTCATATACAGTCTGTTTGAAACATGTTCCAAATAAGTCGGGTGCATGTGACCTCACATAGAAAGAAATGTAAATTGGTAGCAGAAGGCATTTAGTTTCAAAGTATATAAAGCTGCATATACAGTATTACCATTCTAGTTTTTTTTTATGCCAAACCTGCCGTTTGCAAAATTGCCAGATGTGTGGGTTGGAATGTGCAAGTCAATTTTACTGCTGTCATGGTAGGGCAGACTGCACTTCAGGTTTCAGATATAAGCTTCACAAATAATTAGATGGTTTTTTTTTGTCATGTGATTACAGAAGCCGCCAAACACTGGGTAATGCTGAGGTTACCTAAGTCCAGTGAAGACTCGGAGGATGCTATAAGCAATTCTTTTGTTTTATTGCTGGAGAATACTTCTGAAGTAATTTGTTAATGAAAAACTGATAAATGCTTGTCAAAACTGCTCAACTATGCATTGTCACTGAAACTTGCAATGGTTCTGTTAGACGGTAATTTACACCTGGAGGTAGACAAGTCCATGTTGATTGAATAATAATGGACATGTAACTGGCTTCTCTTATATATGCTTGTTCCTTCCCTGTCATCTTCCATATGTCGTCTTCAATATATTGGCATAAACGGTCATTCTTTTTTTTTTTGTTTGTTTAATAATACATTCAAAAGCCATTCATCTTGACTTCTATGCCTTCAGTTTTCCAACAAAGACTCCAGTCATCTGTCCTTGGACTGGGAGTACATGAGAAGTGTTTTGTAATTCAATGTACATTTTCTGTGATGGTGGTAAATTAAACCTGTAATGAACAATAAAGATCTTTACATCTACATTGAGCAAAAACTTCACTCTGGAATTCTTTCACACATACTATGTTCTCTGCTGCAGTAAATCAGAGGCATGCAAATGAGTTAAATAAAAAATATTTATTTAAACAAAAACTACACACAGCATAGAGTTCTGTGTGGCCCAAAGACAACCCACTGGCTACATTTGCCGTGGGGAAACATTAAGGAAGTCCATCAGGTGGAAAGGCTGGGGGAAAGCAAATGGTTTGGAGAAAAGATTGAAGAGGAAGAGAGAAAGGAAGGTGGATGGAGAGGAAGAGCTGGGAAAAAATGATGGCTTCCACCCTAGTATAAAAATAAATAAACGAATAAAAATCACATCAAACATCACATAAAGCAAAAAACTGACTTTTTTTGCGCCCATAGCTGATGTTGAAAATCCAAATGAACTCCGTCATGCAAAAATTGGCCGGGGTCTCTATGCTTTATCTGAGGATGATGCAAGATGTCTCCACCAATAGACAAAACAAAGGTAGCCATCACACTGTTGACATATTGCCGGGCTTTTTCAATCTTTGCATGGGAAGACCTCCACCGGCATCGCTGGGTGATGACAGAGAAGACGATCTTCATCCGAGGGAACTGCCGACGGAGAATTTCCAAGTCCTGCTTGATCCCTGCGACAAGCTTCACACTCTTGATTTTTCCGAGGTCATTCCCACCACAGTGGATCAGCAGGACCTCCGTCACAGCTCTTCCTCTCAGGCACTGGTGGATAAAGGGGAGCAGGTTTCCCCAAACCACGCCACCCCAGCCAAACCACTGGACCTGGGCATCCAGACCAAGGTTGGTCTCGATGGTCTCCCTTGCTCATTTTTCCCCACAGCGAATGTAGCTGTCCCCAATAAATAAACTTTTGACCCTGTTTGTTGTAAAATGCAAATGTCACCTTTAAATGTCACTTCTGCTGGCATTTTATGCAATTTAACATATTTCTTGGTTATATTCTATTATTCCATATTTTATCAGGTGGTATTGTGCTTTTTATGCATGAAGTAGATGTGACTTAATGTTATAAACTTCAGTTTTTTATGACATTCTCCAGTGAAAAGTCTTATGCTTAAATAACCACAGGCGTCGGTTTCCAGATATTCCCATCAGATTTATACAGACTCTTGGCCACTGTGGAGGATGCAAGAATTGCCGAGTCCATTTTGTCGTCTAAAAATGAGGATACCAAAACTCAAACAATTACTATCTATGCATTCAAATACATCGAGTCCACATAAACGAAAGTGTAGGGGTGTTGCATTACTAAGTTAACTATCACAGAGAATGAACTGCCGGTCCCCCAAACTATGATGGTTATCTTCAATTGCGATTATGTTACATTTTTAAGAAATACAACACTAGCTAACGGTAAGATAGGCGAATTATTAACCACAGCAAGCTAACTTTGGTGAGAAGGACAGTTTATTTTAATTCAAAATTCGATCTACCGTTCTAACGTGTTGAAAAATTAAGTCCGACCCATTACTCAGCTAGAACATGCACAAAGGAAATGACACTTTCCCGGCAGAACGTGATTTAGAAAATACAACGAAAGTCGGCGTTAATATGCTCGCCACTCGCAACATTGGGTAAGTGACAGTTGAGAACATTGACTGGAGCTGGCTATGTGGCCGAGAAGTGGCAAAAATCTGACACCTGCGTTACTTAATGTAATTTGCAACATACCTAGCTTGTTAAGCAAGATTCAGTGACAAGATATCATAGATAGTCAGTTAGGTACTTTTAACGACCGAATAGTTACGCTGCCGGCAGTTGGGTCCTTTCACTTTACTATGGTAAACTGTACCGTCTCCGTGTGAGAGCTGGCTATTACGGGCACTTACGTTAATAGCGTAGCTGCCAGCCCAGGCTAGAAGTTCAGGGGGCTGTTCGGGTGAGTGTGTGGGCGGGATTCAATAACGTGGCTCTACCCTCCGATCACAACTGCGCCGACTCAGGCTCCAAATGTGCAACATGGCAGCGACCGTATCGAGGATATTTTGGCTCCCTTTTTTTGAATGGGAGTGAATGGAGACGCGTCGTCCATGTTTTATACTGTCCTTGGTTCGGCACTACTAAAGCAAATGCTACGCTGATGCCACTGAGGGTCAGCTTTAGATCAAGGGGATTTACCACCCTGTAAGTTATTAACTCAACCCCAATACACCTGACTCAACTCATCAGCTGCTGTGAGATCTCACACCTTTGATTGTTCTCCTCTCGAACGATAAGCATGAAAACATACCGAACAATAGATCTCCTGGAACAGATGCCAGGCTTTAGTGAAGTCTATGCAGTGAAAGTAAAGAAAATTACTTGTTAACTCTAACTTCCTTATTACCAAACATTTAAATGAAAGTCAAACCATCATAAATGCACCTAATATTATCTGCAGAAATACATTTATTGTAACAGATGGCTCAATTTCTTGTCTTTGTGAGGTTGAAAGAGAATTGTTTGAGTGTGCTTTGATGAACGTTGTGGTTTCATGTGTAAGACCTTACACCAGGTTACAGTCTCACTTGTGCTCCAGCTGGCTGACTGCATTGCGTCACTTGTTTGTCTGGGATGCACTTCTTGGATTGCATCACTGACAAATAATATATTGTTAGAACAGGGATAGGGGGGCACTCATCTACCCCTCCTTTTAGCCCATCCTCTGTTTTACTGCATAGCGGTTTGTCACAAGTCAAACCCATGCCCCAAATCTAACCCCCATTTTCGCAAAACTTTTGGCACACCCACCCATCCTCAAATATAATCCTGTGGTGACAGGGTATTGTGCTATTGCTCCCTCACTGGATTTGTGATTGGCTAGAGGCTGCACTGCTTGCATACCACACAAATTTATACATTTACATGTAGTAGAACTATATTGAATAAAAACATAGCCCTCCTGGACACAGGTGATCAGGATACAGTTGCCCACTGGCCTGTCTGACCTTAAGGAGTGTATGCTGAGCCTCTGCAGTTTCTCAGGTGAGTCACTTATTCTTTCTTTCAAGCTGATGAACCACTCTTTCATTTCTTAAGCTGTGCTTGAGTGAGAGCCTGTTGCTGACTGTAATACAGTAAACCCAAAGGGCAAACCTAGTCTTCTGGGAACACTGTCTCCAATCTCGGGAAGCAGCTGTGCAGTTTCTAAGAGTGAAGAGTGGTTGCTCAGAGGAGAGGTAGTTTTTCCAGCATGGAGGCCGTCTTCCCAGAAAAAAATTATCCCTCACTCCCAGAATACTACAAAATTCTGCAAAGCTCCCTTCACATGATTAATTTATTTATCAAAGAGGGAGCTTGATTTTGTGCAAATTGGCCAACATAAGAGTGTTGTCATCGGTATTTTTTGCAGTATATGTGTTTTGATGGAAATACTTTGGAGAAAAGAATGATGTAAAATAATGCAGGAATCAGCATAAATATCAGAACATAATTTAGCCTTGCAGTCAGTTTAAGTGGTGAGGACCATTGCTCTGTTCAGTTAGGCTTGACCATTTAACTTATATTCACTCTTTCTTTCTCAAGACATCAACCCTCAGACCTGCTTGGTAAATAAAAGCCAAAATGAACAGCTCTGCCATCAACTCCATCCTACCGTTCAACTACTCCTCTTCAGGATCCAGTCTCTTGAGTTTGTATGAAATATGTATATTCCCATATTCTGTGTATAAGGTTCTATATGCTGTCTATGTTATCAACGTTTTTCTGGGCTACCCTGCCAATATCATGGTACTTTGGCTGGTGGCCAGAAAGGAGATTGACTCTTCCACCTCCGATGTCTTCTTTGTAAACCTGGCCATTGTAGATGCCATCTACTCCCTGATTATGCCCCTGGACTATCTTAGCATGATATTTTTAAATCCGAGAGCCAATATGTATTTTGTGAACGTGATGTTTGGGATAAAAGACACCTCCCCTCTCTTCCTCACCTGCATTTGCCTGGACCGCTACGTGGCCGTGGTCCACCCCATTGTGTTCACCAACATCAAGGATAACAAGATCAGAGTGGCCATTTCCATGCTTGTTTGGCTATTCATGATAGCCTATGGCTTCATGAGGGGATGGAAGAAATATTACTCAGGTATCTTCTTCACTGGAATGATCCTGAACATCAGCATAATCATGGTTTTCTGCAACATTTCTATCATGAGAAGTCTGAGGAAGTCAGTCCTGGGCAAGGAGAAGATTAGCCCCATGAAAAAGAAAGCCCAAAGAACAGTGCAAATCACTCTGGCCATCATAGTGTTTCATTACCTGCCGCTAGCTGCTACCACGCCCCTCTTCTATCTCATTGAGTACAAAAACATTTGCATCATTCAATTTCTGATCTACCGTATCATGGAACTCAGTTGCAGCATTGAACCCCTACTCTGCATCTCCAAGGTTAAGCAGCTACCATGCCTTTATAACTTGCCCTGCATCTGCTGCCGAAGCCCTTCCCCTGAGCCTCATAATGTAAGCACATGAGATGTACGCTTGTGATTGTCAGTTAAATTGCATATTCGCTCCAAGTAAGGTTGAGAAAATGAGTTCACAAAACAAAGACAGAATGTGAAGTGAGTGACAGGCAAATATTTTAGCTCTGATATGAGTGTAATATACAAAGAGAAAACAATTAACATAACTGTAACCGTAGGCACTGATGAAAAAACATGAAGGGCTCTAAATTCGTAGACCAGGCGCAGGCGCAGGCGAATGGGGGGTGCGCCGCGCCAACGGGGTGTGTCCAGGCGTATGTTGCAATTTCGTGCCCGGCATAGCCTGGCGCAAGTACTCCTCTGTCCCGCCTCAGTCCCTCCTGCCAGCGCAAGTGGCAAAGAGGGAGGAGAGAAGGCGTGTTTGGGTATAACACAGCCGAGTCAAATCTTCACCAATCAAATGAGCTCCTCTCCTCACCTTTAATGTGTTGGAATAAAGAAGCCTCTGTCCTATATCTGCATGATGCGTTAATGTTGCATTTTACTTTGCTGCTTCAGGCATGTTTTCTGCAACGCTTATGTCTATATTAAGCATTACGAATATGAATTAGCTGGCTAGCTAGGGCATTCGCGAATTATTACCATTAGCGAACTTGAATGGAATTTCAAAACGAAACTACGTCAGATCACTCAAACTTATGAAGTTGGAATGAAATACGACGGTTGCTCATTTATTTCTTCTGCCTGCATCATTGGGAAGAGAAACGATGGATTGCGTGTTCCTATTATTACACCCTGTTGCTACTTAAAAATTTGGGATTAACATGCATGGACAACAATGCAAGATACGCTACACATTTATTTTCAATATGTGATCTTAACTCAGTACGAGATCATAGCAATCAGGCTGTATTCCTTTCCCCCACTAAAAACGATAAAATCTAAGTGACAATTATAGTAGCCTAGTATTAAGCCGCTTGCACACTGGACGCGAAACGAATTTTTCGCACGACAGATTGCCTTGAACGCAGTGTCTACGTGTCCGAAAGTCTGACAGGGTTTTAATATATCTCGAGTCCGACAGTTGGATGGTTTCAATATAACTCCGTGTCCGACAGTCGATTATTGTTTATAATTTCTTCAAATCTACTGAATGTCTTAGATATTAAACGTGAATGTTTTGATAAGAGGGCTCAGTTCCTCAAGATGAGTACCGAGAATTTCAATCAATGTTTCTGTTTAAGCTCTGCTCAATAAAGTGAGTCGACATTGGCGCGAGACAATGTACAATGCCTGTCGGACATTAAATGCAAAATACTCCGTGTCTGACAGCCAAAAAAAAGAGGACGATTAGAACAGATTGATAACGAAATAAAGAATAAAAAGAAACATTTTAACAACAAACAGAACATCCAATGAACACTGCGATTTATTTATTTGCGGGCCATCTTTTTTGGATGCTCTGTTTGTTGGTGAGATATTTTCATTCTTTATTTCGTTATAAATCTGTTCTCATACCAATACTTTTACTTTTTGCTGGCTGCCGGACATGGAGTATTTTGCATTTCGCCACGGACAGTCTTGATCGTGCATGCGATAATTTATTCACACTGTCAATGGTCATGGAATTGATTTGCTCTCTGACTACAAGCACTATTTTATCTCTGGTGTGGAAATAAAGCGTGAATCTGTTCGATCCATCCGACTAATTTTCAAAAGAGAGACTGAGTAAAGACTGTTGTCTTTCTTCAACGGAAGAAAACACACGAATAAAAAGACCAAGAAAAGTCGATAGCTATCAATTTGCATTTTGTGAAAGTCGAACACAAACATGGCCAAGTTTGCACGTCTTATAATTCCTGGAACACTCGAAAAATCAGAACTTTTATGACTTTAGGACACGGAGATATTTTAAAACCCTGTCCGACTTTCGCGTCTTTGCATTTACTTTGATTGTAATCAGTCGTGCGAAAAATTCGTTTCGCGTCCAGTGTGCAAGCGGCTTTACTGAGCATAGAACGCAAGCATTAAAATATATATATATTTATATATGCAGTTTGTGGCTGGCTGAGAAAGATGTGAAGTCGTTAGTTTGCATCACAGATTCAGCTGCGTTGATTAAGCCAGGTGGAGTTTCCATTATGCGCGCCAACCGCCTTTAATCTGACATCAGGACAATCGATATAGATACTATAATTTATGTCCTGATTCAGATAGTTAAGTTAAATAGTGGTTGCTGTAATTCTTTATTGTATTGAAATGTGCCAGACATTCTGGAAACCTGCCTGTGAGGTTTCGGTGACGTGTGCGCGCTGTGCGCCGGTCAGCCAAATAACCACTGCACAGAAAGTAAACCAGGATGGAGCTGGCGAGCTTTCTGCGCAACTTCAGCGAAGACTTTTTCTACGAAATTGTCACTGCATCTTGATGAATATGTGACACCTCCCCCTACTACGCCGCCACACCCATCTCGGCGCACGTCTGTCTACCAAATTGCCAAAGTGGCTGCGCACGGTGTTGCACCGGACGAAATTACCACTGCGCGGGCTGCACCGGACGAAATTACCACTGCGTGGGCTGCACCACGCTACGCCACGCTGCGCCATCCTGCACTGCGCCAAGAAATTAGAGCCCTTAATCTCACTATGCCAGCATGGGATCTAGCTTTGCTTAAAGAAGAGCAGACAGTGACTACAGACCTTTCTGGAGGCACACCCTATATGCAAATACAAAATGATTGTATTGGCTATTCCTGAAGTTAATGCCAACAATTAGTCAGCGAATATGCCATTCAAAGTATTTTAGTCCGAAAAATGATAAAACGCATTAAACATGGAACAATGTGAAATGTAACCAGTATAAATTGTTGTGCCGATACCGATACCAGTATCGGGTATCTGCCTGATACCTCCTTAATATACTGGTACTCTTACTCGTTGACACATTTGCAGATACCACGCACCGATACCACTTAATGTACAGTAAGACGCAAGGTACCTGCCTGCTCGCAGTCGCATAGGCTACAGTATGTTGTACTATCTGACTTCTATGACTAGGGGGAGACAGAGGGCTCTAATTTCTTGGCGCAGCACAGGGTGGCGCAGCGTGGTGTAGCCCAAGCAGTGGTAATTTCTTCCAGTGCAGCCCGCGCAGTGGTAATTTCGTCTCGGTGCATTGCGCGAGTGGTAATTTCTGTGCAGTGCAACACCGTGCGCAGCCACTTTGGCAATTCGGTAGGCGGATGTGCGCCGAGATAGGTGCGGCGGCGTAGTAGGGGGAGGTGTCACATATTCATCATGACGCATTAACAATTTCGTAGAAAAAGGTTCCACCGAAAGTGCGCAGAGAGCTCGCCAGCTCCAACCTGGTTTACTTTCTGTGCAGTGGTAATGTGGCTGACCGGCGCACAGTGCGCACACATCACCGAAACCTCACAGGCAGGTTTTCAGAATGTCAGGCACATTTCAATGCAATAAATAATTACAGCAACCACAATTTAATGTAACTATCTGAATCAGCACATAAATTATAGTGTCTATATCGATTGTCCTGATGTCAGATCAAAGAGAAAGAGAGAGAGCAAAGAGCGAATGTGCATTCGCGTCTTTGCATTGGAATGTAATCTGTCTGTTTGGAGTCAAACATTACATTGATTTAATACACATGTGTCATATTGAAAATAAATGTAAAAACATGTCTTCATTGTTGTCCATGCAAGCAGCAACAGGGTGTAACTAGACAAGGTGAGAAATTGGAAGGGGTGCCCTGGGATGCTGCTGGGACTAACTCATTTACGGTGTCTGTTTGTCTCTGTCTCTTTTTTGTCTGCAGTGTTTTTTCAGAGCGTAAAAAAAAGGGCAATTTTTTTTTGCAACCACTGATTACATTCAAAGTCAATGCAAAGAAGCAGTGAATCAAGCATGTTCAAACATTACATTACAGTTCAAAATTTGTCCTTGACACGTGGCTAGTTGTCAAGCTGGGGGGTGTCAGAGGTGGTGTTAGGCGGGAACTCAGTCCATTCGCAGAGGTCCATTTGGACCTGCAACATATCTTCTGTACCCTTTTCTGGATGGCAGGAGGGAAAACAGGCCATGAGAATGGTGGTGAACGTCCTTGATGATGTAGGCAGCACTGTTGGTAGATCTCCATCGGGAAGGGAGAGGGGCACCAATTATTCTGCTGGCTGTCTTTACAATTCTGTTAAGCTGCCTTTGTTCATATGCCTTGCAGCTCCCGAACCATACCGCTAACATACATGAATAGCACTTTCATCCTTGTCAGTGATTATATTTCAAAGGTATTTAGGGATCGAGCCCCTTGGCCTGCAAGGCCGGGGCGCAGGCAGCAGATTCGCGTCACCTTCTGTCTGAAATGGGTTAAACCTAGCCTGGAATCCATACCGATAAAGTGCTGGTCGCTCCCAACGGTCACTGGCTTATCAGTCTGGCCTCAGTCGTATAGCCAGATACGTCACTACTGAAGTGAATATATGAATATTCATGTTTTTCTGCTCTGGCGAGAACCACCAATCAGCAATATGAGTTAGCTGGCCAGCAACGGTATTCGTGAATGTTATTTGACATGAGCTTAAAAATTAGATTGTGGCTTGCTTGCATTTACTCTTGGAGTGGTTGTTAGGTTTTGAACAGGATAATGTTTGGCCATATCTGCATTTTGTTTATTACAGTGGGATTCCCCGGTATAATAAAGGCTAAATTAAATAATACTCAAATTACATAACGTATTTCACTGTAATTGGCATTAGCTATAGCTCGAAGGGCATGATTGCATCAGCTAGATTAAAGTGATAGGGGAGAGCGGGGGGAAAACGGATCATTTTTTCGTATTTCCCTCTCTGCACAGAGATGCATTTTTTTAAGGTAACCATTTTTTTTTTTTTTTTGTGAACAACATACATTATGTCCTCTACAAATCCCAACCAAGTCTGCTAAGATTGGATGAACGAGTATGACGTAATCGGACAGGAAAATGCAGCTACGCATTGATCCGTTTGCACCTGTCTGTGGGGACGAACGGATCAGCTGCATAAATCGACCACAAAACTACTAAGTACTTAATGTTATTTGCATATAACACTCATCCAAGCTTCAGTTGAGTCCTTTGAGCAAATGAAGCTTTTGAATTTATATCATACCAGTTTAGCTATCATGTTACTAGGCCACATTCTGCATTTTTTCTGCCTTCACCGGCACTTTATACGTCCCTCGTTCAATTTACAGCAAGGCAAAGCGAGGCAAGTCATCCAGCTGCTTCAGTTGAGGTAAGTTGTTACAGATAATGTTTTTCCGTTCTTATCAGCCCTTTCCACAAGATACTTTCTCTTGTCATTAAGGGGAAATGACAAAATATTCACAAATAAATGGTTATGTAAACATGGGAATAGAATAGTCTGGTAACCCGTTTAAACCAATTTATGACTGCCATCTACTGGCTTTACGGGCTTTATGCACAGCTCCACTACTTCCTGAATTTAAACCAGCTCCTTTATTTCTTGTCCTTAATTATTGGACAGTGATCCGTTTGCCCCGCTACAGTCTCCCTCCATATTTTGCCGGCGAGCATCTTACATAGGCTAGCATGAAAAATGAAACATTCACTGATAGTTAGCATACATAAGGGTCTTTTAGATCCTATACATTTACAGTCCTCAAATAATAAACATAAACCTTGAAAACGGAAAATACCGTCTCTTGATTTTTTAACTCATCGAGGGAAAAATCCTGTTTTGTCGTCGCTCTCCGCCAAGATAGGTCTGATCGCTCTGAAATTTAAATGCCGAGCGGATGGCGGGAGACCGTGCCTGTGTACCAAACAGCAACCTCCGGACTACAGTGTAAAAGGGATAAATGTCCGTGATCCGCTCACCCCGCTGATCCGTTTGCCCCCGCTCTCCCCTACTCCGCCCAAAAACTATCATTTGTATATCAATTACTCACCATTAGATGTCTTGAACGGACGAAGTTGTTCTTCACTTGGCGCAACATTATGGCCACTGGAGAGTTTTGAAAAATAATCCAAATTCCTTTTTTGCTGGAACCAAATGGGGTCACGCAGTAGCAATGGGAAAACTCCACAAAACTTCCGTTGACAAACTTTCAAACCATCGTCCGACGCATCGTCCTGTATAATCCAAGTCAGCTTTGTCCACGCGTATCCTCAAAACTCTAGAAACGCGGTTATTTTTCGCTAAAAAATAATAAAATACTTAAGCCCAACGCCCACTGAAAGCGTGAGACGCGCGTCAAAAAATTGGTTACATTAATTTCAATGGAGCAACGCCCACTGGCAGCGTGTGACGCTTTTACTTTTCGCCACTGCTCAATTTTTACTATTCGCCACTGCTCAATTTCTGAGGCGTCAACTCAATAGAAACGCATTTGTCTTTTAGGTTATTTAACTATTTCGCCTTGTCATGGTTGGTGGCACACATTTAGCGGCAACCTCACATGCAGTTGTCAAAACCGATATACCTGCTTTTTAACCAAGTCGCAGTTTTGAGAGGAAATCCATTATTTTGCGGGCATTTAAGTTATCAAGCGATCTACAGTTAGAGTACCTAACTCAGGCTACACTGGTAAGAACTTAACACTGCTAAGTTAGCCAGCTAGCTAATTCGCTGCTGGGTGAAATGAACTGAATCATAATCATAGTTTACAAGACGGCTAAATTTAGGAGGAAAATTATGCCTGTATCGTGCATTGTAACCCGACCGTCGCACTTTGCCATCACTTAAAATAAGCTTGATCGGTAGGGTTTTTTTTTTTTTTTTCCAAAATTAAACGTTGTCTTGTTTAATATTTTGAGATTGACACTCATGGCTTCTCGGTCGTGTTGACAGCTGTCAATGTTGATGCGGCTGACGCCTTCAGTGGGCGTTCAGAAGCTTCAAGGCAACATGCGGAGTTTGACGCGACGCTTTGCTTCGTGGCCAGTGGGCGTATGCTTCAAGTAAGCTCGCGAATTCAACGGAAGTCCCGCCTCCCGGCTCGTTCACTGCCCAGAGACTCTGCTGCCACTGAGATGAGTACTCGTATAAACACGAGCCAGGAGGCGGGACTTCCGTTGAATGAACTGTTGTTTTTTTTATTTATTTTTAAGTCTGTCTAAAGGGGGGAGGGGGGAACCCTCGCGACTGTGAGCCAATCACAGATCTCGCATGGATTTTGTGCGAATATTTGAAAGTCAAACGCTGGTCTACCGAGTGAGGCCAGACGTACAAGCAAGTGACCGTTGGGAGCGACCAAAGCTTGATACGGATGGATTCCAGGCGAGGTTAAACCGCCGCAACGGCCGTTACTACTCGTATGGCAGTGATTCAAATCACAACAGGTCAGATATCACCGACTTCACGCCGAAAATGTTGTTCACGCCAATTTTGCTGGTGCAGTGGCTTCTTGTTTTGTAAAAATAAATTAATTTTGCAACCTTTTTTATGGTTAACTGTTCAGTTTTCACGTAAACACAGATTTTGTGCTAATGTAAATAATGCATTATTTTCGCCGATTCTGGAGTTTGTTTTGGAGCAACAGTGTTGGAAATAGTACAATATTAAGCCTCCATCAATATCGAATAAAATCAGAACCTTTTCGGTGCGAAAAAACGCCAAGCTTACATCCAGTCAAGAATTTTTTGAGTTTAATTTGTAGTGCTGCTGTACGTGGTAATAGCATACAATGGCAGCAGTTGGGATACTGATGACACTCCTGCAAAATTTTTTTCATAACCAAGCTAAGAATATAAACCAGTTGAAAATCAATTGGAACATTTAAGGGTTAGGGTTAAGGTTACGGGTTAGGGGCCGATCACACGGAACGCGCTTTATCGGCGTGGGGCGCCCGTTTTGTTAATATTCTCAATGATTAGACGTGTGCTGGACGCTGCTTTTGCGCACCGAGCGCCTCGCGTTTAAGCGCCCCAGGCACCTCGCTGTTTTTTGATGCGCTTCTTTGAGGCGCCTCGAAAAAAAGGCGCTTCACGTCATTGTCAGTCTTTTCCCTGCTGTCCAATCATGTGAAAAAACCTGAAATAAGTTGGCTGACTAGTTCGTTGAAACGGTTAATTTCAGAATGTTCGCAGATGAGTGACAGGAACGTTACTTAGCAACACAAAAAAGACGCGTCCAGCGCCTTTTTACAACGTTGGTTTAAAAAAAAAAACAGATCAGACGCGCCTCGCGTTTCCACGCCGATAAAGCGCGTCTGGTGTGATCGGTCCCTTACGAGGTCCTAACAGTAGTACCCTCTGCACAGCGAGGCATTATCCTCACTCGAATCACGGAGCGCTACCAAACTGGTTGGCAGCTATCCAGTATTGTCATGGCTGCCACTGTCCCATGCGATTACCGTATAGCAGCACGAGAAATTAACGTGCATATTCTTTTCACTGGATGTGCGCTGGACGTTGTTAGACACCCCAGTAATTGACTTGTTATCAAGTATTAAGGTAAGCCGAAGATTTCTGAATTTCATTTTATTGTGCCCACCGGTTCTGTGTGGTACTCTTACCGAGCTACTTGGCTGACATTAGCTCATGAGCTAGGTAGCTAGCAAGGAAGGGAGCAAGCTAATAAAACACAGAGAATTCATTATTCAATGATTGGCGCAAACACAATCTCACTGAGTAAAATGACACTTTTCAAAAAATTCAGTCGCAGCTGTGACGAAATGCTAACAAGCTAGTTTAAAAAGTTCGTTAAACACATAACTAGTAGACAAACTTCACCTACCTCAGACCCAGGTCAAAGGGATCAAATCAAGCCAATATGAGTATTTTAATGACATCCAAAAGACAATGGACTAATTAGAATTGCCGGCTTGTCTGATAGACAAACAGCAGCTCCAATTCCAATCAGCTCATGACTGGCTGCCAGGCAGGTATGACCAGAGACAAATGAATCACTTTCATCCAGTGCCATATATGGCGCTGAAATAAAACATATCTAGCCAATGGCGTTGCTGCACTAAAACAAGCAAGGGCCACGTTCACACTGCAGGCAAATGTGGCCCAAATCTAATTTTTTTTACCCCCTTTGTGACTCAGGTAAGATTCTTTTATGACAGTGTGAACAGGACAAGTCACATGGAATCTGATCTTTTCAAATCCGATCTAGGCCATTTTCAAATGTGTTACTGCATCGGATTCATATTGGATTCTTTTGAAGGCGACCGCGGTCTGAACAGCCGTGTTGCATTGAATCAAAGAGTATTATGTGAACAGCCAAACAAAAAATCCAATTTGAGCAATAAATCGGAATTGAGCATTAAGGCCTGCAGTGAGAACATAGCCCTCAGTTGAGGTTCACGACAGTTTCAACTGATATTTGACAGTTGGAACTGTCAGGATGCTCTGGATTGAGCCGTAAAGTAAGGGTTTGAAAGACAATGGGGAGGGAAAAGGCGATTTTAACCATACTTTGGGGTTAAGTCATCGAACTGTGAGTTTTTTTTAAAATCAGATTTGACTGCTGATTGGACGTGTGGGTTTATGTCTCTATGACCATTAATAGTGAAGTTATGGTTATTGCCCTATTCAAAACATGGGAAGCCTAGTTTGCTGCTAGGCGGTTGCTAGGGCATTGCTAGGCGGTTGCTAAGGTGTTCCCAGTGGTTTCTAGGGCGTGCTAGGCAGTTGCTATGGTGTTTTAGGTGGTTGCTAGGTCATTGTTAGGCGGTTGCTATGGTGTTCCGGGCGGTTGCTAGGGCATTAATAGGTGGTTGCTATGGTGTTCTGGGTGGTTGCTAAGGCATTGCTAGGCAGTTGCTATGGTGTTCTGGGTGGTTGCTAGGGCGCTGCCAGGCAGTTGCTGTGGTGTTCCAGGTGGTTGCTAGGTCATTGCTAGGCGGTTGCAATGTGTTCCAGGTTGTTGCTAGGGTATTACTAGGTGGTTGCTGTGGTGTTTTGGGTGGTTGCTAAGGCATTGCTGGGCGGTTGCTATGGTGTTCTGGGTGGTTGCTAGGTCGTTGCTAGGCAGTTGCTATGGTGTTCGGAGTGGTTGCTAGGGCGCTGATAGGCAGTTGCTATGGTGTTCCAGGTGTTTGCTAGGTCGTTGCTATGATGTTCTGGGTGGTTGCTAGGTGGTTGCTATGGTGTTCTGGGTGGTTGCTATGGCGTTGCAAGGCGGTTGCTATGGTGTTCTGGGTGGTTGCTAGGTGGTTGCTATGGTGTTCTGGGTGGTTGCTAGGGCGTTGCTAGGCTGTTGCTATGGTGTTCCAGGTGGTTGCTAGGCGGTTGCTGTGGTGTTCTAGGTGGTTGTTGGGTGGTTGCTATGGTGTTCTGGGTGGTTACTAGGGCGTTGCTAGGCTGTTGCTATGGTGTTCTAGGTGGTTGCTAGGCGGTTGCTGTGGTGTTTGGGTGGTTGCTAGGGCGTTGCTAGGCGGTTGCTATGGTGTTCTGGGTGGTTGCTAGGTGGGTGCTATGGTGTTGTGGATGGTTGCTAGGGCGTTGCTAGGCTGTTGCTATGGTGTTCTGGGTGGTTGCTAAGGCTGTTGCTATGGTGTTCCAGGTGGTTGGTTGTTGCTATGGTGTTCAAGGTGGTTGCTAGACGGTTGCCATGGTGTTTTGGGTGGTTGCTAGGGCATTGGTAAGCGGTTGCTATGGTGTTATGGGTGGTTACTAAGGTGTTGCTGGGCAGTTGCTATGTTGTTCCTGGTGGTTGGCAAGGTATTGCAAGACATATTTCATGGTGTTCTGGGCTTTTGCTAGAGCGTTGCTAGGCTGTTGCTATGGTGCTCCTCGTGGTTGCTAGGGCGTTGCCAGGAGGTAGCTATGGTATTCCTGATGGTTGCTAAGGCGTTGCTTGGCAGTTGCAATGGTGGTGTGGGTGATTGCTTGTGCGGAATTGGCGGTTGCTATGGAGTTCTGCCTGGTTGCTAGGGAGGGATGAAAATCCATGTTTTTCAGGAATTGTGGGAAATCCGTAAGTCGGATCGCTTAGAAAAGACATACCACACCTTTCCCAATCGAGCCGCACGATTTAATATATATATTGTATGGGTTTTCTCAAAGCTGTAAGACTAGTGGCGAACCGAAATTTTTACGGAAGAATAAATAATAAAAATATAGGCACAGAATAATATAAGTGGCCTGGGCTTTGCCCAGGCCCACTACGCTCCCTACTGGGGAGCGTAGTGGGCCTGCACTCAGCTCAGGCCCACTAATAATAGGTACACGCTATCCATCGTTTCTCTTCCCAATGATGCAGGCAGAAGAAATAAATGAGCAATCATCATATTTCATTCCAACATCATGAGTTTGAATGATCTGACGTAGTTTCGTTTTGAAATTCCATTCAAGTTCGCTAATGGTAATGATTCACGAATGCCCTAGCTAGCCAGCTAACTCATATTCGTAATGCTTAATATAGACGTAAGTGGTGCAGAAAACATGCCTGAAGCAGCAAAGTAAAATGCAACATTAACGCATCATGCAGATATAGGACAGAGGCTTCTTTATTCCAACATTTTAAAGGAGAGGAGAGGAGCTCATTTGATTGGTGAAGATTTGACTCGGCTGTGTTAAACCCACTCAGTTCTTCCCTCTTCCGTCTTTGCTACTTGCGCCAGCAGGAGGGACAGAGGCGGGACAGAGGAGTACTTGCGCCGGGCTGCACCGGGCACAAAATTGCAAAATACGCCTGGATACACCTCGTTGGCGCGGCGCTCCCCCCATTCGCCGCGCCTGCGCCTGGTCAACGAATTTAGAGCCCAAATTGTTTGAATCAACCAAATGCCTTCACAACATTTTTTGAATATGCATAAACTATCAATTCAAGGTAAAGTGACCAATTTTTTTTCTAATTTAAATATTTAATCTCATTATGCCAGCATGGGATCTAGTTTTGCTTAAAGAAAAGCCAACAGTGACTACAGTACTCTCTGGAGGCACACCCTTAATGCCAACAATTAGTCAGCAAATACACCATTCAAAGTATTTTAGACCGAAAAATGATTGCGAGAAAAGCTTTTGCACACCGGTAAGTGGACAGGTGCGTAGGAGAAAGGCCGACTAAGGACTAAAATAATGAAAAAAACTCCCGCACACGGTCTTCTCACTTGCAATTAATTTATTAGTCAACCTTTCGGTCAACAGACCTTCCTCAGGACAACAAACAGAATACACTGGAGAGCATATCTTAAATGCAGGCTGGTAGGCCTACGTGGCCCAATCAGATAAAATCACATGACCACTAGTAAGATGCATCTCATAAGTAAAAACATCAATCCAAATAACTACATACAAAGGTAATACTAACCTCATTTAGGGAAGACATAATGCAGTATTTGCAATACATAGCAAAATAGAAAAAAGTTTCCAAGCCATACGAATAACCACATGTTTACAGTACAATCATGAGATAGAAAACATGATGGTATGAGAATGAAAATGCAAAAAAAATTTAGCAAAAACATGTTGCCGCTTCCTAATCATCCCAACCTCTGAAAACAGGAGAGGAGACCAGATTAGAAAGGCTTTGTCATATAAGTAAAAACTGTACAAATAAACAGTGAACAAAATAAAGGAATACAATCAATAAAAGACAAGTATTCCATAGTGGAAGAGTCCCACCAAAATTAGGAAACAAAATTCACAACATAACGTTGAGGGGAAGTTCATCATTCAATCCATTAGGTGTTAAAGTCTGTAATGTAAATATCAAATACACCTTGCGACGTTTGAGCAGCAAATCAAGATCACCACCTCTTTGTGGACTTTTTCAAGACCACAGAAACGTAAGGTAGAAATGTCATGTTTTTTATCATTAAATGGACAGCCACAGGATAATTTCTGTCATTTCTGCGTAAAGAGCTTTTATGTTCACTAATGCGCTGTTTCAATTGCCTGGATGTCTTACCCACATATGCCAAACCACAGGGACAACGCAGCATGTATATCACATGTGTAGATGCACAAGTTATTACCTCTTTTATGGAAAATTTCTTATTAGTATGGGGATGATAAAAAGAGTTAGTTTTCAAGGTATTATTGCACTGTGCACAATTTCCACAACGATAATTTCCTGCAGGTAAAGGGGATAAAAGCCGCTGAGTAGGCAGCTTAGGCTTCTAAGTGGTAAAGTCAGCATGAACAAGGAGGTCTCTCAGATTTCTCCCTCGCTTGTTCACAAAAAGAGGCTGAAATTTAAAATGGGGGGCCAATTCAGGGTCCAAGGTCAAAATATACCAGTGTTTCTTAAAATTAGATTTGATAGTGAAAGAGAGAGGAGAATAAGAGGTGATACAAGTAACCGAGAACTTTTTTTCTTTTCTCTGACTTTGTTGCAACAATTCTGAGCGTGGTTTCCTCAGTGCTGCATCATAAGCCTTCTGTAGCCAATCATTAGAGTATCCCCGTTGGACAAATCTGAACTTCATCTCAGATTCCTTCTCTGTAAAATCTTCTGTAGTACTGCAAATTCGTCTAAGTCTAAAGAATTGACTTTTGGGCAAACCTCTCTTCAGAGGGGTGGGGTGAGAACTACTTGCCAGAAGAAGTGTGTTCTTATCGGTTTCTTTTCGGTAGAGAGCAGGGGCGGACTGGCCATCGGGAACACCGGGAGTTTTCCCGGTGGGCCGCTGGGTCAGTGTGCAGGTCCGGTCCGCAAATTAAAAAAAAAAAAAAACCGCAGTGGCGTGGACGGCCCACTTTTAGGCGAGCAAGAGAGCAGCAGCGTCTTTCTGATGTATGGTAGTCCATGCGACCGCGATAACATAGGTGAATTATTTGAAAATACGTCTAGAAATTAGAAATTTACAGGTACTCACAAGATTTCACAATTTCTTGTTTCAATGAGAGGCTCGTGCTTTATATACCACGTATTATGGTTCTACTTCACTATTCCGGTTGTCTTGCGTCATGGCCATTTTTTGGATCTCTTTATGTATTTGCTTTATGATATAGGATTGACCGAAACACTTTATTCCTGTGAATAAAAACGATGCATGCATGGGCTTTAGCTTTGTACAATTAATTTAAAGTTGTTGCTTTCATCCTAAAAGTTTAAGAAGGCAGGCTTGCAGGGAAATTTGTTTGACCAATGGCCTTGCTTGTCCCAAGTTGCGTTAACAGTCTAAAAACGCCTTCGGAACGATTATGAGATCAGACGATAATGTCAGAAAGCAATGGTGACGCGGAAAAGCTTAGAGAATAAAGTAAACAGACTTTCACATGCAAAGAAATTGACCAGCTGTTCGGCCACGATGATCCTCGAGGATAGCAGTTTTCATTTGGAGGGAGACACGGAAGCGGTAAGACTGACGTTAAATTAATAGGCTATCGCAAGTATGTGTTCGGTTAAAATTTGCTTGAGTTTACAAAAGGACCCCTCTGATGGACCAGTCGTTAATAGCCTACTATTTGATGCATATTGATTCGTTGTTTTACGGTGCCAAGTAAAAAAATTTCTGGAATACAGGAAGACTTTGAAATTTTCCATTCCAAAACCCTGTCTTGACGCTCAGAATCACCAGTCATTAAGCTTGCAACCAGCGAGTACTGCGGTTCTGAAGCTAGTGAGCTATGCTATGCCCTTTACAGTCTGTACGTCAGATATGTAACGTTATTTAAGAAAGGTTTGTATGAATCAATCCAAATAGTGCAATGGTCTTATTGAAAAATTCTAAATGGCCCCAAAGTCACATTTCTTTTTCACATTCATTCTCATGAAAATAATATTTCTGTAAAAATACATTAGTTTATCTGTTGGAAATGTTATGTTTTTAATACTGGACTGCGTCATTGATTAAATTTCTTTCAGGACATCTGAAGGATAAATAGGATCTTTAATATAAATAAGATTGTTTGTTTTTGGACATTACCCACCCAACCCCTGCCAACAGAAAAGTAAATTCACTCACATGTACATAAATTCAACTTAATCGTGACTCGGATTATGTGTATTCTGGTGTTTCACGAGACAGCGCTTTCTACTTTCACAACACTTGGAATGTTTTGGAAGCATTAAAGCCTCATCTTTTAGAAACATTTTGAAAAAAAAAGACCATTACAGTATTGTACTAACTTTTTACAAGCTGTCGAGGATGGTACCTTCTACTAAACCTGGTCTAGGGACTTGGGGGGGAGGGGGAACTTGGTGATCTGTTAACATATGCTAAAATCACAAATGCATATAGCCACTGGATTTGTATGGTAGATATATACAACAAATATTTTGTGGTAGGCTAATTGGTGTGATATAAACTCAAAAACTAATAATATCAATGTTTTATGGGATATATGGTCCAATATGATGTTAAAATGCATACTTTTTTTGTCAAATAACCTGAAATTTTTTCGGCCGGTCACCACCTTCCCATCCCTGCCCCCTGGAGAGTTGGCCGGTCAGGTACGAATTCCCGGGCCACTTTTTTGTCCCAGTCCGCCCCTGGTAGAGAGTGGTGGATAAGGTGCCTTTATTTTTAATAACCCACATATCCAAAAATGGAACTTTTTCACTGCTTTAACTCATGGTAAATTGCAAGTTACTATTGAAGCTGTTCAGTAAAGTGAAAAAATCTTGTAGCTCATTGGCATCAGCTTGGACCAGGCAGAACACATCATCAATAAACCTGTACCACTTCAAAATTTTAGGCAGAAAAATATTGCACTCTGGATTAAAAACAAAGTTTCTTTCAAAGTAACCAAGATATAAATTGGCATAATTAGGTGCACAAATAGAGCCCATGCTTGTGCCAGACGTTTGTAAATAGTACTCTCCATTAAAATTAAAATAATTTTTCTTCATCGCAAGAGTGGCTAATTCACTAATGAACTCATTGGGAGGCATAGCTGAATCATCTCAGTTCTGAAGATCGAATTGTAAAGCCTCAACGCCCCCATCGTGTGGAATATTTGTGTAAAGACTGGCAATGTTGATGGTCACTAACAGAACGTCATCAGGTAAGCGGGTAAGACTTGAAATATTAATAATAAAATCAGTGGAGTCTTTTATATATGCTGGCAATATCTGGACATAAGGTTTAATAAAGTAGTCCACATACTGAGACAATGGTGATAGTAAAGAATTTGTCTGGGCTGCTATGGGACGGCCAGGAGGATTGGACAGAGACTTATGCTCTTTAAGCAATGTGTAGAAGACTGGACAAATGGGATGCTGACAGTACAAAAAAATCATATTCAGCTTGTGTAATCCAACCTTTTTGTTTGGCATCTTCTAGAAAAAGACATAGCTCCAGTTGGAATGAGCCTGTGGGATCAGTTTGCAAACATTTGTAAAATCTGGTATTAGACAACTGTGACATAATTTCAGATTCATATTTGTCTGCATCTTGAATACAAATGCCCCCACCTTTGTCAGCAGGTTTTATGACAATTTCTTTGTCTCTCAACAATTCATTCAAAGCACATCTCTCATTAATCGTTAGGTTTTGTCAATAATGATAAGGTTGACTGTGCATCTTCATAATGTCATATTCTACTAGCCTGCAGAAAGTATTTATTTAGTGGTGTTGGGAAAAAAAAAAAATGCTCTTAGGTCTAAAGACAGTAGACGGTAGACTAATAGCTGTTTCTATGTTCCTAGAGCAGAAATCTCAGTTTAATCTTCCTGAAACACTTAAAAAGGTCCACTTTCAAACCAAAAACATTCACCCCATTAGTAGGTACAAATGACAGACCTTTAGACTGGAGGGACAGCTGACCAACAGTCATTTCCTTGAAGGAAATATTTATTACCATGTCTTTCTGTAATTGCAGGTCCCCGGTCGGTCTGGTCTTTGCTGACCGCTTTCTTCGTCTGCATCTCCTCGTGTGACGCCCCGACCTCGCCCTCGGCCTCTCTTCTTGGGTGGTATTCCGCGTCCGCCAAAAAAACTGTTTATATTTACAGTTTTTACTTACATGACAAAGCCTTTCTAAGCTGGTCTCCTCTCCTGTTTTCAGGGGTTGGGACGATTAGGAGGCGGCAATGTGTTTTTGCTAAATTTTTTTTGCATTTTCATTCTCATACCATCGTGTTTTCTATCTCATGATTGTACTGTAAACGTGGTTATTCTTATGGCTTGGAAACTTTTTTCTATTTTGCTATGTGTTGCAAATACTGTATTATGTCTTCCCTAAATGAGGTTATTATTACCTTTATATATAGTTATTTGTATTGATGTTTTTACTGATGAGATGCATCTTACTAGTGGTCGTGTGATTTTATCTGATTGGGCCCCCTAGGCCTACCAGCCTGCATTTAAGATATGCTCTCCAGTGTATTCTGTTTGTTGTCCTGAGGAAGGTCGGTTGACTGAAACGTTGCCTAATAAATTAATTGCAAGTGAGAAGACCGTGTGCGGGAGTTTTTTTCGTAACAGTCCGAAAAATGATAAAACGAATTAAACATGGAACAACGTGAAATGTAACCAGTAAAAAGTGTTATGCTGATACCGATACCAGTATCGGGTATCTGCCTGATACCTCCTTAATATACTGGTACTCGTACTCGTTGACACATTTGCCTATACCATACACCGATACCACTTAATATACAGTAAGAAGCAAGGTACCTGCCTGCTCACAGTCACATAGGCTACAGTATGTTGTACTATCTGACTTCTATGACTAGGGGGAGACAGCGAGTTAGAAAAAATAAGAGAAAGAGAGCTTTATAGTCATCACATCACATGCAAGCATACGCGCATACACACCAGAGGTGTATAGTAACGAAGTGCATGCACTTCGTTACAGTACTTAAGTGGTTTTTTGAGGATTTTTACTTTACTTGAGTTTTTTTTTTCGGGTCTTTTACTCTACTCCATTTAAAAGGTAAAAAGAATACTTTTACTTCATTACTTTGACACTGGCCACTTCATTACTCGTAACAAATTAAAATATGAATGTAATTCACCATTTAAGGATTATCTGGATGTGGCGTGTTCGAGAAGAACAACGGTGCTCGGCAGGGTATCTTAAAGCGCTTTGTGCAGATGTGTCTGCCAGCGGACATGGAGCTGCAAATTTATGCACGCAGTTACAATATTCTATCACTAGCTGGCACCCCCGGATCAGTTATTGAATATTCACAAGCAAGCCGAGCTCGAACACGGTTTAGAATAGTAACTTTCAGTTATGGTACTTCTACTTCTACTTTTACTTCGTTATTTTTTTTCCAGTACTGTAGACACCTCTGATACACACACACACACACACACACACACACACACAGACACACACACGCACATGCACACACAAAGACTTAGAATTGTGAATCTTCTAATTTAATACAATATATTAGTAACATATGGTCACCTTCAACATTTTAGTTGTGGTTAAGTTAAATTTTGCATTTGTCATTTGTATAATTGAAATATGGCGATACCACACACTTTAAGTGAGGCCTTGTTAGCTTGAAAGCTATTGTTAACTTTAGTTGGATTGAGAATGCCAATGAATGTGTGTGGAAACTATCTGTGCTATCTGTGCTTTTTGCAGGCCTTTTTTTCCACGCGAACGATCGTTCGGTTACGCAAAGGTTACGCAAAAAAAAATTCATGCGAACGCCGGCTGTTCGCGCAAAATGTACATGTGTCATGTACATGTAGATATCGTGTTATTGATAATAAATAGCTTACTGAATACCCTGTAAAGTCATTGTAAATTTTGATTTTTCATCTTGTCAGACACATGACACACTCTTGCTTCTGGATAATTACTTGTGCTCTTTATTGATACCGTGTTGCATTTTTACGTAATCCAAAAAACACAAGATCAATAACAAAAGAGATCACACTTCAAAACCATTGAGTATTAGCAGAATTATTCAGTATAATTGCAGATCAAAGGGAATGATATGAGTTATAATTGAGCTGTTGCTAATATTTATTTCAAGGGGAAAATTAGTGACCAGTGCGCTGGGCGCCTGTCTCGGTATAATTCAGGTTTGGGTGTCGGTCAAGTTGTCACCCGTGAAAAGCCGTAGTGCGATGCAGCTCAGTTGGCCTGTCTGTGAACAGAAAGACAAGTCTGATCAGTTGAATCGTAAAACATAAATGACAGTAAACCTTAATGCATACGTACATTACATATATTTGATTAATGAAGTTTATAGCAAACTGCGTCACCAAGTATCTATGCGCATGTCGCAAGCTGATTAACATTTGTTTAATAGTACGGAACAATCTCCATCTCAACTCTGTTTACAGCTCCCTGCAGGTGACGTATGGTCTGTTCAGTAAAGCGTAGTGAAGTAGCACATTGTTTGACAGGCTACAAAAAGGAGCTTGACGCTGTAGACAGTTCATGGAGATGTTATGACTGAAATTAATTTTTCGGTAAAGCACATATGTTGGTTTTTTTTTTTTTCAGAATCGGGAGGACGTCATTTCGGCAAGCAATAACTTTACGCTGAATCAGGCTGTTGTCAATTGCGAAATCCGCGACATCACGCTATTCACAGTTAGTCAATACATTTTTGGTATCATCTCGATCTGTTACGCCAAGTTTTTCTGTGTAACCAAACGGTCGGTTATGCTGACGCATTTTAACGAGAACGGTGTATCGTTCACGCCGGAGTTTGGAAAAAAAAAAAAAAAAAAAAGGGCTGTTTTTGTCAGGCCTAAATACAGAAAAATGTTTAGCAGTTAGGCCTACTTTTTTTTTTTTTTGGATATAGCCATGTGTGAATCGTTTGATATTGGCCTCTTTTAGGCTTATTATAAAAAGAAAATAATACCTGCACTCCAAGAATTGTCATTGTATTTTCCTGGAAAAATTTCAGAAATATCGGCATTGGTAGGCTACTCAGTATTGGCAAGTACACAAAATAACCATCCCAAGAAAACATTCTTTATAAGCTTTAAAAAAAAAAAAAAAAAAAAAAAGTGGTTTGGGGGTTTTGTTTCTCTTTACGTGTGAATGAATTTGTTAAGAGGTCGGGGAAACACCAGTTGCAGGATCCAAAAGTGTTTATTGAAACACAAAACACTAAATGAGAACGGTAGGCAATAAGCCAGAAATTAAACAACGTGCACATGCACTGAACCAATGGGAAAACTAAGGTACACTGCCCAAGGCAGGGGGAAACAGAAGTACACGCTCCAAAAGTGGCAAAACTAGAAAAACAAAAACTGGACGTAACTAGACTGACGGAAAACACTGAGAGACTAGACAAAGGGCAGACAAGACGAGGGCGCAGCAAAATACAAGACTCGGAAATCAAACAAAGGAAAGGCACAGGAGCGGAGATTTCACAATGCAGCGCTGAGTCTAACAAAGTTCCGTCTGACGGTCGCTTCCCTCTTCCCCACTAAAATACCCACGGGAGGAGGCGGGGACTCGGAAGGCAATCTGGAATGGAAACAGAAACACATGGGATTGATAAACAAATTCACGAGGACCAGGTTAACAATAATGACTCGAGACAAGATGCTGAGACAATCAATCAAACTAGACAGTTTAGATGGAACCATAACAGAATCACACAGAGTCGCAAACACTTGATCAATAAATGTGGAGAAACATGAATTCTTGATACATCCAGCAATAATTAATGCAAAATATCATCTAGTCATTCATCAGTTCGGCAAAAGGACTGTATAAAACATGGACAGCCGAACGTCTCCTGAAAAGTGAAGCCAAAACGTCTCGATCGCCAACTACTGGCAGGCTGCAGCACAAATTATAAGCCCGCCCCCTCCATGTTAGTGAAGGGGAGAAATGCCATGCAAGAAAAATTGCATACATGAAAAATTGTTTTTTTTCTGAAGATGGTTTCTTCCTTTTTAATAAGTTCTTACCATGCTGATCTATATTCTAGCATCAATTTTTCTGATAAGTTTGCTGTCAACTTTTTATTTGATATTATGCAAAAGGGGCGTGTAGTCATAATAAACAGCAGTGATTGACAACTGCAGTGCATGGACTGAGTCCCGATAGCTCCTGCCCCCTGCGGATTTCGTTTCGGGAATAGTAATTTTACGTAGAGCTGGAGAAGGAACGTCGACAGGAGACCTTACGTTATCTGAAATTCTTCATAGGGCTAGCTAACAGCGATTGTGCTTCAAGCATGACAGATTGCAACAAAAAACGACAAAATGAGTTGCTCTGCTGTGAATTGTACTAACCGACCAGAAGGATCTTCGCAGTTTTTTCAGTAAGTTTTTTTTTTTTTTTTACCAACGACAATATGACAAAAATGAAACGTACCGAAAGCGGGTTCAATTCATCAATAATTTCAATGTCGATTCGGCAGGTTTCGGATGAAATTATGGCTGGAATCAATGCATCTATTTTAATGGAATTGGCTAGGTTATGGGGTAACTCTTATAAGATTGATCGGACGAAGTATCGGGGAAAACCTGACATTTCGAGTTTGGCCTGGAAGGAGATGGGCACAAACTGTAAATGAGGGAGTGGTGTAAACCAGGAAGAATATCATTTAAAAATTGTTTATAGCGTGATGGTTGTTGCGCTCCTAAATTACACATTAATTGTGGCCGATGTTATTCGCACTTATACGTGTGGCCAATGCTGAATTTTTTTCTTGGCCACACTGATAAGTGCGCCAGTTGATGACCATTCCAGTGCCGCTAAGAAAGCACCGCTTAAAATAAGTTTCGCCAAGAAAAAAATTTTAGCTTAGGACACACTTAAAATAAGTGTGGGCAATGGAGCAGTGTGCATCTTGGCCACACTTATAAGTACGCCTAAAGCGAATTTCGATCAATTTTTGTGCTTGAACGCACTTAAATAAGTGCGAATAATCATTTTGTTAATTATTGCTGCGTTTGCTATCGAGTGACCTTAACGTTAACTAACAAGCTAGCTGACTTCAGTTAACATTAACTCACATTACCTTGCACACGGCAATTAATGATTAATTAATTCAGCCACTGAAACATATCTGTTAAGGTAATGCTTTCAGTATCTTAATTTATAAGGTCAGAGTGGAGTTTGGGCATTGCACAATGACAAAATAATGTTTTCCTTGATCAGCTTTATAATTTATTGAAAATTATAGCAAGTTATTTTGAAATTTGATATCTCTTCATATACAGTCTGTTTGAAACACGTTCCAAATAAGTCGGGTGCATGTGACCCCACATAGAAAGAATGTAAATTGGTAGCAGAAAGAATTTAGTTTCAAAGTATATAAAACTGCATATATCTCCATTCTAGTTTTTTTTAATGTCAAACCTGCCGTGTGCAAAATTGCCAGATGTGTGGGTTGGAATGTGCAAGTCAATTTTACTGCTGTCATGGTAGGGAAGACTGCACTTCAGGTTTCAGATATAAGCTTCACAAATAATCAGATGTGTTTTTTTTGTCATGTGATTACAGAAGCCGCCAAACCACTGGGTAACGCTGAGGTTACCTATGTCCAGTGAAGACTCGGAGGATGCTATAAGCAATTCTTTTGTCTTATTGCTGGAGAATACTTCTGAAGTAATTTGTGAATGAAAAACTGATGAAAATGCTTGTCAAAACTGCTCAACTATGCATTGTCATTGAAACTTGCAATGGTTCTGTTAGACGGTAATTTACACCTGGAGGTAGACAAGTCCATTTGATTGAATAATAATGGACATGTAACTGGCTTCTCTTATATATGCTTGTTCCGTCCGTGTCATCTTCCATATGTCGTCTTCAAATATTGGCATAAACTGTCATTCTTTTTTTTTTTTTTTGTTTAATAATACATTCAAAAGCCATTGATCTTGACTTCTAAGCCTTCAGTTTTCCAACAAAGACTCCAGTCATCTGTCCTTGGACTGGGTGTACATGAGAAATGTTTTGTAATTCAATGTACATTTTCTGTGATGGTGGTAAATTAAACCTGTAATGAACAATAAAGGTCTTTACATTTACGTCCAGCAAAAACTTCACTCTGGAATTCTTTCACATACTATGTTCTCTGCTGCAGTAAATCAGAGGCATGCAAATGAGTTAAATAAAAAATATTTATTTAAACAAAAACTACACACAGCATAGAGTTCTGTGTGGCCCAAACACAACCCACTGGCTACATTAGCCATGGGGAAACATTAAGGAAGTCCATCAGATGGAAAGGCAGGGGGAAAGCAAATGGTTTGGAGAAAAGATTGAAGAGGGAGAGAGAAAGGAAAGTGGATGCAGAGGAAGAGCTGGGAAAACAACATGATGGCTTCCACCCTAGTATAAAAATAAATAAATGAATAAAAATCACATCAAACATCACATAAAGCAACAAACTGACTTTTTTTGTGCCCATAGCTGATGTTGAAAATCCAAATGAACTCCGTCATGCAAAAATTGGTCGGGGTCTCTATGCTTTATCTGAGGATGATGCAAGATGTCTCCACCAATAGACAAAACAAAGGTAGCCATCACACTGTTGACATATTGCCGGGCTTTTTCAATCTTTGCATAGGAAGACCTCCACCGGCATCGCTGGGTGATGACAGAGAAGACGATCTTCATCCGAGGGAACTGCCGATGGAGAATTTCCAAGTCCTGCTTGATCCCTGCGACAAGCTTCACACTCTTGATTTTTCCGAGGTCATTCCCGCCTCAGTGGATCAGCAGGACCTCCGTCACCACTCTTCCTCTTAGGCACTGGTGGATAAAGGGGAGGAGGTTTCCCCAAACCATGCCACCCCAGCCAAACCACTGGACCTGGGCATCCAGACCAAGGTTGGTCTCGATAGTCTCCCTTGCTCATTTTTCCCCACGGCGAATGTAGCTGTCCCCAATAATGTAAACTTTTGACCCTGTTTGTTGTAAAATGCAAATGTCACCTTCAAATGTCACTTCTGCTGGAATTTTATGCAATTTAACGTATTTCATGGTTATATTCTATTATTCCATATTTTATCAGGTGGTATTGTGCTTTTTATGCATGAAGTAGATGTGACTTAATGTTATAAACTTCAATTTTTAATGACATTCTCCAGTGAAAAGTCTTATGCTTAAATAACCACAGGCGTCGGTTTCCAGATATTCCCATGAGATTTATACAGACTCTTGGCCACTGTGGAGGATGCAAGAATTGCCAAGTCCATTTCGTTGACTAAAAATGAGGATACCAAAACTCAAACAATTACTATCTATGCATTCAAATACATCGGGTCCACATAAAAGAAAGTGTAGGGGTGTTGCATTGCGAAGTTAAATATCACAGAGAATGAACTGCCGGTCCCCCAAACTATGATGGTTATCTTCAATTGCGATTATGTTACATTTTCAAGAAATACAACACTAGCTAACGGTAAGATAGGCGACTTATTAACCACAGCAAGCTAACTTTGGTGAGAAGGACAGTTTATTTTAATTCAAAATTCGATCTACCGTTCTAACATGTTGAAAAATTAAAAGTACAACCCATTACTCAGCTAGAACATGCACAAAGGAAATGACAACTTCCCGGCGGAACGTGATTTAGAAAATACAACGAAAGTCGGCGTTAATATGTTTGCCACTCGCAACACTGGGTAAGTGACAGTTGAGAACATTGACTGGAGCTAGCTATGTGGCCGAGAAGTGGCAAAAATCTGACACCTGCGTTACTTAATGTAATTAGCTACATACCTAGCTTGTTAAGCAAGATTCAGTGACAAGATATCATAGATAGTCAGTTAGGTACTTTTAACGACCGAATAGTTATGCTGCCCGCAGTTGGGTTCTTTCACTTTACTATGGTAAACTGTACCGTCTCCGTGTGAGCGCTGGCTATTACGAGCACTTACGTTAATAGCGTAGCTGCCAGCCCAGGCAAGAAGTTCAGGGGGCTGTTCGGGTGAGTGGGTGGGCGGGATTCAATAGCGCGGCTCTACCCCCCGATCACTACTGCGCCGACTCAGGCTCCAAATGTGCAACATGGCAGCACCCGTATCGAGGATATTTTGGCTCCATTTTTGTTGAATGGGAGTGAATGGAGACGTGTCGTCCATGTTTTATACAGTCCTTGGTTCGGCATTACTAAAGCAAATGCTACGCTGATGCCACTGAGGGTCAGCTTTAGATCAAGGGGATTTACCACCCTGTAAAATCAAGGGGATTTACCACCCTGTAAGTTGTCAACTCAACCCCAATACACCTGACTCTACTCATCAGCTGCTGTGAGATCTCACACCTTTGATTGTGTTCTCCTCTCGAACGATAAGCATGAAAACATACGGGACAATAGATCTCCTGGAACAGATGCCAGGCTTTAGTGAAGTCTATGCAGTGAAAGTACAGAAAATTACTTGTGAACTCTAACTTCCTTATTACCAAACATTTAAATGAAAGTCAAAGCATCATAAATGCACCTAATATTATCTGCAGAAATACATTTACTGTAACAGATGGCTCAATTTCTTGTATTTGTGAGGATGAAAGAGAATTGTTTGAGTGTGCTTTGATGAACCTTGTGGTTTCATGTCTAAAACCTTACACCAGGTTACAGTCTGACTTGTGCTCCAGCTGGCTGACTGCATTGCGTCACTTGTTTGTCTGGGATGCACATCTTGGATTGCATCACTGACAAATAATATATTGTTAGAACAGGGATAGGGGGGCACTCATCTACCCCTCCTTTTAGCCCATCCTCTATTTTACTGCATGGCTGTTTGTCACAAGTCAAACCCGCGCCCCAAATCTAACACCCATTTACGCAAAACTTTTGGCACACCCACCCATCCTCAAATATAATCCTGTGGTGACAGGGTATTGTGCTATTGCTCCCTCACTGGATTTGTGATTGGCTAGAGGCTGCACTGCTTGCATACCACACAAATTTATACATTTACATGAACTAGAACTATATTGAATAAAAACATAACCCTCCTGGACACAGGTGATCAGGATACAGTTGCCCACTGGCCTGTCTGACCTTAAGGAGTGTATGCTGAGCCTCTGCAGTTTCTCAGGTGAGTTACTTTTTCTTTCTTTCAAGCTGATGAACCACTCTTTCATTTCTTAAGCTGTGCTTGAGTGAGAGCCTGTTGCAGACTGTAATACAGTAAACCCAAAGGGCAAACCTAGTCTTCTGGGAACACTGTCTCCAATCTCGGGAAGCAGCTGTGCAGTTTCTAAGAGTAAAGAGTGGTTGCTCAGAGGAAAGGTAGTTTTTCCAGCATGGAGGCCGTCTTCCCAGAAAAAAATTATCCCCTCACTGCCACAATACTACAAAAATCTGCAAGGCTCCCTTCACATGATTAATTTATTTATCAATAGAGGGAGCTTGATTTTGTGCAAATTGGCCAGCATAAGAGTGTTGTCATTGGTATTTTTTGCAGTAAATGTGTTATGATGAGAAATACTTTGGAGAAAAGAATGATGTAAAATAATGCAGGAATCAGCATAAATATAAGAATATAATTTAGCCTTGCAGTCAGTTTAAGTGGTGAGGACCATTGCTCTGTTCAGTTAGGCTTGACCATTTAACTTAAATATTCACTCTTTTTTTCTCTAGATATCAACCCTCAGACCTGCTTGGTAAATAAAAGCCAAAATGAACAGCTCTGCCATCAACTCCCTCCTACCGTTCAACCACTCCTCTTCAGGATCCAGTCTCTTGAGTGTGATTGTAGAATGTAGATTTCCAGAGTTTGTATTTGTAGTTCAATTTATTGTCTTTGTTATCAACGTTTTTATGGGCTACCCTGCCAATATCATGGTAATTTGGCTGGTGGCCAGAAAGGAGATTGACTCTTCCACCTCCGATGTCTTCTTTGTAAACCTGGCCATTGTAGATGCCATCTACTCCCTGATTATGCCCCTGAACTACTTTTCCATCCAATTTTTTGTATCAGAAAGTCAATTTATATTTTCTGGATTTTATATTTGGGATAAAAGACACCTCCCCTCTCTTCCTCGCCTGCATTTGCCTGGACCGCTACGTGGCCGTGATCCACCCCATTGTGTTCACCAGCATCAAGGATAACAAGATCAGAGTGGCTATTCCCATGCTTGTTTGGCTATTAATGATAGCCTATGGCTTCATGAGGATATGGATGAAATATTTCGCAGGTAACATCTTCACTGGAATAATCCTGACCATCAGCATAATCATGGTTTTCTGCAACATTTCTATCATGAGGAATCTGAGGAAGTCAGTCTTGGGCAAGGAGAAGATTAGCCCCATGAAAAAGAAAGCCCAAAGAACAGTGCAAATCACTCTGGCCATCATAGTGTTGCATTACCTGCCTATAGCTGCGATCATGCCCTTCATATATCTCAATGAGTTCAAAGGCGTCTGCTTCATTGAAATTATTGCCTTCGCAATCATGGACCTCAGTTGCAGCATTGAACCCCTACTCTGCATCTCCAAGGTTAAGCAGCTACCATGCCTTAATAACTTGCCCTGCATCTGCTGCCGAAACCCTTCCCCTGAGCCACATAATGTAAGCACATGAGATGTATGCTTGTGATTGTCAGTTAAATTGCATATTCGTTCTTAGTAAGCTGAGAAAATGAGCTCATGAAACAAAGACAGAATGTGAAGTGAGTGACAGGCAAATATTTTAGCTCTGATATGAGTGTAATATACAAAGGGAAAACAATTAACATAACTGTAACCGTAGGCACTGATGAAAAAACATAAATTGTTTGAATCAACCAAATGCCTTCAACATTTTATGTATATGCATGAACTATCAATTCAAGGTAAAGTGACCAATTTTTTCTCTAATTTAAATACATAATCTCACAATGCCAGCATGGGATCTAGTTTTGCTAAAGGAAGAGCCAACAGTGACTACAGACCTTTCTGGAGGCACACCCTATATGCAAATACAAAATGATTGTATTGGCTATTCCTGAAGTTAATGCCAACAATTAGTCAGCGAATATACCATTCAAAGTATTTTAGTCCGAAAAATGATAAAACGCATTAAACATGGAACAACGTGAAATGTAACCAGTATAAATTGTCTTGCCGATAGTGATACCAGTATCGGGTATCTGCCCGATACCTCCTTAATATACTGGTACTCGTACTCGTTGACACATTTGCCGATACTACGCACCGATGCCACTTAATGTACAGTAAGACGCAAGGTACCTGCCTGCTCACAGTCGCATAGGCTACAGTACGTTGTTCTATCTGACTTCTATGACTAGGGGGAGACAGAGGGCTCTAATTTCTTGGTTCAGTACAGGGTGGCGCAGCGTGGTGTAGCCCACGCAGTGGTATTTTCTTCCGGTGCAGCCCGCGCAGTGGTAATTTCATGCGGTGCAACACCGTGTGCAGCCACTTTGGCAATTTGGTAGACGGACGTGCGCCGAGATAGGTGCGGCGGCGTGGTAGGGGGAGGTGTCACATATTCATCATGACGCAGTGACAATTTCGTGGCAAAAGGTTCCGCCGAAAGTGCGCAGATAGCTCACCAGTTCCAACTCGGTTTATTTTCTGTGCAGTGGTAATTTGGCTGACTGGCGCACAGTGCGCAGACGTCACCGAAACCTCACAGGCAGGTTTCCAGAATGTCAGGCACATTTCAATGCAATAAATAATTACAGCAACCACAATTTAATGTAACTATCTGAATCAGCACATAAATTATAGTATCTATATCGATTGTCCTGATGTCAGATCAAAAAGAGAGAGAGAGATGTGCATGTGGGCGCGTGAGTGCGTGTGTAGGCTATGTGGGTATGTGTCCTTCAGCTGCTTTCACGCCGGACGCGAAACAAATTTTTTGCACTACTGATTACATTCAAAGTCAATGCAAAGAAGCGAATACACGCATGTATTCGCGTCTTTGCATTGACTTTGAATGTAATCTGTCGTGCGAAAATATTCGTTTCGAGTCCAGTGTGCAAGCGGCTTAATACTATTATTGTCACTTAGTTTTTATCGTTTTTAGTGGGGGAAAGGTATACAGCCTGATTGCTATGATCTCGTACTGAGTTAAGATCACATATTGAAAATAAATGTGTAACATGTCTTGCATTGTTGTCCATGCATGTTAATCCCAAAATTTTAAGCAGCAACAGGGTGTAATAATAGGTACACGCTATCCATCGTTTCTCTTCCCAATGATGCAGGCAGTAGAAATAAATGAGCAACCATCATATTTCGTTCCAACTTCATAAGTTTGAATGATCTGACGTAGTTTCGTTTTGAAATTCCATTCAAGTTCGCAAATGGTAATGATTCGCGAATGCCCTAGCTAGCCAGCTAACTCATATTCGTAATGCTCAATATAGACGTAAGCGGTGCAGAGAACATGCCTGAAGCAGCAAAGTGAAATGCAACATTAACGCATCATGCAGATATAGGACAGAGGCTTCTATATTCCAACACATTAACGGTGAGGAGAGGAGCTCATTTGATTGGTGAAGATTTGACTCGGCTGTGTTAAACCCACTCAGGCCTTCTCTCCTCCCTCTTTGCCACTTGCACCGGCAGGAGGGACAGAGGCGAGACAGAGGAGTACTTGCGCCGGGCACAAAATTGCAAAATACGCCTGGATACACCCCGTTGGCGCGGCGCTCCCCCCATTCGCCGCGCCTGCACCTGGTCAACAAATTTAGAGCCCAAATTGATTGAATCAACCAAATGCCTTCAACATTTTTTGAATATGCATGAACTATCAATTCAAGGTAAAGTGACCAATTTTTTTTATAATTTAAATATTTAATCTCACTATGCCAGCATGGGATCTAGTTTTGCTTAAAGAAAAGCCTACAGTGACTGCAGACCTTTCTGGAGGCACACCCTATATGCAAATACAAAATGATTGTTTTGGCTATTCCTGTACTTAATGCCAACAATTTGTCAGCGAATACACCATTCAAAGTATTTTAGACCGAAAAATGATAGTGAGAAAAACTTTTGCACACCTGGGTAGACAGGTGCGTAGGAGAAAGGCCGACAAAGGACTAAAGTAACGAAAAAAACTCCCGCACACGGTCTTCTCACTTGCAATTAATTTATTAGTCAACGTTTCGGTCAACCAACCTTCCCCAGGACAACAAACAGAATACACTGGAGAGCATGGGCCTGTCTCACGAAGCTGGATTAACATACCCGGGGTTTCCCTCAGTTACCCAGCTGCACTTAACCAGACATCCGCGGTCTTGATTATCTGTCTCACGAAGCCGGTTATCAACTCGTTAAGTAAACCCAGGAGTTTCCAATCTAGATCTGTGTGCACTCACATAAAAAGGGCCGTGTTTGCTGCATACGACCAATCGCAGACATGGAAAAATCCTCCCGAGCCGCATACTTCACGACGGAGGAGCAGACAATAATCTTAACGCAGTGTCTAGAGATACGGCAGTTTTATGGGTACAGCTGTCGATTTGAAGGGATTGAGATAAGGATTAGGGATTATGGTTAGAGTCAGGGTTAGGGTTAGGGGCCAGGGTTAGGGTCCTTTTGCCAGGGGTTGCTGTGTGACTCCATTTTAGCGGCCGGGTTCCTGGGAGAGGCATCCACCTCTTGACTCAGACGGCTCCCGAAGATAGTGTTTCCTCCTGGGTTCTTCCGTGCTCAGCCTTAGTATTCTTTTTAGTGTGTTGGTTTAATGGAAATACGGGTAGGGGGTTGGAGTTGGAAGGGGGGGGTTTCCATTTTATTTACTTATTTATTGTTTTAATACCTAATTTGTCTATGTAAAGCACTTTGTGCTACATTTTATTGTATGAAAAGTGCTCTATAAATAAAGTTTTGATTGATTGATTAGAGTTAGGGTCAGGGTTAGGTTAGGGCAGGGTTTGAAGTTGGGACTGCCGTACCTCTCTGCACTGAAATGCATTGGAAAACTGCCGCACCCGTAGCAACTGCCGAATCTTAAATAAATACGAGGAATATAAATCCATCATCCAGCCAAAAAGCAACATAGTTGCAGCTGCCAAAAGCCGCAAGGAATGCTGGCAAAAAAAATCGCCGACTGTGTCAATGCGTAAATTAGTGGGATTATAATATTACGTCCCCTCCATGACGGCACGAGTAGGTCTGACTATAGTAACATTTGTGTGTTCCATAAATTTATGTGTTTGTGAAATTTGTCATTATGGCATGTGATTTTGGCCTTATCATTTCAGATGCGACCCCAGTGGAGCAAAAAGAGCATGGGAGCAAATAAAAAAAAAAGTATAAAAACATACTGCAAAATGGTCAGTACGCTTACTATATCTTATACATGTTGCATATGCATATGTACATGTACATGGCTTTACTTCTTCACACTGTCTCTGTTGTAGGATGATCACAATGAAATTGTGGAATTAGTAATGAACGGCTCCGGCAGCTGACAGATATATGTAGTCCTTCTGCAGAAAACCTGTACCTCTCCTAAAGACATTGTTCAAGCAAATCAAAAGGATTACAGCGATCGCGAAACACTCTTTCGCGCCTGAGCGCTCTTCGCACAAGTTGTGCTCCTAGACCCACTGGGTTCTCATCAAATGGGCAGGCCATTTTCCAAGAGAATTGATTGGTCAGTAGGTGGGGCTTTTATACCTGCTGAGCTCTTAACCTGCTCCGGAGCCAGTTAGGTGTTCAGCGTATGTTGCCACGGCAGCGCACCCCGATAAAAAGCAAACCATCTTCGTGATACGGAAAACCCAAGGATAATCCAGAAGTTACCTCGCTCAGCCGAAATCCAGCTTCGTGAGACAGGGCCCATATCTAAAATGCAGGCTGGTAGGCCTACGTGGCCCAATCAGATAAAATCACATGACCACTAGTAAGACGCATCTCATAAGTAAAAACATCAATACAAATAACTATATACAAAGGTAATAATAACCTCATTTAGGGAAGAAAAAATACAGTCTTTGCAACACATAGCAAAATAGAAAAAAGTTTCCAAGCCATAAGAATAACTACATGTTTACAGTACAATCATGAGATAGAAAACATGATGGTATGAGAATGAAAATGCAAAAAAAAAATTGCAAAAAAATGTTGCCGCTTCCTAATCATCCCAACCTCTGAAAACAGGAGAGGAGACCAGATTAGAAAGGCTTTGTCATATAAGTAAAAACTGTAAATATACACAGTGAACAAAATAAAGGAATACAATGAATAAAAGACAAGTATTCCATAGTGGAAGAATCCCACCAAAATTAGGAAACAAAATTCACAACATAACGTTGAGGGGAAGTTCATCATTCAATCCATTAGGTGTTAAAGTCTGTAATGTAAATATCAAATACACCTTGCGACGTTTGAGCAGCAAATCAAGATCACCACCTCTTTGTGGAAGGCTGACCTTTTCAAGACCACGGAAACGTAAGGTAGAAATGTCATGTTTTTTATCATTAAAATGGGCAGCCACAGGATAATTTCTGTCATTTCTGCGTAAAGAGCTTTTATGTTCACTAATGCGCTGTTTCAATTGCCTGGATGTCTTACCCACATATGCCAAACCACAGGGACAACGCAGCATGTATATCACATGTGTAGATGCACAAGTTATTACCTCTTTTATGGAAAATTTCTTATTAGTATGGGGATGATAAAAAGAGTTAGTTTTCAAGGTATTATTGCACTGTGCACAATTTCCACAGCGATAATTTCCCGCAGGTAAAGGGGATAAAAGCCGCTGAGTAGGCAGCTTAGCCTTCTAAGTGGTAAAGTCAGCATGAACAAGGAGGTCTCTCAGATTTCTCCCTCGCTTGTTCACAAAAAGAGGCTGAAATTTAAAATGGGGGGCCAATTCAGGGTCCGAGGTCTAAATATGCCAGTGTTTCTTAAAAGAAGATTTGATAGTGAAAGAGAGAGGAGAATAAGAGGTGATACAAGTAACAGAGAACTTTTTTCTTTTCTCTGACTTTTTTGCAACAATTCTGAGCGTGGTTTCCTCAGTGCTGCAGCATAAGCCCTCTGTAGCCAATCATTAGAGTATCCCCGTTGGACAAATCTGAACTTCATCTCAGATTCCTTCTCTGTAAAATCTTCTGTAGTACTGCAAATTCGTCTAAGTCTAAAGAATTGACTCTTGGGCAAACCTCTCCTCAGAGGGGTGGGGTGAAAACTACTTGCCAGAAGAAGTGTGTTCTTATCGGTTTCTTTTCGGTAGAGAGTGGTGGATAAGGTGCCTTTATTTTTAATAACTCACATATCCAAAAATGAAACTTTTTCACTGCTGTAACTCATGGTAAATTGCAAGTTACTATTGAAGCTGTTCAGTAAAGTGAAAAAATCTTGCAGCTCATTGGCATCAGCTTGGACCAGGCAGAACACATCATCAATAAACCTGTACCACTTCAAAATTTTAGGCAGAAAAATATTGCACTCTGCATTAAAAACAAAGTTTCTTTCAAAGTAACCAAGATATAAATTGGCATAATTAGGTGCACAAATAGAGCCCATGCTCGTGCCAGACGTTTGTAAATAGTACTCTCCATTAAAATTAAAATAATTTTTCTTCATCACAAGAGTGGCTAATTCACTAGTGAACTCATTGGGAGGCATAGCTGAATCATCTCGGTTCTGAAGATAGAATTGTAAAGCCTCAACGCTTTACATTTTTGGAATATTTGTGTAAAGACTGGCAATGTTGAAGGTCACTAACAGAACGTCATCAGGTAGGCGGGTAAGACTTGAAATATTAATAATAAAATCAGTGGAGTCTTTTTTATATGCTGGCAATGTCTGGACATAAGGTTTAATAAAGTAGTCCACATACTGAGGCAATGGTGATAGTAAAGAATTTGTCTGGGCTGCTATGGGACGGCCAGGAGGATTGGACAGAAACCTTTGCTCTTTAGGCAATGTGTAGAAGACTGGACACATGGGATGCTGACAGTACAAAAAAATCATATTCAGCTTGTGTAATCCAACCTTTTTTGTTTGGCATCTTCTAGAAAAAGACATAGCTCCAGTTGGAATGAGCCTGTGGGATCAGTTTGCAAACGTTTGTAAAATCTGGTATTAGACAACTGTGACATAATTTCAGATTCATATTTGTCTGCATCTTGAATACAAATGCCCCCACCTTTGTCAGCAGGTTTTATGACAATTTCTTTGTCTCTCAACAATTCATTCAAAGCACATCTCTCATTAATCGTTAGGTTTTGTCAATAATGATAAGGTTGACTGTGCATCTTCATAATGTCATGTTCTACTAGCCTGCAGAAAGTATTGATAGATGCATTAGTGGTGTTGGGGCAGAAAATGCTCTTAGGTCTAAAGACAGTAGACGGTAGACTAGTAGCTGTATCTATGTTCCTAGAGCAGAAATCTCAGTTAAATCTTCCTGAAACACTTAAAAAGGTCCACTTTCAAACCAAAAACATTCACCCCATTAGTAGGTGCCAATGACAGACCTTTAGACAGAAGGGACAGCTGATCAACAGTAAATTCCTTGGAGGAAATATTTATTACCGTGTCTTTCTGTAATTGCGGGTCCCCGGTCGGTCTGGTCTTTGCTGACCGCTTTCTTCGTCTGCACCTCCTAGTGTTTCGCCCCGACCTCGCCCTCGGCCTCGCTTCTTGGGTGGTATTCCGCGTCCGCCCAAAAAAACTGTTTATATTTACAGTTTTTACTTATATGACAAAGCCTTTCTAACCTGGGGCCTATTGCACAAAAGTCGGATCTTGAGATCCTGGATCAATGCCAAAGCGAGGATTGCCATATCCCAAACAGCGCGTCACTGGCTTAATTGATTGCACAAAGCCAACAGCGGGTGGAGGAGGAAAAGTGAAGCCCAGTGCCGCTGATCCTGCTGAGTGCACGCACTCGGCTACCTCTAATGGACCCCGAGATCGATCACAGAATCGCTGATCATCACCATGGACACTAAGTAGCTGCAGCAAACGCATGCGCCAGCAGCGCTCAAAGACTACGTTCAGACAGGGCGACGATGGGATTGCCGAAATGCCTCTGCTTGTTATTCCTTTAGTTTCTGTCTGAATGGTGCGAGACGTTTGAGAGGAGTATTAAAGTGAGCTAAACTCAAGTGAAAGTAAACTGAGGTGTTTCAGCGCCGTCAAAAAGGAGTAGCTGATGCACTTTGGCGTTTCCATGAATGAGATAAGCCGTCGCTGTCAGACAGACTTAATATTGAGCGAAACCTTTGATCGTGGATCTTATGTATGACATGCGCGTGACAGCCGTGTAGGCATAACTGAAATTGACAAGGCTATGGAAGTATTCCTATGTTTCATATACGCCTCACGATTTTGATACAAGTCCTTTTTATTGTCCTATTCAAACTGAATTGATAGTCTGATCTAGAAGACGTGTTCAGATTAGTTGAGTTTACTTACTGCTTTTAATCACCTCTGATGGAGGCATACTCAAATTAAAAAGTAGAGTGTTAGCGTCTGAAAATTACGTCAAGGAGCCTCCTGAAAATGTTTGATTCCAGTATCGCGTAGCGAACAACATTGCACTCGTGTCCAGCAGTAAGGCAAGGAATCTACCTTACCCGTCGCAGTCTGAATAAAGATGGAGTAAAGTAGCAGCAGTGCTGTTTATAGGGGGTTACCGCAGCGATTTAAGACCGCGCTGAAACACGGTAACCTACTTCATGCAGCACTGCTCATTTTCTAGTCTGATGGAAGTCTCAACTTGGGGAATAAGGACCAATCTGATAATGACGGATTCTAAATATGGTTAAAATGTGACATGGAAGGGGGACTGATTGAACTGTGATGGTCACTGTCACATGGATACTTGAATATAATGATCGAATATTGGCTATTTTACTGACATCAATGGTCAGATGTTTCTGAGATAATTACTCTGGGCCTACAATAATTGAGATAGCAATGTGTAGTGGACAATTCAGAATGACATTTAAGGACATTGATTTTCAATTTGGGTGACTGCTGAATGAGGCGAGGTGAAATTGCCTGGAGACAGGAGTTTAGCTAGTTCGTAAGCTTGCTCTGGAGCTGGCTAGCTCCACAGACTTTGTTTCCATAGTAACTAGTGCCGTGGCTTAGCTTACATGCTCTGTGCAACTGAAATGGGGCTTGAGATCAGGCTAATCCCGTGCCGATCCTGGGCTAATCCCTTATCCCGCCTTCGTGCAACAGGCCCCTGGTCTCCTCTCCTGTTTTCAGGGGTTGGGATGATTAGGAGGCAGCAACATGTTTTTGCAAAATTTTTTTTGCATTTTCATTGTCATACCATCATGTTTTCTATCTCATGATTGTACTGTTAACATGTGGTTATTCTTATGGCTTGGAAACTTTTTTCTATTTTGCTATGTATTGCAAATACTGTATTATGTCTTCCCTAAATGAGGTTATTATTACCTTTGTATATGGTTATTTGTATTGATGTTTTTACTTATGAGATGCGTCTTACTAGTGGTCATGTGATTTTATCAGATTGGGCCACGTAGGCCTACCAGCCTGCATTTAAGATATGCTCTCCAGTGTATTCTGTTTGTTGTCCTGAGGAAGGTCGGTTGACCGAAACGTTGACTAATAAATTAATTGCAAGTGAGAAGACCGTGTGCGGGAGTTTTTTTCATAACAGTCCAAAAAATGATAAAACGAATTAAACATGGAACAACGTGAAATGTAACCAGTAAAAAGTGTTATGCTGATACCGATACCTCCTTAATATACTGGTACTCGTACTCGTTGACACATTTGCCTATACCATACACCGATACCACTTAATATACAGTAAGAAGCAAGGTACCTGCCTGCTTACAGTCACATAGGCTACAGTATGTTGTACTATCTGACTTCTATGACTAGGGGGAGACAGCGAGTTAGAAAAAATAAGAGAAAGAGAGCTTTAAAGTCATCACATCACATGCAAGCATACGTGCATACACACCACAGGTGTATAGTAACAAAGTACATGCACTTCTTTACAGTACTTAAGTGGTTTTTTGAGGATTTTTACTTTACTTGAGTTTTTTTTCAGGTCTATAACTACATTTAAAAGGTAAAAAGTATACTTTTACTTTGTTACTTTGACACTGGCCACTTTTTTACTCGTAACAAATTAAAATATGAATGTAATTCACCATTTAAGGATTATCTGGATGTGGCGTGTTCAAGAAGAACAACGGTACTCGGCAGGGTATCTTAAAGCGCTTTGTGCAGATGTGTCTGCCAGCGGACATGGAGCTGCAAATTTATGCACGCAGTTACAATATTCTATCACTAGATGGCACCCCCGGATCAGTTATTTGAATATTCACAAGCAAGCCGAGCTCGAACACGGTTTAGAATATGGACGAGTTCACTCCAATCCCTGTTTTTCAGGAGCTACCTGAAATAAACTCCTCAGCTAAGCCTGGTGTGCAAACTGCTCAATATACTTGCCCATAGTGTCTATCCAGCAGTTCAAAAAACTTATCTCTTGCTACAGAAAAAATTGTTGTCTTCTGTAGCAACCACTTCAGCTACAGAGAGCCAATGGAATCCCAATTAGTAGTTAAGAAAAATCAGTTTTCTGAACCAAAAATTTGACAAGGTTTTGATGCTATGTAATTCTACTATCAATTATACTCAATTATAGTGGTTTCTTAAACTGCCAGTAAACTCGAGGAAGAAGAAGTAGGGAGGGACTGCCTGTTTGTTTTTTGAATACTGTATCTTTCATTACCCTGAAAATTGATTAAAGAGCACGAGGAGAGAACAATGTGCGGTTGCTTTGCTTCTTCCTATGCATACTATAAAAAATACTTCATACTTGTACTTGCACTTTTGATACTTAAGTATATTTCCTCACAAGGTACTTAAGTACATTCAATGTGAGCTACTTTAAGACTTTTACTCAAGTAATTTTTTTATGGGTGACTTCAACTTTTACCAAAGTAACTTTCAGTTATGGTACTTCTACTTCTACTTTTACTTCGTTATTTTTTTCCAGTACTTTATACACCTCTGATACACACACACACACCCGCACAGAAACATACACGCACAAGCACACACACAAAGACTGAGAATTGTAACATATGGTTTACCTTCAACATTTTAGTTGTGGTCAAGTTAAATTTTTCATTTGTCATTTGTATAATTGAAATATGGCGATACCACACACTTTACGTGATGCCTTGTTAGTTTGAAAGCTATTGTTAACTTTAGTTGGATTGAGAATGCCTATGAATGTGTGAGGAAACTATCTGTGCTATCTGTGCTTTTTGCAGGCCTTTTTTTTTTTTTCACGCGAACGATCGTTCGGTTACGTAAAGGTTACGCAAAAAAAATGATATCGTGTTATTGATAATAAATAGCTTACTGAATACCCTGTAAAGTCATTGTCAATTTTGATTTTTCATCTTGTCAGACACATGACACACTCTTGCTTCTGGATAATTACTTGTGCTCTTTATTGATACCGTGTTGCATTTTTACGTAATCCAAAAAACACAAAATAAGAAACAAAAGAGATCACACTTCAAAACCGTTGAGTATTAGCAGAATTATTCAGTATCATTGCAGATCAAAGGGAATGATATGAGTTATAGTTGAGCTGTTGCTAATATTTATTTCAAGGGGAAAATTAGTGACCAGTGCGCTTGGCACCTGTCTCGGTATAATTCAGGTTTGGGTGTCGGTCAAGTTGTCACCCGTGAAAAGCCGTAGTGCGATGCAGCTCAGTTGGCCCTTCTGTGAACAGAAAGACAAGTCTGATCAGTTGAATCGTAAAACATACATGACAGTAAATCTTAATGCAAACATACATTACACATATTTGATTAATGATGTTAATAGCAAACTGCGTCACCAAGTATCTATGCGCATGTAGCAAGCTGATTAACATTCGTTTAATAGTACGGAACAATGTCCATCTCAACTCCGTTTACAGCTCGCTGCACATGACGCACGGTCTGTTCAGTTGGCGCGTAAAGCGTAGTGAAGTAGCACATTGTTTGACAGGCTACAAAAAGGAGCTCGACGCTGTAGACAGTTCATGGAGATGTTATGACTGAAATTAATTTTTCGGTAAAGCACGTTTTTTTTTTTTTTTCTCAGAATTGGGAGGACGTCATTTCAGCAAGCAATAACTTTATGCTGAATCAACCGGGAAATCCACAACATCACGCTATTCACAGTTCGTCAATGCATTTTTGGTATCATCTCGATCGGTGACGCCAAATTTTTCTACGTAACCAAACGGTCGGTTACGCTGGCGCATTTTGATGAGAACGGCGTATCGTTCACGCCGGAGTTTGAAAAAAAAAAAAAAAAGAAGGCCTGTTTTGTCAGGCCTAGATACAGAAAAATGTTTAGCAGTTAGGCCTACTTTTTTTTTTTTTTGGATATAGCCATGTGAATTTGATATTTGATAGTTTGATATTGGCCTCTTTTAGGCTTGTTACAAAAAGAAAATAATACCTGCACTCCAAGAATTGTCATTGTATTTTCCTGGAAAAATTTCAGAAATATCGGCATTGGTAGGCTACTCGGTACTGGCAAGTACACAAAATAACCATCCCTAGAAAACATTCTTTATAAGCTTAAAAAAAAAAAAAAAAAAAGTGGTTTGGGGGTTTTGTTTCTCTTTACTTGTGAATGAATCTGTTAGAGGTCGGGGAAACACCAGTTGCAGGATCCAAAAGTGTTTATTGAAACAAAACACTAAATGAGAAAGGTAGGCAATAAGCCAGAAATAAAACACCGTGCACATGCACTGAACCAATGGGAAAACTAAGGTACACTGCCCAAGGCAAGGGGAAACAGAAGTACACACTCCAAAAGTGGCTAAACTAGAAAAACAAAAACTGGACCTAACAAGACTGACGGAAAACACTGGGAGACTAGACAAAGGGCAGACAAGATAAGGGCGCAGCAAAATACAAGACTCGGAAATCATACAAAGGAAATACAAAGGAAAGGCACAGGAGCGGAGATTTCACTATGCAGAGCTGAGTCTAACAAAGTTCCGTCTGTTATGGCCCCAATTTGTTATGGCGTCACGGACAGCAAGGGATGACAGACAAAATTCTTAAACTTCAACAGATTTAATTAGACAAACACTTAGAACTAATCTACACTCTACCCTACTGACCAAGATTGAAATAAAAAAAAATGAGATATTTACAGTTCCTTTGTAATGGAGATGGGCTGCTATGTTGCGATGTCTTGGGACAGGAAAATGCTCCAACACAGGCAAAAATCCACAAAAAGCTTCTGTCGGTAAGCCTCTGGAACCAACTCATAAGCTGTCAAAATAACCTTTTTGACAACCTCATAATCAGAGGAATCATCTGCAGACAAAGCTGAATAGGCTTGTTGAGCTTTACCCTTGAGGACAGTTTGCAACATCAGAGGCCAGTGTTCCTTTGGCCACTGACAACTCTTAGCTACCTTCTCGAAGCACTGGAAATACTTATCAACCTCCTTCTCTGAGAATGGAGGCATCAGCTTTACCTCCTGGCTAGCCCGAAATTTGTTTTCAGCTTGAATTTTGATTTTTAGTAGCTCCATTTGGAGCCTTTCTTCTCTATCTAATTTTTCTAAATCGAAATCTCTCTGTCTCTGTCTCTCTCTTTCTGCTCTTTCCTCTTTCTCTCTCTCAAATTCTCTTTTTCTTTCAATCTCTAGCAGTTTCAATTAAAGTTCCAATTCTACATTTGGATTTTCCAATCGAAACTGTTCCAGATCTCCTGGTGCAAACACATTTTCATCAATGTAATATTCAACAATCTCTCTAGCCAGTCTTGCTTTTCGCATGGCTGGTTTTACATCTGTCAGCTCTAACTGTCTGCATATTTCTAGCAGTTCTGTCTTTTTAAAAGACTTCAAAACCTCTACGGTTGGTGATGCCAAGAAATCATCCATTGCTGTTGATCTGCCAATATATATCTAGGAAAATTCAAAAAACAATTTCACAATTTGAAATTTTAGATTTTCAATAAATGACTCGCACAATGGTCTATCCCGGACGAGCCCCCAATTTGTTATGGCCCCAATTTGTTATGGCGTCACGGACAGCAAGGGACGACATACAAAATTCTTAAACTTCAACAGATTTAATTAGACAAACACTTAGAACTAATCTACACTCTACCCTACTGACCAAGATTGAAATAAAAAAAAATGAGATATTTACAGTTCCTTTGTAATGGAGATGGGCTGCTATGTTGCGATGTCTTGGGACAGGAAAATGCTCCAACACAGGCAAAAATCCACAAAAAGCTTCACAGGTCTTGAAAAGAGTGACAGGTCTGGTCAAATGTATCCTTCCGCAATTTCTTCTTGCAATTTCTCCAACTACTCTACCACTCTCTCATCTTTTCTCCTTATATACTCTTGTCCAGCCCCCTCTGAGGCATGCCCAGGACATGCCCAACCTAGCTTTAGATTGGGCTTGACAAAAAAAATGTCAATACTGCCATCTAGTGCCTTTTTTCCACATCACACCTCCATTCCAAAAGGGAAAAATTTTGACTTATAAAGGCAAAATTTTTCTTTTCAATACAAAAATGGTTAAGTAGACACTTGTATATATCTACATATAAAACAATATTCTAATAAACACGTGATATATATACACATACTCAAACACGGGATAAGCAATCAGCAATTACATTGTCAGTACCCTTTACATGCTTAATTTCCAAGTCAAACTCCTGTAAAATCAAACTCCAATTCAACAATCTCCGATTCTTGTTTTTCATCTTACTCAAAAACATTAACGGATTGTGGTCAGTATATACAATCATTGGCTTTTGCCCTGTACAAACATAATCCTCAAAGTGTTGTTAGGATAGAACCAGAGCCAACAGCTCCTTCTCAATTGTGGAATAGTTCTTTTGGTGGCGATTGAACTTCCTGGAGAAGTATGCCACGGGATGCTCAATGTCATCAGAGTCACTTCTCTGAAGGAGCACAGATCCACAAGCTTGGTCGCTAGCATCGACCGCCATGGAGAACGGTTTGTTGAAGTCAGGAGATTGAGCACGGGGAAGTGACACAGCAGAGACTTCAGGCGATCGAAGGCTCTTTGGCATGCTTCATCCCAAGTGAACTTTACGCCTTTCTTCAGTTGGTTGGTGAGACTGAGAGCAATCTCAGCAAAGTTCTTGCAGAACTTGCGGTAGTACCCGATCATTCCAAGGAAGCGGCGCAAAGCTTTTTTGTTGTCAGGAACTGGAAAGTCCATGATGGCTTGGACTTTAGCATTTATGGGTGCCACCTTACCCTGGCCTATGACGTAGCCAAGATACGTGACAGTAGCACAACCAAAGTCACTCTTGTTCAGGTTAACAGTCAGGTTAGCCTGGGTCAAGCGCTGAAACAACGTCTCTACATCTTTCAGATGTTCTTCCCAGGAGTCACTCCATGTGATCAGGTCGTCGATGTACGCGCCCGTGTGTGGCAATCCGGCGATTGTAGACTGTATCATCCTTTGGAATGTGGCTGGGGCATTTTTCATGCCAAAGGGTAGGACTTCATACTGGTATAACCCAGATGGTGTGGCAAAAGCAGAGATGCTCTTGGCCCTCTCAGTTAAAGGCACACATCAATAACCCTTCAACAAATCAATCTTGGTCAGAAACTTTGCTTGCCCTACTCTATCGATACAATCATCAATCCTAGGTATTGGAAACACATCAGTTCTAGTTACAATATTGACTTCGCGATAATCTGTACAGAATCTAGTACTTCCATCAGGTTTTGGAACTAGAACACAGGGTGAACTCCAATCTGAGTTAGAGGGTCTGATAATATCATGTTCTAACATGTACTCAACCTCTTTCTCAGCAATCTTTCTCTTTTCAGGATTCATCTGGTACGGATGCTGTTTTATTTAACATAACATAACATAACATAACATGAATGGCGAGAACAGGCCGTTCAGCCCAACTAGGCTCGCCAGTTTCTTTGTACCATCGTGAATATATCACTTCAGATACTCAATGACTCAATGGTATCTAGCTTTAAGTCAAGTCTGCTCTTGAAAACTCCCAAGGTCTCTGCCTCAACAATATGGTCAGGCAAGCTGTTCCACACTGAAATTACTCTTTGGGTGAAGAAATATTTCCGAATATCAGTGCTAAATTTACCTTTAGTCAGCTTCCATTTGTGACCCCGAGTTCTGCTAACAACACTTGGTTGAAGGAATCCTACATAATTCACTTTGTTAATCCCTTTAACATATTTAAAGACCTCAATCAAATCACCCCTTAGTCTCCTTTTCCTAAGACTAAAGAGATTAAGGATCTTCAGCCTTTTCTCATAGCTTTCATCTTTAATACCCGGAATTAGCTTCGTGGCTCTTCTCTGAACTTTCTCTAAAGCCTCTATGTCTTTCTTAAAGTATGGTCCCCAGAACTGTACACAATACTCTAGATGTGGTCTGACGAATGTGTTGTACAAAAGAAGCATCACCTCCTTGGATTTGAACTCAATACTTTTGGCAATGTATCCCAGCATCCGATTGGCTTTTTTAACAGCTACGGCACAATGGCTAGAGCCTGTGAGGGTTTGGGCAACAATCACTCCCAGATCTTTCTCTTGTGGAGCACATTCCAGTTTAAAACCTCCCATGAAGTAATCCCGTCTAATGTTTTTATTACCTACATGTACTACTTTACATTTCGCTACATTAAATTTCATTTGCCACATTTCTGCCCAATTCTGAATTCTATCCAAATCATCCTGAATCACTTTAGTGGACTCTAAACTATTTGCCAAGCCCCCCAATTTAGTATCATCTGCAAATTTCACTAATCTGCTCTCAATATTCCTATCAAGGTCATTAATGTAGATGAGGAACAGCAGGGGTCCCAACACCGATCCCTGGGGGACGCCACACATTTGTTTGGCATCACCAACTTCTACATCATGAGAGGCTATAGAAACTCTCTTTGGAACATCAGGAAATAGATCTTTATATTTCTTAATCAACCTCTCAAACTGATCTTTCTGTGAGGGTTCTAAGTGCTGGAGTTTTACATCAAGATTTTGCAACACTTCAGAATTTGACAATTTACATGAAAGAACTTCAGCTTTAATTCTAGGTTCATCATCTTGAAACTCTCCCTCATCTTCACGAGTCTTGGCCATAGGAGGATCTGAAGTGACAGCTGCAACCCTAGCATTCCTATCATGATAAGGCTTCAGCATGTTCATGTGACACAACTGTTTTGGCTTTCTCCTATCTGGAGTCTTCACAATATAATTGAGATCATTGAGTTTTGTCAGAATTTCATAAGGACCATGAAATCTAGCCTGCAATGGATTGGACTGCAAGGGAAACAACACAAGGACCTTGTCTCCTGGTTTAAACTCACGGCTTCTAGCCTTATGATCATACCAAGTTTTCACTTTTCCCTGACTTGATTTCAAGTTCTCTTTGGCTAGGTCACAAGCTGCACGCAGTCTTTCCTTGAACTTGCTAACATAGTCTAACAGACTGATATGCGGCTCTTTCTCTTGCCATTGTTCACTCAACAATAGCAAAGGTCCTCTCACTTCATGTCCAAACACTAGCTCAAACAGACTGAATCCAGTAGACTCCTGCACTGCTTCTCTAGCTGCAAACAACAGCAAATGAACACCTTCATCCCAGTCTTTCTCATGGTCATAACAATAAGTCCTCATCATTGTCTTTGAGAGTGGAATGAAACCGCTCTAAGGCACCCTGACTCTCTGGATGATAGGCACTGGAAAGAATCTGCTTCGCACCTAGTTCATACACAACCTGCTGAAACAATCCGGAAGTGAAATTGCTACCTTGATCTGACTGAATTTCTCTGGGAAGGCCAAACAACGTGAAGAACTTTGTCAAAGCCTTCGAGATTGCAGTTGCCTTGATGTTGCGTAGAGGGATGGCTTCAGGGAATCTGGTAGATGCACACATGATTGTCAACAAGTACTGATTTCCAGATCTAGTCTTGGGTAATGGACCAACACAATCAACGATGACCTTGGAGAAGGGCTCCCCAAATGCTGGGATAGGCTGCAATGGAGCTACAGGTGGGTCTAACTGGTGTTTTCCAACTACCTGACAAGTGTGACAGGTTTTGCAAAAGTTGGAAACATCTTTCCGAAGTCCAGGCCAGAAAAAGTGTTTCATGATCTTGTCAACAGTGGTGTTAACACCAAGATGACCTCCTAAAGGCAAACTATGAGCCATTGTTAAGATCTCATTCCTGTGGACCTTTGGAACAACAATTTGCTTGACCACTGCCCAATCTGCATTGGCAGGGATATCAGGAGGGCGCCACTTCTGCATCAACACTCCATCCTTGAGATAATACCCAACTGGAACTGCGTATATTTCTTCATCAGGAAGGGCTCTCTTCTTTAGTACAAAAATTTCAGGATCATTGGTTTGCTCCTGAATCAACCGCTTTCTGGACAGAGACAAGTCTCCAGACACATCAGAATCACCAGACCCATCTGGCTGGCTGAACAGAGAACTGATAAAAGTGTCTGATAAGTCCTCAAACGGAGAAACCATAGTAGGCTGAACAGAGTCATGAGGCGAACCACCTGAGTCATGCCTATTCAATGTGCTGGACGGCACCACATCATCTTCTTCTTGAACCTTCTTGGCCATAGCACAGGTCACTGCACAGGAAGGATACAGAGATGGGTCTTCATCGCCATCTTCAGTGCTCGGCTGTGAAGTAAGATGAATAGGGAGAACTACATTGCCCCCAGCCAGGTCATTGCCTAGCAACAGAGAAACACCCTTGATAGGTAGACTTGACATAAGTCCCACCTTTACCTGTCCTGTAACTAAATCTGACTTCAAGAATACAGAGCGCAGGGGTACAGATACAGTCCTCCCTTCAATACCTTGTACAAGTATGAAATCCCCAAAAGCGGTCTCATCACGTAACTCCAAGGAGTCCATCAACAAAAGTGACTGAGAAGCTCCGGTATCCCTTAGGATATATATGGGGACAGGAGGAGAATGCTCATTCAGAGCAACTAATCCCTCTGACACAAATGGAAGAAATTCCTCCCTCACAAAGTCAGCAGTTTCAGGCTTCTTAGCCTCACAAGGTGCAGGCAATTTAGCAGATCGGTCATCTACTACAGGGGTTTCTAACCTTGTCTTCACAAAGGCATTGGGTTTGGTATCCTTTTCTTTTTCTTTCTTAGCTTTAAGGAACCAACAGTTAGTTGTAACATGACCAGATTTCTTGCAATAATTGCAAACTAGACCACTTTTGTCACTGTCAGCTTTCACACTTTGATCAGACCTTTGACTGGATTTCTGAGCACCATCACCAGATTTGTCTTTGTCTTTGGTTGAGGAATCTTGGGTATCACCTTTACCTTTCTTCTGAAATTGGGACCATCTATTGTTACTGCTAGACTGAAATTTGGACTTATGTGTGAGAACATATTCGTCTGCAAACTTGGCAGCTGATTGCAAATTCAGTGCTTGCTTCTCATTAAGGTAGGTCTTAATATCATCCTTGACACAGTTCTTGAATTCTTCAACTAACACCATCTCTTTTTAGTGAGTTGAAATCATCCTTGACCTCCATAGAAGTACACCAGCGCTCAAAGCAAACCTTCTTCTCGTTAGCAAATTCCACATAAGTCTGATTGTCAGATTTCTTCAGACCTCTGAATTTCTGTCGGTAAGCCTCTGGAACCAACTCATAAGCTGTCAAAATAACCTTTTTGACAACCTCATAATCAGAGGAATCATCTGCAGACAAAGCTGAATAGGCTTGTTGAGCTTTACCCTTGAGGACAGTTTGCAACATCAGAGGCCAGTGTTCCTTTGGCCACTGACAACTCTTAGCTACCTTCTCGAAGCACTGGAAATACTTATCAACCTCCTTCTCTGAGAATGGAGGCACCAGCTTTACCTCCTGGCTAGCCCGAAATTTGTTTTCAGCTTGAATTTTGATTTTTAGTAGCTCCATTTGGAGCCTTTCTTCTCTATCTAATTTTTCTAAATCGAAATCTCTCTGTCTCTGTCTCTCTCTTTCTGCTCTTTCCTCTTTCTCTCTCTCAAATTCTCTTTTTCTTTCAATCTCTAGCATTTTCAATTAAAGTTCCAATTCTACATTTGGATTTTCCACCGGAAACTGTTCCAGATCTCCTGGTGCAAACACATTTTCATCAATGTAATATTCAACAATCTCTCTAGCCAGTCTTGCTTTTCGCATGGCTGGTTTTACATCTGTCAGCTCTAACTGTCTGCATATTTCTAGCAGTTCTGTCTTTTTAAAAGACTTCAAAACCTCTACGGTTGGTGATGCCAAGAAATCATCCATTGCTGTTGATCTGCCAATATATATCTAGGAAAATTCAAAAAACAATTTCACAATTTGAAATTTTAGATTTTCAATAAATGACTCGCACAATGGTCTATCCCGGACGAGCCCCCAATTTGTTATGGCCCCAATTTGTTATGGCGTCACGGACAGCAAGGGACGACATACAAAATTCTTAAACTTCAACAGATTTAATTAGACAAACACTTGGAACTAATCTACACTCTACCCTACTGACCAAGATTGAAATAAAAAAATGAGATATTTACAGTTCCTTTGTAATGGAGATGGGCTGCTATGTTGCGATGTCTTGGGACAGGAAAATGATCCAACACAGGCAAAAATCCACAAAAAGCTTCACAGGTCTTGAAAAGAGTGACAGGTCTGGTCAAATGTATCCTTCCGCAATTTCTCCTTGCAATTTCTCCAACTACTCTACCACTCTCTCAACTTTTCTCCTTATATACTCTTTTTTTTTTTTTTTTTTTTTTTTTTTAAAAAATTTGGCATCTCCAATCCCACCTGAATCTGGAATTGGTGAACTATGTACAAAGCTTGCTCGTATGCGACCCCTTGCTGCCAACTCAGGAGAGCGAAGACAGTTCACGGCTCTCGCCCGAAGCACGTGCCTGTCAGCCACTGCTTCTTATACACTCATTGGTTGAATCTTCGCAAGTTCAGAACGAGGGCGGAGGATACCCGGACATGAACAGACTTAGAATCTTCCTGACGAGCCCGCCTGGCCAACAGGAGGCGCTTTTGAGCAACGAACAAAGCTATTTAGCTATTTCCCTTTTCCCGGCAGTCCCTTCCCAATTTGGAACCCTGTAGCGCGATGGCCAATTGTGCGCCACTCTGAAAAAGCTGCCGACCACTGCCGGTTGGTACGACTGGGGCTCGAACCCGTCCTTATATACTCTTGTCCAGCCCCCTCTGAGGCATGCCCAACCTAGCTTTAGATTGGGCTGAACAAAAAAAATGTCAATACTGCCATCTAGTGGCTTTTTTTCCACATCACACGTCTGACAGTCGCTTCCCTCTTCCCCACTGAAATACCCACGGGAGGAGGCGGGGACTCGGAAGGCAATCTCAAATGGATTCAGAAACACATGGGATTGATAAACAAATTCACGAGGACCAGGTTAACAATAATGACTCGTGACAAGACGCTGAGACAATCAATCAAGCTAGACAGTTTAGATGGAGGTAGTCTAAACGTGACAAGTAAAAAGCACCATGAGAGAAGCAAAGGAAAGCATAACTTTAAACGTAGTTAATCAGGGAAAGCTTAGGAAGAAATTACAAAAGCTAGAAACACTCGCACTCGCTACTGAGTTAATTAGGTTAGGTTAATACTATGTGACGAAAAATATTCAAACACCCTCAAATAAGTGCTGGTTAGTTCGGGTTAGTAAGTATCCTATCAGAGAACGCATTCACTCAGAGTTTAGCGATACCCAGAATTAAGCACAGGTGAAAGCAATGAATGAAATACCACAGCCAAAACCGAAAGAGGAAACGTGATTGGACAACAAGATGCAGGCATGCTGAAGGCTGTCACAGAACATCACAGGAGATTGGGCAAGAGAGAATCAATCGTCAGACGGCGGAAATGAAAGCTGAAAAATAAAGTGAGAGTAAGGCACGGGAGAAACAGCACAAGCACAAATATAGAAGTAAATATAGCCGCAAGCGGCAATTCCGGGGTTCAAGCCACGAAAGACCATTAGCAGTTGAAAGCTCTAACAGCTTAATTAACAAGTGTTGCCACTAAACATGGCCATGTCCCCCACCAGGTGACAGAGATCGACTGGGGTCGGCGTATCACAAAATTACACATTGAAGCCAAAGATGAATTAAATTGGTCAAAGCATTCTCGAGATTTCGCGTTCACAACAAATAGGATGTGACGGACAGACGGCCGGACGGATAGACTGATGGAGCTGAATACTATGTCCCCCGGCCTTAATACTCCTTGACCCCAAGGATGAATGGAATTGGTCAAACCGTTCTTGAGATATTGCGTTCACAAAAAACGGGATGGGACGGATGGACAGCCGGACGGATAGAGCTGAATTCTATATCCTCTGCCCCTAATACACCTTGACACCAAAGATGAATGGAACCGGTCAAACTGTTCTTGCGATATCATGTTGACAAGGTATTTGTAAGTGGTCAAATGGTCGTAATGACCTTGAGAATAATGGCAAGGTCACGTAAATCGAGTGAGTTGTGAGCACCCCCCTAATACACCTTTACACCAAAGATGAATGGAATCGGTCAAACCTTTCTTGATATATCGTGTTCACAACAAATGGGACATGACGGACAGACAGACGGGCGGACCCCCACCCCTAATACACCTTGAAACCAAAGACGAATGGAATCGGTCAAACCGTTCTTGAGATATCACGTTCACAACAAACGGGACATGACGGACAGATGGACGCACGGCCAGAGCTGAATACTATGTCCCCCTCCCCAAATACACCTTGACACCAAAGATGAATGGAATTGGTCAAACCTTTTTTGAGATATTGCATTCACAACAAACGGGACAGGACAGACAGACGGACGGGTGGACGGAGCTGAATACTATGTCCCCCGCCCCAATACACCTTGACACCAAAGATGAATGGAATCGGTCAAACCGTTTTGAGATATCACGTTTATAAACAAACGGGACAGGACGGACAGACGGACGGGTGGACGGAGCTGAATACTATGTCCCCCGCCCCTAATACACCTTGACACCAAAGATGAATGGAATCGGTCAAACCTTTCTTGAGATATCACGTTCACAACAAACGGACGGACAGACGGACGGACGGCTGGGCGGACGGATGGAGCTGAATACTATGTCCCCCGCCCCTAATACACCTTGACACCAAAGATGAATGGAATCGGTCAAACCGTTCTTGAGATATCACGTTTACAACAAACGGGACAGGACGGACAGACGGCCGGGTGGACAGAGCTGAATACTATGTCCCCCGCCCCTAATACACCTTGACATCAAAGATGAATGGAATCGGTCGAACTGTTGTTGAGATACCACGTTTACAACAAACGGGACAGGACGGACAGACAGACGGCCGGGCGGATGGATGGAGCTGAATACTATGTCCCCCGCCACTAATACATCTTGACACCAAAGATGAATGGAATTGGTCAAACCGTTCTTGAGATATCATGTTGACAAGGAATTGTAAGTGGTCAAATGATCGTAATGACCTTGAGAATAATGCCAAGGTCACGGAAAACTACTGGGGTCGGCGTATCACACAAATACACCTTAACACCAAAGATGAATGGAATCGGTCAAACCGTTCTTGAGATATCGCATTCAGAACAAACGGGACCTGACGGACGGCCGGACGGAGCTGAATACAATGTCCCCTGCTCCGCTCGCTATCGTGGTGGCAGGGGACAAAAACCACTTTAAGAGTGTGTTGCATGTTTTTATGTGGACCTATTTTGCCAGTGTAATGATTGGACTAACAACTAATGATGCATAGTCTGATTTGTGTTATGTTAGGCTATTTTGTGCATTTATGGCACCCCCTACTGGTCAATTTGATTGAAACTTTCAGGCTATGTTTCAGGTTCTTATTTAGACATATCCTGTGAGTTTTGTAATGATTGGAAAAACTATTTATGATTTATAGTCTGATTTGTGTTACACCACGTTGCTTTGTTTTGCATTTATAGCGCCCCCAAGAGGACAATTTGAATGAAATTTTCAGAGTATGTTTCAAGTACTTTTATGAATATATCCTGTGAGTTTTATGGCTATAGGACAAACAACTGCTGATTTATAGTCTGATTTGTGCTATACCACGCTGCTTTGTTTTGCATTTATAGCGCCCCCTATCAGTCAATTTGAATGAAATTTTCTGGGTATGTTTCAGGTACTTATATGAATATATCCTGTGAGTTTTATGGCTATAGGACAAACAATTGCTGATTTATAGTCTGATTTGTGTTTTTCCACACTGCTTTGTTTTGCATTTATAGCACCCCCTATCAGTCAATTTGAATGAAATTTTCAGAGTATATTTCAAGTACTTATATAAATATATCCTGTGAGTTTTATGGCTAAAGGACAAACAATTGCTGATTTATAGTCTGATTTGTGTTATACCACACATTTATAGCTCCCCCTATCAGTCAATTTGAATGAAATTTTCAGAGTGTGTTTCAATTACTTATATGAATATATCGTGTGAGTTTTATGGCTATAGGACAAGCAATTGCTGATTTATAGTCGGATTTGTGTTATACCATGCTGCTTTGTTTTGCATTTATAGCGCCCCCTATCAATCAATTTGAATGAAATTTTCAGAGTCTGTTTCAAGTACTTATATGAATATATCCTGTGAGTTTTATGGTTATAGGACAAACAATTGCTGATTTATAGTCGGATTTGTGTCAAACCATGCTGCTTTGTTTTGCAGTTATAGCGCCCCCTATCAGTCAATTTAAATGAAATTTGCTGGGTATCTTTCAGGTACTTATATGAATATATCCTGTGAGTTTTATGGCTATAGGACAAACAATTGCTGATTTATAGTCTGATTTGTGTTATAGCGCCCCCTATGGGCCGATTTGCATGAAACTGTCAAGGTTTGTTCCTGGTACTTATTTGGACATATTCTGCAAGTTCTGTGATGATTGGCCCAATGGTTATTGAATTGTGTCCATTTTTGTGCTAAGCCACGCCCATGCTGAAGTTCATTGGTCAATATCCTGGAAATGAAATGAGATTTCAACAAGCTTTATGCAATCTTTGATAAGCTTGGTCCACTGATGATCCATAGCAAATTTCAAAGGAATCGGACCTACGGCCTAGGAGGAGATGTCAAAAATGTGTTTTTCAAAGAATTCAAAATTTCAGAAAATCAAATATGAGGTCTTATGGGAACTTATGAAAAAGTTGTAGAGAATGGACCAAAGAATGTCTGTACCAAGTTTCGTGTGAATCAGACTTACAGCCTAGGAGTTATGACCTTTAAAGTGAAAACCTGTTTTTCTTGAATTATAGCGCCACCATCAGGCCTACTGAGTTAAAAATGCCTTGGTCAGCATTTACACACAACTTCCAACCAATGTGCAAAATTTCAGGTCTCTATCATTTACCCTCTCACGGGAATTTGCGAAAACATTTCTGAAGAAGAAGAAAAATAATAATAATAAATATAGCCGCAAGCGGCAATTCCGGGGTTCAAGCCACAAAAGACCATTAGTAGTTAAAAGCTCTAACAGCTTAATTAACAAGTGTTGCCACTAAACTTGGCCATGTCCCCCGCCAGGTGACGGAAATCGACTGGGGTCGGCACATCACAAAATTACACATTGAAGCCAAAGATGAATTAAATTGGTCAAAGCGTTCTCGAGATTTCGCGTTCACAACAAATGGGACGTGACGGACGGACGGCCAGATGGATGGACTGATGGAGCTGAATATTATGTCCCCCAGCCTTAATACTCCTTGACCCCAAGGATGAATGGAATCGGTCAAACCGTTCTTGAGATATCGCTTTCACAACAAACGGGATGGGACAGACGGACAGCCGGACGGATGGAGCTGAATTCTATATCCTCCGCCCCTAATACACCTTGACACCAAAGATGAATGGAACCGGTCAAACTGTTCTTGAGATATCATGTTGACAAGGTATTTGTAAGTGGTCAAATGGTCGTAATGACCTTGAGAATAATGGCAAGGTCACGTAAATCGAGTGAGTTGTGAGCACCCCCCTAGTACACCTTGACACCAAAGATGAATGGAATCGGTCAAACCTTTCTTGAGATATCGTGTTCACAACAAACGGGACATGACAGAGAGACGGACGGGCGGATGGAGCTGAATACTATGTCCCCCACCCCTAATACACCTTGACACCAAAGATGAATGGAATCGGTCGAACCGTTCTTGAGATATCATGTTCACAACAAACGGGACGGGACAGACGGATGGACGGATGGAGCTGAATACTATGTCCCACACCCCTAATACACCTTGACACCAAAGATGAATGGAATCGGTCGAACCGTTCTTGAGATATCACGTTCACAACAAACGGGACTGGACAGACGGACGGACGGCTTGGCGGACGAATGGAGCTGAATACTATGTCCCCCGCCCCTAATACACCTTGACACCAAAGATGAATGGAATCGGTTGAACCGTTCTTGAGATATCACGTTTACAACAAACGGGACAGGACGGACAGACGGACGGGCGGACGGAGCTGAATACTATGTCCCCCGCCCCTAATACACCTTGACACCAAAGATGAATGGAATCGGTCGAACCGTTCTTGAGATATCACGTTTACGACAAACGGGACAGGACGGACGGACAGACGGCCGGGCGGACGGAGTTGAATACTATGTCCCCCGCCCCTAATACACCTTGACATCAAAGATGAATGGAGTCGATCGAACCGTTCTTGAGATATCACGTTTACGACAAACGGGACAGGACGGACAGACGGACGGGCGGACGGAGCTGAATACTATGTCCCCCGCCCCTAATACACCTTGACACCAAAGATGAATGGAATCGGTCGAACCGTTCTTGAGATATCACGTTTACGACAAACGGGACAGTACGGACAGACGGACGGGCGGACGGAGCTGAATACTATGACCCCCGCCCCTAATACACCTTGACATCAAAGATGAATGGAGTCGATCGGGACACGTTTACGGACAGGACGGACGGGCAGACGGAGCTGAATACTATGTCCCCGCCCCTAATACACCTTGACATCAAAGATGAATCGGGACAAACATGAATGGAATCGATCGAACGTACACCTTTGAGATATCACGTTTTTGAACAAACGGGACAGGGACGGACAGACAGGACGGATGGGCGGACGGAGCTGAATACTATGTCCCCCGCCCCTAATACACCTTGACACCAAACATGAATGGAATCGGTCGAACCGTTCCTGAGATATCACGTTTACGACAAACGGGACAGGACGGACAGACGGACGGGCGGACAGAGCTGAATACTATGTCCCCCGCCCCTAATACACCTTGACATCAAAGATGAATGGAGCCGATCGAACCGTTCTTGAGATATCACGTTTACAACAAACGGGACAGGACGGACGGACAGACGGCCGGGCGGATGGATGGAGCTGAATACTATGTCCCCCGCCGCTAATACACCTTAACACCAAAGATGAATGGAATTGGTCAAACCGTTCTTGAGATATCATGTTGACAAGGAATTTGTAAGTGGTCAAATGATCGTAATGACCTTGAGAATAATGCCAAGGTCACAGAAATCTGCTGGGGTCGGCGTGTCACACAAATATACCTTAACACCAAAGATGAATGGAATCGGTCAAACCGTTCTTGAGATATCGCATTCAGAACAAACGGGACATGACGGACGGCCGGACGGAGCTGAGTACAATGTCCCCTTCTCCGCTCGCTATCGTGGCGGCAGGGGACAAAAACCACTTGAAGAGTATGTTGCAGGTTTTTATGCGGACCTATTTTGCCAGTGTAATGATTGGACTAACAACTAATGATGCACAGTCTGATTTGTGTTATGTTAGGCTATTTTGTGCATTTATGGCACCCCCTACTGGTCAATTTGATTGAAACGTTCAGGCTATGTTTCAGGTTCTTATGTGGACATATCCTGTGAGTTTTGTAATGATTGGAAAAACTATTTATGATTTATAGTCTGATTTGTGTTATACCACACTGCTTTGTTTTGCATTTATAGCGCCCCCTATCAATTAATTTGAATGAAATTTTCCGAGTCTGTTTCACGTACTTATATTAATATATCCTGTGAGTTTTATGGCTATAGGACAAACAATTGCTGATTTATAGTCGGATTTGTGTTATACCATGCTGTTTTGTTTTGCAGTTATAGCGCCCCCTATCAGTCAATTTAAATGAAATTTGCTGGGTATGTTTCAGGTACTTATATGAATATATCCTGTGAGTTTTATGGCTATAGGACAAACAATGGCTGATATATAGTCTGATTTCTGTTATAGCGCCCCCTATGAACCGATTTGCATGAAACTGTCAAGGTATGTTCCTGGTACTTATATGGACATATTCTGCAAGTTCTGTGATGATTGGCATAATGGTTGTTGAATTTTGTCCATTTTTGTGCTAAGCCACGCCCCTGCTGAAGTTCATTGGTCAATATCTTGGAAATGAAATGAGATTTCAACAAGCTTTATGCAATCTTTGATAAGCTTGGTCCACTGATGATCCACAGCAAATTTCGAAGGAATAGGACCTACGGCCTAGGAGGAGATGTCAAAAATGTGTTTTTCAAAGAATTCAAAATTTTGAAAAATCAAATATGGCGGATCTTAGAGGTCCTTATGGGAAAGTTGTAGAGAATGGACCAAAGAATGTCTGTACCAAGTTTCGTGTAAATCGGACTTACAGCCTAGGAGTTATGACCTTTAAAGTGAAAACCTGTTTTTCTTGAATTATAGCGCCACCATCAGGCCTACTGAGTTAAACATGCCTTGGTCAGCATTTACACACAACTTCCAACCAATGTGCAAAATTTCAGGTCTCTACCATTTACCAGCTCACGGGAATTTGCGAAAACATTTCTGAAGAAGAAGAAAAATAATAATAATAATAATAATAATAATAATAATAATAATAATAAGAATAAGAATAATAATAATAATAATAATAAAAATAAACCAGCACAAAAACAATAGGGTTTCAGCCCTACGGGCTTGAACCCCTAATAATAATAATAATAATAAAAATAAACCAGCACAAAAACAAGAGGGTTTCAGCCCTAGGGGCTTGAACCCCTAATAAGCACAAATACAAAAACAGCACACATGAGGCAGAACCATAACAGAATCACACAGAGTCACAAACACTTGATCAATAAATGTGGAGAAACATGAATTCATGATACATCCAGCAATAATTAATGCAAAATATCATCAGTTCGGCACAAGGACCGTATAAAACATGGACAGCTGAACGTCTCCTGAAAAGTGAAGCCAAAACGTCTCAATCGCCAGCTACTGGCAGGCTGCAGTACAAATTATAAGCCCGCCCCCTCCATGTTCGTGAAGGGGAGAAATGCCACGCAGGAAAAATTGCATACATGAAAAATTGTTTTTTTCTGAATATGGTTTCTTCCTTTTTAAGAAGTTCTTACCATGCTGATCTATATTCTAGCATCAATTTTTCTGATAAGTTTGCTGTAAACTTTTTATTTGATATTATGCAAAAGGGGCGGGTAGTCATAATAAACAGCAGTGATTGACAACTGCAGTGCATGGACTGAGTCCCGATAGCCCCTGCCCCCTGCGGATTTTGTTTCGTGAATAGTAATTTTACGTAGAGCTGGAGTAGGAACGTCGACAGGAGACCTTACGTTATCTGAAATTCTTCACAGGGCTAGCTAACAGCAATTGTGCTTCAAGCATGACAGATTGCAACAAAAAAACAACAAAATGAGTTGCTCTGCTGTGAATTGAACTAACCGACCGGACCGATCGGAAGGATCTTTGCAGTTCTTTCAGTAAGTTTTTTTTTTTTTTTACCAACGACAATATGACAAAAATGAAACATACCGAAAGCGGGTTCAATTCATCAATAATTTCAATGTTGATTCGGCAGGTTTCGGATGAAATTATGGCTGGAATCAATGCATCTATTTTAGTGGAATTGGCTAGGTTACGGGGTAACTCTTATAAGATTGATCGGACGAAGTATCGGGGAAAACCTGACATTTCGAGTTTGGCCTGGAAGGAGATGGGCACAAACTGTAAATGAGGGAGTGGTGTAAACCAGGAAGAATATCATTTAAAAATTGTTTATTGTGTGATGGTTGTTGCGCTACTAAATTATACATTAATTATGGCCGATGTTATTCGCACTTATACGTATGGCCAATGCTGAATTTTTTTCTTGGCCACACTTATAAGTGCGCCAGTTGATGACCATTCCAGAGCCGCTTAGAAAGCACCGCTTAAAATAAGTTTCGCCAAGAAAAAAAATTTTAGCTTAGGACACACTTAAAATAAGTGTGGGCAATGGAGCAGTGTGCATCTTGGCCACACTTATAAGTACGCATAAAGCAAATTTCGATCAATTTTTGTGCTTGGACGCACTTAAATAAGTGCGAATAGTCTTTTCGTTAATTATTGCTGCGTTTGATATCGAGTGACCTTAACGTTAACTAGCAAGCTAGCTGACTTCAGTTAACATTAACTCACATTACCTTGCACACAGCAATTAATGATTAATTAATTCAGCCACTGAAACATATCTGTTAAGGTAATGCTTTCAGTATCTTAATTTATAAGGTCAGAGCTGAGTTTGGGCGTTGCACAATGACAAAATAATATTTTCCTTGATCAGCTTCATAATTTATTGAAAATTATAGTAAGTTATTTTGAAATTTGATATCTCCTCATATACAGTCTGTTTGAAACACGTTCCAAATAAGTCGGGTGCATGTGACCCCACATGGAAAGAAATGTAAATTGGTAGCAGAAAGAATTTAGTTTCAAAGTATATAAAGCTGCATATATCTCCATTCTAGTTTTTTTTTAATGTCAAACCTGCCGTTTGCAAAATTGCCAGATGTGTGGGTTGGAACGTGCAAGTCAATTTTACTGCTGTCATGGTAGGGCAGACTGCACTTCAGGTTTCAGATATAAGCTTCACAAATAATCAGATGTTTTTTTTTGTCATGTGATTACAGAAGCCGCCAAACCACTGGAGTAACGCTGAGGTTACCTGAAAAACAGTGAAAACTTCGGAGGATGCTATAAGCAATTCTTTTGTTTTATTGCTGGAGAATACTTCTGAAGTAATTTGTGAATGAAAAATTGATGAAAATGCTTGTCAAAACTGCTCAACTATGCATTGTCACTGAAACTTGCAATGGTTCTGTTAGACGGTAATTTACACTTGGAGGTAGACAAGTCCATGTTGATTGAATAATAATGGACATGGAACTGGCTCTTCTTAGATATGCTTGTTCCGTCCGTGTCATCTTCCATATGTCGTCTTCAAATATTGGCATAGACGGTCACTTTTTTTTTGTTTGTTTAATAATACATTCAAAAGCCATTCATCTTGACTTCTAAGCCTTCAGTTTTCCAGCAAAGACTCCAGTCATCTGTCCTTGGACTGGGAGTACATGAGAAATGTTTTGTAAATCAATGTACATTTTCTGTGATGGTGGTAAATTAAACCTGTAATGTACAATAAAGGTCTTTACATTTATGTTGAGCAAAAACTTCACTCTATAATTCTTTCACATACTATGTTCTCTGCTGCAGTAAATCAGAGGCATGCAAATGAGTTAAATAAAAAATATTTATTTAAGCAAAAACTACACACAGCATAGAGTTCTGTGTGGCCCAAAGACAACCCACTGGCTACATTTGCCGTTGGGAAACATTAAGGAAGTCCATCAGGTGGAAAGGCTGGGGGAAAGCAAATGGTTTGGAGAAAAGATTGAAGAGGAAGAGAGAAAGGAAGGTGGATGGAGAGGAAGAGCTGGGAAAACAACATGATGGCTTCCACCCTAGTATAAAAATAAATAAATGAATAAAAAGCACATCAAACATCACATAAAGCAACAAACTGACTTTTTTCTGCCCATTGCTGATGTTGAAAATCCAAATGAACTCCGTCATGCAAAAATTGGCCAGGGTCTCTATGCTTTATCTGAGGATGATGCAAGATGTCTCCACCAACAGACAAAACAAAGGTAGCCATCACACTGTTGACATATTGCCGGGCTTTTTCAATCTTTGCATGGGAAGACCTCCACCGGCATCGCTGGGTGATGACAGAGAAGACGATCTTCATCCGAGGGAACTGCCGATGGAGAATTTCCAAGTCCTGCTTGATCCCTGCGACAAGCTTCACACTCTTGATTTTTCCGAGGTCATTCCCACCACAGTGGATCAGCAGGACCTCCGTCACAGCTCTTCCTCTCAGGCACTGGTGGATAAAGGGGAGCAGGTTTCCCCAAACCATGCCACCCCAGCCAAACCATTGGACCTGGGCATCCAGACCAAGGTTGGTCTCGATGGTCTCCCTTGCTCATTTTTCCCCACAGCGAATGTAGCTGTCCCCAATAATGTAAACTTTTGACCCTGTTTGTTGTAAAATGCAAATGTCACCTTTAAATGTCACTTCTGCTGGCATTTTATGCAGTTTAACATATTTCTTGGTTATATTCTATTATTCCATATTTTATCAGGTGGTATTGTGCTTTTTATGCATGAAGTAGATGTGACTTAATGTTATAAACTTCAGTTTTTTATGACATTCTCCAGTGAAAAGTCTTATGCTTAAATAACCACAGGCGTCGGTTTCCAGATATTCCCATGAGATTTATACAGACTCTTGGCCACTGTGGAGGATGCAAGAATTGCCGAGTCCATTTTGTCGTCAAAAAATGAGGATACCAAAACTCAAACAATTACTATCTATGCATTCAAATACATCGAGTCCACATAAACGAAAGTGTAGGGGTGTTGCATTACTAAGTTAACTATCACAGAGAATGAACTGCCGGTCCCCCAAACTATGATGGTTATCTTCATTTGTGATTATGTTACATTTTTAAGAAATACAACACTAGCTAACGGTAAGATAGGCGAATTATTAACCACAGCAAGCTAACTTTGGTGAGAAGGACAGTTTATTTTAATTCAAAATTCGATCTACCGTTCTAACGTGTTGAAAAATTAAAAGTCCGACCCATTACTCAGCTAGAACATGCACAAAGGAAATGACACTTTCCCGGCAGAACGTGATTTAGAAAATACAACGAAAGTCGGCATTAATATGCTCGCCACTCGCAACATTGGGTAAGTGACAGTTGAGAACATTGACTACTAGCTATGTGGCCGAGAAGTGGCAAAAATCTGACACCTGCGTTACTTAATGTAATTAGCTACATACCTAGCTTGTTAAGCAAGATTCAGTGACAAGATATCATAGATAGTCAGTTAGGTACTTTTAACGACCGAATAGTTACGCTGCCGGCAGTTGGGTTCTTTCACTTTACTATGGTAAACTGTACCGTCTCCATGTGAGAGCTGGCTATTACAGGCACTTACGTTAATAGCGTAGCTGCCAGCCCAGGCTAGAAGTTCAGGGGGCTGTTCAGGTGAGTGTTTGGGCGGGATTCAATAGCGTGGCTCTACCCCCGATCACTACTGCGCCGACTCAGGCTCCAAATGTGCAACATGGCAGCGACCGTATCGAGGATATTTTGGCTCCATTTTTGTTGAATGGGAGTGAATGGAGATGCGTCGTCCATGTTTTATACAGTCCTTGGTTCGGCATTACTAAAGCAAATGCTACGCTGATGCCACCGTGGGTCAGCTTTAGATCAAGGGGATTTACCATCCTGTAAGTTATCAACTCAACCCCAATACACCTGACTCTACTCATCAGCTGCTGTGAGATCTCACACCTTTGATTTTGTGTTCTCCTCTCGAACAATAAGCATGAAAACATACCGGACAATCGATCTCCTGGAACAGATGCCAGGCTTTCGTGAAGTCTATGCAGTGAAAGTAAAGAAAATTACTTGTTAACTCTAACTTCCTTATGACCAAACATTTAAATGAAAGTCAAACCATCATAAATGCACCTAATATTATCTGCAGAAATACATTTACTGTAACAGATGGCTCAATTTCTTGTCTTTGCCACTAGAGGTTGAAAAGAGAATTAGGTTTTGAGTCCTGCATGCCTCAGAGGGAATGTTTGATGATAGGTGGGAGGGGGCTGGTTTCATGTGTAAGACCTGGAAGGATACATTTCACCAGGTCACTCTTTTTCAACAGCTCTTTCTCATTTTTTGCCTGTGAGCTGTCCCAGCTGGCTGCCCCATCTGCATACCAAGGGACTGTAAATATCTCTTTTTTTTTATTATTTGTTTGTCTAGATTGGGAGTGTTTGTTTAATTAAATCTGTTAAAGTTCTAAAATTTTTGCATCACAAATTGCCATAACAAAATAATAATATTGTTGAGGTTGAAGAGAATTGTTTGAGGGGGAACCTTGTGGTTTCATCTACCCAGTCTCCTTGTGCTCCAGCTGGCCCATCCTCTGTTTTTGGGATGCAAAGCTGTTTGTCTGACAAATATAAGTAGAACAGGGAAACTCATCTACCCCTCCTTTTAGCCCCTCCTCTGTTTTACTGCATAGCTGTTTGTCACAAGTCAAACCCGCGCCCCAAATCTAACCACCATTTACGCAAAACTTTTGGCACACCCACCCATCCTCAAATATAATCCTGTGGTGACAGGGTATTGTGCTGTTGCTCCCTCACTGGATTTGTGATTGGCTAGAGGCTGCACTGCTTGCATACCACACAAATTTATGCATTTACATGAACTGGAACTATATTGAATAAAAACATAACCCTCCTGGACACAGGTGATCAGGATACAGTTGCCCACTGGCCTGTCTGACCTTAAGGAGTGCATGCTGAGCCACTGCAGTTTCTCAGGTGAGTCACTTATTCTTTCTTTCAAGCTGATGAATCACTCTTTCATTTCTTAAGCTGTGCTTGAGTGAGAGCCTGTTGCAGACTGTAATACAGTAAACCCAAAGGGCAAACCTAGTCTTCTGGGAACACTGTCTCCAATCTCGGGAAGCAGCTGTGCAGTTTCTAAGAGTAAAGAGTGGTTGCTCAGAGGAATGGTAGTTTTTCCAGCATGGAGGCCGTCTTCCCAGAAAAAAATTATCCCTCACTGCCAGAATACTACAAAATTCTGCAAGGCTCTCTTCACATGATTAATTTATTTATCTAGAGAGGGAACTTGATTTTGTGCAAATTAGCCAGCATAAGAGTGTTGTCATTGGTATTTTTTGCAGTAAATGTGTTATGATGAGAAATACTTTGGAGAAAAGAATGATGTAAATAATGCAAGAATCAGCATCAATATAAGAACATAATTTAGCCTTGCAGTTAGTTTAAGTGGTGAGGACCATTGCTCTGTTCAGTTAGGCTTGACCATTTATCTTAAATATTCACTTTTTTTTTCTCAAGATATCAACCCTCAGACCTGCTTGGTAAATAAAAGCCAAAATGAACAGCTCTGCCATCAACTCCCTCCTACCGTTAAACCACTCCTCTTCAGGATCCAGTCTCTTGAGTGTGATTGTGGAATGTAGATTACCAGAGTTTGTATTTGTGGTTCAATTTATTGTCTTTGTTATCAACGTTTTTATGGGTTACCCTGCCAATATCATGGTAATTTGGCTGGTGGCCAGAAAGGAGATTGACTCTTCTACCTCCGATGTCTTCTTTGTAAACCTGGCCATTGTAGATGCCATCTACTCCCTGATTATGCCCCTGAACTACTTTTCCATCCAATTTTTGTATCAGAAAGTCAATTTATATTTTCTGGATTTTATATTTGGGATAAAAGACACCTCCCCTCTCATCCTCGCCTGCATTTGCCTGGACCGCTACGTGGCCGTGATCCACCCCATTGTGTTCTCCAGCATCAAGGATAACAAGATCAGAGTGACTATTCCCATGCTTGTTTGGCTATTAATGATAGCCTATGGCTTCATGAGGGGATGGATGGGATTTTTCGCAGGTACCATCTTCACTGGAATGATCCTGACCATCAGCATAATCATGGTTTTCTGCAACATTTCTATCATGAGGAGTCTGAGGAAGTCAGTCCTGGGCAAGGAGAAGATTAGCCCCATGAAAAAGAAAGCCCAAAGAACAGTGCAAATCACTCTGGCCATCATAGTGTTTCATTACCTGCCTATAGCTGCTATCATGCCCTTCATATATCTCAATGAGTTCAAAGCCGTCTGCTTCATTGAAATTATTGCCTTCGCAATCATGGACCTCAGTTGCAGCATTGAACCCCTACTCTGCATCTCCAAGCTTAAGCAGCTGCCATGCCTTAATAACTTGCCCTGCATCTGCTGCCGAAGCCCTTCCCCTGAGCGTCAAAATGTAAGCACATGAGATGTATGCTTGTGATTGTCAGTTAAATTGCATATTCGTTCTTAGTAAGGTTGAGAAAATGAGCTCATGAAACAAAGACAGAATGTGAAGTGAGTGACAGGCAAATATTTTAGCTCTGATATGAGTGTAATATACAAAGAGAAAACAATTAACATAACTGTAACCGTAGGCATTGATGAAAAAACATAAATTGTTTGAATCAACCAAATGCCTTCAACATTTTATGTATTTGCATGAACTATCAATTCAAGGTAAAGTGACCAATTTTTTCTCTAATTTAAATATTTAATCTCACTATGCCAGCATGGGATCTAGTTTTGCTAAAGGAAGAGCCTACAGTGACTACAGACCTTTCTGGAGGCACACCCTATATGCAAATACAAAATGATTGTATTGGCTATTCCTGTAGTTAATGCCAACAATTAGTCAGCGAATATACCATTCAAAGTATTTTAGTCCGAAAAATGATAAAACGCATTAAACATGGAACAACGTGAAATGCAACCAGTATAAATTGTTGTGCCGATACCAATACCAGTATCGGGTATCTGCCCAATACCTCCTTAATATACTGGTACTCTTACTTGTTGACACATTTGCAGATACCACGCACCGATACCACTTAATGTACAGTAAGACGCAAGGTACCTGCCTGCTCACAGTCGCATAGGCTACAGTATGTTGTACTATCTGACTTCGATGACGAGGGGGAGACAGAGGGCTCTAATTTCTTGGCGTAGCACAGGGTGGCGCAGCGTGGTGTAGCCCACGCAGTGGTAATTTCTTCGGTGCTGCCGCGCAAGAGTGGTATTTCGTGCGGTGCAACACCGTGCGCAGCCACTTTGGCAGTTTTGGTAGACGGACTTGCGCCGAGATAGGTGCGGCAGCGTAGTAGGGGAGGTGTCACATATTCATCATGACACATTGACAATTTCGTGGCAAAAGGTTCTGCCGAAAGTGCGCAGAGAGCTCGCCAGCTCCAACCCGGTTTACTTTCTGTGCAGTGGTAATTTGGCTGACCGGTGCACACAAAAGACATCGCCACCGAAACCTCACAGGCAGGTTTCCAGAATGTCAGGCACATTTCAATGCAATAAATAGTTACAGCAACCACAATTTAATGCAACTATCTGAATCAGCACATAAATTATAGTATCTATATCGATTGTCCTGATGTCAGATCAAAGAGAGAGAGAGAGAGAGATGTGCATGTGGGCACGTGAGTGCGTGTGTCAGCTATGTGGGTATGTGTCCTTCAGCTGCTTTCACGCTGGACGCGAAACAAATTTTTTGCACGACTGATTACATTCAAAGTCAATGCAAAGAAGCGAATACACGCATGTATTCGCGTCTTTGCATTGACTTTGAATGTAATCTGTCGTGCGAAAAATTTGTTTCGAGTCCAGCGTGCAAGCGGCTTAATACTATTATTGTCACTTAGGTTTTATCGTTTTTAGTGGGGGAAAAGAATACAGCCTGATTGCTACGATCTCATACTGAGTTAAGCTCACATATTGAAAATAAATGTGTAACATATCTTGCATTGTTGTCCATGCATGTTAATCCCAAAATTTTAAGCAACAACAGGGTGTAATAATAGGTACACACTATCCATTGTTTCTCTTCCCAATGATGCAGGCAGAAGAAATAAACGAGCAATCGTCATATTTCATTCCAACTTCATAAGTTTGAATGATCTGACGTAGTTTCGTTTTGAAATTCCATTCAAATTCGCTAATGGTAATGATTCGCGAATGCCCTAGCTAGCCAGCTAACTCATATTCGTAATGCTTAATATAGACGTAAGTGGTGCAGAAAACATGCCTGAAGCAGCAAAGTAAAATGCAACATTAAGGGTTCACATCAATTTGCAGATATAGGACAAAGGCTCAGAATGGAATTTATTCCAACAAATTTTAAAAGGAAAAGATTACTGGCAAAAAAGAAAGGAGCTATACCATTTTTTTCCTGTAATTATTTTTTTTTGTTTTGATTGGTGAAGAAAATATTTTGAAAAAATTATTTGGTCGGCAATTTTGTGTTAAACCCCAGATGGATCATAAATACACCATGTTCTTACCCCTATGCCATTGTATAGAACATAACAAACTGATGCTATGGTGAAAATTTCAGAGCAATACCTTGAAAAATGTGGATTTTATGCCCGCCACAAGCCTGATAAACTAGAAAGGGACAGAAAAGTTTTTGCGGAAACACTGGAGGCGTTACATGATAAAAATCCACTTAAAAGATAGTTTTTTGGTCTTGCACCTTTTATGAATGTTTTGAAAGATTTTTAACAAAATGAAAAAAAAAAAATTTTCAAAATCTGCAAGTCTTGACCCCTAAACACATCATGCAGATATCGTACAGAGGCTTTCTTTATTCCAACATTTTCAAGGAGAGGAGAGGAGCTCATTTGATTGGTGAAGATTTGCGCTGTGTTAAATCAGGCCTTCTCTACTCCCTCTTTTGCCTGCCGCAGGAGGGACTGGTCGCTGGGCACAAAAATTTCAAAATTTAGAGCCCAAATTGTTTGAATCAACCAAATGCCTTCAACATTTTTTGAATATGCATGAACTATCAATTCAAGGTAAAGTGACCAATTTTTTTTCTAATTTAAATATTTAATCTCATTATGCCAGCATGGGATCTAGTTTTGCTAAAAGAAAAGCCTACAGTGACTACAGTACTCTCTGGAGGCACACCCTATATGAAAATACAAAATGATTGTTTTGGCTATTCCTGTACTTAATGCCAACAATTAGTCAGCGAATACACCATTCAAAGTATTTTAGACCGAAAAATGATAGCGAGAAAAACTTTTGCACACCGGTAAGTAGACAGGTGCGTAGGAGAAAGGTCGTCTAAGGACTAAAGTAACGAAAAAAACTCCCGCACACGGTCTTCTCACTTGCAATTGATTTATTAGTCAACATTTCGGTCAACCAACCTTCCTCAGGACAACAAACAGAATACACTGGAGAGCATATCTTAAATGCAGGCTGGTAGGCCTACGTGGCCCAATCAGATAAAATCACATGACCACTAGTAAGATGCATCTCATAAGTAAAAACATCAATACAAATAACTATATACAAAGGTAATAATAACCTCATTTAGGGAAGAAATAATACAGTATTTGCAATACATAGCAAAATAGAAAGAAGTTTCCAAGCCATAAGAATAACCACATGTTTACAGTACAATCATGAGATAGAAAACATGATGGTGTGAGAATGAAAATGCAAAAAAAAATAGCAAAAACATGTTGCCGCTTCCTAATCATCCCAACCTCTGAAAACAGGAGAGGAGACCAGATTAGAAAGGCTTTGTCATATAAGTAAAAACTGTAAATGTAAACAGTGAACAAAATAAAGGAATACAAACAATAAAAGACAAGTATTCCATAGTGGAAGAGTCCCACCAAAATTAGGAAACAAAATTCACAACATAACGTTTGAGGGGAAGTTCATCATTCAATCCATTAGGTGTTAAAGTCTGTAAAGTAAATATCAAATACACCTTGCGACGTTTGAGCAGCAAATCAAGATCACCACCTCTCCGTGGACTTTTTCAAGACCACAGAAATGTAAGGTAGAAATGTCATGTTTTTTATCATTAAAATGGACAGCCACAGGATAATTTCTGTCATTTCTGCGTAAAGAGCTTTTATGTTCACTAATGCACTGTTTCAATTGCCTGGATGTCTTACCCACATATGCCAAACCACAGGGACAACACAGCATGTATATCACATGTGTAGATGCACAAGTTATTACCTCTTTTATGGAAAATTTCTTATTAGTATGGGGATGATAAAAAGAGTTAGTTTTCAAGGTATTATTGCACTGTGCACAATTTCCACAGCGATAATTTCCTGCAGGTAAAGGGGATAAAAGCCGCTGAGTAGGCAGCTTAGGCTTGTAAGTGGTAAAGTCAGCATGAACAAGGAGGTCTCTCAGATTTCTCCCTCACTTGTTTACAAAAAGAGGCTGAAATTTAAAATGGGGGGCCAATTCAGGGTCCGAGGTCTAAATATGCCAGTGTTTCTTGTAGATTTGATAGTGAAAGAGAGAGGAGAATAAGAGGTGATACAAGTAACCGAGAACTTTTTTTCTTTTCTCTGACTTTGTTGCAACAATTCTGAGCGTGGTTTCCTCAGTGCTGCATCATAAGCCTTCTGTAGCCAATCATTAGAGTATCCCCGTTGGACAAATCTGAACTTCATCTCAGATTCCTTCTCTGTAAAATCTTCTGTCGTACTGCAAATTCGTCTGAGTCTAAAGAATTGACTTTTGGGCAAACCTCTCTTCAGAGGGGTGGGGTGAGAACTACTTGCCAGAAGAAGTGTGTTCTTATCGGTTTCTTTTCGGTAGAGAGTGGTGGATAAGGTGCCTTTATTTTTAAGAACCCACATATCCAAAAATGGAACTTCTTCACTGCTGTAACTCATGGTAAATTGCAAGTTACTATTGAAGCTGTTCAGTAAAGTGAAAAAATCTTGAAGCTCATTGGCATCAGCTTGGACCAGGCAGAACACATCATCAATAAACCTGTACCACTTCAAAATTTTAGGCAGAAAAACAAAGTTTCTTTCAAAGTAACCAAGATATAAATTGGCATAATTAGGTGCACAAATACAGCCCATGCTTGTGCCAGACATTTGTAAATAGTACTCTCCATTAAAATTAAAATAATTTTTCTTCATCACAAGAGTGGCTAATTCACTAATGAACTCATTGGGAGGCATAGCTGAATCATCTCGGTTCTGAAGATAGAATTGTAAAGTCTCAACGCCCCCAACGTGTGGAATATTTGTGTAAAGACTGGCAATGTTGAAGGTCACTAACAGAACGTCATCAGGTAAGCGGGTAAGACTTGAAGGGCCCTATCTTATGCCAGAGTCCCTAAACCCTTTATTTGGGGATTTAGCATTGCGTAAGAGGCGTTCCCCCGCAAAAGTTGCTATCTTGCACACCTGCCTATATCCCTAAAACACTTGCGCTACCCGTTATATTATGCATAGGCGTGGTTTGGGCGTTACCCCAGTTAAACCAATCAGTGTGCCAGGTGCCATTGCCTTTAGGAGCAGGCTGCGCTATCCCAAATCCTCAAACCGAAACCCGTGATGGAGAGAGGAAGGTCGCCACGTTTCTCGAAGACGGTTAAATTGTTTCGTGCATGAGGTCAAATCCAGACAGGGGAGGATCTGTTTTTGTTAAGTTAATCATGAATTGTATTATTATTATTATTATTATTTGACATTGACATATAGTTTAATGTTTGTTATGTAATTTAAAAAAAAACATCAAGCCTACCCCTTTTGTGATGGAAACTTCAAAAAAAAAAGAAAGAAAAAGAAAAAAAATGCGTTTCACCATGATTGGGTCATGCCTCCAATTGAGCTGAGTGGGTGTTGGAATGACCCACTAGCATAGAAAAATAGAGCCACAGTAACCTTAATAGCAACGGGCAAGGCATACGGACAGCTGGCAGCGGTGTAAACATCATTTGCAACCAGGTGACATAATTCCGTCACTGCCTGACGGGAGAGGCGCAATTTTGTCACGCATTCTCGTTCTGTGGGAAATAATACTCAGGGCCGGCGCTAGACCTGAAAATTTGGGAGAAAATATCCACCCCTTTATTGACTACAATTAGTCCTGGCTAATTCTAGATGGTTTTCCCTTATTAACACGTTTTCCAATTCAAGAATAATCAAGTGGCAATTGAAGACACGGCTTCTCTCCCCCATGAGATCTAACAGCGACAAAATAATGGGCTACATTCAGTACAGAAAAATAATCTAATTATAAATAGGTCTATGCACTGGCACTCAGCAACGGTAATCTTTTTTTTTGTTCCAGCGAGAGCAGCATTTCAGAACTCTTTTGCGAATGAAGGTAATTTTGGCGACAAGAACGCACACCTGTTTTTGCAGCACGGTCACGCAACTTGCTGGAAAAAAAAAAATAGACAGCTGTCCAATTGGAAAATGTAAACGGACGAAACCATGTACTTGTCACCAGAATTACCTTCATTCGCTGAAGAGTTCTGAAATGCCGCTCTAGCTGGACAAAAAAGTTACGTCGCTGAGTGCCAGTGCATAGAACTAATTATAATTAATTATTTTTCTGAACTGAATGTAGCCTATTTGTCACTGTTAGATCGCATAGGGGGAGAGAAGCCGTGTCTTCAATTGCCAAACGGGTAGCGGGTGGTTTGAGGACCCGCTATACGCTTTCCCTAACCTGTGTGGTCAAGATAGCAATTGTTGGGAAAGCGCATAAACACGCCCACGAGCACACCTCCAGGCGCAAATAAAGGATTCGGCATAATGCATAGCGGGTAGTGTGGCCGCAAGATACCGTTTAGGGATAGTGGAAGCAGCTAAATGCGTAATTCACGGGTCGCGGGTAGTGGCAACGGGTAGGGCAGTGTGAAAGATAGAGCCCGAAGGGCCCTATCTTACGCCAGAGTCCCTAAACCCGTTATTTGGGGATTTCGCATTGCGTAAGAGGCGTTCCCTCGCGAAAGTTGCTATCTTGCACACCTGCCTATATCCCTAAAACACCAGCGCTACCCGTTACATTATGCATAGGCGTGGTTTGGGCGTTACGCCAGTTAAACCAATCAGTGTGCCAGGTGCCACTGCCTTTCGGAGCAGGCTGCGCTATCCCAAATCCTCAAACCGAAATCCGTGATGGAGAGAGGAAAGTCGCCACATTTCTCCGTTGATGAAGTTAAATTTCCCGTGCATGAGGTCAAATCCAGTCAGGGGAGGATCTGTTTTTGTTTAGTTAATCATGAATTGTATTATTATTATTATTATTATTATCATTATTATTATTATTGTTATTATTGTTATTATTATTATTTGACATTGACATATTGTTTAATGTTTGGTATGTAGTAAAAAAAAAAAAAAAAAAAAATCAAGCCTACCCCTTTTGTGATGGAAACTTCAAAAAAAAAAAAAAAAAAAAAAAAAAAAATGCGTTTCGCCATGCACTTCCAACTCCCTCTCCCGTCTGAAATGAAGCATAGAACAAAATCCCATTTTAGAAAAATAAAATTAGGTATATGCACTGGCACTCAGCGACATAACTTTTTTTTTCCCCCAGCGAGAGCGGCATTTCAGAACTCTTCAGCGAATGAAGGTAATTCTGGTGACAAGTACGTGGTTTCGTCCGTTTACATTTTCCAATTGGACAGCTGTCTATTTTTTTCAGCAAGTTGCGTGACCATGCTGCAAAAACAGGTGTACATACTTGTCGCCGAAATTACCTTCATTCGCAAGAAAGTTCTGAAATGCCGCTCTCGCTGGAAAAAAAATTTCCGTTGCTGAGTGCCAGTGCATAGCGCTCTTGTGAAAGCCCAAATGCGGGTAGCGGCTGGTTTTAGGACCCGCTATACGCTTTCCCTAAGGTGTGTGGTCAAGATAGCAATTGTAGGGAAAGCGCATAAACACGCCCACGGCCACACCTCCAGTCGCAAATAAAGGATTCGGCATAATACATAGCGGGTAGTGTGGCCGCAAGATATCGTTTAGGGATAGTGGAAGCTGCTAAATGCGTAATTCACGGGTTGCGGGTAGTGGCAACGGGCAAGGCAGTGTGAAAGATAGAGCCCGAAATATTAATAATAAAATCAGTGGAGTCTTTTACATACAGCTCCCTCCATAATTATTGGCACCCCTGGTTAAGATGTGTTAAAAGCCTTAAAATAAATTCAATTTTTATTGCAGAAGCATACTCTCACACTGAAAATTGTAGAAAAATGTAACCTTCAACTCAAGTGAATTTTAAGGGAAAAAAAATCCCTGACTAAGAAATAATTATTTTTCATAAAATCACTTGTTCCACAATTCTTGGCACCCCTAACAATTCCTAGGAAATAAATGTAATTGAAGTATTTCTGTCATTTCTACAGTAGTTTACAAAGTTGATCAGAGTATCTCGGAACATTTAATTAGTAATTCATCATTTCCTGTTTCCCTGGGGTATATGACATGACACAGAGGCCATTTCTCTTATCCACTCTTCAACATGGGAAAGACAAAGGAACACACCATTCAAGTAAGGCAGATGTGTGTCCACCTTCACAAGTCAGGCAATGGCTACAAGAAAATAGCCACTCGCCTGCACCTGCCCATATCTACTGTCAGAGGAATCATTAAGAAGTTTAAAACAACTAACAGTGGTAAACAAGCCTGGACGAGGACGCAAGGTTATTTTGCCACCACGCACAGTGAGGAGGATGGTAAGAGAAATAAAAAGTTCTCCAAAGCTCACTGTTAAAGAATTGCAACAAATGGTAGCATCTTGGGGTCACAAAGTCTCCAAAACAACCATCAGGCGTTATCTACATGCCAACAAGCTGTTTGGGAGGCATGCACGGAAAAACCTTTTCTCACTCACAATCATAAATGCAAACATCTGGAGTTCGCTAAGCGGTACTGGGACTTCAACTGGGACCGTGTGCTTTGGTCAGATGAGACCAAGATAGAGCTTTTTGGCAACAAACACTCTAAGTGGGTCTGGCGGAACACAAAAGATGAGTATGCAGAGAAGCACCTCATGCCCACTGTGAAGTATGGGGGAGGATCGATGATGCTGTGGGCCTGTTTCTCTTCCAGAGGCCCTGGGAACCTTGTTAGGGTGCATGGCATCATGAATGCTTTGAAATACCAGGACATTTTAAATCAAAATCTGGTGGCCTCTGCCCGAAAGCTGAAGATGGGTCGTCACTGGGTCTTTCAGCAAGATAATGACCCTAAACATGTGGCCAAATCTACACAGAAATGGTTCACCAGACACAGAATCAAGCTCCTCCCATGGCCATCTCAGTCCCCAGACCTCAACCACATTGAAAACTTGTGGAGTGAGCTGAAGAGGAGAGTGCAGAGGAGAGGACCCAGGTCGCTGGATAATTTAGAGAGATTGAGCAAAGAGGAATGGTCGAAGATCCCTCTTTCTGTATTCTCCCATCTTGTGAAACATTTTAGGAGAAGATTAGGTGCTGTTTTGTTGGCAAAAGGGGGTTGTACAAAGTATTAACATCAGGGGTGCTAATAATTGTGGCACACATGATTTGATGTAAAAGAATTATTTCTTAATGTGGGATTTTTTTTCCTGCTGAATAAATGCACTTGAATTAAAGGTTGGATTTTCCTCTTTTTTTCATTGTGGTCCTATATTATTTAGAAAAAAACTGAATTTATTAGAAGCTAAAGAACACATCTTAACCAGGGGTGCCAATAATTATGGAGAGCAGTGTATTGAAGTTGGTTAGCTATTGAGTAATGTATAAAGTTTGGAGCCACCAGCTCTCCTAGGGATTTGGGTTTCTGTAATGTTGCCAATTTGATTCTTGGAGTTTTATTTTTCCAGTAAAATTTGGAAGTGATTGAATTTAGGGATTTGATCCAGGAGAGGGTTGGTTGAGATGGGATCATAGAAAGAAGGTAGTTTATTTTGGGTAGGATGGCCATTTTAACTGTTGCTATTCTACCTGTTATGGAGAGTGGTAAATTCATCCATCGATTAAGATTCTCTGTTATTTTTTTGAGTAATGGGGCATAATTCAGATTGAACAACTCTGACAGCCTGGGGGAAATATTGATACCTAAATAAGTGATGTGGGTTGTACATAGAGGAATCGGTGGTGTGTGGGTTACCAGCTATTGTTTTGTAACGGAAGAATTGAAGATTTAAGCCAGTTAATGGAGTAATTAGAGATATTCGAATAGGCTTCGATCAGTTTAATTGTTTCATATAGAGATTGGTGAGGGTTCTGTAGGAAAAGCAAGATATCGTCAGCATAAAGACTCATTTTGTGATGTTCGTTTGGTGTTTGAATTCCTTGAATGTTGGCGTTTTGGCGAATGGCAGCAGCTAGGGGTTCAATGAATATCGTGAAGAGAGATGGACTGAGTGGACACCCTTGTCTAGTGCCCTGGTGCAAAGTGAAAGGTTGTGACGTTATTCCATTGTGATGACAGTGGCTGTAGGTACAGTATATAGTATTTTAATCCAGTTGATAAATGAATCCCCAAAGCCAAATTTCTGTAAAGTAGAGATGAGAAATGACCAGTTAACTCTATCGAATGCTTTTTCTGCGTCAAGTGTGATTATAATGGATTGTGTTTGGCGCCAGGACGAATAGTCCATTAGATTGAAGAGTCTACGTGAGTTGTTGGATGAGTGTCTTCCTTTGACAAATCCAGTCTGATCAGGATGGATTATTGATGGGACGATTTTTTCTATTCTGTGGGAGAGTGTTTTGGTGATGATTTTAAGGTCTACATTCAAAAGGGAGATGGGGCGGTAACTGAAAGGGAGCGTTGAGTCTTTGTTAGGTTTAAGGAGCAGTGAGATTGTGGCTGTATTCAAGTGTTTTGGTAGTTGGGATGTCTGCCTTATTTCAGCGATGACCCTTTGGAAAAGAGGAGCTAAAATAGACCAGAAATGCTTGTAAAACTCAGCAGGGAAGCCATCAGGTCCTGGTGACTTATTATTCGGCATTTTGTGCAATGCAGTGGAGAATTCTTGAAAGGTGATAGGAGCCTCAAGGGTCGAAACCTGATCTGGGGACAGTTGAGGGAGGTTAATACTATCAAGAAATAAATCAATGTCTTGAGGGGTGGGTTCTTTTTCTGGTGAATATAATTTAGCATAAAAATCCTAAAAATATTGTTTATTTCTTCTGGTGATTGTTCTGGCTTCCCTGCTGAGTCCCTGATGATAGAGATAGTTGTTTTTTCTTTATTTTGTTTAAGTTGATTTGCTAAATATTTACCTGATTTATTATTGCTGTGGTGGAAATTTTCTTGCCGGAGTCTCTGTATCTGAAATTGAGTTTTTTTGTTTATGATTTCATTCATTTGATTTTTGTATTTTCTTAATTCATTTTGAGATTTTACTGACGGGTTGTTTGCAATTTTTTCTTCCAGTTGTTTGATTTTTTGTTCCAGATCCGTTTCTTGTTGATAATCTTTCTTCTTTTTGTGCGTAGAATATGAAATGATGATCCCTCTTAAAACTGCTTTCCCTGTTTCCCAGAGTACTGATGGAGATGACTTTGGGGAATCATTTATTTTTAGGAAGTATGCCCACTCTTGTTTTATAATTCTGTTGAATTCTGAGTCTTTTAAAAGGGATGTATTGAAACACCATCTAGTGTTTGGTTTATGTGAGATGGATCTGTTCCATGTGAATGTAACAGGAGCGTGATCACTGATAATAATGCGGTTGATCTTGGTGTCTGACATATTTGAAATGATTGAATTGCTAGTGAGAAAGAAGTCGATGCGTGAAAACGATTGGTGGACTGGCGAGAAGAATGTGTACTGTTTTGCTGTTGGGTGTTGCAGCCGCCAACCGTTACCAAGGCCCAAGTCACTCATAAACCGTTTAATTATTTCTGTAGATTTCCAGATACGTTTATGGGTTTGGTTGCTGCTCCTGTCTAATGACGGGTCAAGTACTGTGTTAAAGTCCCCACCTATTACAATTGGGCTATGAGAGAATGTTGAGATAGAAGAAAAAAAATTGTGAAAAAAAGCTGGGTCATCAGTGTTTGGGCCGTAGAGGTTACCTATTGTGATTGGGTTGTTGTTGATCGATATACACTATTCAAAAAAAGTAGGGGATATTTTATTTTGAGATCAAAATTTTCACATATACAAAGGGATACGAAACCATGTTGTATAGTTCCTTACTGAGGAAGCATTTCCAAAGAAATTCATCACCCAAACACATCAATGACACTCTCACGATCTGCACGGGATGCTATTGATGATCAAGGGGGTTGTGCCACAAATTTGCATGACTCTGAATTGGAAGGTTAGAGCCACTGTAAAGGAAGATTTTGAAGAGAAAGCATCAGATTATCAGTGGTTGAAGTCGTTAATTAAACAGAGACCATGCGCCGTCTAACACAGGAGGAGAGGTTACGTGCCCTTGGCATGCTACAGGTTGGCACAAGACAGGTCGTTGTGGCAAGGGCAATGAATGTTTCCCAGTCTGTCATCAGCAGATTATGGTCCAGACATCGTGCTACAGGGTCTGTTCAGGATAGACCACGATCCGGTCGACCAAGGGCAACAACTCAGGCTCAGGACAGATTCATCCGCACTATTGTCTTGAGAAATCGTATGGTAACAGCAAATCAGATAAGGTCTCAACTTCAAAGGGATACTGGCTTGGTAGTGAGTGGCCAGACCATCAGGAATCGTCTGCACAGATTTCACTTACACGCCCGGACGCCCTCGTGTCATTCCCTGTTTGAGGGATCGTCACATTAGGGCCAGACTCAATGGTGTCGCCATCATCAACGCTGGGATAATCGCCGATGGAACAACGTAATGTTCTCAGATGAGTCGAGGTTCACTGTGGACTTCCTTGACAGACGCAGGAGGGTTTGGCGCCGACGTAACGAACGTTTCCATGATGTTAACGTCATTAGACATGATCCGTATGGGGGTGGATCTGTAATGGTGTGGGGAGGCATCACTGCTGCCGGCAGAACAGACTTGCATGTTGTTGCTGGACGTGTCACAGGGCAGTACTACGGGACAACATCTTGGCACCCCATGTTGTGCCGTTTGCACGTCGTTATGGCCGCCGTTTCATTTTCCAAGATGACAATTCCAGATGTCATAGGGCCAGGATCGTTACAGATTACCTCCAGCAGCAGAATATCACCACATTACCATGGCCAGCACTCAGTCCGGACCTTTCCCCCATCGAGCATGTCTGGGACATGCTTGGACAGCTGCTACGCCTAACGTCAACAACCTCCTGCCAATGTCCAAGAACTTGCTGCAGCATTGCAACAGGAATGGAATAATGTTCCCCAAAATGACCTGGGACGTCTCGTTAGGAGTATGCCACGCCGAATTCGAGCTTGTCTAGCCAACCGAGGGGGTTTTACCCGCTACTGACTCTGTTTCACAATGGTGGTAAATTTGCTGTGGGACCCTGTGTTTGTGTCGACCCTTATTCTGGAGAATCTGTCCTTTACTGACTGTACACAGGGTTTCGAATAAATTGACAAATGTTTCCTTAATGTTTTTATGTCATTTGTTTCCTTCCTGACCTCATGATCTGCATTTCATGGTACTTGTAAATCCAATATCCCCTACTTTTTTTGAATAGTATATTAATAATGATAAAGCGTCCCTCAGGATCAGTGATGGTGGAGTTCTGTGTGAATGAAACTTTGTTGTTAATTAAAATAGATACACCTCTTTGTTTACTGTTGTAGTGGGCTGAATATATGTGACTATAGTGTGCTGATTTTAATTTATCATGGTCAGTATTGGACAGATGTGTTTCTTGTAATAAGCAGAAATCTGCTTGTAATCTAGATAAGTGACTAAAAATTTTGATTTTTTTTGCCTGCGTACCAATCCCCCGAATATTCCAGGAAACAAATTTTAGTGAGGCCATATAGCAGTTACTATTGTATCAATTGACCATGTATGTGCATGCTTATGTAGTGTGTGTGTGTGTGTGTGTGTGTGTAAGTGTGAGTGTGTGTTGCTTGAGGTGTGTGTGGGTATGAGTGTGTATGTGCTTGTGCAAATATGTATTGCATATATATGATAAGTGCCTGCCGCTGTAGAACAAACAACCAAACAGAAATAAATAAACAAACAAACAAACAAAGAAAAAAAACAAGACAGAAGGTAAAGGGTCGAACGGACAGACATACAAACAAACAAACAAGTAATAGAGGGTAATAGGCATGCGAGAGCATGGGGGAGGGGACAGAAGCGTCGAGGGAGACCTGTGCAGGTAATGGCACATAGGCTACTAGTGGACCAAAGTGAGACTAGGTGCTATAGTGAGTAATAGTTACTGATGTGACTGATAAGTTTTCTAACTTCAGAAAAAAATTATTGAAATGGGTAGAGAGTAATGAGGGCTGTGTTGTTAAAGGGGATGAGATGTGAGTTAAAAAAAAAAAAAACAACAACAACCAGAAAAACTGCTTTCTATGCGCGGGTGTGTGTATAGGCCTACATATGCATATAAAGGTATATGTGTATCCATGTAGAAGGGTGACTGTTTGCATGTGCAAGTGTAGACTATAGGGGTGTTCGAGCGAATATTAGTGGGAAAAGATGATAAATCAGGGTAGGTGAATAGTGGTGAATAATGGCTAGTAGGGTTAGAACAGCCAGGGAGTTATGTCCTTGTCCCAATAGAGCTGACCATCAATGTAAAGTTTGTCGACAGAGAGAATTGCTTTCTTTCCTTTCTGGATCATCTGCTTGCGGATGGGATGTTGTGTTTTACGGCGCAGCATGATCTCGCATGGAAACTGGTCATTCAGTCCATAATCGGTTCCTTTCAGTTGTCTGCCTTGTCGCTGCGTGAGAATTTTCTGTTTGAAATGTTCGAACTTCGCGACGATAGGACGTGGTCTGTTAGTATTTTTCTGACCCATACGGTGGACGCGGTGAAATGTGATGGTGTTGACGGTTTCAGTAGGGAGTTTGAGATGTTTAATCATAAAATCCTTAGCGGTGTTCTCCGGATCTTCAGCGGGTTGCTCCGGAATACCAGTGAAAACAAGATTATCCCGCATACTGCGTGCTTGTAAGTCCAGAACGGATTCCTTCGTTATTTTGTTTTCAGCGGTAATGGAGTCGAGTTCAGTAGTAAGTGTGTTAACAGATTGTATTGTTTTCTTTTGAGAGAGTTTCGATCTGCACTTGACCGTATTCGAGGCTCTGTCAGATCGCCTGGAACTCACGGTGGAGGACTTCTATCAGCCCAATTCTATTATCCAATTCGGTGAGTCTTTGTTCAATTGATAGAAGAATATCGCTTACCTCGAGGCTTCCTGGGGGTTTGGATGGTTTTGGTGGTGTGTTACCTGTGTCCGAGGAGGGAGCACGGGCTCTTTTCTTGTCGTTCGTAGGCGCAAGGTTGGTCTGGCTGGCGTTGTTACCTTCTTCCATTTCGCAGATTCTCTGGTAGCACTCGTCAATAAATTCTTCAAGCTGATCCAGGATGTAAATTGTAATCCAATGTTTCGGGTACGGGAAAGGTGATTAGTGGTGGTTTAATGTGATGTATGTTGGAGGTGAAAAAAGTTTGTTAGATGGTCTAGCAGCATAGAGCTGCCATGTTGATTTCGCACGTCTCGTGAAATTTCGAGTTCACAGCGTCATCGCCCCCCTCACAGCGTCATCGCCTCCTAATAAATTAATTGCAAGTGAGAAGACCGTGTGCGGGAGTTTTTTTCGTAACAGTCCAAAAAATGATAAAACGAATTAAACATGGAACAACGTCAAATGTAACCAGTAAAAAGTGTTATGCTGATACCGATACGAGTATCAGGTATCTGCCCGATACCTCCTTAATATACTGGTACTCGTACTCTTTGACACATTTGCCTATACCATACACCGATACTACTTAATGTACAGTAAGAAGCAAGGTACCTGCCTGCTCACAGTCGCATAGGCTACAATATGTTGTACTATCTGACTTCTATGACTAGGGGGAGACAGCGAGCTAGAAAAAATAAGAGAAAGAGAGCTTTAAAGTCATCACATCATATGCAAGCATACGTGCATACACACCACAGGTGTATAGTAACAAAGTACATGCACTTCTTTACAGTACTTAAGTGGTTTTTTGAGGATTTTTACTTTACTTGAGTTTTTTTTCGGGTCTTTTACTCTACTACATTTAAAAGGTAAAAAGTATATTTTTACTTTGTTACTTTGACGCTGGCCACTTCGTTACTTGTAACAAATTAAAATATGAATGTTATTCACCATTTAAGGATTATCTGGATGTGGCGTGTTCGAGAAGAACAGCGGTGCTCGGCAGGGTATCTTAAAGTGCTTTGTGCAGATGTGTCTGCCAGCGGACATGGAGCTGCAAATTTATGCACGCAGTTACAATATTCTATCACTAGATGGCACCCCCGGATCAGTTATTTGAATATTCACAAGCAAGCCGAGCTCGAACACGGTTTAGAATATGGACGAGTTCACTCCAATCCCTGTTTTTCAGGAGCTGCCTGAAATAAACTCCTCAGCTAAGCCTGATGTGCAAACTGCTCAATATACTTGCCCATAGTGTCTATCCAGCAGTTTAAAAAACTTATCTCTTGCTACAGAAAAAATTGTAGTCTTCTGTAGCAACCACTTCAGCTACAGAGAGCCAATGGAATCCCAATTAGTAGTTAAGAAAAATCAGTTTTCTGAACCAAAAATTTGACAAGGTATTGATACTATGTCATTCTACTATCAATTATACTCAATTATAGTGGTTTCTTAAACTGCCAGTAAACTCGAGGAAGAAGAAGTAGGGAGGGACTGCCTGTTTGTTTTTTGAATACTGTATCTTTCATTACCCTGAAAATTGATTAAAGAGCACGAGGAGAGAACAATGTGCGGTTGCTTTGCTTCTTTCTATGCATACTATGAAAAATACTTCATACTTGTACTTGCACTTTTGATACTTAAGTATATTTCCTCACAAGGTACTTAAGTACATTCAATGTGAGCTACTTTAAGACTTTTACTCAAGTAATTTTTTTATGGGTGACTTCAACTTTTACCAAAGTAACTTTCAGTTATGGTACTTCTACTTCTACTTTTACTTCGTTATTTTTTTCCAGTACTTTATACACCTCTGATACACACACACACACACACACACCCGCACAGACACATACACGCACAAGCACACACACAAAGACTGAGAATGGTGAATCTTCTAATTTTACTACAATATATTAGTAACATATGGTTTCCTTCAACATTTTAGTTGTGGTCAAGTTAAATTTTTCATTTGTCATTTGTACAATTGAAATATGGCAATACCACACACTTTACTTGATGCCTTGTTAGCTTGAAAGCTATTGTTAACACGTTGACTGCCAACTACGAGATAACTCGTAATGGCGGGTCAGGGCCGGCGCTAGACTTGAAAATTCGGCGGAAATTATCCATCCCTTTATTGAAAACAATTAGTCCTGGCTAATTCTAGATGGTTTCCCTTTATAAACACGTTTTCCAATTCAAGAATAATCAAGTGGCAATTGAAGACACGGCTTCTCTCCCCCATGCGATCTAACAGCAAATAATGGGCTACATTCAGTAGAGAAAATAATTAAATTATAATTAGGTCTATGCACTGGCACTCAGCAACGTTAATTTTTTTTCCAGCGGGAGCGGCATTTCAGAACTCTTCAGCGAATGAAGGTAATTCTGGTGACAAGTATACGTGGTTTCGTCCGTTTACATTTTCCAGTCTGACAGCTGTCTATTTTTTACAGCAAGTTGCGTGACCATGCTGCAAAAACAGGTGTACGTACTTGCCGAAATTACCTTCATTTGCAAATGAGTTCTGAAATGCCGCCTCACTGGAAAAAAAAAAATTAACGTTGCTGAGTGCCAGTGCATAGACCTAATTATAATTTAATTATTTTCTCTACTGAATGTAGCCCATTATTTGCTGTTAGATCGCATGGGGGAGAGAAGCCGTGTCTTCAATTGCCACTTGATTATTCTTGAATTGGAAAACGTGTTTATAAAGGGAAACCATCTAGAATTAGCCAGGACTAATTGTTTTCAATAAAGGGATGGATAATTTCCCCCGAATTTTCAAGTCTAGCGCCGGCCCTGACCCGCCATTACGAGTTATCTCGTTCTCGTAGTTGGCAGTCAACGTGTTAACTTTAGTTGGATTGAGAATGCCTATGAATGTGTGTGGAAACTATCTGTGCTATCTGTGCTTTTTGCAGGCCTTTTTTTTTTTTTTTTTTTCCACGCGAACGATCGTTCGGTTACGTAAAGGTTACGCAAAAAAAATGTACATGTACCATGTACATGTAGATATCGTGTTATTGATAATAAATAGCTTACTGAATACCCTGTAAAGTCGTTGTCAATTTTGATTTTTAATCTTGTCAGACACATGACACACTCTTGCTTCTGGATAATTACTTGTGCTCTTTATTGATACCGTGTTGCATTTTTACGTAATCCAAAAAACACAAGATAAATAACAAAAGAGATCACACTTCAAAACCGTTGAGTATTAGCAGAATTATTCAGTATCATTGCAGATCAAAGGGAATGATATGAGTTATAGCTGAGCTGTTGGTAACATTTATTTCAAGGGGAAAATTAGTGACCAGTGCGCTTGGCGCCTGTCTCGGTATAATTCAGGTTTGGGTGTCGGTCAAGTTGTCACCCGTTAAAAGCCGTAGTGCGATGCAGCTCAGTTGGCCTGTCTGTGAACAGAAAGACAAGTCTGATCAGGTAAATCATAAAACATAAATGACAGTAAATCTTAATGCATACATACATTACACATATTTGACTAATGAAGTTTATAGCAAACTGCGTCATCACGTATCTATGCGCGTGTAGCAAGCTGTTTAACAGTTGTTTAATAGTACGGAACAATGTCCATCTCAACTCCATTTACAGCTCCCTGCACGTGACGCATGGTCTGTTCAGTTGGCGCGTAAAGCGTAGTGGAGTAGCACGTTGTTTGACGGGCTACAAAAAGGAGCTCGACGCTGTAGACAGTTCATGGAGATGTTATGACTGAAATTAATTTTTAGGTAAAGCACATATGTTTGGGGGTTTTTTTTTTTTTCAGAATCGGGAGGACGCCATTTCGGCAAGCTAGAACTTTACGCTGAATCAGGCTGTTGTCAATCGGGAAATCCGCGACATCACACTATTCACAGTTAGTCAATACATTTTTGGTATCATCTCGATCGGTTACGCCAAGTTTTTCTGCGTAACCGAACGGTCGGTTACGCTGGCGCATTTTGACGAGAACGGTGTATCGTTCACGCCGGAGTTTGAAAAAAAAAAGCCTGTTTTTGTCAGGCCTAAATACAGAAAAATGTTTAGCAGTTAGGCCTACTCTTTTTTTTTTTTTGGATATAGCCATGTGTGAATCGTTTGATATTGGCCTCTTTTAGGCTTGTTATAAAAAGAAAATAATACCTGCACTCCAAGAATTGTCATTGTATTTTCCTGGAAAACATTTCAGCAATATCGGTATCAGTATTCGGTATCGGCAAATACACAAAATAAAATACTCGTACTCGTATCGGTTTTAAAAAAGTGGTATCGGCGCATCCCTAGATAAATTTAAGATTTTTTTTAAAAGCACTCAGTGGTTTTTGTTTGCATTTAGTATGTTTTGTCGTAAATAGTTGTCAGTTATTAATGAATTACAAATAAATAATGGATTTTACAAAACTTTATTTTTTTTCTTATTTCTGCACCATTTTCTCTAGTAGAGACAAGAGCCCGTCCATCCTGTCCCTGCTCTCGAGCTCTCCTCTCCTCTCTCTGCCATCTCATGTCTTCTGTCCTCTCCTCTCCCTCTCTCTGCCGTCTCATGTCTTCTGTCATCTCCTCTCCTCTCCCTTTCTCTGTCGTCTCATGTCTTCTGTCAAGAGCTCTTGTTCTTGTTCCCTCCTGCTGTCGCTCCTCCTCCTCCTCTGCCATCAGGTCACCTGAAGCAGAAACCTCATCATATCATTATAAGCCACAATGAGCCTCTGTATATACTGTACTCATCACATAAAAACAATACATAGAAATGCAGGGCTCGATCTTCGCACTCGCCCGAGATCTGTAGCCACTGAAAAATCGTTCGGGCGAACGGATAAGCTCAAACTCCTTGCCCGCCTGGCAAGTGAAAATCCCGCGTGATCTTCATTAAATATTCGTACAATCCAACCATATAATTGATCTTTACACCTATGTCAGAAGTTCAAACAAATTCTGCCTTCTTATCTTCATTTCTTATGCATTGTTGCCAAATTGGTTGTACGGTTTCCTCCTCACAGGGGTGCGTCACCCGAAAGCGCAAGTTCTAATTTACATAGTTGGAACCACTGTGTATGAATACTGAGTATGGACAAACAGTGTACGCTAAGTTGCTAACTGAACAGCTACACTTCTGGAAAGCGCACCTCAGAACGAATTCTGAACTCATCGAACTATATATAAAAGCCACCCAAAAACATTTCCCAAAACTTAGGCGATCATTTTATTTATTTCAGTACATTGTATTAATCTCCAACAGTTGGCCCTGAGTTAGCCCAAGATCATTAGTAAATGCATCCAATAATTTCTAGTGTTTCTTCGGTGTTGTAAATAATGCTAACATTAGTTAACAATTGCGTCACCTTTTCTCCCCATTGGCATGTGCTTGTGTGAATGCATGTAGCTAGCGAGGCTACACGTTTAAGCTTGTGGACTTAGAGTGTAACGTTATATTCAGTCAAAATCGAAATTATTAGACAGCGCTATTCAGAACTTCAACTTTAACTTCATATGGCTTAATGGTTTAGAATACCAGGAGTCACTAAATGATAATAGACCTGCGAGGAGAAGAAACGACAGTTAAAAGCAAACTTGCTAAACAAATCAAAGAAATATTGAGTTATAGGAGCGGTACTTCACGCACATACAAATTCACTCATGCATGAAAATATGCACTTAAGAGTGCGGGGATATGCTCCCTGCTGAAATACAGCGCCAGAACGGACGTAGGGGAGAACGGGGTTGGTTGTCACACTCATTATAACTTGCCCACCAGAGAGGGCTGTCACACAATATTGGTAGTGAAATGATCAGAGCTGTGAACAGAATAAGTCTCTATAGTCTTTGCTGGAGTGTGATGCTTGACCTTGAGGTGAGAAGATAATACTTTTTTCATGTCAATTTGTAAATATTAAGCTCTTCACTATATTTCTTCTGGGCTTTTCACACAATTGTTACCATTAAAAAGTATGAAGGGAAAGCCATAGTTTTGGTTGTCATTTGCTAGCCAGCTAGTTGCTGGATGGTTGCTAGCTTTGTTGCTAGCCAAAAATTCCAGTTGGGGTTGGTTGTCACAATTTGATGGGGGTTGGTTGTCACAACAAATAGAACAGGAAAAAGCAGAGAGAGCACAAAAGAAGAAGAAATGTCAATACCCAAAGGCAATGACATCAAGAAAGCAACAGAAGACAAAAAGAAATGTGAAAAGGAGTCTTCTTCAGATGCAGAGGAAACCTTCTTTGTTGTTTGTGTGGAACCGTTCTCCAACAGCTGTTCCAAGGAGGTCTGGGAGCAGTGTGTGATATGCAAGCAGTGGGCATACGAGCTCTGCATATTTGGAGAGCGCAGACCCTTCGTCTATCATCACTGTGTTTCAGAAAGTGAATCGTTGACTTGTTCAGCCTAGTTGTATTATTTTATGTTCTATGATTTTTCAAGTGTTATGATGTTGAGTTCAACAAAAACCTCAAGGATATGATGTTTCATGTGTGCTGTTATATTCCTTCCTTTTAATGTTTGAATAAAAATTCACTTTTAAATTTAATTCTGAAAGTTGCCATAATTTTATTTATTTTTGCCCATTGAAATTATATGGGACAACCAACCCCATAGTGTGTGACAATAAACCCCGCGATGGGGTTGGTTATCACAATGTGTCAGAGTGTGTTTGATGATTAATAAATCACTGATAAAATAAGTTAAAAGAATGAAAGGGATGCCCATTGCAACCCAAGACTAAGTTTTCCTGCAATGTAGGAATGACTTTTCTAAGATGTGTTGATGAGGAGATATTCGCACAAGAGTAAAAATTGTGACAACCAACCCCGTTCTCCCCTACTTACTGTGTGCACTTGATTCTGTAGCTGCATATTTAACGTTCCAGTTTCTTTGCTAGCTGGGTAGCAATATCCGACCAATCATCTACCGCCTTCATGGACACAAGAAACGCAAAGTTAAGTTCGGCAGCTCCTCGGAGTTCAGTACTTTCTTTTGTTCATCGGCAAAGTCACTCGTTCGGTCTCTGTAGAGTCCCTTTATACTGAGAGTAGTGACAACTCAGTATTTGAACGCCATCTTGTTTCCGTCTTTCAGTCCGCGCACATATGGAACAGTGAGCCGTCAGCTTTTTCCAATTATTTTCCAAAAATAATAATAATAATAATAATACGAACAATAAGGGTCTTTACACACCGGATGCCTTTTTTTCGTGCGAATAATGCGCACAAAAAAAACATGCATTTATTTTCGCCATCTTTACGCTTGTCACTCAGCTGCGCAGTGCCCAACAACGCCCTTAAACCGTGACTACATTCAGAATAGAGGACCAATTCTGGTGTCTTATTGCTAAATGAGCCTCGCAAATTAATTTACCCAAATCTGTGCTGCTTCACAAGCTACAGCGCAGAATTTAACTAAAGGCACTCCTTAAGTGCAAACCTCCACCAAGGCAGCACAGTCCTAATCTTGCTGAGTGAACATGGCTCTTCAGAAATTTAAGGTTCATGCCAAAACTAAAATACTTTTCCCATAGCCCAGCTCATGACATATTTTTGATATGGCCCCATATATCACTTTGGCAAAAATCACTTTGGCTGAGAGCATGGGGGGAAAGAAATCGCTTAGCGTTACGTCTCGCTGTTTCTATTAAGCCAAACTGAATGCTGAGTGTAACTTTGCTTGAATCGGTATGGCTCAGCGCTGCAGGAGGCTAGTTAAGCACCACTGACATAACTAAGTTGACGTTACTTAGCGAGACAGCATGCACGCAATACTTTTTCAAAACCAATATTTAACATTAGTTTGTTACCCAGCGAGCTAACATTAGTTAGCTACTCAGTTGACTGAATGTACAAAGTGTTGTTCGTTCAGCCACCAATGTCTGACTCAGACTGAGTAAGCAGAGCGATGTAATTAGCACAGTGCTAACATATATTAGGTGCTAAGGGAAATTACATTTGCTTCCCATGAAATTCCGCAATTCAGTTATATGATAAACAGAATGAGAAAGTTATGAAAGTGGTTGTGTAAACTTTGGGTAACTCGCATATGCGAATTTGTTCCATTGTCAAGGCAACTTAGCTGACGCAAAAACGAACATAAAGTGAGTTTCCAGCCGGCTCTGCTAACCTTCATTCCCCAAATGTGCTGTCTTTTTGTATCAGAAGGAAATCTTAACATCTCAAACCCCTTCTCAGATCTATTGGTACACCCGAAGGCACAACAACCAGTCATTTTTTTTCAGTTTACAAAACGCGAAATGCAGGGACATAGTAGAATTCCTGAGGAAGTAGTACAAAATTGATCAACCTGATGGATACAAAATGGATCCACGGGTCACGTGAGCAACTTTTTCTGGTACTCCCTATGTCGCTACTCTCAGTATAAAGGGACTCTAGGTCTCTGGCAGTGTCTTTACAGTGAGTGAGCAAGGTCCGAGATCTGCGTTTTTTACTTCAGCATATTCCTTCAGGGTTTTGTCTGCTTTGTCAGAGTTCTCATTCCTTTGGATCAACGACTTCACTTTCCCACTCTTTGCAGTAACGTTATGTTCCTCTTTTTTTGACCACTTGAATGATTACACTAATGGATACGCTATGTCCCTTGTCTTGGCAGGGTTGTAAACTTTGATGGCTATAGTTATTGACCAAATTTAAATTTATAGGCCATAACCTCAGTCCTTAACCGAATTTGAGTACTTCCAGCAATCTTCTCAGTGTTTTCTTTGCTTGATGGAGCCAATGGAGCCCAATAATTTGACCCTTCTGAGACAAAACATTTTTCCACTACCACAGGATATGCATGATCTGACTGAACCGCCATGACGGTCATTTAGACCGTTTTGAAATTTGTTTGTGTCAAAACTTTTCAAAATAAAAGAATACAACCTTGAGGGTCACTGACTTTTCCTAAAAGTGTCTATATTTTAAAGTGCAATTAATTTTATATATATTACATCTACAGAGCATAAAATATCACCAAATCTACCTATTTCTGCCGTTAGCGGTCTCACTGACCGTACAGTTTTCCGGCTTTTTTTTTTTTTTTTTTTCCCGAAAAATGTACCTTTTGGTTGCCTAGCAACTAACCGATGCCACTGTCAGAGTTGGCAGAGTAGAGTAGTCAAGAATTATTTTATTGGGCAGCACTGGCAAAAAGTTTGAGCCAGCAGCAGTGGGAGACACTGGCACCAAAACGGCGGCAGAGCCAGGTCCGCAGGAGCTGCTCACAAAATAAGACGCTCGTCACCTGCTGCAGATGCTTCAGACCCGTCTGTAGGAATTGCGCCAGGAGAACGGAGGTCACCTGCGCAGACTGTTACGAGTAGGCTAAATAGTACGCCACGCCAATAAATAAAAAGGTAATCAGAAAAAAAAGTTCAGCACCTACCTATTGTTTTCTAATTCCGTGTCATTAAATCCGATTAATTATTTCATAATAAATAAGATATTCAATATGGTTATGTTGTTAGCACTGTTGAATCCGAATGTGTATTAATCATAGATGTTTTTGATTGTTGTTTTTGTCGTTCTGAATTGTTTAATTATTTCTTTACCCAAAAATATCACTGTGAATGTTCACAATAAAGCCGCTTTCACAATGGACGCGAAACGAATTTTTCGCACGACAGATCACATTCAAAGTTAATGCAAAGACGCGAATCCGCGCGAAACGCGCAAATTTGCGTCTTTGCATTGACTTTGAATGTAATCTGTCGTGCGAAAAATTCGTTTCGCGTCCGGTGTGAAAGCAGCTTGATTCATGTTCATTATATATTCTATTGCCTAAATATTCATAAATGTATTATTAAACTTGTTAAAACGTAATGCTGGTGTTGTTTCTTTCTTTTGAGATGCATGCTAACACGATGCATTAATTGCTTAATTAGGTGCTCAGAGAGACAGATTAGAATGTTTTGAACCTAGCGGTCCAAATGACCGTTCATGGCGGTTCTAGTAGTAATAAAAGTCCGGCACTTCTAGTGTTAACAAACAAGAAGCTACTAACTGCTGCAGCTATGGTTAAATAACTTATTGCCAGCAGAAACATATTAATCACTGTGGTAATTATCCAATGGAAGGCTTTTACCTTTTTGTTTAGTTAAATACAGGTGATGACTTTTTTTTTTTTGGCTGAGCAGTGTTTAAACATATGATGTATGAAATAATCTTGTTTTATTTAAACTGTTAATGTTTTTCATGTGTTTAAAATTGTTTTTGATTTAAATAAAGTATTTTAATGAAGTTTATATCTGTGACATTATATTTCACATGATAGGCCTATTCTAGTCTTTTTCAGTCCGGCTAGTAAAATCTTCTGCAGGCTATTGACTTTTTTCTGTCACTAGCCTGACTGTCTAGTGGCAAAAGATGGGAAGATTGAGCCCCGGAAATGTATCAATTTCAAGTAATTTAATTTTATTTGGAACAATTGATTCATCTTCAGCTTTGTGTTGAGCCAAGTGAAATCCACTGATTTACAGTGAGCAATACTTTATACTGCAGAAATAAAAAACAAAAATATCACTCAAACTGCTGTGTGTTTTTATGGTCATGAATATACTTCCTGTGCATAAAAAAGCTATAAAATCACCACAATCTAGCTATGATATAAATCAACATTTGAAACTTTAAAGTTTCGAACTGAAGGCATTTCAGGCTTTACAGCAGTAGAGATGCTGGACAGAAAACAGGAGGGACAGAAGATTTCCCTTGAAGCCTTTGACTATAAACCCGTTTTCAATCTTTGGCTGTAATTAACATGTTTTCTGATATCAATAATCCATTGGCAGTCAAACATGCAGCTTAGTGCAATGCTCAGGCGAATAAATAATCAATGCCTCTCCTAACGACATAATATAAACTACTCAGGATTATTGGAGTTAATTTGCCATGTCCTGTGAAGCAGCCACCAAAACCTGTGCTTCATGATTTATATAACAAAAGCATTTCACATCCAAATAGTATCCTGACTTTGGCGAGTTAACTCAAAGCAAACAAGTTAGCCATACCTGAAATAGCTGAAAGTTCAAATAGTTAACATGGCTATCTTTAATCAACGAAAATGACAGAAAACTGATTGGAGCTAGTTACCAATTTAAGGGAATGCTTAACGCCCTCCTGGCTTTCTGTTCAGCAGCTGTCACTGCTTTTTAGAGTCAAAAGCTAAAGCACAGGTCAGATGCAAGCCGCAGAGCCGCAGCCGCAGCAGTTAGCTAGCTAGCCAATAACGTAGCTAATTCAAAACATGTCGCTAACTTTTTTGCCCCCACTTTTAATGCCCTTTGGTTGTATGTATTTTTCGCCATTTACCGGGCTAAAACCAAAGATGTACCAGATTATCTTTACCAAAACCCAGTACTTACACTTAGAAGTGAACTCCTTGCTTCCCGCAGCTACCATTGTTCGATTCAATTAACCACCTCGCAATGAATCTTGGGAAAGATTGGATCGCAAAGAATCCACCTGCTGCAACCTTCGTTGCACGCGAAAAGAAGGCCATATTTCTCGGCCGCATTTGAAGGAGCCTTCGAAATGAGACGGCCGAGTTGCGCCGCTGTGACGCAACCGGTCTCCATTTGTAGCCTTCGAAGGACGCAGCCGCTGAATTGGAACCCAGCCCAAAAACGGAGAAAGAGGCGGGAGCATTCCCTTCTTCTCTGTTTATGGTCTATTTTTGTAGAAACGCTACAGCGCCACACACACTGCGCCATGTGGATGGGAGATTTTTTAGAAACGACAAAAGACCGTTTTCGAAAATCTCTGTCTCTATGTGGACGGGACCATAGTATGTCTCATGGGCTTCCTGATAGAAAGTTTGGAAAGTGCACACACTTCCATCACACAATTCATTTCAGGAATTCCAAATATAAGAGAAATAAGGGAAAACATTTGTTTTTTCAAAGCTGAGCTCAGATTTTTCCCCAGTACTCACAGTATTAAAAATTATCAGGCCACTTTACACTACAGACATGCAGAATTAAGTACATATGCTAAGGTAGGCAGGACATTCCAGTGGCCAGAAAATAAAAGTCTGTGTTATGTTCCAGACCAGGAATCAGAGTACAATCCAGTGGGTCAGTTTATTCACAGGATTATGGTATAATTGGGAATGGAACATTGGAGGAGGAGGTGAGGTCGAAGCCTCAGAGGAGGAAAGCGCAGTTCAACACAAATGTAACAGGTGAAGCTGAGCTGTCAATCGCTAGCCAGTGACTTCCCAAATTATAGCCAAGTGAAGGCCATACTTTGCCAGCACCAAACTGTCCCACAGGAGGATGGAGTAGCTTGAGGGGAACTTGGTTCCAATCCTTATGACCATAAAAGGATTGAGAACTTGTTCCTAACAAACTGGACAGAGCATACTTGGAAGGGTGAACAAGAATGCAGTCCCAATCCTGAGCCCTGAATAGGCATAGAAGCTTGTTTGTGTTAACTGTGTAAAGAGGAAAGCTTCCATGAATTTCTGTCATTAAAGATTACATTGCACTTAAAGGGGACCTATTATGCTGATCCTTCTTTTAATACATATAAGTAATGTAAAAATGTTGGATGTCCATACTCAACCTCTGTAAAGTTTCTAAACATAAGATACAGGGGTTTTGCCGTAATCCAAGAACGTGATTTCCTGAACACGATTTCCTCTTTGAACAGCTCCTCCCAAGATCTTCACGAGATCTGGGCAAAACCTGATGTCAGGTTGTGCTGTCCAATTAATACAGACCTAGTCACAGCCAATCACGGCACTGGACCTGCCCACCCCGGAAACTATTCTATCAGACACAAACAACCGCGGATCATATTATGCCTTAGTAGCGTCTACACTTTTGGAAATACAAAAGAAGAAGAAGAAGAAGAAGAACCGCAGATCATTTGAGGTGCAGCTTTGTCAGTATCTCTGCAAAAGCTGCTCGTCCGTTTTTTTTTTTTGGATGCTTTTTTTTTTCTCTTCAAAAGACGATGCCACCAGAAAAAAGCACAACTTTTTTTTGCTTCCAAAAGCGATGCCACCAGAAATCAGTTAGCTGTTTGTGTCAGCATTTCACTGAAACAGCTTTGTCAGCCAAAGGAATAATTAGCGGATGTTTGTGCTCAAACCTGCATTTCATCTGAAGACAGCTTAACGATATAAAAGCAAATAATAAAAAAAGAATAATTAGACGCCGGATAAGTGTTTCAGCTGCTTCTCAAACCTGAAGCAGTTGCATCAATCAAGCGCTCAGAGCCACAAGCTGTAAGTAACGATATAAAAGCAAATAATATAAGTGAAGCTAACGCGTTACGGGTGGCTAGCAGGACCACTAACGATAGTTAGCACTAACAACTGGCCTCAAACGCCGGCTTTGTAAAATACCTGAAGATAAAGCCTGGGTCAGTCGCGACTGTCCATGACTCACAGACGTAGAAGCAGTAAGTTGCTTTACTGCATAAGCATACCTAACGTGATAGCCTGTTGAATGTTGCACCACGGCTAACTTAGCTAAGTTACTGTTGCTAATGTTTGTTCCCTAAATATGCAAAAGTAATATCAAGGGACATTCAACAGAAGGTCTGTGAACATAAACCTCATTGGAAGCTAACTTTGTGTACTTGTTTGTAATTTGGATGCTTGGTACAACTGTTCACAGTAACGGAACTTACTGTCCGTAAAACCTGTTTTGCAGGGTAACGTTTGTCTTTGTCATCGTTATGACAGCTTGTTTTCTAGCTACTGCGTGTGAGTTTGCGTGTTGTGCGACTTAAAAATCCTCCTGGTTAACTTTATGCAGTAATTCTGATCAGTATGCTTGTGTTACTTCGGTAAGCATCAATGTGGCAGTTTCATCATAACTTTGCCTGATTGTAGCCACTACAGTTGAAGCTAACTGGAGAGGTGTTGTATGTGTCTGCAAAGTTGGGCCGAAAAGGCTGCAGTTAGACTTGACGTAGGTTTTGCAGAGCTTGGGGTGCGTGTTTGGGTTTGTTTACTGCTACTGTGAAACGATCGTTTTACTTATCCATGACCGGGGTCAGCCGGATACTTCAACAATATCTGGGCTAGCTCTCTGATGCTACCGCAGTGAAAGCAATCGCAAAACGCACAAGCTATAACGTGTCTGGTATTACAAACAATTTATCTGCATTGCCATGGCAGAATTTCATCCCCCTTTGAAATTGTTCTGGTAAATAAAAAGCAGAGAAAGGTGGAGATTGGATACAAAATTCTTTCCAGTACAAGTCATTTATTTGCTAGCTCCACATGAACAACGCTTACACTGTTTTTGTGTGTTTTGCTACAAGCTCATTCAGTAGCTTGGTGTTCGAATTGTGTTTTGTTTTGGTTGAAGTGGTCATCGGGCTAAGTTTCTTCCAGATAAGTGGGTACATGACTACATAACAGTACAGCTACAACCCCACACATGCAAGGCGAGACAGTACGAGCAAAACACTGAAATTTTGACTTACCACTCATTGACATCCTGCTAAATGTTGCTGCAACATCTCAATAAAATCCTCCTTCCGTTTGGGGTTGGATTCTGGATCAAACATGTACGGTCTTACAGCAATAGATGCCGCGGTAAGCTGTCCTGAAATGCCATGGTTTTTTGGGCCTGCACCCTCCCCTGGAATCAAAGCGGCCAGGCAGCCAATCAGAGCAGCGCCTCATTAGCATAGCGTCCCGCCCATTTCAAAACGGCTCGTGTTTCAGGGCGGGACAGACACAGAGGCCGGCACAGAGGGAGGATGTCTGACTAAGCCTGGATGATTCTTTTTTGTCACTGAATTCTTAACATTATTTTTAAGACCCATTGGACATATTTTAAATGACTAAATATATCATAATAGGGGACCTTTAATGAGGAAATCCTCAGAGGGCTGTAAAACTGCGCCAACTAGAAAAAGTGACCTGAGTGTGTTGGTACTGAAAACAGGCCAATATGAGGACAGAGAGTTTTTTGCTGGGAATGCTGACTGGTCCTAAGCACAGATAGCTAATTAAATTCTAGCAATTTGCAACTCAAAGCAGGGGTTTAAATACTTGTCACAGAGCCATCAGGAAGTACCAATGAAACATGCAAGACGTTAACCAATCAAAGGAGATATACTTCTAATAGACTCACAAGTTGCTGAGTAAGAAGGGAAAAGTTGAACCGATAAGCAAGTCCAGGTGGTGGGAACCAAACACTGGGGAGGATTTAGACTTTCCGAACCTGGATTGTCCATTTCTGGAGGGCAGTAGCCTCTTCTTTAAAGGCATTTCTACTCTCAATCTCTTCCTGCTTACTTTGACTGACCATTAACTAAACATCTGAGTCACCCCATAAACAAGGACAATCAGTAGAATATCTGCACTGCGAAAAGTGTCTGTCTTGACAAGTCATTTAGTCTTAATATAAGACAAAACTCCCTGTTTTTTTACTCTTAAGTAAAAAATATTAGCTTATTTTACGTGACCATGTGCCCTGAAAGTGAAAATATTGTATCTCATTGGAAAATCTAGAAAGAAATCAAAATTATTTCACCTCATTGGCAAATTTTTGTCATATTGGGAAAAAAGGAACTAGAAATAAGTGTTTTAAGTGTTGATTAAACAAGATTAAACTGCTTGGTAAGGTGAGTGGACTTTTCATTTTTTGCAGTGTGGCCAGATTATGTTTAAATAGCATGGCATTTAGATATCAATGCACCTCAAAGTTATCCATATTAATGTAAATTTGCCCATTAAAGAAAGACTTTTTTTTTCACTCATTAAATGTTGCAGATTTGCATAAATTTTTTTGCCTTAGGATGCTGTTTGTAAAGCCGTTTTGCAACAATTTGATAAGCTTTTGTTTGTTGTGTTCAATATGTTTAACTGCAGGTTTATGGTTTTTTAAATTCACAAAACTAAATCAAAGTGTTTTGGTTCTGGCTGTGTGTGGTTTTAACTTTCTTTGTGGCTCGTATTTGGACCACATCTGTTTCTTTAACCATCGAATTCTGTTTCGTCAGGCGTGGGCGGCGCCTTCTCCTAAGTATAAGCCGGATGTGAAAGGAATGGCTTGAGACTCCAAATGCAGTTCAGCAATGGCAGGGCGTTTATTAGGTGAGCTCATGGTCATACAGAACAGAAATCAAAGCCAGGCAACAGGAATGGTTTAGGCAAGGCAGAATCGTAAATCAAGGGACAAGCAGAAAGATCTATAAACCAGGATGTCAGTCCGCACAAAGACAGTAACACAGGGAAATACTAAAGGATTGGATGGGGAAGGAAAGGGGAGTTGGAGAGGATAAGGGTAGCACAAAGGAAATCTCTAACAAAGTTGGTACAATGGGAATAAAGGGTAAACGTGGTACTCACAATCACTATCTCAATCACACAACGCATAAACAACAACGTAAACAAGACTCATGGGAGAAATCACGAAATACAAACTTGCAGAAATCGAGAGAAAAGATGCAGAACGAGACTTGACCAAAGCGAGCTTAGGCGGAAGAAACGAGTCGACAAGAAGCAGCAGGAAAGTGGGTCTTTTATACACAAACAAATTAAGTGGAGGCCCAGCTAAACTCAGAACAGGTGAGAGGAGAGGCGGATCTAGAAAAGCAAGGACGGTGATAGGAGAGAGAGAGGAAGTAGGTGGGATCCTAACTTTGAACTAACTAATCACCCGTGCCTAACTGAACTGCTCTAAGTGTGGATAGTCCAATCAGAACAGCAAGAGAGAAGGAAGAGGAATTACCAAACCGAAATGGAAAAGAAAGAGTGAGAATCTTTTAAAGACACCACACAAAGAAACAAGAGGAAAGTAAGACATGAGACTGCAAGCATTCATTCTCTAAACATGAAACATGTAACTCAGAATAAATATATAAATACAATAAATACACTAGAAATATGCTAGAATGGACTAAAACCAACTAAAAGCATACAAACATCACTTCTTAACAGGATGTCCTTTGCTGGAGTGTCTGATTTAGTTTCACTACAGTCAGAAGATATCTCTAGTCAGGGATTATTAGCGAATGTCTTCGCAGCATATTTGTGGTTCTTTTATTCAGGGAAGTTTCCTTTTTCTTTCCGTATTTGTTTATCTCTGGGTCCGCTTCCTGGTTCGCATTGTTAGGCGTTCGTGTTGGAAACATGAGAGCTGTTCTGTGTCTTCATCTATTTTTCTCCCTGTGGGTATTTTAAGTCCTTACTGGTCCTGTTTTCTCCTAGCCCTGCATTTGGCCTCCCAATTCCTTTGGCCATTACACAAAGTCCTTCTGAAAATACATCACTCAACATTCATGATCAATACGAGCTTTCATAATCTTTGATAGTGTCACAACCCTCCTGTGAATGCCTTCTGTGTCTCCTCCTATTCAGCAAATTGCGTGTCAGTTAGGAAAAAAACGTCTCCTTTGATTGGCTTGCTTCTTGCGTGCTCCCTAAATTCCCGGCTGTGTCTTCTTTCATGGTTACCTCACCTCTTGTATCAGTGACATATTTATACACCCTCCTTTGAGTCGCAAGTTGCTGGACTACAATTTGAGCTTAGAACCGGACAGTGTTTACAAGCAAAACTTGTCGTCTTTTAAAAGTAAAATGTAACATTTAAAGATAGTAATTTATGAAGGTATTCCTCCATTTTTCATTTATAAGAGCAAGCTCCCAAGCCTTTCTCAGGGTCTCCAGCATTGGGATCACATTCTTTCTAATCCTGTCCTAGTCTGATCCTCCGTTTATTAGGAACAAGCTCCCAATGCTTCAACGGCCATCAGGATTGGAACTGCATTCCTCTTAAGCCACTTCATCCTGCCATCAGACAGTTCGGCTCTGGCAAAGTGTGCACTCCACTTGGTTGTGATCCCGAAAAGGCTCCGGCCAGAGATTGGCAATGCCTACACTGCTTCACCCAAACCATCTGATCTGAACAGTGCTATTCTTCCCTGGGCTTCATCCCACTGTTATTGTATTACTATCAATAAACCCTACCATTGGATTTTATTTCACCTCTGCAGCTAATTTCTGGTCTGTATCATAACAGATAGAAAGGAGTGGCATGATGGAAGACGGAATTCTGAGAAATTTAGAAGTTTTTTTGGCTACCCTTTTTGATCTCAATTTGTGGCCTAGTTACCTCTTAGCCTTTTTCATTTCTCAGTCATTATAGTCTATATGTATTGGTTTTGATTTTTCTGTCAATGGAAAGTAAATTGGAACAGATCATAAAAGGTGATGTTTCTGTCTACCCTAACCTACCTACTCTGCACTTCACATAGTTATGCGTTAGTTTTCTTTTTCTTTGGAAGAAGGTCTTAACGAGGTTTTAATAATCCACTCCCATACTAAGTGATGTGTGTAGCAGGTTCAGTGCTTTTACATGTAGCCCCATTTTAATTCTGGGTGTAGATTCTGCATTTTGAGACTGTTACAGTAGCCTTGTGGTAAGGGTGTTTGGCTTTTATGAAGTTTGTGTTTTAATCTTATATTCTTTTTTTTTTTCAAATAACTGTGATGGCTGGTGAGCTGAGACGCCAAACGCAGCGGTCAGAACAAAAGGGGACATGCAGATGAGCGAGAGAAAAACAAATAAAATAGAGAGCGAGGCTCGCGCTTCCAACGGACCAAGGTGTCGTCCGAGGCAAGGAAGCAAGGCGAGCTAGACAGGAGGAATAGAAAGGGAAAAAGTCTCGGAAACCGAGACAAAAGAAATAGGCACCAGACGGTGCAGAGACAGAGGAAGAAACAGAAAGATTCCCTTGCAATCCAGAACTCCTCCTCAAATACGCAGCCAAACCCTAACAACTGTCTTACTAGAGACCTTACCGGCCAAAGTGCAAACATAACACTGACACTCTAGCGAGGGAAGTGAGGCGGAACTAGGGCTTAAATAGAATCCGGGCAACGCCCCCAATCAATGCCAGCTGGCCAAAGAATCCGATTGAGAGCAAAACGATATCATCCCGGACGAGAGCAACAAAAGAAAGCTCTTAAAGCCTCCAAACCATGACAATAACATAATATAACATAACATGAGTGTCGAGAACAGGCCGTTCAGCCCAACTAGGCTCGCCAGTTTCTTTTTCCGATTATGAATATATCACTTCAGATACTCAAAGACTCAATGGTATCTAGCTTTAAGTCAAGCCTGCTCTTGAAAATTCCCAAGGTTTCTGCCTCAGTAATATGGTCAGGCAAACTATTGCACGTCGAAATTACTCCTTGGGTGAAAAAATATTTCCTAACATCAGCACTAAATTTACCCTTGGTCAACTTCCATTTGTGAATGGAAACAAAACAAAACTACAAACAAAACTTGGCCGAAGGAATCCTACATAATTCACTTTGTTAATCCCTTTAACATATTTAAAGACCTCAATCAGATCACCCCTGAGTCTCCTTTTCCTAAGACTAAAAAGATTAAAGTGATATTCCATCCAAAAACTATAATTTGTATATCAATTACTAACTATTAGATTTCTCGAACAGACAAAGTTGTTTTTCACCTGGCGCAACTTTATGGCTACTGGAGAGTTTTTCAAAATTATCCAAATTCCTTTTTTGCTGGAAGCAAATGGGGACTCACCCAGTAGCAACGGAAAAACTCCAATAAACGTCCGTTAACAAACTTTCGAACCAACGTCCAATGCATCGTCCAGTATAATCCAAGTCTGCTTTGTCCACTCGTATCCTCAGAACTCTAGAAACGCGATTATTGTTCGGGAATAACAATCAAATGCAACACTTATGCTTCAACGGTCTCGCCTACGTTTGGCGCACGCGCATGTGCAAGCGTGTGCAGGAGAAGCAAGGTTGCGCATTCCACGGAAGTCCCGCCTCCCGGCTCATTCGTTGCCCAGAGACTCTGCTGCCATTCAGATGAATACACGTATAAACACGTCTTCTCCCTTCTCTCAAAAACTTTATCAGTCTCTGGGAACAAGCCGGGAGGCGGGACTTCCGTTGAATGCACTGGCTTGCTTGAAGCATAACTGTCGCATTTTATTGTTTTCAAAAGTTCTGAGGTTTCTGGGACAGTTCAGACTTGGATTATACGATGCGTTGGGATGGTTTGAAAGTTTATCAACGGACATTTTGTGGAGTTTTTCAGTTGCTACTGGGTGACCGATTTGCTTCCAGCAAAAAGGAATTTGGATAATTTTGAAAGTTTCTCAAAGGACACCAGGTGGACTTTTTTCAGACCTCTAATGGTGAGTAATTGATATTAGGGCTGGGACTTTAACGCGTTAATTTCGATAAATTAATTTCAGAAAAAATAACGCGTAAAAAAAAAAAACACATTTAATTGCACCTTTCTCAGTTCTCTAATTTCTGGCACACCGGTAACACTGATGCACACACTGATGCCCGGTAGGTGGCGGTAATGCACCTAAAGTCTTAAAATGTTGAATGTAACCGCTATAATTGCACTTTCAGTTTGCACTAATCTGCGAATGTAGTAGACAGATGAAAAATGCACACATAAATATAGAGGAAAAATAAACATTGTTTAAATTCACGTATATGTCTGTTCATCGATTCAGTCATCAACCAGAATTTATTTGAATGGAAAAACTTTGCTTATTGTGTCAAATATTGCTATTTGATAAAAATGCGATTAATCAAGATTAATGAATTACAAACCCTCCAATTAATTAGATTCATTTTTTTAATCGCTTCCCACCACTAATTGATGCGCAAATTAGTTTTTGGGTGAAATATCACTTCTTCTCTTCTCATAGCTTTCATCTTTTATACCTGGAATTAGCTTAGTGGGTCTTCTCTGAACTTTTTCTAAAGCCTCTATATCTTTCTTAAAGTATGGTCCCCAGAACTGTACACAATACTCCAGATGTCATCTGGCGAGTGTGTTGTACAAGAAAAGTATGACCTCCCTGGATTTGTACTCAATACTTTTGGCAATGTATCCCAGCATCCGATTGGCTTTTTTTAACTGCTACGGCACAATGGCTAGAACCTGTGAGGGTTTGGTCAACAATCACTCCCAGATCTTTTTCATGTGGAGTACATTTCAGTTTTAAACCTCCCATGAAGCCTGTCGAATGTTTTTATTACCTACATGTACAACTTTACATTTCACTACATTAAATTTCATTTGCCACATTTCTGCCCAATTCTGGATTCTATCCAAATCATCCTGAATCAATTTAGTGGACTCTAAACTATTTGCCAAACCTCCCAATCGAGTATCATCTGCAAATTAACTAATTTGCTTTCAATATTCTTATTAAGGTCATTAATGGACATGACGAACAGCAGAGGTCCCAACACCGATCCCTGAGGAACGCCACTCCCCACCATACCTAGCTCAGATGAGGTTCCACTGACCACCACTCTTTGTGTTCTGTCCGGAATCCAGTTTTGAATCCACTCCAGAATACCTCTCCTGTAACTCCCATTGGAGCTCATTTTAAAAATGAGTCTCTTATGCGGTACTGTATCAAATGCTGTCTGAAAATCCAAGTATATGTTGTCATAAGCCCTGCTCTGATCATAAGTCTTGGTGACCTCTTCAAAAAATTCCGGAAGGTTTGTCAGGCATGACCTTCCCTTACGGAAACCATGTTGGCTATCTCTCAAGTTATTATTACGTTCAAGAAATAATTCCAGCTCGTCTTTTATGATAGATTCCAGTATTTTGCATGCAATACAAGTTAAACTGACGGAGCGGTAATTTCCTGGCTCAGTACGGTCCCCTTTCTTATTTATTGGTATATTGCCCTGCTTCCAATCATTTAGTGTTTCTCCCGTTTCTAAATATCGTCTGAAGATAGCTGAGAGCAGTTTAAAGATGATCTCACCAACTTCCCTGAGCACTCTAGGATATAAGCCATCAGAACCCGCCGCCTTATCTTCCTTTAGTTTATGCAACTTATCTAATACTTTATTATCCCTAACTTCAATTTCTGCTAAATAATCTTGAGCATTGGACATGCCCTCTGGCAGAATAAAAACCCACTCCGAGGTAAAATTCTCAACAAAGTAAATGTTTAAAGTATCCGCAATATCCTTGTTTTCATATAGCAGCGATCCATATTTATTTTTTATGCACTTAACCTCCTCTTTGACCTTCCTTTTTCTGCTACAGTGCTGAAAGAAGCGCTGAGGATTAGTTTTTGCCCCTTCTGCAATTTGCCTTTCATACAGTCTTTTAGCATTCCTCAGCTCCTTTTTGACCACAGCCCGCATTTTACAGTATTCGGCCTTAGTATTCTCATTGATATCTTTTATATACATCTTATAAAGATTCCCGTTTTCCCTCAAACTCCTACGAATAGCTGTGGTCATCCACTGAGGATTCTGCTTTTCCAGCTTACTTTTGGACACCTTTGGAATGAATTTGCATTGTGAATCAAGTAAAACCCCCTTAAATCTTTCCCACATCTCATTTACAGACTCACAGTCCAGCAGTGTCTCCCATTTTATTTCGCTTAAATATGAGCGCATCTTGTCAAAGTTTGCTCGCCTAAAATTGAAAATTTTGGTTTTGGAAGACACCTTTTTAACTTCCCATGAAACATCAAAATTAATAGTAGAGTGATCACTAATCCCAAGTGGCTCCAGTACTGCAACATTACTAATTCTCTCAGAGTCATTACAGAGCACTAAATCTAAAATTGCCTTCTCTCTTGTAGGTTTATTAACAACTGCACCAAAAAATGGTCATTTATAACATCTACAAATTCTTCCTCCCCTTTACCCTGTCCTTTCACCATTTCCCAATCAATACCAGAATAATTGAAGTCTCCCATAATAATAGTCCCTCCTTCTCTACAAGCTTGCCTAATCCTCTTAAAGAGCATTTCACTGACCATACTGTCCAAAGCTGGCGGTCGATAGCATACTCCTATGTTTAAACCTGTCTCCTGTTTGCCAATGAGCCTGACCCAGATATCTTCACAGGGCAAGGAATGTTCAATTTCAGGAATTTCCTGCACATTTATGTTTTCGTTCACATAGTGTGCTACACCCCCTCCTCGCCTATTACATCTATCCTTCCTAAAGAGCTTATAACATTCTCTATCAGGGCCATTCAACACGGTTCAGAAAGGGCCGGCGTGGGTGCAGGCTTTCAATGCAACCAAGCAGTTACACACCTGATTCTACTAATCAACCCTTATATTCTTCACCAAGGTGCTTGATTAGTAGAATCAGGAGTGTAACTGCTTGGATGCAATGAAAGCCTGCACCCATGCCTGCCCTTTCTGAACCATGTTGAATAGCCCTGTTCTATATTATATTCATCTCCATCCTCTTCACTGAGCCATGTCTCTGTAATCCCAACTATGTCATAGACCTCACTAATCATAACAGCCTCAAGTTCTGGAAATTTATTTTTTATGCTTCTTGCATTTAAATAAAAACATTTCAGGTTATTACGAATGCGCTTCCCCTTCGATTTCCCACGTGCCTGCTGCTCCAAGCCCCCCACTACGCATTGTTGCTAAATGTCCTGAAGTAGCAAGTCAAAAATAAACATAGTTACAGTCCGAATATTTACACACTGCATTGTACTGTACATATAAAGTGTACCTCCAAATGGCATTAATGAGTTGGCTTTTGAGACCATCTAACTCAGGAGGGTAGGAGTTCAACAGCTTGAAATGGAACAGATACTGATGTGAGCACTGGAGCCCAGACATCAGCAAACTACATTTCAATAAAGTCCACCCTATCTCTCATCTACCTTTCCTGTCAAAAATTCTTGAAAAAATAGTGGCCTCTCAGCTCCATTCTCACCCATCTGACAATAACCTGAATGAACGACTCCAATCTGGTTGCCGCCCCCACCACAGCACAGAAACTGCCATAGTTAAAGTCACCAATGATCTCCTCATTGCAGCAGATTCTGGACTGTTATCGATTCTCATCCTTCTTGATCAGAGCGCAGCATTTGACACCATTTCCCACAATATTCTCCTTGACAGACTGTCTTCTATTGGTATTTCAGATACACCCTTTCAATGGTTTAAATCATATCTCTCTGGCTGCTCTCAGTTCGTTCAACTCCATTCCTTCAAATCCCAACCTTTTCCAGTTACCTCTGGCGTTGCCCAGGGCTCTGTCCTGGGTCCGCTTCTTTTCCTCATCTACCTTCTTCCACTTGGCCATATCTTCCGGAAATTTAACATTAACTTTCATTGCTACGTGGATTATACCCAGCTCTACCTCTCTACCAAACCCAATTCCACCCTCCCGCCCACTTCCCTCTGTGACTGTTTCCACAAAATCAAATCCTGGTTCTCGATCAATTTTCTCAAACTTAACAGTGATAAAACTGAAATTTTACTTATTGGCACCAAATCCATCCCATCAAAATCTGGCACCTTTACCCTCCCGATCGATCAGTCTTTGATATCCCCTTGCCCTAGGGTTAAGAATCTGGGTGTAATCCTCGATTCCACGCTTTCTTTTCATGCTCACATCAATAATGTTACCCGGACAGCATACTTCCATCTACGCAACATTAATCACCTCCGCCCATCCCTCACACCAACTACTGCTGCTATTCTTGTCCATTCTCTTGTTACCTCCTGTCTTGATTATTGTAATTCACTTCTCTTTGGTCTTCCACATAAATCCCTCCATAAACCTCAATTAGTCCAGAACGCTGCTGCCCGTATCATTTCCAAAATTCGGTCCACTCATCACATCACCCTTGTTCTACAATATATCCATTGGCTCCCCGTCCGCTACTGCATTGATTTTAAAAGTTTTGTTCTCACCTTCAAAGTTATTCACAGCTTCGCTCCCTCATATATCTCTGATCTCCTTCACATCAACACTCCCTCCCGCATTCTCAGATCTTCTTCCTCGATCAATCTCACTGTTCCTTCTGCCCATCTGGCAACCTTTAGTTCCCGAGCTTTCAGCCGCTCTGCTCCTCGCCTCTGGAATTCCCTCCCCTCCAATCTTAGAGACAGTACCTCTATCCACATTTTTAAATCACACTTAAAGACCCATCAGTGTAGACTTGCATATTCTGTTTAACTGTTATATTGCGTGTTTAGTTTATTGCTCTCTTTCTTTTCTTTTAATCTTTTTGTACAGTGTCCTTGAGTGTCCTGAAAGGTGCTATATAAATAAAATTTTATTATTATTATTATTATCATCCCAGCAATGCAGAAAGAGATTACTGTCACAACCCTTCTGTGAATTCCCCTCGTTCCTCCTCTCATCCAGCCTATTGCAAGCCCTTTATATATATATATATTTTTTTTTTTTTTTTGATGCCCTTTTGATGCACTAATTTGAGTCTTATGATGCACTTTTCTCGGCTTTTGATTATTTCCCTTCCATCTCTATAGTCTGTACCGTGCCTGGGTTGTGTAACCTTTGTGAGGCACTTGGGGGGGCATCTATTTGTAAAACACTTTGGGTCAGCATCTGTTGTTTTTAAATGTGCTATTTAAATAAATCTGATTTGACCTGACTTTAGATATATTGTCTCCTTTGATTGGTTTCATGTCCTGTGTGCTTCCCCCGCTAGGTATGATGCTTGTGTGTTCCCCATCCCCTTACGGGTCTTAGGCATTTATAATCCATTGCTTTGAGTGAGCAAGTTGCTGGTCAGTCATTTTCTATATCGCCTTAAAGAAAGAAGTCAGTATCTTCCGAGTCTAGAGTTCATAGTCTTATTAAGTATTTGTAACCTTCAATAATAGTTAAATACAGAAGTACTCTTCCTAGTCTTATTAATACGAACAAGCTCCCAAGCTTTTCTACCTGTCTCCTGGATTGGAACCGCACTCCAGTTAAGCAGTTTTCAGTCCAATCCTCTACCCAGTTTATTAGGAACACCTCCCAAGCCTTCTGTGGTCTTCAGGATTAGGACTGCTTTCCTGGAAACTCTCTGGTCCTGACATCTGACAGTTCTGCTCTGGCGATAGTGTACTGCATCTGGCTATTGTCCAGGGACACCTCCGGCCCAGCATAGACACACCCAAACCCTCAAGCCCACCACTATCTGCACAGAACTGTGTCATTCTGCTCAGTCCCTTACAGTCATTACCATATCACTGTCAGTAAACCCCATGATTGGATTGTACTCAATCTCTGCATCTGGTTCCTTGTCTAGATCATAATGGTACAAACCAGAAATGGAACCAGCAGAGATGCCTAGCTTAGTTGACACATTGAGGTAGCAGGGCGTGCTGGTAAGTCAGCAGGAGGAGGAGCTCCACCAGCTACGCCAGTCGATTGGAACCTCTTTAATCAACTTATGGCTATTGAAGATAGTTCCTGAGACTCCTCCAATGCCGCTCAAGCAGCCAGCTTAATTCTGCAGCAGACCATTTTTCAGGTGCTTGCCCATCGTGAACTTAACCTAGTGGTGCCGTACGATAGCCATCTTCCACCTTCCACAAGGATTGTGCTGCCCCCTGTTGGGAGGCAGGAGATCCTGCAGTGTAAACCTATGCTGCCATAGCTTAGGAGATAAAGAGGGTGTTTGACTGGTCCTGTTCCAGCCATCCCACTGCCCGGAAGTTGCTCCAGTTCCACCAAGGAACCCTGTCAGTTTCAGAATATTCCATCATCTTCCAGACTCTGGCTCTCCCCACACGCTGGGACTCCCAGGTGCTTTATGACACCCACGTATTCGGCTCGTCACAGCAAGTCAATGATGAGCTGACTATCTGTGTCCTTCCCCTGACCTGGACACCCTCGTCATCTTGGGGCTCAGAAGAGGTGTTTGGCTGCAAGAGAGGCGGCTTGATCGGTTGGCACGGTTACAGGCGCCTGGCCTGCCTGCATGCCAAGATCCTCAACCTGCAGCCACATCTTACCTGGCTTCTTTGTTACCGATGGCCATTGACCATGCGCAGCTTCACAAGCTGCCCCCTGTAGAACTGCGGCGCAGAATTAAACAGGATCTGTGCCTGTACTGTTGCTGAGTGCCCTGTTTGGCGAAGGTGAGCTACATCTATGTAGTTTACTTTCGTGGCCTCATCTTCTTGAGTGCTCCTACTCATTCGCCTGACCTGGCAGGGTCACCCCATCTCCATGCGGGCCTTAGTAGAGACTCGGGGGGCCGACGGGGACCTTTTCCACCTTGGTTTGTATGCTGCCTAAGGGTCTCAACCACTGCCAGCGCTCCTCCGGTCCCAAGGGCTAATGTTGGATTGCCCTTCCTATCCTCACGTAGGTAACTATACCGGTGCCCATGCTGACCTCCAGTAACCATTCCGAAGAGTTGGTGTGCTCATCCTGGACTCATCGAGTGCCCCAATGGCATTGGGAAGGCCTTTGCTTGAGCACCACTTAGCTTAGCTTGGAATGGAGTATGCCATGCACTCAGTCCAGTCTTTACTCCAGCCCTTTGGCTTCTCCTTCCTCAGATCACCTGAAGGAGCCACTGGACCTGAAGGGAGTTCCACTGATCTAACTGGCAATGAGTCTCACATATTGCTGTGGAGGAATTTTGACCCACTTTTCTTTGCAGAATAGTTTTAATTCAGCTTCATTTAATTCAGCTACTGCCTGTTGCTTTGCTGTCGGTATCGGAAGGTGACCCGCTATTTCTGCAATCGCGGCCCTCTCCAATCAGCTGCTGGGTCTGTTTGCTGCTCTGTCCTTGCTGAGCTACTGTCTGTTGCTGGGCTTCGTTGTTCCGTCTCTACTGAGCTACTGCCTGTTGCTTCATTGCCGGTATCGGAAGGTGACCCGCTATTTCTGCAATCGCGGCCCTCTCCGATCAGTTGCTGGGTCTGTTTGCTCTGTCCTCGCTGTGCTACTGTCTGTTGCCTCGCTGCTGCTGTCGGGAGGGTGTACCTCCTCTCTACTGCTGCTTGGCTCTCCGCTAATACCTGCTGGCCTCACTGCTGAAGAGCGGTGCTTTTCCCCTTTCTGGCGCTAACTCAGTCATAAATTGAACTGCTGAAATAAACTGAACTGAACCGCGCTGAATCAGTGACAATGAAAACTTTATTTGCGTTGTTCATTGCATTTTCATTATGGATTCCTTGGAATTCGGTCCCCCAACAGGGCTGTGCGTTTGAGAAGGCGCTCTCTCCTCCGGCTGTTCCCAGTTCCATTTCCAGCACTGTGCTCCACGGTGAAATGGTTGTGCAGATGTTGGAACTTTCTTTCGTAGTGTCTTTTAATTATGCGCAATTGTTTCGCTTTATATACCTGTCTGTTTTGAAAAAATTTTAACACTTTCTGAAAATTCTTGATTTCGTTAAGCCAAGAAAGAATGATCAATCCGGTATTGAATTACATTATATCAGGCGAAAATATTTCGTTCTCCTTTTACTTATACTCTCAAGCGTCGTGCAGCCTAACCCAGGACCTACTTTTAATTGTGTTATTCAGCCAGATGAATTCAAAACTAGATCTGGTCTCGGTATTATTCACGTCAATGTTGGAAGCTTGCTTTAAAAAATGGATCGAGTCAGAATTTGGGTCAATTCAACTGACACAGATATTTTTGTTATATCTTAAACATGGCTTAATAAATCTATCTCGGACACTGCTATTTTCATAAAGGGTTACAATGCTTTTCGCTGCAATCGCCCCAGGAAGGGCGGTGGCATTGCTATTTATATAAAAAACAAATTCCATTGCAACATTGTAACCGCTGTATCTATTAGCAGGCAGTTTGAGCTCCTTGCCCTGAAGCTTGAGTTCATGCCGGGTCAGTTCATGACTGTAATCGGGTGTTATAGACCACCATCAGCCTGTAAAGAAGCCCTGGGTTCTTTAACTCAACACTTATCTAGATTTAGTTCGAATGAGCTTCCTCTTGTCGGAGATCAAAATATTGATTGGCTGTCCACGGCTTCAGACAGCTTTAAATCTATCTGTGATTCTTTTAATCTGACTCAATTAATTGATGGTCCAACTCCTCCTAATATTATATGTCCTGAGAGATCATCCTTGCTTGATTTAATTTTTACGAACGCCCCACATAAATTCTCAGACATGGGAATCTTTGCAAATGATATGAGAGACCACTGTGTCATAGCAGCAGTTAGAAAGGCTAAACTCCCAAAGTCTAAGCCACAACTCATTCTTAAAAGAGATTTTAAACATTTTTGTGAACAAGCCTTTTTTCATGATCTGTCTCATTATGATTGGGATAAAATTTCACTTATTAATGATGTGGAACTGGCCTGGAAGTTCTTTTATGATGGTTTTTCAAGTATTGTAAATAAACATGCCCCGCTCCGCCAGTTCAGAGTGAAAGGTCGAAATAATTTATGGTTTTCTCCTGAGCTGAGTCGTCTCCTTAAAGAAAGGGATGTTGCCTGGGCCAGGGCAAGAAAATCTAAAACAGAGACAAACTGGCTCCATTTTAGACAGCTTCGTAATAAGTGTACATTTTTTATAAAGAAAGCTAAATCTGATTATTACCTCTCTGAAACTACAAAAACATTAAATGACCCGAAAAAGTTTTGGAAAATAATTAAACAAACTTCTGGCCATGTACCCTCTAGTGAACTTCCTTCTTACATTGTTCACAATTCCTGTACTCTGACTGACAAGTCAGCCATACTTAATTGTTTTAATGAGCATTTTATTTCTTCTGGTTTTTTTTTTTAATCTTTGTTTCCTGAAAAAATAAACTCTGTTGTACAAATAGACAATACTTCCACAAGTTCATATAGGCCTACTGATTATACATTTAAGCTTATGCCTGGATCTGTTGCTGAGGTCCATAGAGAGTTAAGGCACCTGGACCCTAAGAAATCAGCAGGCCCTGATAAGCTGGACCCTTATTTTCTTAAGCTAGCTGCTGATTTCATTGCTGAACCTTTGTCTTTGATTTTTAATCTTAGTTTTATTAGCAGTGAGATCCCAAAAGTCTGGAAATCTGCCTTTGTTCTTCCTCTTTTGAAAGGGGGGCAACCCTTTGACTTACATAACTATAGACCGATCTCCAAACTTTTTGTCCTAGCTAAAGTATTTGAAAAGCTTGTGAGCAATCAATTAAAGGAATTTTTAGATTCTAAGGGCATTTAGTCAAATTATCAGTCTGGTTTTAGGAAAAAACACAGCACTATGACTGCTGCTCTTAAAGTCACAAATGACATTATTGAGGCATTAGACTGCAAAAAATATTGTGCAGCACTTTTTATTGATTTATTGAAAGCTTTCGACACAGTTGACCATAGCATTTTAGTTGGCATGCTTCACCTAATTGGATTGTCTAAGCGAGCAGTAGCTTGGCTCTCCAACTATCTGTCTGCTAGAACGCAGTGTGTTCAAATAGCAGGGTCCACCTCCTCTTCCTTAACAGTATCCAAAGGGGTGCCGCAAGGTTCTGTTTTAGGACCTATTCTGTTTACCCTTTATGTTAATAACCTATGTGAAAACCTTTCAAATGCTAATTATCATTTTTATGCTGATGACACCGTTATTTATTGCTGTTCATCATCTGTTATACAGGTCATTAGCTTTCTACAGTCTGCATTTGATATTGTTCAGTCCCGCCTGCAGAAACTAAAATTGGTATTAAATACAGAAAAAACTAAACTCATGCTATTTTCTAACAGTAGCGAAATACCAACAAATCTTCCAAACATAATCACTGCTCAAGGAAGAGTAATTGAACTAGTTTCAAGTTACAAGTATTTAGGCATTCTTATTGATCGTCAGCTAACTTTTAAGTCCCATATTGCAAATCTAGTCATTAAACTCAAGGTAAAGCTAGGCTTTTACTTTATAAATAAATCCTGCTTCTCCTTTCCAGCTAGGAAATATCTTGTGTCAGCTACTTTCCTGCCTTTGCTAGATTACGGTGACTCATTATATATGAATGCTTCTGCACAATGTTTACGGTCCCTGGATGCTGTCTATCACTGTGCCTTGCGGTTTGTTACTGGTTTTAAAAATCTCACCCATCATTGTACTTTGTATTCTAAGGCTGAGTGGCCATCTCTGTATGTACGTAGGCGTACCCATTGGTTGAATTTTATTTATAAAACTCTCCTTGGGCTGGTCCCTTCTTACTTGTCCATATATCTTTTTCGAGGTGAAGGCCATTACAACCTCCGTTCTCAAGATATTTTGCATTTGACTGTTCCGCGTGCTGGCACGGAGCTTGGAAAAAAAGCTTTTAAATATGCTGCCCCCTCTGCCTGGAACATCCTTCAGAAGGACTTGAGATTGTCAGAACTGATTTCTGTTAATGCTTTTGGTTCAATTTTAAAGGATTTAGAATGTGTAAGCATGAGAAAATGTCTCTGTGCCTAATTTACTTATTTATGTATATATATGTATTTTTTTTTAATGTTTTGATATCTGTGTATCATTGTCCTTGTATGAAACTTATATGTGTCCTTTTTATTTATGCTGCCCTCTTGGCCAGGTCACTCTTGAAAAAGAGATTTTAAATCTCAATGGGTCTTACCTGGTTAAATAAAGGTTTAATAAAAAAAAAAATGGCACAGTGAGCCGTCAGCTCCCCCCAGACGCGCACAGATCTACGTACAAAATAATAATAATAATAATAATAATAATATGAACAATAAGGGTCTTTACACACCGGATGCCTTTTTTTCGTGTGAATAATGCGCACAAAAAAAACATGCATTTATTTTCGCCATCCTTACGCTTGTCACTCAGCTGCGCAGTGCCCAACAACGCCCTTTAACCGTGACCACATTTGGAATATAGAACCGATTCTGGTGTCTTATTGCTAAATGAGCCATGCAAACTATTTTACCGAAACCTGTGCTGCTTCACAAGCTAAACGAGCAGAGAATTTAACTAGAAGTACTCCTAGAGCGCAAACCTCCACCAAGGCAGCACAGTCGTAATCTTGCTGACTGAACGGCTCTAAAGTAATGTAAGGTTCATCGCACAACTGAAGTACTTTTCCCATAACCCAGCTCCTGACATATTTTTTGCGAAAATCGCATTGGCTGAGAGCGTGGGGGGAAAGAAATCGCTTGGCGTTACATCTCTGCTTTTCCTAATAAGCCAAACTGAATACCGCGTGTAATGTTGGTTGAATCTTTATGGCCCAGCGCTGCAGAAGGCCAGTTAAGCACCACTGAAATAACTAAGTTGAGGTTACCTAGCTAGGCAGCGTGCATGCAATACTTTTTCAAAACCAATAGGTAATATTGGTTTGTTACCCGGCGAACTAATATTAGCTAGCTTTTTTAATTTACAAAGCGTTGCTCGTTCAGCCACGGATGTCTGTAACTCAGAGACTGGGTAAGCAGAGCGATGTAGTTAGCGCAGTGCTAACATACATTGGGCGCTAAGGGAAATTACATTTGCTTTCCATGAAATTATGCAATTCAGTTATGTGATAAACAGAATGAGAAAGTTATGAAAGTCGTTGAGCAAATTTTAAACATCTTATACCCCTTCTCAGATCTATTGGTACACCTGAAGGCATAACAACCAGTCATTTTTTTCCGTTTTCAAAACACGAAATGCAGGGACGTAGTAGAATTCCTTAGGAAGTTGTATAAATTGATCAACCTGGCAGATACAAAATGGATCCACGTGTCGTGACCAACTTTTTTTTGGTACCCCCTATGTCGCTACTCTCAGTATAAAGGGACTCTGGTTCTACTGTGTGAATTCTTCACAGGTAACATGATCAGAGTTAAATTAGTGCTTTCAAGCTGTTTAAATCCATTGTAGAAAGAACGGGCTAAATTGGCCTCAGAGTTAATTTATCTCTGAAAATTTTATTGCATTGGTGTGTGAGGGATTAAAGGATAGCAACTGAATTTTAATGGTAGAATAGGTGAAAAAGTTCCAGGCAGCAGACCTAGCCTGGCCACCTTGTTTCAAAGCACAGTCTGCGCACCCTTTCAGTTAGCAACTCTAGTTTTAACAGCTTTTTTTTTTTTTTTTGCTGAAAGTGCTTTCTGTTGCATGTTGATTTTGTTTAATTTGACTGTATTTTTGACCAGTTACTGCTTGCATTTTTTTGGAAATACATCCGCATTCAGAATTTGATACCTGCAACATGGAACGCAGCAGTTTTCCAGACTTGGAAAGAGTTTTAATGGAAAAAGAGGGAGTGGAAGTATGGAACAGGTATCATGCTTGGATATAAAAAGGGCATCCACAAAAGTCCCAGTTGTTTGTAAGCAAAGAGTGTTTGAGGCTGTTTCTGAAAATTTCTTAAAAACTGTATGATTGAATAATTCAACTGATTGAAAACAACATAATGTATCTAAATGTGCTGTTTTAAGTATTTTAGGAGGCTTCACTCTCTGTGGTGCGTGATATAATTAAAAGAAATCTTTGCATAAACAATGCAATTAAAAATCAACATTAATTGCTCTTTAGTGTTTCCGCACAGAAAACACCTGCATTTTGGGGAAAAAAAAATTTATTTCTATCTTTGGTCATTCACGAGCTATAGCCAGAAATACGCAAAAACTTTAACCTAACAGATTATTAATTTGAATATGGGGTCATTTGGTGAAGTCATTTGTTGGTAAAGATATTGAAGTGTCTATGTATGTGTCATATCTCATGCTCTGCATTAGGCAAGAAAGAAGTTCATAGAAGTTTCTGAGGCTTGCGTTTTTGATTTTGCCAAAGACAACATGGATAGAGCAGGGTGAAGAATCTAGAGTGAGAAACACTTCCTTCATTCAAAATACAGCATTCTGAGTCTCCAAAGAGCTGTAATATTCTCCAATAACCAAATGCCCATTTTAAGTCTCCAAAATGGCCTATTTTGATAGTTTCTTACACTGACAGAGTTAAAGTGTGCAGAATGCTCATTTTTGGCATTGCAATCAAATTCACACCAGAAATTTGCACAGAATAGCTGTAATTTCTCAAAACAAGAACAACCCCATTCTCAAAAAAGTTGGGATGCTGTATAAAATGTAAATAAAACAGAATGCAATGATTTGCAAATCATTCAAAACCTATATTTAATTGAAAATAGTACAAAGGCAATGTGTCAAATGTTGAAACTGATACATTTTATTGTTTTTTGAAAAATATCAGCTGATTTTGAATTTGACTATAGGAACATGTTCTAAAAAAGTTGGGATGGGACAATTAAAAAACGGGAGAAGTTGCATGATGTTAAAAAAGACAACTGGCAGAACATCTCACAGCTAATTAGACTATTTAGCAATAGGTCAGTAACATCAAATCAAATCAAATCAAACTTTATTTCTAGCACTTTTCGTGCAAAGTTGCAACACAAAGTGCTGAACTTGGGCATATATAAAACAAGGCAATAAAATCAGGGAAAACACATACTGAACAGACACACACACACACACACACACACGCACACACACACAAATAATAATAATAAAATGATAAAACAGAAATAAATAGAAAAGGTGTAATATTCATTAAAAGTAGTGCCTCAAATTAAAATTAAGGGAACGCCAAACTAAAAAGGTAGGTCTTAAGATTTCGTTTAAAAGTATGAATAGTTTGTGGTGCCCTCAGATCCTCCGGCAGGCTGTTCCAGAGGCGAGGACCATAGCCACTAAATGCTGCTTCCTCGATTTTTTTTTTTTTTTGGTTCGCAAACGAGGAACAAATAAAAGGCCAGGGCCAGAGGACCTGAGTGATTTTGCAGGAACACATTTTATAAGCATCTCTGACAAATATTCCGGAGCCAGTCCACTGAGTGATTTAAAAACCAATAAAAGGATTTTAAAATCTATTCTAAAACAGACTGGTAACCAATGAAGGGATTTTAAAATGGGTGAGATGTGTGCCCTCCTTCTGGTCTTAGTTAATATATGGGCTGCTGCATTCTGGATAAGCTGTAGCTTATTCATGGCTTTCTTAGGTGGACCAGAAAGGAGAGCATTGCAGTAATCAAGCCTGCTAGTGAAAAAGCATGCATTAGTCTCACTGTATCTGTCTGGGAGAGAAAAGGCTGTACCTTGGCAATATTTCTAAGATGATAAAAAGCAGTTCGAGAGACATTGCTAATGTGTGGCTCAAAATTTAGGTCAGAGTCAAAAAGCACACCTAGATTTTTTAGTAGGGGCTTGGTGTTGTGTGCCAAAGATTTTAGATGTGCATAGAGCATCTCCCTCTGTACTTTTCCTCCAATAATCAAAACCTCAGTCTTGTCTTTGTTCAGTTGCAGGAAATTGTGTGACATCCATAGATTAATATGTTCAATGCATTGAACTAGTCTGTTAATAGGGCTGGTATCATCAGGGGACAGGGAAATATACAGTTGAGTATCATCGGCATAGCTGTGAAAATTGATCTGGTGTTTTCTGATGATATTTCCTAGTGGCAACATGTGTAGATTAAACAGCAGAGGTCCAAGAATAGAGCCTTGAGGGACCCCACATACTATGCTGGTGTGAGCTAAAGAATTGTCACCAAGGGAAACCACAAAGTCTCTACCAGACAGATAAGTCCTGGACCAATCTAAGACTGAACCAGAGAGACCAACATAATTCTGAAGTCTGCTGATAAGGATATCATGATCAACTGTATCAAAAGCAGCGCTTAAGTCTAGAAGTACTAAAATCAAGAGCTTCTTCTCATCAATGTTAATTCTTAGGTAATTTACGACTTTAACAAGGGCTGTCTCAGTGCTATGGTGAGCATGAAAGCCAGATTGATATTTCTCTAATGTAGACATGGAATTTAGATGGCCATTCATCTGCTCAAGTACTATTTTCTCAAGAATTTTGCTCAAAAAAGGAAGATTGGAGATGGGCCTGAAATTATTGAGTGTTTTAGAATCCATGTCACTTTTCTTGAGGAGGGGTTTAACAATAGCAGTTTTAAGTGCCTGGGGGAAAATACCAGTCAATAGGGAGTGATTAGCAATCGCTTGTACCTAATCCTCAAGGCAATCAAAGACGGTTTTTAAAAAGGTAGTAGGAATAGGGTCAAGGGAGCAGGTGGAGGGCTTAAGGTGCATAACTACTGTCCTGAGCATATCTTTATCAATAACAACAAAACAATTCATAACAGGCATGGACAGTGGAAAATGGTGCACAGATTGAGTTTCATATGTGTTCTGAGAGGCCTGATTTAAATCTCTGATTTTCGCTATTTTATCTTTGAAGAATGTTGCGAATTCATCACATTTTGAAGTGGAAGCAGCGCAAGGGTTTTTTTTTTTTTTGGCATTGGATTAATAAGGCTATCGATGGTTGAGAAAAGAATTCTGGGATTATTCTGATTTTTTGAAATTAGATTTGAGAAATGAGCTTGCCTTGCATTTCTGACTGCTTTGTTGAAAATACAAAGGCTTTCCTTTAAAATGTCATAATGGACATGGAGCTTAGTTTTTCTCCATTTTCGCTCAGCTTTCCTACAGTTCTTCAAGTTAATAATCTCACCAGTTCTCCATGGTGGTTTCTGTTTGAAAGATGGACAGCGCAACGGTCACGTCACCCATTGGTTTCAGCATACCATTTAGAAAGCCTCGATTTTGGCTATTTGAACAGCGCCATTTTGTTATTTTGAAACTGGATGTGATTTATTGGACAAGAGTGTGAATGGAAGATCCAGGGAGGAGCGAGGGGTGGATCTACGTGTGGATCTGACTGTATCTGACGAGGACCAGAGGATAGCCACGCCCCTTAAAGCATATCTGGCTTTATTCCTTTATTGTCGTCTATTTGCGACCATAATTTACAAAAATGAACATAATTATATAACGAAGGAAACTTGAAACTTGCGATAGATACCATAATGTGGAAAATCATTATTGAAATACTAAATCAGGGGGAAAGTAGGGTCATTTTCTGATAGACTTCTATAGCATTGAACTTATCTCTGCAACCACCAACGTCGCCATCTGCTGGCAATTAAGTAGAATGCAAATTCCAGAGATTTCTGCATGGGCTTCACTTTTCAGACCCGAGTGCTGCGTCTATCTTTTTATACAGTCTATGGCGGCACTCCATTAAAAACAGACAGGATTCTGTAGTGGAAATCACTGCATGGACTCAGAAACACCTCTGTCAGTAAACACATTTTGTCACTGCATCTACAAATGCAAGTTCAAACTCTGCTATGTAGGGATTAAACCATACATAACAAGAGGCTCCTCAGAGCCTGTACTCGGGCCAGGTCTAGGCCTGGGCCAATTGCGAAACCGCGCGCTCCTATGAGCAGGACAATCGCGACCCCGAAAAAAAAAAAAGAAGAACGGAGCCGACACTTAGACTCGTGGCCTACCAGCCCGAGTAATAAGATCCAGAAACATTGCCTTCTTCTCTGGGCCCGAGCTCATTTAACATATACTGAGGCGAAGTGGAAAACTGCCTTGTGGTTTGACTCATCAAAATGTGAAATTCTTTTTCGAAATCACAGATGCTATGTACTCTGGGCTAGAGAGAAGAGGGGCCATCCGGCTTGTTATCAGCCACGTCCTTCTTAGACCGCGAAGGCCAAACCGAGCGGTTTCCGAAATGAGAGTCTAGTCCACGGAGTTTTCGCAGTTGGCGTCTCGTGCTGTTCCCGCCATTACCTTCGTGTCTGGAAGCCCTGCTCTCATCACCTAGCAACCTTGACAGCAACAGTTGACAATCTGGACCCTTCAGCATAACTTGCGAGACGGAAATTTTTTTTGGTTTTTTTTGTTTTGTTTTTTTCAATTATTGGAGGATATGGAAGAGATGCTTTGCCGCCGACACCGGTGTGTGATTTATCTCAGGCAGAGAGAGCCATGTCCAGGTAAAATACATATCTTGAGGTTTGTACTTTGAGCCAACAGTGAAAAGTAGCTAATCAGCTGACTCCCATCAGCCAAATTAATGAATGGCTAATGCAATTTGACTCTGACCATATAGCCATTTCATATCCAAAATAACCAGGGGTGGAATGTAATTTCGTGTCTTTACTTAACTGCTAAGTCTTGATACCTATACTTTTTTATAATTTCCATTTTATGCAAATGTATGCTACTTGTCCTCTATATCTTGTGGGAAAATTATGTACTTTCCACTACTCATGTGTTTCTCTAAGCACTCACGAGCTTTATCCAGCTAGTTACATTATACAGCTGGGCGTAGTATAGCCAGTCTTTTATCTGGGTTCTCAGCTAAGCCCTGTGAGACTTTTAGGTTAGTATATTCATCGTACCGGGTCTAGATAAATTCAAGTTGGCTTATTAGGAGTGCTTATTATCGATAGAGTTTCTCAATTTGGTATTTCATTTCTGTTCACTAAAACTAAGCCCCTGTTAAAAGAGGCTTATTATCCATTCACATAGTTTCCCCACGGTTTCTATTGTGACTGCTGCTTAGGGCTTCTCAGGTTAATTAATTAATAAATTGTGGTTCCTGAGCTTCTGTCTCGGCATTAGTAATTTTCTTTGTTATCTAGGGTGAGCGAGGTCATTAGGTAGGGGGTTCAAAATGTGGCCAAAACTATGTGACGGTTGCAGGATGATCGCACTTTTGGAAAGAGATTTCCAGGGTGGGTTTGTCTGTCACCGGTGCCAGCTAATTGAGCATCTGGAGAGCAAGATCCTTGTTCTTCAGGGCCAGTTTGGCGACATGACATAGTTCATAATCAGTAGAGTTCCTAGAGGAACTAAGTAGTATGTCGTTTAGAGAAATGGTCTGTACGCCAAAGCAGGGGTGTGTGGGGGCCCCAGAGCAGGCAGGGAGAGAAAGTTGGGTGACGGTAGGACGTCAGCGCAGGAAAGGGCGTGCACACCGTGCAGCGACAGCTCCTCCAGTGGTTGAGGTGTCCAACCGATTCCGGCCCTTGCAGGAACTCGAATTGGCCCCTGACCCTGAGAGTGAGGGGACTGATGAGCAGCAGGGCACCCTGTTGGCCTCTACCCCTCAGAAAAGAGAGTTATTGATAGTGGGGGACTCAATACTTAGAGGAATAGACAGTTTAGTCTGTTCGCGCGACAAGGAGTCTCAATGCGGTGTGTTGCCTGCCTGGTGCCCAGGTAGGAGACCTCCTGAGGCGTCGGACAAGCTCCTGGCCAGAGCGGGGGAGGGATCCAGTTGTCATGGTCCATGTTGGGACTAATGACATAGGTAAGGGTAGGTTTGAGGTTCTGCAAAGCAAATTTGTTGAACTAGCTGAAAAGCTTAGGAGCAGATCCTCCACGGTAGTGTTCTCCGGGATTCTACGGTACCACGTGCAAGCAGAGGGAAGCAGAATTTTATCTGGAGGTTTAACACGTGGCTACTGAACCTGGTGTAGGAAAGAGGGGTATAGGTTTATGGGGCACTGGAACTACTTCTGGGACAGGGGTGACCTGTTCAAGCCGGATGGGCTACACCTGAACCGGAGGGGTACCTTTGCACTGGGTCAGCGTATGTTGAGGGTAGCAGAGAGTTATTTAAACTAGGGACTTGGGGGGCAGGGAGGTTAGAGAGTGTTACACAGAGGGAAATGCAGACTGCCCTGATGGAGGCTGACAGCGTTACATGCACTATTGATGATATATTTTTAAAGCAAAAAAAAGCATGGTGAGGGGCTTTGAGCAGCAGGCGCATGGGAAATCGAAGGGGAAGAGCGTTCATGATAACCTGAAATGTTTTTATCTAAATGCAAGAAGCATTAAAAATAAATTTCAAGAACTTGAGGCCGTTATGATTAATGAAGGCTATGACATAGTTGGGATTACAGAGACATGGCTTAGTGAAGAGGATGGAGATGAATATAATGTAGAAGGTTATAAGCTCTTTAGGAAGGATAGATGTAATAGGCGAGGAGGGGGTGTAGCACTCTATGTGAACGAAAAACATAAATGTGCAGGAAATTCCTGAAATTGAATATTCCGTGCCTTGTGAAGATATCTGGGTCAGGCTCACTGGCAAACACGAGACTGGTTTAAACATAGGTGTATGCTATCGACCACCAGCTTTGGACAGTACAGTCAATGAAATGCTCCTTAAGAGGATTACGCAAGCTTGTAGAGGAGGAGGGACTATTATTATGGGAGACTTAAATTATCCTGGTATTGATTGGGAAATAGTGAAAGGACAGGGTAGGGGGAGGAAGAATTTCTAGATGTCATAAATGATAATTTTTTTGGTGCAGTATGTTAATAAACCTACAAGAGAGAAGGCAATTTTAGATTTGCTGCTCTGTAATGACCCAGATAGAATTAGCAATGTTGAGGTACTGGAGCCACTTGGGACAAGTGATCACTCTACTATTAATTTTGAGGTTCCATGGGAAGTTAAAAAGGTGTCTCCAAAAACAAAAATTTTTAATTTTAGGCGAGCAAACTTTGACAGGATGCGCTCATATCTAAGTGAAACAAAATGGGAGACACTCCTGGACTGTGAGTCTGTAAATGAGATGTGGGAAAGATTTAAGGGGGCTTTACTTGATTCACAATGTAAATTTATTCCAAAGGTGTCCAAAAGTAAGCTGAAAAAGCAGAATCCTCAGTGGATGACAGCAGCTATTTGTAGGAGTTTGAGGGAAAAGAGGAATCTTTATAAGATGTACATAGAGGATAACAATGAGATTACTAAGGCCGAATTCTGTAAAATGCGGGCTGTGGTCAAAAAAGAGCTGAGGAATGCTAGAAGACTGTATGAAAGACAAATTGCAGAGGGGGCAAAAACTAACCCTAAGCGCTTCTTTCAGTACTGTAGCAGAAAAAGGAAAGTCAAAGAGCAGGTTAAGTGCATAAAGAATAAAAATGGATCGCTGCTATATGATAATAAGGGTATTGCGGACACCTTAAACGGTTACTTTGTTGAGAATTTTACCTTAGAGCGGGTCTTTATTTGGCTAGAGGGCTTGTCCAATGCTCAAGATTATTTAGCGGAAATTGAGGTTAGGGATAACGTAGTATTAGACAAGTTGCATCAACTAAAGGCAGATAAGGCGGCGGGTCCTGATGGCTTATATCCTAGAGTGCTCAGGGAAGTTAGTGAAATCATCTTTAAGCCGCTATCTGCCATCTTTAGACGGTCTTTAGAAACTGGAGAAATACCAAATGATTGGAAACAGGGCAATATAATACCAATATATAAAAAGGGGACCGTACTGAGCCAGGTAATTACAGGCCAGTCAGTTTAACTTGCATTGCGTGCAAAATATTGGAATCTATCATAAAAGATGAGCTGGACTTATTTCTTGAACGTAAAAAATATCTTGAGGATAGCCAACATGGTTTTAAAAAGGAAGGTCATGCCTGACAAACCTTCTGGAATTTTTTGAAGAGGCCACCAAGACTTATGACCAGAGCAGGGCTTATGACATCATATATTTGGATTTTCAGAAAGCATTTGACACAGTACCGCATAAGAGACTAATTTTTAAAATGAGCTCCATTGGAGTTACAGGTGGTATTCTGAAGTGGATTCATAACTGGTTGCAGGACAGAACACAAAGAGTGGTGGTCAGTGGTATATCATCTCAGCTAGGTAGGGTGGGGAGTGGCGTCCCCCAGGGATCGGTGTTGGGACCCCTGCTGTTCCTCATCTACATTAATGACCTTGATAGGAATATTGAGAGCAGATTAGTGAAATTTGCAGATGATACTAAATTGGGGGGCTTGGCAAATAGTTTAGAGTCCACTAAAGTGATTCAGGATGATTTGGATAGAATCCAGAATTGGGCAGAAATGTGGCAAATGAAATTTAATGTAGCGAAATGTAAAGTAGTACATGTAGGTAATAAAAACATTAGACGGGATTACTTCATGGGAGGTTTTAAACTGGAATGTGCTCCACAAGAGAAAGATCTGGGAGTGATTGTTGACCAAACCCTCACAGGCTCTAGCCATTGTGCCGTAGCTGTTAAAAAAGCCAATCGGATGCTGGGATACATTGCCAAAAGTATTGAGTTCAAATCCAAGGAGGTGATGCTTCTTTTGTACAACACATTCGTCAGACCACATCTAGAGTATTGTGTACAGTTCTGGGGACCATACTTTAAGAAAGACATAGAGGCTTTAGAGAAAGTTCAGAGAAGAGCCACGAAGCTAATTCCGGGTATTAAAGATGAAAGCTATGAGAAGAGGCTGAAGATCCTTAATCTCTTTAGTCTTAGGAAAAGGAGACTAAGGGGTGATTTGATTGAGGTCTTTAAATATGTTAAAGGGATTAACAAAGTGAATTATGTAGGATTCCTTCGACCAAGTGTTGTTAGCAGAACTCGGGGTCACAAATGGAAGCTGACTAAAGGTAAATTTAGCACTGATATTCGGAAATATTTCTTCACCCAAAGAGTAATTTCGGTGTGGAACAGCTTGCCTGACCATATTGTTGAGGCAGAGACCTTGGGAGTTTTCAAGAGCAGACTTGACTTAAAGCTAGATACCATTGAGTCATTGAGTATCTGAAGTGATATATTCACGATGGTACAAAGAAACTGGCGAGCCTAGTTGGGCTGAACGGCCTGTTCTCGCCATTCATGTTATGTTATGTTATGTTATGTTACATTTCAGATTACAAATTTTCGTACCCTTCCTGTTCAGTAAAAAGCATGTAGCTATCCCAAAATGTGTTGACGTTGAATGATTATGCGTTTAAGAAACAAACATTTAAAAGTGACGTTCCTTTGTGGATTTACAGCATTCTCCAACCTCAAAATCAATACATACCATTTCAACCTCCCTTGGATTGGCGGGAAAATGAATCATCACAAAGCCAATAAAAGGGCTGTTTTTGAGCTCATCAAACTACGAAAACTAGTGCTGTCCTGATACCTATACCAGTATCGGGTATCTGCCCGATACCTCGTCAATATACTTGTACTCATTGACACATTTGCCGATACCACACACCGATACAACTTAAAGACGCAAGGTAACTGCCTGCTCACAGTCGCACAGGCTACAGTATGTTGTACTATCTGACTTCTATGACTAGGGGGAGACAGCGAGTTTGAAAAAATAAGAGAAAGAGAGCTTTATAGTCATCACATCACATGCAGGCATACACGCATACATGCCAGAGGTGTATAGTAACGAACAGTACTTAAGTAGTTTTTTTTTTTAGGATTTTTACTTGACTTGACTTTTTTTTTTAAACCGGGACTTTTACTTTACCACATTTAAAAGATAAAAAGTATACTTTTACTTCATTACATTGACGCTGGCCACTTCGTTACTCGTTACAAATTAAAATATGAATGTAATTCATCATTTAAGGATTATCTGGATGTGGCGTGTTCGAGAAGAACAATGGTACTCGGCAGGGTATCTTAAAGCGCTTTGTGCAGATGTGTATGGAAGCCCATAGTGGACAAAATTCAAATGAAAATGTAACCCCTCTATTGCATTATAATTTTCCACTTATGAATGAGTTATTTGAGACAATATTAAATTGAAAATGCATTAATCCAATTATCACTTTCATTTTCACATACACATATGGGAAATCTATGACTATATTCAAATGATAATGAAAAGCTGATTGACATTTAATTTTCAAAGTCATGCTCCGCAATACAGTGGACAATATTCAAATGCAATAAGCAAAACAGCACCCCCAGCCTATTGCATTTACATTTACATGTCATCACGCTCTTTTAGGGTCAACATGATAATGAAAATGCTGTTTTCTAATCACTTGGAAATAATAATGATATAATAATGATGACGACATTTGACATTTCATTTTCAAAGACTTATCCTGCAATACATGGGACAATATTCAAACGCAGTAAGGGAAACAGCGCCTCCCAGTCCATTGCATTTTCAAATACATGTCACCACGCTCTTTTTGGGACACAATGAAAATTAAAATGCAATCTGTCAGCGTCTCATCAAGGCGGGTTTTCCGCTAGGACGTCACTCATTAGGGGCGCGAGCGGAAACCATGTTCCCTATTTGCATACCAACCAATCAGCTTCTTGTACGCACAGAGGCTAACTGATAATGTCATGATGGCTAGGCTGCTATGTATTGTGTGCCATCGCGCATGAGGCTATGTTGCGCTTTGGATGTAGCCATCTTGGCAGCTAGTATGCTAGCTAATGTTAACTAAGGAAAATATTTGTAAATGATCATCACATTAAAGCGATATGATTTGATTTTTGCCCCAACTCTATTAACTGAGCTAGCTGTAATATGCATGAACTTATCCAAGGCTTCGCGGCAGTGTTGTGCAACTGCAACCCAAGTGTGCTTGCAGATTTCAGAGACGTTAGCTAGCTTGCTAGTGAGTCTAAAAGCAATCGCTTAGGTACAGCTAGCTAGCTATGATGCCTACTGGAGAAGCTCTTACAGCGCTTATTTGTCACTTTAAACGCCATCTCGCACACACAACCTCTCTCACCATTGATTAGCAGCTTCTTTTACCTGAAGAACAAACTGACAGTTCAGCCTGAGACTTGTTCTTTCATAGCTAGTTAAAGCAGCATTATCCTTCCATGCATGCTATAGCGTATTACATTACTCCAGATAAAACGCTATCCGTCTTGCAACCCTGCTGACGCTAGTCAGGGGAAATGTTTGTCATCATTTTTATACTTAATCGCTGTGACTCGGTTTTTGCTAGCTGACGATTGTTCTCGTGCTTGCCGAGTTGCAAGTTCGCCACTCCTGAAACATGCACAATGTATGCATCATGCAGAACGGTCCGATAAACGGCCAGCAGTCAGGCTGCCGCTGTTCCTAGTTTAATTGCGATTCTCAAGCCACGTAGCAATGGGAGAAGTTTTGATGACTGGCTGAAAACAATGTTCCTCACTTGCTAACTTAACCTGCTGAAATATGAACTTCTTTGATACGTTTGGCAGCACTTTTGTACGTCCCAAGAGTACTATCAGATTTCTGGGAGATTTAAATGGATAGCTCATTACCTGGCTAGCTCAAGAACAATCTGCAAGCACAAGAGCAATCGCTGTCGGCTAGCTAGCTTGTGAAGCTAGGGCAAAAACCAAATCACAGCGATTAAGTATAAAAATGATGACAAACATTTCCCCTAACTAGCGTCACCAGGGTGGGAAGACGGATGGCATTTTATCTGGAGTAATGTAATTCGCTATAGCACGCATGGAAGGATAATGCTGCTTTAACTAGCTATGAAATAACACGTTTCAGGCTGCACTGTCAGTTTGTTCGTTAGGTAAAAGAAGCTGCTGATCAATGGTGAAAGAGGTCGTGTGTGCGAGATGGCGTTTAAAGTGACAAATCAGGGCTGTAAGAGCTTCTCCAGTAGGCATCATAGCTAGCTAGCTGTACCAAAGCGATTGCTTTTAGACTCACTAGCAAGCTAGCTAACGTCTCTGAAATCTGCAAGCACACTTGGGCTGCAGTTGAACAACACTGCCGCGAAGCCTCGGATAAGTTCATGCATATTACAGCTGGCTCAGTTAATAGAGTTGGGGCAAAAATCAAATCATATCGCTTTAATGTGATGATCATTTACAAATATTTTCCTTAGTTAACGTTAGCTAGCATACTAGCTGCCAAGATGGCTACATCCAAAGCGCAACATAGCCTAAAGCGCGATGGCATACAATACATAGCAGCCTAGCCACCATGATATTTAAGTCTCCATGCGTACAAGCGCTACCCAGAAGCTGATTGGTTGGTATGCAAATAAGGAACATGGTTTCCGCTCGCGCCCCTAATGAGTGACGTCCTAGCGGAAAACCCGCCTTGATGAGACGCTGACAGATTGCATTTTAATTTTCATTGTGTCCCAAAAAGAGCGTGGTGACATGTATTTGAAAGTGCAATGGACTGGGAGGCGCTGTTTCCCTTACTGCGTTTGAATATTGTCCCATGTATTGCAGGATAAGTCTTTGAAAATGAAATGTCAAATGTCGTCATCATTATTATATCATTATTATTTCCAAGTGATTAGAAAACAGCATTTTCATTATCATGTTGACCCTAAAAGAGCGTGATGACATGTAAATGTAAATGCAATAGGCTGGGGGTGCTGTTTTGCTTATTGCATTTGAATATTGTCCACTGTATTGCGGAGCATGACTTTGAAAATTAAATGTCAATCAGCTTTTCATTATCATTTGAATATAGTCATAGATTTCCCATATGTGTATGTGAAAATGAAAGTGATAATTGGATTAATGCATTTTCAATTTAATATTGTCTCAAATAACTCATTCATAAGTGAAACATTATAATGCAATAGTGGGATTACATTTTCATTTGAATATTGTCCACTATGGGCTTCCATAGATGCGTCTGTCAGCGGACATGGGGCTGCAAATTTATGCTCGCAGTTACAATATTTTATCACTAGATGGCACACCCAGATCAGTTATTGAATATTCACCACCAAGCCGAGCTCGAACACGGTTTAGAATATGGACTCCATATTCACTCCAATCCCTGTTTTTCAGGAGTTGCCTGAATTAAACTCCTCAGCTAAGCCTGATGTGCAAACTGCTCAATATACTTGCCCATAGTATCTATCCAGCAGTTCAAAAGAATTATCTCTTGCTACAGAAAAAACCGTTGTCCTCTGTAGCAACCACTTCAGCTACAGAGAGCCAATGGAATCCCAATTAGTAGTTAAGAAAAATCCGTTTTCTGAAGCAAAAATTTGACATGGTATTGATACTATGTAATTCTACTATCAATTATACTCAATTATTGTGGTTTCTTAAACTGCCAGTAAACTCGAGGAAGAAGAAGTATACAAAGGAGAGACTGCCTGTTTGTGTTTTGAATACTGTATCTTTCATTACCCTGAAAATTGATTAAAGAGCACGAGGAGAGAACAATGTGTGGTTGCTTTGCTTCTTTCTACGCGTACTAAAAAAAAAATACTTTGTACTTGTACTTGCACTTTTGATACTTAAGTATATTTCCTCACAAGATACTTTTGGTACTTAAGTACATTTAATGTGAGCTACTTTAAGACTTTTACTCAAGTAATTTTTTTATGGGTGACTTCAACTTTTACCAAAGTAACTTTCAGTTATGGCACTTCTACTTTTACGTCGTTATTTTTTCCAGTACTTTATACACCTCTGATATACACACACACACGCACACACACACCCTACACACACGTGCACACAGATACAAACACACACAAGCACACACACAGTGACTTAGAATTGTGAATCTTCTTATTTTTCTGCAAATTTATTTGTAACATATGGTTACCTTCAACATTTTAGTTGTGGTGAAGTAAAATTTTTCATTTGTCATTTGTGTAATTGAAATATGGCGATACCACACACTTTAAGTGATACCTCATTTGCTTGAAAGCTATTATTAACTTTAGTTGGATTGAGAATGCACATGAATGTGTATGGAAACTATCTGTGCCAATGAACAGTTCTACTGGCTTTTTATGAATTTGGATGTGCTACCTTGCCAATGCAGCGAGTTTAATTTCATTTGTCAAGATTCAGTAATGTTTTGCCTCATTTGATGGCAGCGCTAGTTTAAAGGAGGATTATCACGCTTACCTGTTTCGACTTGTATTAACTGCACTGAAGTTCAACAGCACCCGCTTCAAGTATTTCCGCAAGATAATTGGTCCTTTCCACGTAATTGGCGATAATTGCCCGTAATTTCCATGATAAAATCCAAAACGGAGGCCGCCATTGTTTTGAACTCAAGCTACGCGAGACAGAGTTTCAGCCCGTGAAAGCACAGAATCCTGACGTGAATGCGGCTGCTGAGAGTGTAAATAAAGCATCCTTGAACAGTGATATGCATTGTGCCATTGTGCGAGTTTATAACCCAACGGCGAATTAAATCCCTGTCCTTTGGGAACGTGTGCATTGTCGCACTGGCCATCTTCTGTTTAGTGTCGTTGACACAATCGTATGCCTGACAATGTAGCATTTTCAAAGCGATTTCGGATCTGTTCACTGATGAGAAAATCTCATTAAATTGAATGCATGGCCATGATGCCTGGAAGCGCCAGACCACCGCACTGACGTCATGATCTCGCGCCCAAGAATCAGACGTGACAGGTGATACGGAAAATAATGGTGCTGCCCAATGGGCTCGATTAAATTCCATTTTTTCGTCAATTAGCTAACTGAGCTATATGAATGCAGTTTAACTAGCAGGAGATTAACAAATTGAAATAACAGGAGGGCAGAAATTTGTTGATGATATTCCTCCTTTAAAGGCTTTTTGTCAGGCCTAAATACAGAAAAATGTTTAGCAGTTAGGCTTACTCTTTTTTTTTAGATATAGCCATGTGTGAATCGTTTGATATTGGCTTCTTTTATTCTTGTAATAAAAAGAAAATAAAGCCTGCACTCCAAGAATTGTCATTGTATTTTCCTGGAAAAATTTCAGAAATATTGGTAGGCTACTCGGTATTGGCAAGTACACAAAATAACCACCCCTAGAAAACATTCTTTATAAGCTTTAAAAAAAGTTGTTTGGGGGTTTTGTTTCTCTTTATGTGTGAATGAATCACACAGAGTCACAATGACTTGATCATTAAATGTGGAGAAACATGCAATAATTAATGCACAATATCATCAAGTCATTCATCAGTTCAGCATCACTAAAGCAAATGCTACGCCGTTGCCACCAGGGGGTCAGCTTTAGATCAAGGGGATTTCCCATCCTGTAAGTTATCAACTCAACCCCAATACACCTGACTCTACTCATCAGCAGCTGTGTGAGATCTCACACCTTTGATTGTGTTCTCCTCTCTAACGATCGGCATGAAAACAAACCGGACAAAAGATCTCCTGTAACAGATGCCAGGCTTTAGTGAAGTCTATGCAGTGAAAGTAAAGAAAATTACTTGTCAACTCTAACTTCCTTATTGCCAAACATTGAAATGAAAGTCAAACCATCATAAATGCACCTAATATCTGCAGAAATATATTTACTGTAACTGAGTGCTCAATTTCTTTTCTTTGCGAGGATGAAAGAGAATTGTTTGAGTCTGCTTTGATGAACCTTGTGGTTTCATGTGTCAGACCTTATACCAGGTTACAGTCTCACTTGTGCTCCAGCTGGCTGACTGCATTGCGTCACTTGTTTGTCTGGGATGCACTTCTTGGATTGCATCACTGACAAATAATATATTTTTAGAACAGGGATAGGGGGGTACTCATCTACCCCTCCTTTTAGCCCCTCCTCTGTTTTACTGCATAGCTGTTTGTCACAAATCAAACCCGCGGCCCCAAATCTAACCCCCATTTACATAAAAACTTTTGGCACACCCACCCATCCTCAAATATAATCCTGTGGTGACAGGGTATTGTGCTATTGCTCCCTCACTGGATTTGTGATTGGCTAGAGGCTGCACTGCTTGCATACCACACAAATGTATACATTTACATGAGCTAGAACTATATTGAATAAAAGCATAACCTCCTGGACACAGGTGATCAGGATACAGTTGCCCACTGGCCTGTCTGACCTTAAGGAGTGTATGCTGAGCCTCTGCAGTTTGTGAGTCACTTATTCTTTCTTTCAAGCTGATGAACCACTCTTTCATTTCTTAAGCTGTGCTTGAGTGAGAGCCTGTTGCAGACTGTAATACAGTAAACCCAAAGGGCAAACCTAGTCTTCTGGGAACACTGTCTCCAATCTCGGGAAGCATCTGTGCAGTTTCTAAGAGTGAAGAGTGGTTGCTCAGAGGAGAGCGAGCTTGATTTTGTGCAAATTGGCCAGCATAAGAGTGTTGTCATCGGTATTTTTTGCAGTAAATGTGTTATGATTCAGAAATACTTTGGAGAAAAGAATGATGTAAAATAATGCAGGAATCAGCATAAATATAAGAACATAATTTAGCCTTGCGGTCAGTTTAAGTGGTGAGGACCATTGCTCTGTTCAGTTAGGCTTGACCATTTAACTTATATTCACTCTTTTTTTCTCAAGGCATCAACCCTCAGACCTGCTTGGTAAATAAAAGACAAAATGAACAGCTCTGCCATCAATTCCATCCTACCGTTCAACTACTCCTCTTCAGGATCCAGTCTCTTGAGCGTGGATGGAGGATGTGGATTATCAAATTATGCGTTTGTGATTGACTATATTTTCCTTGTTATCAACGTTTTTATGGGCTACCCTGCCAATATCATGGTACTTTGGCTGGTGGCTAGAAAGGAAATCGACTCTTCCACCTCTGATGGAATGTAAGCACATGAGATGTATGCTTGTGATTGTCTGTTAAATTGCATATTTGTTCTAAGGAAGGTTGAGAAAATGAGTTCACGAAACAAAGACAAAACGTGAAGTCAGTTATAGGCAAGTTAAGTTGTATTTTAGCTCTGATATGAGTGTTATATACAAAGAGAAAACAATGAACTTAACTGTAACCGAAAGCATTGATGAAAAAACATAAATAGTTTGAATCAACCAAATGGCTTCAACATTTTATGGATATGCATGAACTATCAATTCAAGGTAAAGTGACCAATTTTTTCTCTAATTTAAATATTTGATCTCATCATGCCAGCATGGGATCTAGTTTTGCTTCAGGAAGAGCCTGATAGCATTGCCATCATCAGTGTTGTGCCTGAATGCACTCAATGAACTCATGAACTCGTTCATATGTATTTCCGATTGATGAACGTTATTGTGAACGTGTTCATTGTGGCGTTTGTGAACGGCACGCTCTCTTACTGATTGTTGACATTGTAATTTACGTGAGGTTTAACATGCTTTTAATAACTTTAAATGTTGCTATACCTGCGAATTCGACATGGTAAATCTTCATTCAAGGCTGTCTCTGTGTCTGTTTACTGCCGGCCGGCTTGTTGCTCTGGTGAAGGGGGTGTGTCTGGGAGTCTCCACGCGGACGGCCACACGTGCTCGGTGGGAAGGATCAGGGAACACAGAGGGGAGGGGTGTGTGTGTGGGCAGGATGCTTTTTTCAAATTTTTCTCAACGTCTCAATCTTTCTCAACTGCATCTCGAACATGTCCAAGGTCAACCAAGAGGAAAAGTGTCCATTGCCTGTAATATTACCTCGACTGTATCTCTGATTTCAGGGGGGATGCTGCACTTCATTATGAGCTTAGCTGTAAGTCACAGCTCCAGGGAACGAAAGGAAGCACCGGGGTTAGTCATCAGAAACAAGGGCAGCTTTATTTTACTCATGATATACTGTTTTATTTATAACTGATTCCGTTCCTCTGTGAGTTTTTTGAGCTGTAATTTAATGGTTATTAGCAACTACCAAACATAAGTGTTTTACGCATTTCCAAATTAAATTGTCGTCTCTGAGAATAAAACAAAAGCAGTTTGGGCTCCAGGAATTTTATGACTGTTGTTTAGTACACTAATTATGCTTTTGAGACTTATCTTCCAAAGCTCTGCACGTCAGGCGCACAATGGCTGTTTAAATTATATAAATATCAGTCCACATCTATACACCATGAATTATTTGAATTACTTGGTTAATCCCAGGTATGGTCGTTTGATCAGAGCTATATGGCTGTTTTCCCCTTCCTGTTGTTCAATGTTTAAACATTGTATCTCCTGAAAAATCATAAATGGCACCGTCATCTACACAGCGTGACAACTAAATTCTGAATATCCTGATTGGCTGCAAAATTTAATTCCTTTCACGTTAATTAACGGTCGACAGGCTTCCCACCAGCTGATGGAAATTTTGCAGGAAAAGAATTTTATTAATAGGGCACATTAAATTGAAGTTAAGTCCATACACTCCACATTTTTTTTTATAAAAACAATTTTGAATATGCATACTGTATGGATGCAGTGCTTTGTTACTGATTGAAAATACACAGGTAAGCTTAAGTTCATCAGCACTTAGTTAATGTTTTGGTTTGGCAGAACCAATCTTGAATATGCATAACGTATGCATGCATTGTATTGATACTGATTGTTCATACACTCAGCTTAGCTAAAGTTTATAAGCAAGTTCTAAATGTTTTGGTCTTCAAAATAGACATTAAACATTTCAAAACGTGTAAAAGGCCTTGTGTCCTGGCATTTTTCGCATTTCAGACTGCTTTTCATTTTCCCAGACCTGGTCCTGGAAGACCCTGTGATTACATTGTCAGAAATATAGCTGCAAGCAGCAATGAAGGGGCCGAGCACCCCAGGGCCACTGAGTAGTTGACTACTAGTGCTTTTCCACTGCATGGTACCGGATCTACTTCACTCTCCTCTACTCAGCGTGGGTACCATGTACTCATTTTCCACACAGCATATTACCTGCTCAGGCGGGATCGACTGTGGAAAGTGCCTTCTTGTCATCTTCCATGTAGCCTGAAACACAACATAACCTGACGTGTCAGAAACACAGTAGCAATGGAGTCAGAGGTGGACTGGGGCAAAAAAGTGGCCCGGGAATTCGTACCTGACCGACCCACTCTCCAGGGGCAGGGATGGAGAGGTAGTGACCAGCCGAAACAATTTCAGGTTATGTGACAAAAAAGTATGCATTTTGACATCATATTGGACCATATATCCCATAAAACATAGATAATAGTATTTGAGTTTTTATAACGCCAATTAGCCTACAACAAAATAACTTGTGTATATCTAACATACAAATCCTGTGGCTTTATGCATTTGTGATTTTACCATCAACAGATCACCATGTCTCCCCTCCCCCCAAGTCCCTAGACCAGGTTTAGTCAAAGATGCCACCCTCAACAACTTGTAAAAAGTTAGTACAATACGGTAATGGTCTATTTTTCAAAATGTTTCTCAAAGATGAGGCTTTAACCCCTGGATTCCACCGAACACGTGTTTGCAGCGTGACGTGAGCGATGCTATTTTGCTGAGTCTTGTACGCGACTTCATGTTCCACTGAACGCGGATCGTCAGCGCAGCGTCCTGCCAGCTGATACAATCGACCTGCTCATATTTCGCATATTTCGTCATTTTTACCGGCATATTTGTGCAACGACCTTAAATGCTTTCTGTTATTTTTACTGCTTTAATTGCATTTAATGTCATTTCCATCTTTGTTGTGCTGTAGAGCCTACTACAGTCCAGCCGTGAACACCATCGATTTAAAAAAAAAAACCCAGCGTCCGTGTTTTAGTTAAAACACAATCACAACTTTGAAAAGTAAGTTATAAACAAATTTTATATCAAAGATTTGTGGCTGGTTTCTTTTAGTTAAAAGCGTATTCCCCTTGATAGTTACTTCCTGCCTGGCGCGATCTGGTGTGCGTTTCCCATTAGCACAAATACTCACATAGTTGGATCCAATAAATGTATTTCATCGAACCATGGGAAACGTATCCCTGCTATATTCAGATCAGCGTGCCTGCGGCTCGCCAGCGGCAGAAATAGACTCGGCGCGTATTTTCAGCGGAGCAGCATGGAGAGCCGCTTCTAGGACGCTGCCAAGACGTGCCGTGACGCGGCTGGTGGAATCACAACCATTGTCTAGAATGGCCGCGGATCAACTCAGGCAACCGCGTCGCGGCAGTAACGCGTCCAAGACGCTCCCGGTGGAATCAAGCCTTTAATGCTTCCAAAACTCTCAAAGTGTTGTGAAAGTAGAATGTGTTGTCTGGTGAAGAACCAACATACACATAATCCAGGTCACAATTAAGTTGAACTTGCGTACATGTGAGTGAATTTACTATTCTGTAGGCAGGGGTTTGGTGGGTAATGTCCAAAAAGAAACAATCCTATTTATATTAAAGATCCTATTTATCCAAAAGATGTCCTGAAAGAAATTTAATTCAAAGTCCTATATTTGAAACATGACATTGTCAACATGTAAACCAATGTATTTTTATGGAAATATTGTCATTACATTTATGTGAATAAATGTGAAAAAAAGTGACTTTGGGGCCATGTTGAATTTTTCAATAAGACCATCACTATTTTTATTGATTCATACATAACCTTTTTTAAATAATGTTACATATGTTACTGACAGACTCTAAAGGGCAAAGAATAGCTCACTAGCTTCAGAACCGCAGCATTCGCTGGTTGCAAGCTTAATGACAGGTGATTCTGAACGTCAAGACAGGGTTTTGGAATGGAAAATTTGAAAGTCTTCCTGCATTGCAGAATTTTTTTTATTTGGTGCCGTAGAACAATGAATCAATATTCATCAAATAGTAGGCTATTAACAACTGGTCCATCAGAGGGGTCCTTTTGTAAGCTCAAGCACATTTTAACCGAACACACACTTGCGATTGCCCATTGATTTAACGTCAGTCTTACCGCTTTCATGTCCCCCCTCCTAATGAAAACTGCTGGCTACATAAGGATCATCATGGCCAAACAGCTGGTCAATTTTTTTGCATTTGAAAGCCTGAGCCTCCAGTGTCTGTTTACTTTATTCTCTAAGCTTTTCCGCATCACTTGCATTCTGACATTTTCGTCTGATCTCGTAGTCTTTTAAATGCGTTTTTAGATTAATGCAACTGGGGACAAGGAAGGCCATTGGTCAAACAAAAATCCCAGCAAGCCTGCCTTCTTTTAGGACGAAAATAACAACATTAAATAAAAGCTGCAAGCAGCGATGAACGGGCCTTCGCACCCTTGTGCACGTTGGGGGTAGTGGTGAGATCCTGATGAGTGCAGGTGTGCACTCACGACCATTGGACAGGGCAAGTACAGGCACCAACTTGTGATAAAGTTTCGAGCGAATCGGACAAAGCACGAAGGAGTTATGACAAGTTGATAGTTCATCCACCAGGGGGTGCTCGGAGCGTAACCAAACGTGGGCAGGTGCATTCAGGGGCAGACTCTCAGCACAAAGGTGAAGTTTTGAGCAATTCGGCCAATGTCAATGTGAAATATGGGATTTCCTGTTTCCACACGGGGGCGCCATGAGCGAGATTGCCTTTGAGCATATGGAGGCATTCAGGGCGGGGCTCTTATCATATACAGGAATTTTGAAACCGTTTGGATGAATTATGAGGGAGAGAGAGCTGCTCGAATATGCTTGGCGAGGCATTAGAAATGGGGACACCATAGCGGCCGCGCCCATTTACCTTCAGACATGCAGAGCAGAATTTTTGATCAGCATGGTCTGTTGATGATCTGTAATAAATTTGAAGTTGATTGGACAAAATCTCTAGGAGCAGTTCGTTAAAATACATTGTGTGGAAATCAGGCCAAAATGACACGCTAAAATCAAAATGGCCGACTTCCTGTTTGGAGTAAACCAATGGTGCCTGAGACTTTTTTGTGCATCTTGGCAACATACACGTGTAACAATTTTCATCTTCCTATTCCAAAAAAACCCTTGAGGGGAGGGGTTTTTGAAAACTTCAAGGGGGCGCTTTAGAGGTATTTTGCTCCCCCAATGGGCAACACCCCTATCAGATGAAAGAGCTCACCACCCTTTACCTGTTTATTAATTTTCATGATGATACGAGTTCATTAAAGACATCAAAAACCCAAATGTATTTTTATGGCGAGAGATGGATAGTCACCGCGTCGCCACATGGACGCCATTACTTGCGTCCTCAACCCATTTTAATAACAATTGTATTAACCTGCTCAGTCCATGACAGTTGGCTGTCGAGAACTAGACCCAGCAACTTAACTTCGTTTACCTGTTGAATGGTATCACCAGATATGGACAACTCAAGTTAGGCTTGGAAGCCAATTTATGCCGTGAACCAAAAACAATATATTTAGTCTTGGAGATGTTTAAAGCTAATTTATTCATTTTAATCCAATCATATACTATGTTCAACTCGCTTGACAAAATTTCATGACGTGTTTGCTGCATTGTATACAGTAGAATCATCGGCGTACACTGTTATACCGGCTTTTTTCACTGCAGAGGGCAAGTCATTAATGAAAATTGAAAACAAGGGTGGTCCCAGACAACTTCCTTGAGGTATACCACAATCCAAACTACCACAATTTGAAAGACTACCATTGTAAAAAACCCTCTGAGTTCTAGAGGAAAGATAACTCGTCATCAATGTTATAGCCGATGGATGAAAACCATAGTACTTCAATTTTTTAAGCAAGATATACTCAGTCAAAAAAGAAACTTCACACTCGTTTGGAGGCCGATAAGTTGAACATACAAGAAAAGTGGTTTTAAATAATGATTTAATTCCATTCTGTACCCATTAAGGACGGTGTACCATAAAAATCATGTTCATAATGTAACCAGTTCCACCGGAAATGCTACGGAAATGTAAGAGAGTAAAAATGGTAAGTTACAACTTGATGAAAGCATGTCAATAGCGCGTATGCCCTCCATGAGCGTTCACAACTGCGACGCAACGTCTCCTCATGGATTGAATGATGCGTCTGAACACAGCTTGGGGGATGCGTCGCCATAATTGAACCAACATGGCACCAAGTTCCTGCAAATTCTGCGGAGGGTTCCTTACTTGACGGAGTCTTCTGCCCAACACATCCCATACATGTTCTATGGGATTAAGGTCGGGAGACCTTGAGGGCCACTCAATGACATTGATGCCAGCATTCCTAAGAAAATTCCGCGTTAAATTGGCCGTATGAGGTCTGGCATTATCGTGTTGGAATGTCAGACCTGGGCCATGAGCTGCCATGAATGGCAAAAGCTCTGCATCCTGCAGCAGTTAGGTTTCCTTGAATGACCATCAGTCGGGAACGGGCAGGACCATTAAAGGCACCCCAAACCATAACACTACCGCCCCCAAAATGGTCCACTTCCTGCACACAACACTGGGCGTTGCGTTCACCACGTCTCCTCCAAACTCTAACTCACCCATCAGCGAAGTGCAAAGTGAATCTGGATTTGTCACTAAAAACGACCCTATTCCAATCATGCTGAGTCCATCTCAGATGTTGTTGTGCCCAGAGAAGCTGTTGACGTCGGTGTAACTGGGTTAAAATTGGTCCACGATATGGCCGACGTGCATGGAGACGAGCAGTGCGCAGGCGATTACGTATGGTTTGGGCAGTCACACGACCTCTAAACAATTCATTCCTAGTGGACGTTGCAGTGAGAAATCGACACGCAAATGACGAAGACGATTTGTCGGTCTTCTGCTTGTGTCGTCACATCGCGTGGTCTACCCGAACGAGGTCGGTCTGCTGTGGTGCCAGTTTGTTGGAGACGTGTCCGAAGATCATGGATAGTCCGTCGACTGCATCCCATAACCCTGGCAACGTCAGTGACCGACGTTCCCGTATTCAGCATGCCAATGGCACGTTCACGTTGAATGTTTGACAGTCGTGGCATTGCAAATCAATGGATAATTGACTGTAAGAACTTGTTTTTCCGAGATGTCACTCTACCGTGCTAACGTGGGCTCAATTGCACGTGTCTCATAAGGTCACGTGACTGGGAACATGAGGAAACGTGCTTTTACCTTGATGTATGCTCGCACGTGCTGCATGCTTGTGCATGTCGGAGTTGCTGTGTGTCATGATGTCTTTGACAACGCATTTACCCCTAATAATAATAATAATATCTCTTGTATTAAGTTTCAAGAAAATATTTAGAAATTTTGAGTGTGAAGTTTCTTTTTTGACTGAGTATATCATGATCAATAAGATAGAATGCAGCACTAAAATCTAAGAGAAGAGCTTCCACTGTTTTTGAGTTGTCAATATTCATGAACCATTCATCGGTCATTTGTATAAGTGCTGTACAGGTTGAATGACCCTTTCTATATGCGTGTTCATATTTGGAAATCAAGCTGGCATTGATAAAATAATAATGAATCTGATCGTAAATAATTTTTTCCAAAACCTTACTAAGTACAGGAAGAATACATATGGGTCTACTGTTGGACCCACTTAAGGGTAACTTACTATCCTTTAACAATGGAATGATTTTTCCCTCCTTCCACAGTCTGGGATACACTCCACATAGCAGACATTTATTAAATATGTGGTTTAAAGGACCCGAAATAAAATCAGCAGCAATGTTTAACACCTTGCTGTCAAGATTATCTGTGCCTACACTTCCGCATTTAGAAAGAGTCTTCAACAGTATCTTAGCATTTCTGGCCTCAACATCACAGAATTGGAACCAACATTTTTTACCATCCATTATTTCATCAATTATCAGTTTATCAGGATTGAGTAGTTCAATGGTGCCAGAAACAATTTTGTGCATCTTCAAACCATACACATGTGGACCAATTTTCATTTTCCTACTCCAACCCCTAAGGGGAGGGGTTTTTGAAAATTTCAAGGGGGCGTAATAAAGGTATTTTGCACCCCTAATGGGCAACGCCCCTATCAGATGAAAGAGCTCACCACCCTTGACTTGTTTATCAATTTTCTTGATGATACAAGTTCATTAAAGACATCAAAAACCCAAATGTATTTTGATGGCGAGAGATGGATAGTCACCGCGTCGCCACATGGACGCCATTACTTGTAGCTTCACCAACTTTTTCTGTATGTTATAGAAGTGGAATGAAGTTGATGGGTTCAACTATGTGTCATCAGTACAAGTGAAGGTAAAAACTGGTCATTTCTTGTTACCACCGGGGGGGCACTATTAGTGAAGTGTGAAGTTAATAAATTGAGACGTTCAGGGCGGAGCCATCATCATGTCCATAAAGTTTGAAGCTGCTACGAACAAGTATGTTGGCGTGAGAGCCGTTGGAAAATGGATGGCGAAATCAAGAAAAGTCACTAAAGTTTGTTACGCCCTAGCAGCCACGCCTTTTGACCTAGAGACATGCAGAGCACAACTTTAGATTCGCATGGGGTCCTGATGGTCTGTACCAAATGTGGAGTCGTTTGGGCAAAATCTCTTGGAGGTGTTAGTTAAAAAAAAAAGGTGAGGAAATCGCCGGTAATCAAAAATTCAAATCAAAATGGCCGACTTCCTGTTGGGGCTGGACCATGACGTCCGGAGACTTTTTTGTGCGTCTAGGTATGATACATGTACTTATACATGTGCAAATTTCGTCTGCCTATGACAAAGTCACCCCAATGCAGAGGGTAATTTGAATCTTTGTAGGGGCGCCATTTCGGGATTTAGCATCGACGATGTGCGAGTGCCCAAAAATATCGAATTTCGGATCCGGCCGGACGAATGTGGAAAGTTAGAAGTGTTTTCAAATTTGGGAAAGGGGCGAAATTGAGGCATGAAAAGTCAGAATAATAATAATAATAATAATAATTAAAGCTGTAAGCAGCGATGAACGGGCCCTCGCACCCTTGTGCACGTTGTGGGTAGTGTTGAGATCCTGATGGGTGCAACTGTGCAGTCACGACCATTGGACAGGCGAAGTACAGGCACCAACCTGTGATGAAGTTTCGAGCAAATCAGACAAAGCACGAAGGAGTTATGACAAGTTGATAGTTCATCCATCAGGGGGCGCTTGGAGCGAAACCAAACGTGGGCAGGTGCATTCAGGGGCAGACCCTCAGCACAAATGTGAAGTTTCGAGCAATTCGGCCGATGTCAATGTAAAATATGGTATTTCCTGTTTCCACAGGGGGGCGCCATGAGTGAGATTGCCCACGAGCATATGGAGGCATTCAGGGCGGGGCTCTCATCATGTACAGGAATTTTTAAGCCGTTTGGATGAAGTATGAGGGAGAGAGAGCAGCTCGAAACTGCATGGCGAAGCATCAGAAATGGGGACGCCATAGCGGCCACGCCCAAGACCTTCAGACATGCAGAGCATAATTTTTGATCAGCATGGTCTCTAGATGATCTGTACCAAATTTGAAGTCGATCAGGCGAAATCCCTAGGAGGAGTTCGTTTTAAAATTCAAAAATTCAAATCAAAATGGCCAACTTCCTGTTGGGTTTAGGGCGTGGCTCCAATAAGATTTTTTGGTTGTCTGGGTATGATACATATGTTCATCAAATTTCGTCTGCCTACGACAAAGTAAACAAACTGGACACTTCCTGTTACCACCGGGGGGCGCTATTAATAAAGTGGAAAGTTATTATATCATGACGTTCAGGGCGGAGGCATCATCATCTCCAGCAAGTTTGAAGCTGCTACGATCAAGTATGTTGGCGTAAGAGCATTTTGAAATTTTTTGGCGAGTCACCAAACTTTGTCACGCCCTAGCAGCCACGCCCTCTGACCTACAGACATGCAGAGCACAATTTTTGATCAGCTTGGTCTCAAGATGATCTGTACCTAATTTGAAGTGTATCAGTCGAAATCCCTAGGAGGAGTTTGTTTTAAAATTCAAAAATTCAAATCAAAATGGGTCACTTCCTGTTAGGTTAAGGGCATGGCTCCAATGAGATTTTTTGTATGTCTGGGTATGATACATAAGTGTACCGAATTTCGTCTGCCTATGACAAAGTAACCGAATTTCCCTATGGCAATTTTGAAAAGTGTTTACGGGGCGCTATTTCGGCATGTCGAGTCGACCATGCACCAACGCCCAAATTTCGAATGAGGCCGGACAAATCTGGAAAGTTACAAGCGTTTTCACATTTGAGAGAGGGCCGAAATTGGGCCTTGAAGTGGCGTAATAATAATAATAAACAGTACGATATCAATAGGGTCCTCCGCTGACGACTTGCAGTCGGCTCGGGCCCTAAAAATAAACAGCGCGATTTCAATAGGGTCCTCCGCTGACGACTTGCAGACGGCTCGGGCCCTAATAATAATAAACAGTACGATTTCAATTGGGTCCTCCGCTGACGACTTGCAGTCGGCTCGGGCCCTAATTAAAGCTGCAAGTAGCGTTGGACGGGTCCTCGCCCACCTGTGCATGTCGGAGTGAATGGCAATACTTCGAGAAACTATAACCCGTTTGGTTGCCATCACAGATTTAGACAACTTTGGAGGCAGAAATACCTGCAGAAAGCGACAGGATAGGCAAGAGAGCACCAGTGCATAAAGGATGTCAAGACAGTAGCATTTATTCATGGGAAAAGAATTTTTTACTGCATTGACTTGCAACCAGTTGTTTTAGGCATATTTAAGTTAGTGACTGTTGTTTGAGACAACTGTGAAATGAACAGAGCCTTTCATGTACATGCCAAAAAAATCAGCAGGGCACAGCAGGGAATCGAACCCCATCCCAGGATTAGCCAGGAGTAGCCATTACCAGTGCCTTTTGCTTTTTGACAGTTCATGGAAGGTAAAGCAAAACCTGATTTACAACAGCATATGAGTAACAGCAGTTCATTCCTGGTATGTAGGCAATAGTGTTCCATTTTGTTCTCCTATTGAGAATAACTACGTGCAGTTTTGAATTAGTTATGCGCCAAATGTTTTACTCAAAAATGCTGTTGTAATGCAGGAAAAGGAAACTTTTTTTCCCCCCTTCCCTTTTACTTGAAGACTGCATTTGCTTGTGAATGAGAATGAGGATGTCAGCATGTACTGACACAATGTTTGTTTTTTTAAAATGTTTTCATTGAAATCTCCCATTACTACAATTGTGTTTTGGATTGGATTAAGCCAATCAAGCAATTTTCCCAGATTTTGTTTGAATAGAGAAATAAAATGGTGGACAGTAAATTACTGCCATCAAGATGTGAAATTGGTTACACTGGCACATCAAGCACTCCAGATTAAAATCGGGTACCTGCAAAATGTCAGTGTAAATGGTTCACATTGTACAAACCAACTCCACCATGTTCCAATTTGACAATTTGGGGTTACTGCTGCTGTAACACAAACTGCGTGGACGACTCTGGAAACTGTAACCATCGATTTGGACACAGTGTAATGAGGATTGTGTAGTGAGCCACGTTTCAGTGACCGCGATATAGTGTGGCTGTAAATGATGCGTGCAAGACACCAAATCTAACAAGTGGCGACTTAAATTTTGAACGTTCATTAAATACAGAGAAACTGTGTGCATTTAATGAAGCCTTCGGCCGCTCGATTAGAAATTGAGGCATGCTCTCCATGGCCTCCTTAACGGTTCCTTTGCAGTAAATGGCTTGCTCTTCAAAATCCCCAATGATTAGCCCAGATAAAGCCCTAACGCGACTCAATGCTACATACGCCTGCCCAGGAGCAAACACCTTCTTTAAAGGAACTACAGCCTCGTCCACAGTTAATCCCTGCACTTTATGGACAGTACACGCCCACGCTAACTTCAAAGGAAACTGACGACGCAGACCACCGTGTTTTCGGGTTTTCTCCTCCTCTGGATCAATTGCAGTAGAAAATCTGCATTTTACTGCTGCATGTGCACGTTTTTTCCTCCTATTTGAACCGATTCGGTCTTCATCAAATTTTACATAAACTGTTCGTGGAAATGTGTCATCCTGACCAAAATCCATCTGAGTAACTGTGCCACATGCTCCATTGACCAGACCATCTTCAACATCGACGTTCTTGCATAACATTACGCGCGCATTCCTGGCCAAACACAAACTGCTTGGTAAACATGTGTCCGCTGCATCACTGTGATGCCCTACCATCAGCTCTAATTTCCCTGTTTTTCTATTGTTTCTAAAGTCTTTAGCTTCGACTACATGATCAGGACACATGGCAAACAGCTGCTTCAGATTATGCTCACTAACTTGCATATTGGTCGCAAATATATGCAAAGCTGAGCTCTCTTCTCCTGTCTCGCGCAATTTTAATAAATCAATGTCACTCTTCAACATGGGGGTGTCCTTAGAACGCACCCTTAAGCGGTTCAGCAATTCCGCAAAAACGTTGTCCTTCTGCCTGACTACCGTCTTCAGCTCCACTAGACTAAAGTTGCACCACAGGTCCACAGCAACCTGACCGCTATACAGAGGCTTCCCTTTAACAGGAGGCAACTGATAGAAGTCTCCAACAGCTATCACACTAACATTACCGAATGGGGAAAAGTCTCCTGTCTGCTTAATCTGCCTCAACCTGCCATGAACATAAGCCAACAGATTGTGATCAACCATGCTGATTTCATCAATAAGGATTTGGAGGTGACCCAATTCAGCTCTCAGAGAGTTTAGTTTCTCTTCACCCAAGGGGGTGTACGGCAAGGTAGCATGAATCCCAATATTAAACCTGTGATGAATTGTTGCTGCATTCAAATTGTAAGCAGCTACGCCTGTAGGAGCACTTAACAAAATGCAAATATCATCTGGTTGACGACAAAGTGTTGACAACAGCCTCCCTGCTTCGTATTCAATCGCTCTAATTAAATGACTTTTCCCCGTCCCTGCACCGCCTGTCACAAACACATGCAAAGGTTGTGGGTTTTTACCCGTCACCTTCTGCAAACACCACTGTCTCACCCTGTAAAAACAGCCATCTGGGTCTCATTCAGAGACCTAACTAAAGCCAAACCCTCACCTCTAGACGGGATCCTCTCTCGCCTTTCCAACTGCGCAACCCGTCTGCTACCATCTACAATTACGAAAACTTTATTGTCCACAATGTGGAAATTTGCCTTTGGGTTCACCATAAAACATGCCAGTAAAAAGTGCCACAAAAAACAAACAAACTCACAAGGATACATAAAATCTACAACATAGGACATACAAAGCATACTATACAACACAACCAAAACACATCACAACAATTTGTATAAAATAAAATAAAATAATAAATAAATAAATAATAAAAATAAATAATTAAACACAATTAACAATAAAAGACAAGTTCATAAAAGCCTACTGTGTCAGGATCCAGTATCACAAAATCCATATCTAAGACCAGTTCGGGTATAAGCTGTATTCCCATTTAAAATCTTAACTGCACTGGGGACAAAGAATTTCTTAAAATATTTCTGTCTGCAATTGGTTGTCTATACCGTCTTCCTGAAGGCAAGAGCTCAAATTCCCCATGCAGTGGATGAGATGGGTCACCAATTATTTTGTATGTTTTTTCCTTAAGAGTTCCTCATACATACTACTAAGCTGTTTCTGTGGCTTCCCTTTTATTTTTGAGGCCATGTTTACTATTCTCTGCAGCTCGATCCTCCTTTTCATTTTCAGATTACCAAAACACATGGTCATGTTGAAAAATAAAACGCTTTCAGCTAGGCTTTTGTACAACGTTTCCAAAATATCATTTTTCACCCCAAAATTATTAAAAGGAGACCTATTTCGCTATATTTCCAAACTTATATTTTGATCTTGGACTCCCCTAGAGTACTCCTGATCATTCAAAGTCCAAAAAAGGGTCCTTTTTTAGCTCATACTGCCATCCTCAAAAAAATCCCATTTGTAGTACATTTGTTATGGCCCCAATTTGTTATGGCGTCGATTTGTTATGGCGCCACGGACAGCAAGGGATGACAGACAAAATCCTTTAAGTTCAACAGATTTAATTAAACAAACAGAACCAATCTACTCTCTACCCTACTGACCAAGATTGAAATAAAATAAAAAAAAATAAGATATTTACAGTTCCCTGTAATGGAGATGGGCTGCTCTGTTGTGATGTCCTGGGACAGGAAAATGCTCCAACACAGGCAAAAAATCCACAAAAGCTTAAAAGGTCTTGAAAAGAGTGACAGGTCTGGTCAAATGTATCCTTCTTGCAATTTCTCCTACTCCTACACACTCTCGATTTTTTCTCCTTATATACTCTTGTCCAGCCCTCCCATTTCTGGGATTTTCCCTCTGGGCATGCCCTGGACATGCCCAACCTAGCTTCAGACTGGGCTTCAAAAAAAAAAAAAAAAAAGTCAATACTGCCATCTAGTGGCTATTTACCACATTACACCTCCATTCAAAAAAGGGAAAAATTTTGACTTATAAAGGCAAAATTTTTCTTTTCAATACAAAATGGTTATAGACACTTGTGTATATATACATATAATAAAATATGCTAATAAACACGTGATATATATACACATACTCAAACACGGGATAAACAATCAGCAATTACATTGTCAGTACCCTTTACATGCTTAATTTCCAAGTCAAACTCCTGTAAAATCAAACTCCAATTCAACAATCTCCGATTCTTGTTTTTCATCTTACTCAAAAACATTAACGGATTGTGGTCAGTATATACAATCATTGGCTTTTGCCCTGTACAAACATAGACCTCAAAGTGTTGTAAGGATAGAACCAGAGCCAACAGCCTTCTCAATTGTGGAATAGTTCTTTTGGTGGCGATTGAACTTCCTGGAGAAGTATGCCACGGGATGCTCAATGTCATCAGAGTCACTTCTCTGTAGGAGCACAGATCCACAAGCTTGGTCGCTAGCGCCGACCGCTATGGAGAACGGTTTGTTGAAGTCAGGAGATTTGAGCACGGGAAGTGACACAGCAGAGACTTCAGGCGATCGAAGGCTCTTTGGCATGCTTCATCCCAAGTGAACTTCACGCCTTTCTTCAGTTGGTTGGTGAGACTGAGAGTTAATCTCAGCAAAGTTCTTGCAGAACTTGCGGTAGTACCCGATCATTCCAAGGAAGCGGCGCAAAGCTTTTTTTTTGTTGTCAGGAACTGGAAAGTCCATGATGGCTTGGACTTTAGCACTTATGGGTGGCACGCACCAATAACCCTTCAATAAATCAATCTTGGTCAGAAACTTTGCTTGCCCTACTCTATCGATACAATCATCAATCCTAGGTATTGGAAACACATCAGTTCTAGTTACAGCATTGACTTTGCGATAATCTGTACAGAATCTAGTGCTTCCATCAGGTTTTGGAACTAGAACACAGGGTGAACTCCAATCTGAGTTAGAGGGTCTGATAATATCATGTTCTAACATGTACTCAACCTCTTTCTCAGCAATCTTTCTTTTTTCAGGATTCATCCGGTATGGATGCTGTTTTATTGGTTTGGCATCACCAACATCTACATCATGAGAGGCTATAGAAACTCTCTTTGGAACATCAGGAAATAGATCTTTATATTTCTTGATCAACCTCTCAAACTGATCTTTCTGTGAGGGTTCTAAGTGCTGAGTTTTACATCAAGATTTTGCAACACTTCAGAATTTGACAATTTACATGAAAGAACTTCAGCTTTAATTCTAGGTTCATCATCTTGAAACTCCCCCTCATCTTCACAAGTCTCGCCATAGGAGGATCTGAAGTGACAGCTGCAACCCTAGCATTCCTATCATGATAAGGCTTCAGCATGTTAATGTGACACAACTGTTTTGGCTTTCTCCTATCTGGAGTCTTCACAATGTAATTGAGATCATTGAGTTTTGTCAGAATTTCATAAGGACCATGAAATCTAGCCTGCAATGGATTGGACTGTAAGGGAAACAACACAAGGACCTTGTCTCCTGGTTTAAACTCACGGCTTCTAGCCTTATGATCATACCAAGTTTTCATTTTTCCCTGACTTGATTTCAAGTTCTCTTTGGCTAGGGTCACAAGCTGCATGCAGTCTTTCCTTGAACTTGCTAACATAGTCTAACAGACTGATATGCGGGTCTTTCTCTTGCCATTGTTCACTCAACAATAGCAAAGGTCCTCTCACTTCATGGCCAAACACTAACTCAAACGGACTGAATCCAGTAGACTCCTGCACTGCTTCCCTAGCTGCAAACAACAGCAAATGAACACCTTCATCCCAGTCTTTCTCATGGTCATAACAATAAGTCCTCATCATTGTCTTCAGAGTGGAATGAAACCGCCTAAGGCACCCTGACTCTCTGGATGATAGGCACTGAAAGAATCTGCTTCGCACCTAGTTCATACACAACCTGCTGAAACAATCCAGAAGTGAAATTGCTACCTTGATCTGACTGAATTTCCTGGGAAGGCCAAACAACGTGAAGAACTTTATCAAAGCCTTCGAAATTGCAGTTGCCTTGATGTTGCGTAGAGGTATGGCTTCAGGGAATCTGGTAGATGCACACATGATTGTCAACAAGTACTGATTACCAGATCTAGTCTTGGGTAATGGACCAACACAATCAACAATGACCTTGGAGAAGGGCTCCCCAAATGCTGGGATAGGCTGCAATGGAGCTACAGGTGGGTCTAACTGGTGTTTTCCAACTACCTGACAAGTGTGACAGGTTTTGCAAAAGTTGGAAACATCTTTCCGAAGTCCAGGCCAGAAGAAGTGTTTCATGATCTTGTCAACAGTCTTGTTAACACCAAGATGACCTCCTAAAGGCAAACTATGAGCTATTGTTAAGATCTCATTCCTGTAGACCTTCGAACAACAATTTGCTTGACCACTGCCCAATCTGCATTGGCAGGGATATCAGGAGGGCGCCACTTCAAGATCAACACTCCATCCTTGAGATAATACCCAACTGGAACTGCGTCTATTTCTTCATCAGGAAGGGCTCTCTTTTTCAGTACACAAATTTCAGGATCATTAGTTTGCTCCTGAATCAACCGCTTTCTGGACAGAGACAAGTCTCCAGACACATCAGAATCACCAGACCCATCTGGCTGGCTGAATAGAGAACTGATAAAAGTGTCTGATAAGTCCTCAAACGGAGAAACCATAGTAGGCTGAACAGAGTCATGAGGCGAACCACCTGAGTCATGACTATTCAAGGTGCTGGACGGCACCACATCGTCTTCTTCTTGAGCCTTCTTGGCCATAGCAAGTCACTGCACAGGAAGGATACAGAGATGGGTCTTCATCGCCATCTTCAGTGCTCGGCTGCGAAGTAAGATGAACAAGGGGAACTACATTGCCCCCAGCCAGGTCATTGCCTAGCAACAGAGAAAACACCCTTGATAGGTAGACTTGACATAAGTCCCACCTTTACCTGTCCTGTAACTAAATCTGACTTCAAGAATACAGAGCGCAGGGGTACAGATACAGTCCTCCCTTCAATACCTTGTACAAGTATGAAATCCCCAGAAGCCGGTCTCATCACGTAACTCCAAGGAGTCCATCAACAAAAAGTGACTGAGAAGCTCGGTATCCCTTAGGATATATATGGGGACAGGAGGAGAATGCTCATTCAGAGCCACAAATCCTCTGACAAAAATGGAAGGAATTCCTCCTCACAAAGTCAGCAGTATCAGGCTTCTTAGCCTCACAAGGAGCAGGCAATTTAGCAGATCGGCCATCTACTACAGGGGTTTCTAACCTTGTCTTCACAAAGGCATTGGGTTTGGTATCCTTTTCTTGTTCTTTCTTAGCTTTAAGGAACCAACAGTTAGTTGTAACATGACCAGATTTCTTGCAATAATTGCAAACTAGACCACTTTTTGTCACTGTCAGCTTTCACACTTTGTTCAGACCTTTTACTGGATTTCTGAGCACCATCACCAGATTTGTCTTTGTCTTTGGGTGAGGAATCTTGGGTATCACCGTTACCTTTTTTTCTGAAATTGGGACCATCTATTGTTACTGCTAGACTGAAATTTGGACTTATGTGTTAAAACATATTCGTCTGCAAACTTGGCAGCTGATTGCAAATTCAGTGCTTGCTTCTCATTAAGGTAGGTCTTAATATCATCCTTGACACAGTTCTTGAATTCTTCAACTAACACCATCTCTTTTTAGTGAGTTGAAATCATCCTTGACCTCCATAGAAGTACACCAGCGCAAAGCAAACCTTCTTCTCGTTAGCAAATTCAACATAAGTCTGATTGTCAGATTTCTTCAGACCTCTGAATTTCTGTCGGTAAGCCTCTGAACCAACTCATAAGCTGTCAAAATAATGTTTTTGACAACCTCATAATCAGAGGAATCATCTGCAGACAAAGCCGAATAGGCTTGTTGAGCTTTACCCTTGAGGACAGTTTGCAACATCAGAGGCCAGTGTTCCTTTGGCCACTGACAACTCTTAGCTACCTTCTCAAAGCACTGGAAATACTTATCAACCTCCTTCTCTGAAAATGGAGGCACCAGCTTTACCTCCTGGCTGGCGTGAAATTTATTTTCAGCCTGAATTTTTATTTTTAGTAGCTCCATTTGGAGCCTTTCTTCCCTGTCTAATTTTTTTCTAAATCGAAATCTCTCTGTCTTTGTCTCTCTCTTTCTGCTCTTTCCTTTTTTTTTTCTTCTCTTGCTAATTTTTCTAACTCAAACTGCCTTTTTTTTTCTTTTTTCTTCAATTTCTAGCATTTTTAATTTAAGTTCCAATTTACATTTGGATTTTCCACCGAAACTGTTCCAGATCTCCTGGTGCAAACACATTTTCATCAATGTAATATTCAACAATCTCTCTAGCCAGTCTTGCTTTTTCGCATGGCTGGTTTTACATCTGTCAGCTCTAACTGTCTGCATATTTCTAGCAGTTCTGTCTTTTTAAAAGACTTTAAAACCTCTACGGTTGGTGATGCCAAGAAATCATCCATTGCTGTTGATCTGCCAATATATATCTAGGAAAATTCAAAAAACAATTTCACTATTTGAAATTTTAGATTTTCAATAAATGACTCGCACAATGGTCTACCCCGGACCCGAGCCCCCAATTTGTTATGGCCCCAATTTGTTATGGCGTCGATTTGTTATGGCGTCACGGACAGCAAGGGATGACAGACAAAATCCTTTAAGTTCAACAGATTTAATTAAACAAACAGAACCAATCTACTCTCTACCCTACTGACCAAGATTGAAATAAAATAAAAAAAAATAAGATATTTACAGTTCCCTGTAATGGAGATGGGCTGCTCTGTTGTGATGTCCTGGGACAGGAAAATGCTCCAACACAGGCAAAAATCCACAAAAAGCTTAAAAGGTCTTGAAAAGAGTGACAGGTCTGGTCAAATGTATCCTTCTTGCAATTTCTCCTACTCCTACACACTCTCGATTTTTCTCCTTATATACTCTTGTCCAGCCCCCTCCCATTTCTGGGACTTTCCCCTCTGGGCATGCCCTGGACATGCCCAACCTAGCTTCAGACTGGGCTTCACAAAAAAAAAAAGTCAATACTGCCATCTAGTGGCTATTTACCACATTACACATTGTAGTCTCTGCCTGAAACGCCTCATTGGGGTAGCTCTTCCGCTATGGCCCCCACTCCCCGTGTGCCCACTTTCTTCTGACCGGCCAGCTCTGTGGAGGGCGGAGTTGGGCGGGACGAGGCTGCAGAACGCAGTTTTCCGGGTCTGGCTCGCCAGAGTGAAACATGAGACACGGCTGCCATTTGATGAGGAAGCGGCGGGAAAATTACGCAATCTAACATTATACTTGAATATAGATCTCATGAAATGAACTCGTTCTCATAAACGCAGTGGCGAAAGTGGAGGACGCAGTGCGAAAATCTGGCAGTTTAAGCTCAAATTTGCTATCGGCTACAGTTTGCTACGGCAACAGTGGTGAGTACAGCGGTTTTTCTGCTCTATAGCTAGGATGCAGGGAAAGCTAGAATCCATCCCATATAGACACATTTGTAGAACGGGTCGACATGCCCAAGTGTAGACCGGAGACCGTAGAAATCCGGTGGGTCTGAGTTGAGAGGGAAACATGATGAGCGAGGAGCAGCTAAAAGTGGACCAACAGCTTATGGACTGGATGAAGAAAGGAGCGCTACTTTGGCTGTCAGCAGTAACGTAGACTGGAAGGTGCTCTTTGCCCGGGTTCAATGCATGAAGATCCTCAAAAAAGAAAAATGACAAGGCACTCTTCCATCAAAAATTAAAAAAGCCTTTATTAAAGTGGCTTATCCATGTGGATTAATAAAACACTAGCGCGTTTCGGCTTCTGCCTTCATCAGAGTGTTTCAAACAGAGGAAGGGCTAGGGGAGGGAGTGATATCGGTTACCCTATACCTGTCATAGGTTGTGCAGGTAGACATGTGAGTTTAAATGTTTAAAGTGACAGGCTCCCTGCACAGACACACTATATACACGACACATTATATACACAACACATTATTATAAAACGGAGAAAAAAATAAATATATATTCATATTTATACATAAAGGTGGACACACTTAAGACAAGAAAGAATCTCCAATAAGGCCGGACAAAACGCCAGAAGGGAGCAAGAAGACAATAGGAATGGCGGAGGTGCCTATAAAAAAGGAGTAAAGTCCAGTTCTTCATTAAGGCCTGGGAATCTGGTGGCTTTGAACAAGAAAATCCAAAAGGCCTCCCTTTTCAATAACTGTTTAAGGCGATCTCCTTTCCTTGTGGATTCCCTAATAGCTTCAATGCCAATAATTTTAAGAGAAGCCGGGTTGTTGCTGTGGGCTTCAGCGTAATGCACAGCCATGGGATAGTCTTTATTTCCTGTGCGTATAGCATTTTTATGGTCCCAGAGTCTGTCCTGTAATCTGCGTTTAGTTCTACCAATGTAGAACCGGTGACAAGGGCATTCCAGCCTGTAAACAACATGAGTTGTTTTGCAATTAATGAAGGAATTGATGTGATAAACTTTACTGGTGGATGTGTCCTCAAAACTTTTGCACCATTGAACGTTATCACAGTGGTTGCAATGTCCACACTTAAAAGTGCCTTTTGGTTGCCGGTGTAGCCAGATGTTGCTGCTATTTGTTTGACGATAACTCCGTACAACTTTATCCCTAATAGTGGGGGCCCTTTTGTAACTGACCCTTGGTGGCTCGGGAAATGTGTCTCTCAGTATAGGGTCACTTTGAATGATTCCCCAATTTTTAAGGAGAATCCTTTTAACATGTTGGGCTGCTGTGCTGTACCTAGTGACGAAGAATGGGCGCTCCGATGTGTTTCTGGGCGGTTTCTTTTTAAGCAAATCATCCCTCTGCATGACACTGACCTTCTCCAAGCTTTGTGTGAGGATGGGTCCCTTGTATCCCCTCCTTTCAAAGCGAGATCTCATTTCCGCTGCATTTGTTTTTTGAGAGAGAGCTCGGTTATGTTATGAACATAATACAGGTTTTGCAGACCGTAAGTTCCGTTAGCCCGGACAAGTTGCTTATGTGGAGCTAGCGAATCGATCACTTCTACAGGAAAGAATTTCCTTATTAATCTCCACCTTTTTCAGCTTTTTATTAGCCACAACAATTTCTAAAGGGGGACGAAATTATGTCACAGTCGTGCAGAGAAATCGTTTGTTATACCAGACAGATTGGAGCTTCTGAGTTTGATGATTGCTTTCACGGTAAGATCAGAGAGCTAACCCAGATATTTGTGAAGTATCCGGCTGATCCCTATCACTAACTGTAGTGGCTACAATCGGGCAACGTTATGATGAAACTGCCACATGGATGCTTATCAAAGTAACACAAGCATACCGATCAGAATTACTGCGTATAAGTTAACCAGGAGCATTTTTAATTAGCGCGACGGCACGCAAACTAACATGCAGTTGCTGGTAACCGAGCGGTCATAACCACAGAGACAAACCCTTGCAATACAGGTTTTACAGACAGCAAGTTCCTTTACCGTGGACAGTTGTACCAAGCATCCAAATTACAAACAAGTATTAAAAGTTAGCTTCAAATGAGGTTTATGTTCACACACCTTCCGCATTTCCCCTGATATCACTCTTGCATATTTAGGACACAAACATTAGCAACAGTGACTTGGCTACTTTAGCTGCTGTGCTACAGCCACAATCATCTGGCTATCACGTCAAGTTGGCTTATGCAGTAAAAGCAACTTACAGCTTCTGTGTCTGTGAGTCACGGACAGTCGCGACAGATACGGGCTTTATCTTCAGATATTTTACAGAGCCTGCGTTTGAGCCCAGTTGTTAGTGCTAACTATCGCTAGCGGTCCTGCTAGCCACCCGTAACACGTTAGCTTCACTTACATTATTTGCTGTTATATCGTTACTTACAGCTTGTGGCTCCGAGCGCTTGATCGATGCCACTGCTTCAGGTTTGAGAAGCAGCTGAAAGGCTTATCCTGTGTTGAATTATCCTTTATTGATAAAGCTGTCTTTGGTGAAATGCTGAGCACAAACAGCAAACGTTCCCTTTGGCCATGGCTGTTTGCTGCCAGCAAACAAAAAAGCTACCCACTGATTTCTGATGGCATCCTCTTTTGGTAGAGAAATAGGCATTTTTCTTCGCGTCCAAAAGTAAACGGACAAGAAGCTTTGGGAGAGATACTGACAAAACTGCACCTCAAATGATCTGCAGTTCTTCTTTTGTATTTCCAAAAGTGTCAACGCTACTAAGGCATAGTATGATCTGCCGTTGTTTGTGCCTGCTATAATAGTTTCCGGTGTGGGCAGGTCCAGTGCCGTGATTGGCTCTGGCTAGGTCTGCACTAATTGGACGGCACAACCTGACGTCAGGTTTTGCCCAGATCTCGTGAAGATCTCGGGAGGAGCTGTTCAGAGAGGAAATCACGTTCAAGAAATCACATTCTTGGATTACTGCAAAACCCCTGTATCTTATGTTTAGAAACTTTTCAGAGGTTGAGTATGGACAACTAACATTATGACAGTACTAATATGTATTAAAAGAAGGATCAGCATCCAAGGTCCCCTTTAACTTTCTCAGCAGGTAAAGGCGTTGTGAGCATTTTTTTTTAAATTTGGTCAGTATTCTCCTTAAAACTAAGGTCACAATCAATATTAGTACCAAGATATTTAAAAACATTAACAATCTCAACCACTTGGCTGTTGATCATGATAGGTTGAGTCAAATCATAACCATTTTGAAAAATAAGCTCTTTCGTTTTACAAATATTCATTTCCAAAAAGCTTCCCGCGCACCAGCTTTGGAGAGTTGACACATGCTTAAAATATGAGCACTCTCCCACAATGTCTCCTTTCTGCAATTGAGCAACCATTGCAAAATCATGTGCATACTTGAGTAACCTAAAATTAAAATGATTGATCTTAAACTCATTTGTGTAAATAGAAAAAAGTAATGGCTATAAAATTGTCCCTTGAGGGGTTCCTGTATTTACTACTATCTCATCAGACACACAACCATCAACAGTGACTCTCTGAGGACAGTCAGAGAGAAAATTTCTGATCCAGTGGATAATACCTCCATTTACCCCAAGATCTACAAGTCTCCGGAGAAGAATGTGTATTTGCATGCTATTGAATGCGGAAGAGAAATCGATGAAAAGAACTCAAGCACAATAAGTGGGGTTTTGCAGATGCTTTGCTAGGATGTTAAACGTGGTTATAGTAGCATCATCTGTGCCCCTCTGACTTTTATATGCAAACTGGAGGTGGTCTAAACTGCTCGATATAGAAGCTGTTACTGTAATTTCCGGTGTACAAGCCCACTGGGTGTATAAGCCGAGCCCTGTTTTCAAGGCTAAAAAAAACTGATTTTTTTGTGTTTCCGCTATATAAGCCGACCCCCCTTTCTAGATTTTTTTTTTTTTTTTAAATAAATTCAAAAGAATATCATTGTATAAAAGAATTAGTTTAAATTCAAAAGGCTGGCGAAGAAATAGAATTTCTTGTGCAAGTTGAAGTTCAAGTCGCACCATGCGCAATACCGAAAGATGAAAAGACGTTCAATTGACCAATCTGCACTGCGTAATCCCATAACACACTGTCCAGTAAATGACACTTTGAGGGACTCAGATTTTTAAGGCAGACAATAGCATGCAAACAGTCAGTGATTTGTTAATTTTGTTGATTTCCAAACCTTTCTGCAAAAACGATGAACTCAGTAGCCATGTGGTTTTGTTTGACCGGAGTACATACGATTCTCGTTTCAGCAGTAAAAAAAGAAAATTGAAATGTTAGGAATCATTTTCTTTATTACCTCCATCATCTAAGGTGGAGGAGGTTGCGTGATCAGTGCCGTTTGTCTGCCTGTGTGTTTCTGAACAAAACTAAAAAAACCACAAAACTGGTTTTGATTAAATTTGGTACGATGGTGAGAGAGGCAACGGATGAGTTTTTGGTGGTAATTCTGAATACATCCAGGTATTTGAAAAAAACGATTGATTTGCTGCCACCTGGCGGTAAAATGTGGCGGAGTTACTCGCGAACTCAGAATGTAGCTCGTTTTTTAATATGATACCCTCTGTATAAGCCGACCCCCCTGCTTTTAGGACAAAAATTTAGGGCTAAATTTTCAGCTTATACACCGGAAATTACGGTATGTGTCGACTTAAGACTCTCTCCATACATTTGCATAATACAGCGGTGAGTCCAATGGGCCCAAAGTCACTTATTTCTGAAGCTCCAGGCTTTTTAGGGATGGGCACAATCTTTGAAAGTTTCCTTGTTTGAGGAACTGTACATGTTATCCAGCAAAAATTGGAATAACCTGGTCAGAACTCCTTTCAACTGAAAACTACAGTCTTTCAGCAATCTACCTCAAAGGCCATCATACGGATTTATAAGCATCTCTGATATTACCGTAGCATTTATCCAGGGTACGCGTTAAACGGGGCGGACATTCCACGTATTGTTGCAATCTGGGCAGATAATTTGACAAGTCGCAAGAGTTAACATCACCAATAACAAAAACGGGCTGCTCAGCTGATCGAGAGACAGCGTTATTGTAGCTCGCTGCAATCCTAGTAGCTGCAGTCTCAAAATTCGGTCCCAGTACGTATACCAGTATAACTGTAATCTGCCCAAATTCTCTTGGTCAATAAAAAGGTCAAAATGAGACCACTAAACGTTCATAATCACGGGTGCAGGCTCTCTCTCGAATACTGAATTGCGTGGCCCATTGTTTGTCGACAAATATGCACAAAACACCGCCAATGGATTTCCATGATTTTAAATTGTCTCTGTCTGCTCTAATCAGAGTGTAACCAGGCAGGACGGGATCCGACATTCCTCCTTTCAACCAGCTCTCCGTGATACAAATAAGGTTACTTTGGCTCCAATCACTGTCATGATGGACTTCAGCCATCAGCTCATCCATTTTATTACTCCAGGATCAAACATTAGAGAAAGTTATTACCGGTAAGGGCGGTCTGCAACCGCGTCGCTTTAATCTTTGTCTGACTCCTCCTCTTGAGCCTCTTTTCTTAATTTTAGTCCCAAGTCGTGCCCCAGTCTTTATTAACTCCGAATAGTTCTCCAGTGTGTCCAAGTTGAAATCTCCTGGCTCTGTTAGAGGCTTGAACATCAGCAGGTGCTCCCGTGTATAAGTGAGGATGCCGTGAATTGTTTCGTAAAAGCAATATCCTTTACCAATCTGACTGCTGAAAAGGCACAGAGCCAGCCACAGGAACATGCAAAATTTAAACTTCATCTTGCCTGCAACAGTTTAGGGGTTCACAAACACATAAATCACTAAAAATCACAGATAAAACAGGCACGCGAACTGGTGAAGCACCGGGTCAGCAGCAGCGCCGCGTCCCCTAATACCAATGTCCGGCCAATCGGTGCTAGACTCCGCCGGAAAAAAAATTTGGAACACTGTCTATAGAGTCCCCCAACTGCTCTTGTTCCACCTCTGCTTCCTGCTGCTGCCTTCTCTCCTCTAAACATTAAAGGCGCTCTACTTCCTGTTCTGGGCACAGCTCACCCCAAGCGTCTTCATCAATCCCCTTATGCTGCTCTGCCATCTCGCACGCTCGATCCAAATGAGGACAGTCCATTTCAAACTTCGCCCTATTTTCATCCACTACAGCCTGAACCGAGTGTACGGAGCCATCACTGAAAGTTACCTTACCGTCATTATAGAATTGTTCAAACAGGTTTCAGGTTTGTGGTCTAAGTCAGTTCTATAAGGAAGAAATAATTGCAGCAGACTTTGAAAATGAGCCTCCTCTTGTTTGTCCAAATTGAAACGCATGTAACGCACAACCACAAACTGAGAACGTGTTCTCCTCAAGATAAAACCCAAGTCATTTTTCAGTTTGATTCTGCCGTGAGACTTTTCGTTTTTGGAGAGAACGCGATACTCCGATGCAAATGTAGCCAAGCACATGTCATTGAACGCATCATTGTCAGGCCTGTTCCTATACCTGTCCACTATGCTGGTCATCCACATCTCGTCTGTGCTAAGATCATGGGAAGATGCCTTCTGCCTCAAAACACACAGTGGTAAACTCATCTTCACCATGTTGCTCCCTGTTGGCACAAACACAACCTTTCTGGAACACTCCTTCAGATGCATGTTCGTTAGCCTATACATGGCCTCCTGGGCACAAACGTCCCTGTTGTGTAAATATACACTGCCCAGCTTCTTTAAAGCTTCTTTAGCAGAGAGGTTACCTTGCTTTGTGGCTTCTTTGTGGGCATTATTCAATAATAAACCAATTTCTCTATCTGCTTTTGTTATGTACGATATTATCTACACAATTACTGCATAGGCGTCCGTGACAAAGCTAATGTCCATGTTGGCGTTCCAGCACTTCAACAATTGCTCGCTATACTGATTTAGCCAAACTTCATTCTCCCCTCTCCTAAAAACCACTTTATACTTCTTTTCCATTGTCCTATAGGCTTCTTCTAAGATTTCCTGATTAATATAAAGACTCCTAAACAACTCCTCTACATCTGAATATGGCACATCTGATTCCAAAGCTTCTTTAACTGATGTCAGAATAGATTCTGCAAAAGTCTTTGGCATCTTATCCTCATCGTTAAAACACTTACAGACTGGTTTGTTTTTTGGATCCAGATCTGCTGCCTTCGTCCAATCACATTTGCATTCTTTAATTTTACATATTGTGGCCTCCCCGCCTGGTCACGTGTGGGCAGTGTGGACAGAAGTAGGGCAACGACACCAGACACAGGATCTTGAACAAAAAACAGCCTTTTATTAGGCACTCTTAATTGCATGGGACCGTCAGGGCTCTGTAAGGATTCCGCCCTGCTACTTGGGGGTTTAGGAAAGTCAGGGGTCCTGCACGGCCGGTCCACTGGCTCTGGGGCAGGGGTCCAACTCGGTGCCTGCTCCGTATCCCAGAGGCGCTGGAGGCTGGATAAAAAACAGAATTCGTGGTTTTAACGTTATGCAAACGGCAGTAGAGCAAACAGGCGCTTCCTATGTCTGCTGCAAACAAATCTCTTCTCCACTGCAGCAGCCCTGTTTTATGCCCCACAGTGATTGCTTTATGATGCCCTCCTGGTGTGTGCAATCATCCACTCTTCTGTATGTGGCGCTGTCCGTGGTGCTGCGCCTGTGCTGCGGTCCCTGTCCAGGGTGCTGAATCCTGGAGGGGCGGCCTGAGACCCCCTGGAGCTTACCCTGGGGCTTATCCTGCTGGTGCCACGTCTTTTGCTGCGTGTTCCTGCTCTCGTGGGACACCAGCTGACAGGCGGGGCTGCCACAATATAAATGTTCGCGCAGAAACAGGTTTTGGGAAATTGAAACGACGTGTTTTTTTTCTTGCACGACTTTGAATGTCATTTGGAATGCGTTTGAACTGATGACACAATGTCCAATAATGTGTCATCGTTTGAGGGCAACTCACAAGTGACGTATTTATCAATAAACTCAACTACTTCCTCATCTTCGTTCTTATCAATTTGGGGAGCACCCTCAATCCAAAATAAAGCGTGAACATGAGGAGAACCACGCTGCTGGAATTCGATTCTATTTCCGATTGGTTGAGAAGGAGACATGAGAACCGTTTTCAAAAAGCAATGCCATCTGTAATCGAACATCCGCGCGGCTGTAAACGGATTACCACGCAGCAGCTCACACCTGTCTGCCCTCTCCAATAACAAAGTTTTTGAGAGAGACGTGTTTCAAAAACTTTATTAGTCTCTGGGAATGAACCGGGAGGCGGGACTTCCGTTGAATGCGCGAGCTTACTTGAAGCATGACTGTGGTATTTTATTATTTTTAGCGAAAAATAACCGCGTTTCTAGAGTTCTGAGGATACGAGTGGACAAAGCAAACTTGGATTATACTGGACGATGGTTTCAAAGTTTGTCAACAGACGTTTTGTGGACTTTTTACCGTTGCTACTGGGTGACCCCATTTGCTTCAAGCCAAAAAGGAATTTGGATAATTTTTCAAAACTATCCAGTGGCCAAAAAGTTGCGCCAGGTGCAAAACAACTTCGTCCGTTCGAGACATCTAATGGTGAGTAATTGATATACAAATTATAGTTTTTGGGTGGACTATCCCTTTAACATGGTAAGTTGTGGGTAAATCCAGAAGATAAAGGGAGACCCTGGTAATCCAATAATGTCACTTAAAGTTAAAATATGTTCAATAATCCATCCCCATGACAGTGTAAGTACGGGATTAAATTTACTTAGAAATTATAGCGGATCAATGGTACGTATAAGCACTAGCTCACTGACACTAGCATGAATCTTTCCCTCCAAAAGCAATGACATGATCTTATTAGTAAAAGCATGACCTCTATAAACATGTATGTTAATACTGTAATTCATTAAGATAAATACTTGTGCGGCAATTGTGTAAGGTTTAATTTAATATTTAACGTTCAGTAATGCAGTCGCTGCTCTCTGTCCCATAGGAGATAATCACAGCACGGTGTTTGTTTGGAACTATAGCGCTTCCCCACGAACCACCTGACCACTCGAACAACGAAGTCAATGGGTGTCGCCACTCTGAATTATCTACCGCTCTGCCGTTGCCATGCCAATGCCTGCAGAAGGAAAAGGTGGGTTTGACTTTGGAGGGAGGTGGAGTTGTTAATATTCTAATTTTTGTGCTGTGTGAAATGCCAGAAAGGTAAGAGTTGCTTTAAACCAAAGAGATATTAAACATTCTCATTAGACAAATCAAAATACCCATCAAAACATCCAATGGAAATTGTTGCTGATAGGTTTGATAGGCACTTTGTAAAACCCACGCAGCTCGACCAAGGCAGGAAGAGCCCGGGTTGAAGGTATATGCGTGTGAACTCCTAGTATTAGCATGCGCGACATCCTAGCTGGTGCGAATCACAATAAAATGGATATATTTTCTCCGTTCAAACAACGGGGCACAAAAGCACAACGGTTACAATTAATCTGACTCCATAATAAATTTAGAATACCAAATTTAGTTATACCCTCGTTAAATATCTGACTCCAAATTAGAATTAGAATTTGAATTTATAGTTTAGGGACACATGCGTGAATCTCGGGGCAGCTACGTCGCCAGACTCATCCGTGAAAACCAGTTACTCAACTGACGCACCCGGGTAATAGCGCAGTTGCCGGATCTTAGTTCGGTGAGAGCTCTAGAGGATGGAAGAAATTACCATGATAGTAGCAACTTTGGCATAAACATATCATGAACCCAGATTTAGGCACACCACAGGGCCCCTTTAGGGGATCGGCCAGGCACCGGCTTATAAGCCCAAGAAAGCCCTTAAGGTCAAAATCCCAGGACCGATACTACATAAACCCTTTATATAAGTAGACCGTAACTTACAATCCAACTTAAAACCCATCACGACCTTTAAAACATCAGCTAGCTAGTCTGGAATGATAAGGTCTTACCCCCTAAGTACCGGTTGTAACGTGGCTAGAAAGAAAAAAGGATTAAGAGTCACGGAGACCACGCAAGCTTAACAAGAATAACAATAATTTATTCACCAGGTAGGCTAAAGCTTAAATCAAACAAATCAACGTTAAGCCAATTACAAGTTACACATAATTTAGAAGAGGAGAATAAAATCATACCTGGAGGAAAAGGATACACGCACTAACGTGCGCGGGAAGTTCGAAATACGATGTTACATCATTGAAAAGGCTACTCACGCACCTCACGTGCGCGGGGAGAGATCGGATACAATCCTCCCCGAAAAGATTGTTTCTCTTTGCTTTAAGCCAAACCGCGTCTTTGATCCAGGCGGCCTGGCCATAAACACCTAGAAGGGGGGTCGAATAAAACACTTCAGCAGAGAGAGGAGAATGGGGTGATTACCAGAGAGGATTCTGACCAAATTCTCAGGAGTTTCCAAAAGGGAATGAACCATAATTTCAATGGGAATGAAACATACTCCACTCAACTCCTTGGATTTCCCCGAGAATAACAAGACCAAACATGATATGAATATGTACAAATATGATGCAGTTGTCATGAAAAAGTCTTAAGATGAATTAATCTATAGGTAAGTTGGGTTATACGTCCAGAAGGGATTTCTTTGCAGAATATTGAACATATAAGCATATTATGCAGTTCTCAGGGGTTTAGATTATTTTAAACAGATTAATATAACTGGATTTTAACTCAAGAATTAGGCCAGTAATATATGTCAGCCAGAGCCCTGCAACAACCCCCCCATACAGAGGAACAGTAAGACCGTTAACACCTTGGCAAGCATTTTGGGGAGGAAGTCCACAAAAGCTTTATTGCTATCTGGCATGGCTCTGGACCGAGCTTATCAGCCATTTGTCGCATACAGTCGCTGGGCTCCCCCACGCATCAGCGTTTGCAGATCTTACAGAGGTGCCGCTCAGAACCCAACCCAAAGGCACAGATGAATTTTACTGGTTTCGGAATGGAACAATCTTTTATAAAATGAAATATGCAATGTCTACAACTTAAGCATTATGATTTCATGATTGGTTGATTCTGTTCTGTTTTATAGAGGAAGAAGGACCATCTAAACTACAGAAGATATTGGCCTTCGCAACTGGAGCATCTGTAGTCCTCCTATTGGCTTTTCTCCGAGTCCGTCTGTTGAGTTCATCCATAAAGGAGATGACGATTTCTCTCCTACACCGCTGTTCCCAATGGCCACCACATGTGTTAACTGCATCAGGTTGCCACTCCATGTGTCATAACAGCTATTTAAGGAGAAGTTTGACTTTGCCCTAGGAAACACATATGGGTTTGGCAGAGCTTGAATACCATGTGCATATACATTTGTTTGTGTCTTTTCTGGTTATCTCCATCTCTCATTTACACATTGTTTATTAGTTTCACAAATTGCTAACAAAACATAGGAGAAAAAAAACATATTAACATAGCCTCCTTACTGAAATGTGCAGGAGTGAGGAAAACACATCAATTCCAAAGTTCCCATCATTTTCCACTGGATTCACTTGTTGAATCATGTTCATTGTGGTCTCATTGATTGTTATGTTAATGTCTGGAATTGTTACATTATTATTTGTTTGAAGTCTTGGCAAAGGCTCATGTTCATTGATGTCATAGTGGGTCTCCATATGAATGATGTCATTTATAGCCGGTTGAATTCCTGTGTTGTTTGTGACACCTGAATGCCACAACTGAAGAGGCGTCTGCCCCCCTTGTGTGGAGAGACCATGGTTGTTCCATTGGTGAATAAATTCTGTCACTGCCTGCTGAATTCTTGGCAAATAAACAAAATGCAGACAAAAAAGATGTAGTTCATTCAATGAATCAAGAACACCTTGTTCTTCCATCAAGTTAAAGATATTTATGAAGTGTCTACATACAACTCTATTGAGTTCTGCCCACAGTCAATTCTCTGATTATGGACTGAAACACCTGTAATAACACTGTCCAGTCCCCAATGGTGTAGAATTGTGTATGGACCATATGGATGTGTCCATACCAATCTCAAACGATGGCTGAAATGTCCACACCAATATTAAGGCTGAAGGAAAAAAATATAACATAACATAACATAACATGAATGGCGAGTACAGGCCGTTCAGCCCAACTAGGCTCGCCAGTTTGTACTATCGTGAATATATCACTTCAGATACTCAATGACTCAATGGTATCTAACTTTAAGTCAAGCCTGCTCTTGAAAACTCCCAAGGTCTCTGCCTCAACAATATGGTCAGGCAAGCTGTTCCACACCGAAATTACTCTTTGGGTGAAGAAATATTTCCGAATATCAGTGCTAAATTTACCTTTGGTCAGCTTCCATTTGTGACCCCGAGTTCTACTAACAACACTTGGTTGAAGGAATCCTACATAATTCACTTTGTTAATCCCTTTAACATATTTAAAGACCTCAATCAGATCACCCCTTAGTCTCCTTTTCCTAAGACTAAAGAGATTAAGGATCTTCAGCCTCTTCTCATAGCTTTCATCTTTAATACCCGGAATTAGCTTCGTGGCTCTTCTCTGAACTTTCTCTAAAGCCTCTATGTCTTTCTTAAAGTATGGTCCCCAGAACTGTACACAATACTCTAGATGTGGTCTGACGAACGTGTTGTACAAAAGAAGCATCACCTCCTTGGATTTGAACTCAATACTTTTGGCAATGTATCCCAGCATCCGATTGGCTTTTTTAACTGCTACGGCACAATGGCTAGAGCCTGTGAGGGTTTGGTCAACAATCACTCCCAGATCTTTCTCTTGTGGAGCACATTCCAGTTTAAAACCTCCCATGAAGTAATCCCGTCTAATGTTTTTATTACCTACATGTACTACTTTACATTTCGCTACATTAAATTTCATTTGCCACATTTCTGCCCAATTCTGGATTCTATCCAAATCATCCTGAATCACTTTAGTGGACTCTAAACTATTTGCCAAACCTCCCAATTTAGTATCATCTGCAAATTTCACTAATCTGCTCTCAATATTCCTATCAAGGTCATTAATGTAGATGAGGAACAGCAGGGGTCCCAACACCGATCCCTGGGGGACGCCACTCCCCACCATACCTAGCTCAGATGAGATACCACTGACCACCACTCTTTGTGTTCTGTCCTGCAACCAGTTATGAATCCACTTCAGAATACCACCTGTAACTCCAATGGAGCTCATTTTAAAAATTAGTCTCTTTATGCGGTACTGTGTCAAATGCTTTCTGAAAATCCAAATATATGATGTCATAAGCCCTGCTCTGGTCATAAGTCTTGGTGGCCTCTTCAAAAAATTCCAGAAGGTTTGTCAGGCATGACCTTCCTTTACGGAAACCATGTTGGCTATCCCTCAAGATATTGTTACGTTCAAGAAATAAGTCCAGCTCATCTTTTATGATAGATTCCAATATTTTGCACGCAATGCAAGTTAAACTGACTGGCCTGTAATTACCTGGCTCAGTACGGTCCCCTTTCTTATATATTGGTATTATATTACCCTGTTTCCAATCATTTGGTATTTCTCCAGTTTCTAAAGACCGTCTAAAGATGGCGGATAGCGGCTTAAAGATGATCTCACTAACTTCCCTGAGCACTCTAGGATATAAACCATCAGGAACCCGCCGCCATGCGCCTCATGCAGCACATAAAGGGTTAAATCCTTTCCCACTTAGGCACCGCTTTCCAAATACGTCTCTGAGACCGGTCTGTTTTTTGATTGGCTTAGTTCCCTGTATGCTGTTTCGCTTGCAGGTTTCGCCAGTGTTGACGGTGCACTCTGAAAACTTGCTCGCTACCTTAGCTGGTTTTTACCGGAAAATAATGCCAACGAATGTTAATTAAACATGTTCGCTAGTTTCAACTAGCGAACTAAACCTGGTTTCTGTCATGTCAGCAGCAAGCTAGGGAAACAGAAACAGCAAGCTGATGAGGATACAGGTGTATCAGGGCTTCAGGTGCGGTCATAATTATGCCTTGTTCTGTGGTATTATAGGGAAAGTTAGTCTCATGGTTTTCAGCAAGTATAACCTTTGAAAGACAAAATGTCCTAACCAACTTTGGCTCAGCGGGGGAAATGAAAGAAACACGTAATCGTAAATCTAACATGATCCAGTCCGATTAACGCTCGGTTTGCGCCTTGTCCAATTCATAGTGGGCATGGGCCGGTTATCGGTTTCAAGGTATACCGTGGTTTGAAAAAGTGACGGTTTCAAAACCACTAAAATTTTCCATCATACCGTTCCTGTGGTATGAGCAGTTTTTTCTTATGAGTCGACAAAGGTTTTTGCTCACTTTAAGCATAGTGCGCAACTTCTGTCACCCCCTAGAGGAATTCTGCGTGATTACAACAATACAGCCGGCACTTTCTTGCAGCGCTCTGCCTCTTGCTAGGAGACTCTCCGCTCTTCCTTCCCCTCCCTTCTTGTTTTGAGGTAAAACGCCTCATTGCCTGTGTGCCAGCGCGGGAATGTTGCCGGTCGACACGCAGTACAAAACAACAAATACCGAAAAATAACACGAGATGTTAGAGGAGCCAATGGCTTAATCAGCATTGTCTCATTACCTCTACTAGTGGCTTGGGTGAAATGGACATATACGGACATGTAGAAGTTATGTATTATAGCTTCAAGACAGAGACTGCATATATTTTAATTTTATTTTGAGGTGGTTTTTTTTTTTTTTTTACAGAAATAATTCAATTATTTATGTCATGATTACTGCTGAGCTGCAGGTTTAGGCTCCCTTAAGGTACTAAATTTATTTAAATTTTATTTAGAAAAATTAAATTATTTTATCATTTTATTATTTATTTTAACATGGTACACGTTTACTAATATACCAAATATTCTATATGTTGTTTAAAAATAAGATTGTGTTCAATGGAAAAAAGTTGTTTTTTACCTAGACATTTCAAAGTATTACATTTGAGAGCTGTAATTGCAATACCGTGAAACCGTGATATTTTTGCTAAAGGTTATCATACCGTCAGAATCTCATACCGGCCCATGCCTAATTCATAGTCGGTGGTCCATTTTGAAGTGTTTATCGCGGCTGCAATCGCGTTACCGCACATTAAGATTCTTAAAAGAGAGGATTGCGAGCTGACTTGCTAACGTAATTACATATCCACTCACTTGGTATCTATGTCCAGGTTACTAGATCTGAGCGGGTTTCATGAGTGCGCTGAGATGGTTTGCAGCTGTCAGGTAAGGTTGTGGCAAGTTTATGTATGTGGCATCTTTGTATAAAAATTTTGAAGGCACCTTGCATTGCATAATAAAAAATAAAGTAAAAAAACGGAAAAACACTCATTTGGATAGTCCCTGCAATACAGTAAAGGCAGTATCTGCACTCAGATTTACAAAAATTTTCCAGCTCGCGCGCTTCGCACAATCGCATCACATACGTGTCCCTACCAATTCTAACATTAAACCTACGCCCTTGCCAGTCCCCTTCTTTCCAACATAAAGCGGGCAACAAGTATATTTTCCATGCTATGATCGCATCTGACCCTTGCAGGCAAACCAAAGTTCTCAACACCCTCCAAAAATAATGATAGAATACTTGAGGCTCTGTTATTAGATAAGCACCACAGGTATATAATAGTCTGGCTGAAGCCATCAATACAGCCATGCATGACCAGGCGCCACCTAACCAGCTTGTGGTTTCCATCGAAATTCCTGTTGGGAGACCAGAATCATTATTACACTTGTGCACTAATGGGATAGATATAACAGCTTAGAACAAGAATAATCTTAAATTTCTACAACAGTAAAATGTAACAACAGGATTATCAAACAAGAAAACTACAACAAAAACAATATTAAAACACTGACATGGTGTGTTCTCCAGCACAATGGGCCTCATTTATCAAACTTGCGTGGGATCTGGTGTAGATTCTGGTGTAAATGATCCCCTAAGAACCAGAGTGGCCGATCCCACATTTTTTAGAAAATTGGTTAGAGGTTCTATGAGGTTGGTACACTCGTAAAGTTTCTAGTGATACAATGGGCCAACCCTAACCCATTATATGCTGAAGATATGGAGAGGGTCCACCTCTGGCTTTAGGTCATAGTAAAATGGCTTTGAGAACCAGAATGGTCCATCCCCAATGTCCCAGAAATCTCCGTGAAACATGGCAGCCAAGTACTTGACAGATGAGCTGCTGCATGCTCAAATTGATGAAGATGGTGCAGCAGATGACAGTCAGGGCAGTGATTTCTGTCCAAATGAATCAGAGGGCCCGGTATCCACAGATTCAGGTAATATGCATATTAGTGTAATTCATAAAAATTTTACCTTGTGGTGTGTTTCTGTTATAGTTTTTGTTAAATTCTGTTTTCCAGAGATGCAACAAAACTTAAACTTCAGACTTAAATTTCCTGAAATTAACCCTCTGTTAACCAAGTACCTTCCCAACTGTGTAAAAATCATTTCCCTTGCCAAATATGTTGATTATGGGCCAATATTTGGAAAAATAGTAAAAAAAAAAATTCGACCCTTTGACCCACCTTTCCAAAATGTAGATCTGCTACATTGGGTAATAATGCGAATGGAAAAATTAAAGTGACGGACCATTCAAGTTATTCTCAAATGTTTATTTGGCAATAAGAAACCAAACCAGCAAGGTGTCCAGGCTGTTAACCCTTTCACTTTATGTTGCAGATATGCTACGGTGGTAACTAGACGGTTAAAAAAATGTGGGATGGGCCATTCTGGTTCTTAGGAGCTCAAATATCAGTGTTCACCAGGTGTCACGTCTGATTTACAAAAAGTGTGTACGTCGCTGATTTCGGTGTAGAACTGGCATGGCGTTGATAAATCTGGTGGCTGAAACCATCGTAGTTTACATGAAAGGCCCATATAAATTCATGCTCCGGGTGGCATAGTCCAGTCCTGCCCACTTTACGACATGGACTCTTGAAAGACAGCAAAGAAAAAGAACTTCACTGAGGAGGAAATATAAATTATCACGTCCGAGGTGGAGAAAAACAAAATAATTTTATTTGGAAGCCTTAAGAGTGGCATAAAGGGAGCCCAGATGGCTGCAGTTTGGAAAACTATTGCTGCTGCGGTAAACCCCGTTGGAGTGGAAAACAGGAGGGCAGCAGAGGTTTGATTTAATTCATTAATAAATTCAATGTATAGATCCATGATATTTCATGTTATATAGCCTACAAAACTTACATTCCAAATGGTTTACATGTAGGTAAAAAAAAAAGTGGTCCGATTTTAAGATCGCCACCAGAAAACGGATTGCTGCGCTCAGGCACAGCAGCGCACGGACTGGTGGAGGCCAACCAGACTCGAACCTCCAGCTGTAACCGTTCGAGCAGCACATGGCAGCACTGATAGGCTCCCCCTCCATCGTGGGAATACGAGGCGGTGGGGAGACGGATGAGTCCCCACCGCCTCAATCGGAGCTGCATGAGGGTAATTATGTTAAAATACAGTCTGCAGAGATCATTCTTCATTGTACTTTAATTAGTATTACTGCATGACATTTTATTGGGTGCCACATAAAACGATCAGCCACTCGTCACTTTCCTGGAGCAGATCTTCTCTGCGCCGAAAGTTCCTCTCACGTCGGACAGAAGCATATTCCTCTTACAATAGAAGATCTGCCATTGTCAAGATGTGATCACGCGCAAAGTGTCCGTAGGCCTATATATACTGAGCAACAAAAGAAACACAATTAGCTAGTTAGTTAATGTACTCTTATGGTTACTCAGTCAAAGTGACTGCAAAATAAAGAAAAGTTTGATGAAACGAGTGTAAATTTGATTTTCTAAAATAATTACGTGAAAACTCGTTTCTTTTGTTGTTCAGTAGTATATATCTGACTGGATGAGCATCTGACATTCCACACTGCCAGTGACTGCCGTCAGAGGTCAGTTTGGGTAGACAGAATCCTCACCGCTAAACAAACGATAACTCAATTACTTTGCTTGATTAGCTATCTGGGGATTGATTAACTAATTTACAAGACTAAATGGCAGAAATCGCGTGCCAGTTCCATCCACAGCATTATTGCTCAGTACATCGAGTTTAAAATGCTCAGGAGACAGCAAGTTTGTTTATATTTGCTTAGAGGAAGCTAACGCAATGCCATTAACAAATATTAAAACCTATTATGGTTATGGTTTTATGGTTAAAACCTATTAAAACCTATTATGCGGCGTTCAATTTGCGGTCAATATGTTTACGAAATATTTTCCCCCTTAAACACGTACTTTTAAATGCCATTTAAAAAAAATAGGGAGTTTATTTTCAGTCTTCTTTCATAATCCGACAAACAAAAGATCACAACAATATACGGAATTACCGAGAGAGCTGAGATTTTTTCCTAATTAATTGATTTACTTCTTTGCAGTCTCGAATCAAAGCATAAAGAAAAATTAATCTTTTTGTCAATATAACCTCTTAATTACTATAGGCTTAATTGACCAGAAAAAAGGTCTAATTTATTGATTGACAACAAGGCATAGTACGTGGAAACAGGTACACAAAATCTAGCGATGAAAAAGGAGAAGTCACTGCCTACTCTGACCACACGTCCCTGCACACGGCATATCTGTCAAGTCACGCATTGCGCTTAATCAAATTGATTGTAATTGTTAGCCGTCTGGCCTGACAAGCAGGTTGTCTCAAAATATAAGTTTAATTTTTCTCAACACAGGTGTCTTATTTATTTATTCATTCATTCATTTAGCCTATTTATAAATTCTACAAAATAAGAGCAACAACAGCATGATGTCCGCATCGCTGCATATGGTTTATTAATCATTTTGACAGCTGCACTCGTTCATGCATGTTGTTCACTGGTTTCAAATCTTAGTATGCCTGGTCAGACCTGGTGTGAGATTTTTGAGGACCGTTTGCTCACGTTCAGATTGATAAATGCCGATCCTTGCGGAAGATATGGCGTACACCCATTTTTTTGGTGTACGCACGTTTGATAAATGAGGACCAGTGAGTATTTTAACTCCTTCAACCCCACAGCCCTCTACAGAGGGCTGACCAACATATTCCCTTCAACCCCAAATTCCTGCAGGGAAAATTCAAACAATCTGACTAATTGATTGGAACATATCAGGTTACATTTAATGGGATTCCAGAGATAACAGTAAGATACAATGTCCAGATAATGACCAGCCCTCTACAGAGGGCTGTGGGGTTGAAGGGTATAGTGATGCTAGAATATCTGGGGTTGAAAGAGTTAAAGAAACTTTTGGTTATGCTGGACTTAAGTGTACATTATTTTTAATGGTGTGGCATGGAACCTTACTTAAAATATGATCTTGGCAAGTCTTTCACTGTGAGCTTACCATAATTGGTTGGGGTTTGCGTGCATAACTGTGGTGTGTCGTTAGCGTGGAGAAACGAACAGCTTCTGCGCTGGTATATGATGAAGGGACGAAAGCTCCAGGCTAAACGGCCTTTTCGGAAATGCCCTTGGTAATGGTTTACTCATTGCGTCGGAATGACCAGTGTTTCCTCGCGGAGAATGGGCGCGTTATGGATAGTGCGTGAGAGCTAGATAGAGCTCCGGTTATGTTATGAGCATAATACAGGTTTTACAGGCCATAAGTTCCATTTGCGTGAACCGCTGCTTATGTGGAGCTAGCGAATCAATCACTTTTACAGGAAATAATTTAATATTCAATCGCCGATTTAATATTCAATCAACAACAACGCAGAGAAATCGTTTGTGATACCAGACACGCAGAGGCGGACAGTAACGGAATAGATTTACTTGAGTGCCATACTTAAGTACACTTTTTGGGGATCTGTACTTTTCTTGAGTATCATGTTGGGGGAAGACTTATAACTTTTACTTGAGTACATTTGAAAGGCAAATACTGTACTTTTTACTTCGCTACATTCCTATCCATAACCCAAGTACTCGCTACTTTTTCTTAAAAAAAAAAAAGCGGGGAAACCCTACCCGCGTCCCCAAACATCAACAAAAGTGTTCTAACGAATCGGAGGGCAGCGGTGGGTCTTCTGCGCCAGTTCCGTGCTCGTCCACAACAAATGGGTGGGACTGAGCAACGAAAGCAACTAGCGGTGGCACTTTACCGAAGCTGCAGAGTAAAGCATGGTGGAAGCTAAACCGAAAAAGAGACGCTCAAACGAGTGCATGTCAAGGAAAAAGGAACGCGATCGCCATTATGCGAAGTCTTGAATAAACACAGGGAAAGCATACCAACGCTGGAGAGAATTCCAGGAGTTGAATGGTTTTAATTCTGACGCCCAGGTCGCCTTGTTTCTACATGAGGTGAGTCGAGCTGGTGCTAACTCGGTTGGATGTGAATTGTAAATTGTCATTCCAAGCAAAGTTGAGGGAAGCTCCTGTATTGTTTTTGTAAGGCTATCTTGCATAGATCATATTGGTCAGAATGAATCAAACAGAGAGATCGATATTTCCTCGTTGGAGCGAGTTAGCATCCTTTGCTAACTCTCGGTTGGCAAGCTAGTGAGTTTGCCAATTCTGTCTGATCAAACCAGAGTTTGTGTTCGTGTAATAACATTTTTTCGCTGGTTAGTGCTCAGAGTTGAAATTCATCGATGAATGTATAACCGCGTGATAAGTTTAGCTAAAAGTGGTGATTTACGTTGTGATGATTGAATGTAGGACGACGAAACAAGGCAAAAGCAGTTAAAATAAAATCTTTTTCAAATTACATGTCTTAAAATGTATCAGTGGCCAACTAAGACGGTTGTTACTGGAGGTGTCCCTTATTCTGTTAAATTTGGTTCTTTTTTGGAAGTAGAGGGAGTTTGTGCAGCTCGGCGCATATTGAGACGGGGGAAGGAGCAAGACAGCACGGTGGTATATTTTTGACAGAATATTTTTGAACTACGTGACTTATATGGTGAGGGCTTATGAGAGGGTACCCCTATGTTGCTTCTGGAGCCAAGAATGTTGCCGCAGTTTGAAGGGAAAAGACATTTACACATTTACATTTTTGGCTTTCATTGCAATGGTCATTAATTGCGCAAAAGAAATTGAATCTATGACAGAAAGAATTAGGATGGTGGTCCATGCAGGGAGGGAATTTCTTGGAATTATGGAAGTGAAGGCAGAAATCCAACGTTTGAGACTGTCAACAATAGTGACGCCATATCGCTGATACAGCCTTTAACATTAAAGTATCTATAAAAGCTCCATCCAGTAGGTTTCTATTGGTAAAGGTAAGCACTGTGGCAGTAATAATACAATATTTAGAAAACTTACTTTTACTTTTGATACTTAAGTATTTTTAAAAACAAGTACTCTTGTACTTTTACTTAAGTAGAAATCTGACTGCAAAACTTATACTAGTACTTGAATAAAATTTAAGAAGTGTTATCTGTACTTTTACTCAAGTAATGAAGCTGAGAACTCTGTCCGCCTCTGCAGACACGTTATAGCCTGTGTGTTTCCCTATTGCTTTCACCGGTTGCATCAGAGAGCTTACCCAGATATTAGAGAAGTATCAGGCAGATCCGGTCATGGATAAGTAAAGCGATCGTTTCACAAGCACCCAAAAACGCACCCCAAGCTTTGCAAAACCTACGTCTGATCTAACTGCACCTCTGCGGTTAGCTTCAACAGTAGTGGCTACAATCAGGCAATGTGATGATGAAACTGTCACATTGATGCTTACCGAAGTAACACAAACATACCGATCAGAATTGCTGCATATAAGTTAACCAGGAGCATTTTTAATTAGCAGAGCACGGGAACTAACATGTAGTAGCTGATAAGCGGTCATGAATTTGGATGTAATCTGTCACACAACAAATTCGTTTCGCGTCCGGTGTGAAAGCGGCTTGACGTGCCCGTATTCGCGTCTTTGCATTGACTTTGAATGTAATCTGTCGCGTGAAAAATTAGCTTTGTGTCCAGTGTGAAAGCTGCTTAACACGCTCACAACGCGCGTATTCGCCTCTTTGCATTGACTTTGAATGTAACCTGTCGCGCAAAAAATTTGTTTTGCGTCCGGTGTGAAAGCTGCTTAACACACCCAAAACGCGTGTATTCACGTCTTTGCATTGACTTTCAATGAAGGCTAATCTGTCCCGCGAAAAATTCGTTTCGCTTCCGATGTGAAAGCAGCTTTATGGATAGTACGCGACAGCTAGAGAGAGCTCAGTTATGTTATGAACATAATACAGATTTTACAGACCATAAGTTCCGTTAGTGCGAACAAGTTGCCTATGAGGAGCTAGCGAATCGATCACTTCTACAGGAAAGAATTTCTGATTTAATCTCCGCCTTTTTCGGCTTTTTATTAGCCACAACCACTTCCAAAGGGGGATGAAATTATGTCACGGTAGTGCAGAGAAATCATTTGTTATACCAGACACGGTAGAGCTTCTGCATTTTGCATTGCTTTCTCGGTAGCACCAGAGAGCTTGCCCAGCCATTTGCGAAGTATCTGGCTGATCCTGGTCACCGATAAGTGAAGCGATCACAAGCAGCCGAAAACAAACCCAAACACGTATCCCAAGCTCTGCAAAACCTACGTCTGGTATAACTGTGCTTTTCAGCCAGGGGCGTTACCAAGGGGGGGCAGAGGGTGGGCAGTGCCCACCCTGAGAAAAGCTCTGCCCACCCAATGAAAACTGATGATAAAAAACTGATTTACTACTATTTGACAGCAAGCACGCGATATCCAACTGATTCACAGCCGGAGGTGGACAGCCATTTAGAGTGAGCTTTACATATGCTTCATTTATCTATCACTATGTGTGATTGATGGATTCCTTTGCCAGACTCTTCTGCTGTGATACCAATGGGCACTCTCCAATTACTAGGGACCCTCCCATTCTCTTAGACTGCCGTCTTCACTCATCAGTCTGAGGTCACGTCTACGGCCCTGTGCTTCTCTCAGGGAATTAGAACTTCGCCCATATGTCTTTTGTTGCAACTTCTGCCACCGCTTATTTTGTCAGTCTTGTTGTTTGACATTAAGGTAATTTGTGTACTCGTTTGTCATCTGTGTTGACTCGTGTGGTTATAACATGAGTTGGCTACCAAGTGAGCCCAGGCAGCTAGCCAGCAGTTAGCCTAGAGTTGCTAGTCACTCACTGGGGTTGTTGCATCAATAATTCTGTATCATAAGCACTTCCGGAAAAAATCTTTACTGGCATAAGTATTTTTAAGTGACATGCTGCACGGAGCCAAGTGAAGGACTACAGAAGGCAACTCCAAGAAAAGTAAACGTGTTCCCATTTACTTCGCTTGATTGGCAATCAAATGGTGGATTCGATTACTCTAAGTTGAATGAGTAGAGTTGTTTATTAAGACAGCATGTTTGATTGATGCATTTCGAAATTTAAATGGTCATAGAGCAGCAGATTTTCATGAACACGATGTCACTGCCACAGCATTTTGTGGGACTGATCATTTATCTCTCACATTCATGTTTCATCTGCTTTTCAGAATGTTTTCCACCTTCATTTTTTCTAGACGCTTAAAATCCAGGGCGGTCTTATAATAAATCTCTTTATTTTTATTTTATCAGTATAGATCTCCTAAAAATACAACAATGAGAGATGAAATGCTGAGTTGGGATGTGGTGATGCTGAACGAGGATTTTGTAAAGTGTGATGAGATCACTTGCAGTCATGGGGTGTGTAGGCAGTCGCGTGTAATTTCTTGAAACATACACACCTGAAGCGGCTTAAACTATTTAAAATGCCGCTGGGAAGAAGCCTGAGTTTAGATTTCGCTAATTGCAGGTGCTCCGCCCTTCCCTAAATCTGCTCTGGTGTACTTGGTCTAAATAACAATCAAGCAATTTCAGTGGCCTATAACGATTAAGATGTGATGGTGAAAAGCAGACAAAATTAACTGGGCTACGGTGTTTGATTGAAAGAATGCCAGTTTGAATAATTAGAAAAAATCTTCCTCTTCCCCAAAAGCGAATGAAACGTGAATGTGAGATATAAATGATCAGTCGCACGAAATCGTATGGCAATGACAATCGTGTTCATGCAAATCTGCTGTTCTATGGCCATTTAAATTTCGAAATGCATCAATCAAACATGTTGTCTAAACAGCTCTACTCTTTCAACTTAGCCCAGGTTTACACGTACACGGTTATTTTGACAAACGGAGACATTTCCCTGCGTTTGTGCCCTTCGTTAACACGCAAACAGAGAATTCGCCTCTGAAAAAGATTCTTTCTAAAAACTCCGGCCAGAGTGGAGATTTTGGAAAACTTCGGTTGCAAGTTTGCATGTAAACTGAGAAAAACGGAGTTTTAGGTAGCCGACGTCACAGTATGCCAGAACTTGCACCTGCGTCAAAAGTGAGACCTATGTTTACATTTTCATTTGGCTGTGGTGATCATGGGGTGCATCCCAAAGCGTAGGCTGCATCCTTCGAAGGCTGTATTTTTAGGGGTCGTCTCTTACTTCCATCTGCCAAACTGAAATTTAGGGAACAAGGTTAAACTTAGGGTTAGGTTTCGCGTTAAGGTTAGGTTAGGGAAACCAGTGACGTCTCGCTTCCAAAGCTGTTTAACGGAGACGAAATGGCGTTGCGTCAGTGTGGCGGATCGAATTAAGTGACGACCCCTAAAAATGCAGCCTTCGAAGGATGCAGCTTAGGCTTTGAGATACACCCATGGATGATCGTGATTCGTTTTTGTTGTTGCTATTTTCGGGATTCTGATTGGTTAACGTGGGCTTGAATTTATCGTTACACTGCCATCCACAGGTTTGATATGCTCTTGACGGCATATACACGGGCATGTGTAAACGAAAAATTTTCTGAAAACTGATACGTGTGCATGATATTATTTTTGAAAACGGAAACGGTGAAATGTTTGTTTATGAAAATAGCCGGCCACATGTAAACGGAGTGTGAAACTGCCATGCACAAAGACTTCAAGTACGCATAAGAATCACATTAATATACGCACTGATTGAACAATTGCTGACTTCTGTGAATATGCCTCAAAAATACGTGAGACCTACGCCGTATGCGTGGGAAAGCGTAGAATGTTGGCAGCCCTGCGATTAGGCTAATGATTTTTGAAACCATTCTAAAAGTGGCCTAGCTCTCGGAATAGCCTACCTGGATGGGCTTTTGTGTTAGTAGCCAATGCATCCAGCCCCAATGCATCATCCCATCTTGCCAAAATGAAAACTCAACAAAATAGTCTCATCATTTGCAATTGCCAATAGGTCACCTATATCCCTGCCTGTGATAGCTAACCCAGCTAAAGTCATTTTCTGATGATGAACAGTTTTTTTTCTTGGTTTTTTTTTTTTTTTTCACAAAGCTATTCTACATCATATAAGGAATATTCTTTGAAAAAATCTAACTGATATCTTTAATATTGACTGAGTGAGGTCAATTACCCAAAGCATAATTTTGATGTGAAATAGCTTGCCTGACCAAATTGTTGAGGCAGAAACCGTGGGAATTTTCTAGAGCTAGATACCATTGAGACACTGAGTACCTGAAGTGATATATTCACAATAGCAAAAAGAAACTGGCGAGCCTAGTTGGGCTGAACGGCCTGTTATCGCCGCTCACGTTATGTTATGTAAAAGTTTTGGCAGGCATGATGTCTTCAAACTAGGCTGGTTAGCTTCAGAAGACGTTAATCTACAAATGCAAACGCTTCATTTCTGAAATTTCCGTGGTGATACAACGCAATCCGTGGAGAAATCCGCACGCGGCTCAAATCGCAACTCTTCTGCCGTATCTTCGACTGACCTGCTTTAGGATGGTGCGCATTATTGTTTACATTCATTTTCAATGGTAGAAAATAAGTTCCTAAACCAAATGACGCCCAAACTATCAGGTGTTCATCCACCAAAGGTAAACTAAAAGCCGATTGAAAACCAGGCTTGTGGAAAGCAACTTCTGCGTAAACGAAGTGTCAGTAAATTCATTTATGTTAGTTAATATGTATGATGTTAGAAATTAATTTTTGAACACTTTATTTCGTAACCCCAATATGTAACCTATCATTTACAGCAATAAACTCACGTCTCATATTTTTGTCACTTTTTATCACAGGGACTACTTGATGGTCTTTATCTCAAAAGTTAGATCAGATGAGTTTAGCCAGGTTTTCAAGGGCAGGGTCACAAATATTAAACCCTTTTTTTCAGTGTCACAGTATCACCCCAATCTCCAAAATAAGCAATATTTTATTTGAAAGAAAAAAATAACGGCTATTTGTTTTTATTAATTTTTTTCAAAGCTACAGGAAGCCACTGTAGATAGAAGGGCTCTGGAGCCGCGGGTTGCCGACCATAGACTGTGGATGACACTGACATTTCTGAAATTCTCTGCCTATTTCCTTTTATTCGCAAAAACCAATACTTCAAGTGGTGTTGGAGTTCAAGAACCACGACATGTCACAAACTGATTATTGACTTACCATATTCAAATACTAACAGATAAGTCCATTTTCTCACAGAAGGGGCACTTTAAAAATAAGTTCCATCAGCTAAGTTGGGAAACAGGTATACGAACTATTGGTGACTTGATAAACCCCAGGGACAGGACATTAAAATCTTTTGTTGAACTTTCAGATTCCTATAGAATTGATGCTAAGGAATATCTAACTTATATGCAAATAAGATCTCACTTGACTTATTTTCTTGGTGAAGTGGTTAAAATCTCTACAGTGACAGAGATGGAAATCACACTTGAATCAATGGTCAAACAGAAATATAAGATTGTTTCGAAACTTTATAAACTGTTAAATAGCCCAACAAGAAATAATTGGAATGTGGTTCAAAGAAACTGGGAAACTGATCTGGGAAGACCATTAGGAATGGAAAAATGGAATCAAATTTGGAAAAATCTACATAAAATCTCAAAATCAGTGAAGAACAAAATGATAAATTATAATATTATACATAGAACATATTTAACCCCTGTTCGATTGCATAGTATGAATGCCTCTGTCTCTGACCGCTGTTGGCACTGTCAACAAGAAAAAGGTACATTTTACCACATGGTATGGGTTTGTCCAAAAATAAAAGCATTCTGGGAAGGTGTAACACAGTCCCTGGGGGGAATTATCGGTCACTATGTTGTTTGCGACCCGGAATTATGTTTGCTGAATTATATGGACAATGGATCATGGCCTAAATATAACAAACAAATTATAATAACTGGATGTATGACGGCCAAAAGACTCATTGCCACTAACTGGAAGGACGCTGACCACCTGGAAATAGGAAGATGGCTTCAAATTTTCCTAGAGACAGTTTCTATGGAGGGAGCTGCCTCAAATCTCTTGGAAATGTGTAATGAGGAACAGCTCTTATGGAGAGAAATAATTAATATGATACGCAGGTTACCCTCTTTCCAGAGGATCCTGAAAGATTCTTAAGCCTCTGGTTGAGTTTGAGTTCTAACAGACTGTTCATGCTTGGTCTGCAATCGTTTTCAAATTGTATCTCCCCTTCTACTGAACTATTGAGAAAATAGAATCTCTGTACATCCTCACTATGTGTTTTTTTTGTTTTGTTTCTTTAGTTACTGTATATGTATCACATAATTTCTTGTGTTTTGTATGTGTTTATTTTGTTTGTTTAGTTTTTGCTGTTTTGGCTTCCCCCCCCCTTTTTTTTGTTTTTGTTTTTGTTTTTCACTTTATATGAATTGAAAAATATATTGGTATATATGCTCTAATAAAAAAAAAAAAAAAAGTTCCTAAACCAAATGACGCCCAAACTATCAGGTGTTCATCCACCAAAGGTAAACTAAAAGCCGATTGAAAACCAGGCTTGTGGAAAGCAACTTCTGCGTAAACGAAGTGTCAGTAAATTCATTTATGTTAGTTAATATGTATGATGTTAGAAATTAATTTTTGAACACTTTATTTCAGAACCCCAACATGTAACCTATCATTTACAGCAATAAACTCACGTCTCATATTTTTGTCACTTTTTTATCACAGGGACTACTTGATGGTCTTTATCTCAAAAATTAGATCAGATAAGTTTAGCCAGGTTTTCAAGGGCAGGGTCACAAATATTAAACCCTTTTTTTCAGTGTCACAGTATCACCCCAATCTCCAAAATAAGCAATATTTTATTTGAAAGAAAAAAATAACGGCTATTTGTTTTTATTAATTTTTTTCAAAGCTACAGGAAGCCACTGTAGATAGAAGGGCTCTGGAGCCGCGGGTTGCCGACCATAGACTGTGGATGACACTGACATTTCTGAAATTCTCTGCCTATTTCCTTTTATTCGCAAAAACCAATACTTCAAGTGGTGTTGGAGTTCAAGAACCACGACATTTCACAAACTGATTATGGACTTACCATATTCAAATACTAACAGATAAGTCCATTTTCTCACAGAAGGGGCACTTTAAAAATAAGTTCCATCAGCTAAGTTGGGAAACAAAGACCACGCCTCATCTCTCAGCACCATTTCCCATCCAAGCCCATATAGGTGTGCCTAACCGTTTCTCCTGTCTTTTTCTCCCCCTCTCTCTTTCAGCAGAAGAACTGCAGGGGATGCTGTAAGAGACAGAGAACTCCCTGCAATGAGACAAACGACACTCACCCTGCACCCTGAGTCTTAACTCCCTAAGCTGTGCAAGCCTTTCCCTGTTCTTAACTTTTAATAAACTGGACATTAAGCTTCCAAATCGTGCAGTGTTTGAATATGATCACCTCACATTTTTGTTGTTTTTGTAATTTTAAATGATTGTTAGATTTCTCCTGCTGAATTGAGCCTACAAACTGTACATTTGTACTCAACCCCTCAGCGATTGGAGCATCCCCAAGTCTAACAAAGTGAAATCAAAAAATTATAGATTGAATATTATCTTACATTGATAAATTACAATACTATACTCAGTTTAACCGATTTCTTCCTCTTCTTTTTTTTTTTTTTTTTTTTTTTTTTAGCATTTTCCCATGATTTTTCTTGTATTCAGCAAGATTTTAATAAAATCTTATCCCACCAATAACCCTTATCTGTTGCACCATTGCAAATTTACAGTAGTCCTATGGCATATCAAAGAATATGGGTTTAAGAATAATAGTTTATTTATTTTGTTCTGCTACAGAGCGGCTTTTAAGCAAGTTTTGGACTGTGCACCTAAACACGCACGAGTGCACCTGTTTTGGTGCACCCAGTCAAAAAATCCTAATTCGAGCCCTGTAAGGTGTTCTTTTGCATATTTCAAGCGGGCCTCCTGATGGACCTTTTTGAGAAATGGCTTTTTTGCCACCCTTCCATACAGGCCAGATGTGTGCAATATCTTTCATATACAGCGCCCTCAATCATTATTGGCACCCCTGGTTAAGATGTGTTCTTTAGCTTCTAATAAAGCCAGTTATTTTCTAAATAATATAGGACTGCAATGAAAAAAAGAGGAAAATCCAACCTTCATATCAACTGCATTATTTCAGTGGGAAAAAAAATCCCAACATTAAGAAATAATTCTTTGACATCAAATCATGTGTGCCACAATTATTAGCACCCCTGATGTTAACACTCTTTTCAACCCCCTTTTGCCAACAAAACAGCACCTAATCTTCTCCTATAATGTTTCACAAGATGGGAGAATACAGAAAGAGGGATCTTCGACCATTCCTCCTTGCACAATCTCTCTAAATCATCCAGCGACCTGGGTCCTCTCCTCTGCACTCTCCTCTTCAGCTCATTCCTCAGGTTTTCAATGGGGTTGAGGTCTGGGGACTGAGATGGCCATGAGAGGAGCTTGATTCTGTGTCTGGAGAACCATTTCTGTTTAGATTCGGCCACATGTCTAGGAATCTTGCCACATCTTGCTAAAAGACCCAGTGACGACCCCATCTTCAGCTTTCGGGCAGAGGCCACCAGATTTTGATTTAAAATGTCCTGGTATTTCAAAGTGTTCATGATGCCATGCACCCTAACAAGGTTCCCAGGGCCTCTGGAAGAGAAACAGGCCCACAGCATCACCGATCCTCCCCCATACTTCACAGTGGGTATGAGGTGTTTTTCTGCATACTCATCTTTTGTGTTCCGCCAGACCCACTTAGGGTGTTTGTTGCCAAAAAGCGCTATCTTGGTCTCATCTGACCAAAGCACACTGTCCCAGTTGAAGTCCCAGTGCCGCTTAGCGAACTCCAGACGTTTGCGTTTATGATTGTGAGTGAGAAAAGATTTTTTCCGTGCATGCCTCCCAAACAGCTTGTTGGCATGTAGATAGCGCCTGATGGTTGTTTTGGAGACTTTGTGACCCCAAGATGCTACCATTTGTTGCAGTTCTTTAACAGTGTGTGAGGTATCGTTCAGGAACCAGTCGCGATAACCAGGAATTGCAATAGAAGTGATATTTATTAGCGAGGGGGTAAACTAGGGATGTTACGCTCGAAGCAGACGGCTCGACACAGTATCGATCTTTCGAAGCAGGAGTATCTCGGCAATATGTTTCGATGCCTCGCTTCACCATGCAAAAAACCACGTGACTCCCCAAATGAAGCGTCATTACCTCACACGCGTGTTGGCGACGTGTCACTCGGGTTTTGAATCCAGGGCGGGATTTTCAAACTCCCACAATGCTTATAAACGGGCACAATACAGTTCGAGGGCTTTTTTGAGAGGAGGAGAATTTCTGCGTGCGTTATTGCTGTCGTTTTATTAATGGACAACCAGGGAGAGAGAGGTTTAGGTAGGATTAGTTTAAGATTAGACACACTGACATAGTTATACACTCACATTGGCACATAGACATTCAAACACTATACATATTGATTTGCATACTTACATACATCTGCATGCTTACACATATAAAGTACACATACAGAGTAGGATTAACAGGTTAGCAGGTAAGTGTGAAGTGAATGTGAGAACATTAAAAAGTGTTTGTGTGATAGTCTGTGTAGTGAGTGTTTGAGAGAGTGAGGAAAGGAGATATAGGGAGAATGGAGGCAGGGCCACCTAAAAGAGCAAGATCATATGTGTGGGAGCACTTTAATCTTATTAGCCTGTAATGTGGTGAAAAGCCACTAGATGGCAGTATTGACATTTTTTTTTGTTAAGCAATCTCAAGCTAGGTTTGGACATGTCCCGGGCATGCCTCAGAGGGGGCTGGAAAAGAGTATATAAGGAGAAAAATCGAGAGAGTGTAGAGGAGTAGGAGAAATTGCAAGAAGGATACATTTGACCAGACCTGTCACTCTTTTCAAGACCTTTTAAGCTTTTTGTGGATTTTTGCCTGTGTTGGAGCATTTTCCTGTCCCAGGACATCACAACAGAGCAGCCCATCTCCATTACAGGGAACTGTAAATATCTCATTTTTTTTTATTTTCTTTTCAATCTTGGTCAGTAGTGTAGGGTGTAGAGTAGTTCTATGTGTTTGTTTAATTAAATCTGTTGAACTTAAAGGATTTTGTCTGTCATCCCTTGCTGTCCGTGACGCCATAACAAATTGGGGTCATAACAAATTGGGGGCTCGGGTCCGGGATAGACCATTGTGCGAGTCATTTATTGAAAATCTAAAATTTCAAATAGTGAAATTGTTTTTTGAATTTTCATATATATATATTGGCAGATCAACAGCAATGGATGATTTCTTGGCATCACCAACCGTAGAGGTTTTGAAGTCTTTTAAAAAGACAGAACTGCTAGAAATATGCAGACATTTAGAGCTGACAGATGTAAAACCAGCCATGCGAAAAGCAAGACTGGCTAGAGAGATTGTTGAATATTACATTGATGAAAATGTGTTTGCACCAGGAGATCTAGAACAGTTTCCGGTGGAAAATCCCAATGTAGAATTGGAACTTAAATTAAAAATGCTAGAAAAAGAAAGGGAGGAAAAAGAAAAACAAAGGCAGTTTGAGTTAGAAAAATTAGCAAGAGAAGAGGAAAAAGAGAGAGAGAAAGAGGAAAGAGCAGAAAGAGAGAGACAGAGGCAGAGAGATTTCGATTTAGAAAAATTAGATAGAGAAGAAAGGCTCCAAATGGAGCTACTAAAAATCAAAATTCAGGCTGAAAATAAATTTCACGCCAGCCAGGAGGTAAAGCTGGTGCCTCCATTCTTAGAGAAGGAGGTTGATAAGTATTTCCAGTGCTTTGAGAAGGTAGCTAAGAGTTGTCAGTGGCCAAAGGAACACTGGCCTCTGATGTTGCAAACTGTCCTCAAGGGTAAAGCTCAACAAGCCTATTCGGCTTTGTCTGCAGATGATTCCTCTGATTATGAGGTTGTCAAAAAGGTTATTTTGACAGCTTATGAGTTGGTTCCAGAGGCTTACCGACAGAAATTCAGAGGTCTGAAGAAATCTGACAAACAGACTTATGTTGAATTTGCTAATGAGAAGAAGGTTTGCTTTGAGCGCTGGTGTACTTCTATGGAGGTCAAGGATGATTTCAACTCACTAAAAGAGATGGTGTTAGTTGAAGAATTCAAGAACTGTGTCAAGGATGATATTAAGACCTACCTTAATGAGAAGCAAGCACTGAATTTGCAATCAGCTGCCAAGTTTGCAGACGAATATGTTCTAACACATAAGTCCAAATTTCAGTCTAGCAGTAACAATAGATGGTCCCAATTTCAGAAGAAAGGTAACGGTGATACCCAAGATTCCTCACCCAAAGACAAAGACAAATCTGGTGATGGTGCTCAGAAATCCAGTAAAAGGTCTGAACAAAGTGTGAAAGCTGACAGTGACAAAAAGTGGTCTAGTTTGCAATTATTGCAAGAAATCTGGTCATGTTACAACTAACTGTTGGTTCCTTAAAGCTAAGAAAGAACAAGAAAAGGATACCAAACCCAATGCCTTTGTGAAGACAAGGTTAGAAACCCCTGAAGTAGATGACCGATCTGCTAAATTGCCTGCTCCTTGTGAGGCTAAGAAGCCTGATACTGCTGACTTTGTGAGGGAGGAATTTCTTCCATTTGTGTCAGAGGGATTAGTGGCTCTGAATGAGCATTCTCCTCCTGTCCCCATATATATCCTAAGGGATACCGGAGCTTCTCAGTCACTTTTGTTGATGGACTCCTTGGAGTTACGTGATGAGACCGCTTCTGGGGATTTCATACTTGTACAAGGTATTGAAGGGAGGACTGTATCTGTACCCCTGCGCTCTGTGTTCTTGAAGTCAGATTTAGTTACAGGACAGGTAAAGGTGGGACTTATGTCAAGTCTACCTATCAAGGGTGTTTCTCTGTTGCTAGGCAATGACCTGGCTGGGGGCAATGTAGTTCCCCCTGTTCATCTTACTTCGCAGCCGAGCACTGAAGATGGCGATGAAGACCCATCTCTGTATCCTTCCTGTGCAGTGACTCGTGCTATGGCCAAGAAGGCTCAAGAAGAAGATAATGTGGTGCCGTCCAGCACCTTGAATAGTCATGACTCAGGTGGTTCGCCTAATGACTTTGTTCAGCCTGCTATGGTTTCTCCGTTTGAGGACTTATCAGACACTTTTATCAGTTCTCTATTCAGCCAGCCAGATGGGTCTGGTGATTCTGATGTGTCTGGAGACTTGTCTCTGTCCAGAAAGCGGTTGATTCAGGAGCAAACCAATGATCCTGAAATTTTTGTACTAAAGAAGAGAGCCCTTCCTAATGAAGAAATAGACACCGTTCCAGTTGGGTATTATCTCAAGGATGGAGTGTTGATGCGGAAGTGGCGCCCTCCTGATATCCCTGCCAATGCAGATTGGGCAGTGGTCAAGCAAATTGTTGTTCCGAAGGTCTACAGGAATGAGATCTTAACAATGGCTCATAGTTTGCCTTTAGGAGGTCATCTTGGTGTTAACAAGACTGTTGACAAGATCATGAAACACTTCTTCTGGCCTGGACTCGGAAAGATGTTTCCAACTTTTGCAAAACCTGTCACACTTGTCAGGTAGTTGGAAAACACCAGTTAGACCCACCTGTAGCTCCATTGCAGCCTATCCCAGCATTTGGGGAGCCCTTCTCCAAGGTCATTGTTGATTGTGTTGGTCCATTACCCAAGACTAGATCTGGAAATCAGTACTTGTTGACAATCATGTGTGCATCTACCAGATTCCTGAAGCCATACCTCTACGCAACATCAAGGCAACTGCAATTTCGAAGGTTTTGATAAAGTTCTTCACATTGTTTGGCCTTCCCAGGGAAATTCAGTCAGATCAAGGTAGCAATTTCACTTCCGGATTGTTTCAGCAGGTTGTGTATGAACTAGGTGCGAAGCAGATTCTTTCCAGTGCCTATCATCCAGAGAGTCAGGGTGCCTTAGAGCGGTTTCATTCCACTCTCAAGACAATGATGAGGACTTATTGTTATGACCATGAGAAAGACTGGGATGAAGGTGTTCATTTGCTGTTGTTTGCAGCTAGGGAAGCAGTGCAGGAGTCTACTGGATTCAGTCCGTTTGAGCTAGTGTTTGGCCATGAAGTGAGAGGACCTTTGCTATTGTTGAGTGAACAATGGCAAGAGAAAGAGCCGAATATCAGTCTGTTAGACTATGTTAGCAAGTTCAAGGAAAGACTGCGTGCAGCTTGTGACCTAGCCAAAGAGAACTTGAAATCAAGTCAGGGAAAAATGAAAACTTGGTATGATCATAAGGCTAAAAGCCGTGAGTTTAAACCAGGAGACAAGGTCATGGTGTTGTTTCCCTTACAGTCCAATCCATTGCAGGCTAGATTTCATGGTCCTTATGAAATTCTGACAAAACTCAATGATCTCAATTACATTGTGAAGACTCCAGATAGGAGAAAGCCAAAACAGTTGTGTCACATTAACATGCTGAAGCCTTATCATGATAGGAATGCTAGGGTTGCAGCTGTCACTTCAGATCCTCCTATGGCCGAGACTTGTGAAGATGAGGGGGAGTTTCAAGATGATGAACCTAGAATTAAAGCTGAAGTTCTTTCATGTAAATTGTCAAATTCTGAAGTGTTGCAAAATCTTGATGTAAAACTCCAGCATTTAGAACCCTCACAGAAAGATCAGTTTGAGAGGTTGATCAAGAAATATAAAGATCTATTTCCTGATGTTCCAAAGAGAGTTTCTATAGCCTCTCATGATGTAGATGTTGGTGATGCCTAACCAATAAAACAGCATCCGTGCGGATGAATCCTGAAAAGAGAAAGATTGCTGAGAAAGAGGTTGAGTACATGTTAGAACATGATATTATCAGACCCTCTAACTCAGATTGGAGTTCACCCTGTGTTCTAGTTCCAAAACCTGATGGAAGTACTAGATTCTGTACAGATTACCGCAAAGTCAATGCTGTAACTAGAACTGATGTGTTTCCAATACCTAGGATTGATGATTGTATCGATAGAGTAGGGCAAGCAAAGTTTCTGACCAAGATTGATTTATTGAAGGGTTATTGGTGTGTGCCTTTAACTGAGAGGGCCAAGAGCATCTCTGCTTTTGCCACACCATCTGGGTTATACCAGTATGAAGTCCTACCCTTTGGCATGAAAAATGCCCCAGCCACGTTCCAAAGGATGATACAGTCTACAATCGCCGGATTTGCCACACACGGTGCGTACATCGACGACCTGATCACATGGAGTGACTCCTGGGAAGAACATCTGAAAGATGTAGAGACGTTGTTCCAGCGCTTAACCCAGGCTAACCTGACTGTTAACCTGAACAAGAGTGACTTTGGTTGTGCTACTGTCACGTATCTCGGCTACGTCATAGGCCAGGGTAAGGTGGCACCCATAAATGCTAAAGTCCAAGCCATCATGGACTTTCCAGTTCCTGACAACAAAAAAGCTTTGCGCCGCTTCCTTGGAATGATCGGGTACTACCGCAAGTTCTGCAAGAACTTTGCTGAGATTGCTCTCAGTCTCACCAACCAACTGAAGAAAGGCGTGAAGTTCACTTGGGATGAAGCATGCCAAAGAGCCTTCGATCGCCTGAAGTCTCTGCTGTGTCACTTCCCCGTGCTCAAATCTCCTGACTTCAACAAACCGTTCTCCATAGCGGTCGATGCTAGTGACCAAGCTTGTGGATCTGTGCTCCTACAGAGAAGTGACTCTGATGACATTGAGCATCCCGTGGCATACTTCTCCAGGAAGTTCAATCGCCACCAAAAGAACTATTCCACAATTGAGAAGGAGCTGTTGGCTCTGGTTCTATCCTTACAACACTTTGAGGTTTATGTTTGTACAGGGCAAAAGCCAATGATTGTATATACTGACCACAATCCGTTAATGTTTTTGAGTAAGATGAAAAACAAGAATCGGAGATTGTTGAATTGGAGTTTGATTTTACAGGAGTTTGACTTGGAAATCAAGCATGTAAAGGGTACTGACAATGTAATTGCTGATTGCTTATCCCGTGTTTGAGTATGTGTATATATATCACGTGTTTATTAGCATATTGTATTATATGTATATATATACAAGTGTCTACTTCACCATTTTTGTATTGAAAAGAAAAATTTTGCCTTTATTAGTCAAAATTTTCCCCTTTTGGAATGGAGGTGTAATGTGGTGAAAAGCCACTAGATGGCAGTATTGACATTTTTTTTTTGTTAAGCAATCTCAAGCTAGGTTTGGACATGTCCCGGGCATGCCTCAGAGGGGGCTGGAAAAGAGTATATAAGGAGAAAAATCGAGAGAGTGTAGAGGAGTAGGAGAAATTGCAAGAAGGATACATTTGACCAGACCTGTCACTCTTTTCAAGACCTTTTAAGCTTTTTTTGTGGATTTTTTTGCCTGTGTTGGAGCATTTTCCTGTCCCAGGACATCACAACAGAGCAGCCCATCTCCATTACAGGAACTGTAAATATCTCATTTTTTTTATTTTCTTTTCAATCTTGGTCAGTAGTGTAGGGTGTAGAGTAGTTCTATGTGTTTGTTTAATTAAATCTGTTGAACTTAAAGGATTTTGTCTGTCATCCCTTGCTGTCCGTGACGCCATAACAAATTGGGGTCATAACAAGCCCAACAAAGGTCAAGTGTCTGATCTGTGCTCAAGAACTGGCCTTTAACAATAACACCTCTTCAATGCTGAGGCACCTGCGCTCAAGGCACCCCCACACTACACCCAATCCTGCAGCTCCAGCTGCTCCTGTTGCTACTGGAGTAACTGGACAAGGTAGGCCTATGACAACCAGCATGTGTATTTATTTAAAAGATAGACCAATATTAAAATTTAAAATATACCAAACAACAATATTACCTTTTAAAAAGTTATGTGTGCATACTTATCCACATTTTCTGGTTTAAAGAGCGACAAGCGGAACTGGATAAGGCCTTGGTTGAGATGATTGTGCAGGACTGCCAGCCATTTTCTGTGGTGGAGGATAAAGGCTTTAAAGCCTTTGTTAACAAGCTTGAACCAACATATGTCCTGCCCACAAGACAAGCACTGAGAGTGATGGTGGAGACAAAATATAAACAAACCAAGGAAAAGGCTATAGCAGCGGTGGCAGAGACTGTGGCAGTCAGCTTGACAGCAGACATGTGGACTTCTGTGAATATGGACGCATTCCTTGGGGTCACCTGCCATTACATAGATGAGGAACTTAAACTGTCATCTGTCCTGTTAGGCGTTTCTAAATTCCCTCAGTCCCACACAGCCGAAAACCTCAAGAATGCCATGGAACTTCTTATTGATGAATGGGGCATTAAAAACAAAATCCATTGTCTCATCACTGACAATGCTGCAAATATGGTTGCTTGCGCTAAGCTTCTTAGGCTACGCAATGTACCTTGTTTTGCCCATAGTTTAAATTTGGTGGTAAAAAAGGCACTGGAGGCAACACCAGAACTTGCAGATATCCGCAAAAGAGCCAGAAAAGTTGTTTCTCTTTTTAAAAGTAGCACAAGGGCCAAGGAGAAACTTACAGAGGTTCAGGAACAACTAGAGAAACCTCATAAATTGATTCAAGAAGTTGAAACCAGGTGGAATTCAACATTCTTCATGTTGCAACGTCTGCATGAGCAGTGTGAGCCAGTGGGAGCAGCACTAGCATCCCTCACAACAGATGTGGTGCCACTAAGCTGTGTGGACTATGAGGCTGTGGCTGAGTGCCTTCAAGTTCTGGGATCGCTGGCAAAAGCAACAACTGAGCTTTCAGAAGAGAAGAAGGTGTCTGCATCCAAGGTCATTCCCATAATCAGAATGATACAACATAAAATCACAGAGAAGTCCTCATCCCTAATTCATCCTTGCGCACAACTGTTAAGCCAAAATCTGCAGCACTTTTTATTGTCAAGAAGTAGCGTGGAAAGCATTTGGGTCCTGGCAATGGCAACTGTTCTGGACCCAAGATTTAAAACATTAGCATTTGGTAACCAAACCAATGCACAGGAGGCAGTTGCCAGAGTCACAGCAGAATGTGCAGGATACATGAGATCAGAACATGTCATGCCCTCAACATCACAGGTAATAGCTTCCCCTTCATTTTGTCAATACTTGTATATAGGCTCTATCAAATAACTAAATATGTATTTACATTTTTTACAGTCCTCGACAAATGAGCCACATGGCCACTCAACACAAGAGGCTGACTCAGACAACTTGTGGGAACTTCTGGACAGCCGAGTTGGTTGGTTGCATTAGCCTGTATAAAAACATTCTTTGAGACAAACACATACAATGGTTTTCATACTCTTCTGTTCTGATTTCCTGCAGGTGCAACTCAAATAGTTCAAAATGCAACAGCTGAAGCTACAGTGGAGGTTCAGCGTTATTTGGCTGAGCCCTACCTCTCCAGAGGAGAAGACCCATTAAAATACTGGTACTCAAGGGCAGCAGTATATCCTGATCTTTACAAGCTTGCCCACAGATATCTTCATATGCCAGCAACTTCTGTGCCATGTGAAAGGGTCTTCTGCTAAGCTGGAGAGGTAGTGACAAAGAAGAGAAACAGACTGAAGCCTAACTCAGCTGAAATGATCTTGTTTTTAAATAAAAATCTTTGAACCCTGGAAATCCCCTTTCCAACTTCTCCAGCATTTTGCACAACTATTGAAATAACGGTCCCTAGTTGCACAAGCATTTGCAATTTTTTCCCCCAAAATTTTTTTTGTAAAAATATTTTTTTGTATTTCTATCAATCTTGCAAAAGCATGTCTCTATTACATACAGTATTTTATGATGGCACGATCACATAACACAAGTATGGTATTGTATTGAAAAAAAAAACAGTTAAAAATTTCAAGATGCACATAGAACCTTTATTGTTAGACGTACATAACAGTGCTTGTTTCATGACACCTTGTCCTTTATTGTTCCACGCAAATGCTATGTTGAAGATTGGCCAGCAGATGTCGCCATATTTAATTGTATCAAATGCTTCGCAACCCAGAACCATTCGACACAATTGCTTCATAGTTGATTCAGTAGTTCAGAAAGCTTCGGTTTCTCCATCACTAGGGTAAACCCCCGCAGGACCGAAGGCAACAGTACAAAGTCCACAATCCAAAATTACAATCCCAGGGGCAGAATCCAGAGTCGAAAAACCAGGGCAGCAATACAGTAATCGTGGTCAGACAAAAAGGGTTCGATACACAGGAGCAGAAAATAAAGCCAAATCAGAGCCAAAAAGAGGTAGTCAGACGGTCCAGTCAGAAAAGCAACACAATGAGTACGAGGCGAGAAACGAGAGCAGCACAGGTAAACAAGGGAAACGTTCTGACGGGGAACTGCTGTGAAAAGACTGTTTAAATACACACAAGGGAAGTCACATGCTATGATTAGGGAAAGGTGAACAGGATCAGACTAATTACGTGGGAGCAAACATGAGGGAGAACCTAACCACATGAAATTGGCAAAAGCCAAAACGCGGACAGGGAACACGAGACAGCCTATGACAAAACATACAGCTCCGGTTAGGGAGTTCTAATGTGCACAGATAATGAGAGGCAGGACAGAGTGGAGCAGGTGCGGAGGATCCGCTGAATTGCAGCAAAGACTAAGAGAAGGCAAGAGGCGGAGACTAGAATAGGGCGAGTGCTGAGAGCTTGTTAATCAATTAGTAAGTGCAGCTATACAATCCCTGGTGCTCGTTAGTAAGTTAGTATAATATACAATGTTAGTCTGGGTTAGTAACTTGAACAAAAACAACAAACTGTTAGTATTGGTTAGTAAAATAGAAAAGCAAGGTGAAGGAAGCAAACAAGATTAGAAGGAATGTTTGGAAACCCAGAAACCATGAAATCACCTAAACATGTGACACACAGGACTTGGGGAGAAGCTGTAGCTTAAAAGACCAGACAGGGGAGACAAAGTGCAATGAAGGGCATGGGCAAAGACATGGACCGGAATATAACAGAAAAGTGGATCTGGAATGGCAAAAACGAAAACATGGCAAGGAAACAAAAACTAAACAGAACATGGCAAAAACCTAATAGACATAATCATAAACAAAACAGGGCATGGAGAAAACATAACAAGAATAGCAGAATCATAAAAAACATGGCAGAATCAGGACAGAAATAGCAGAATCATAACACAGTGAGCTTTGGAGAACTTTTTATTTCTCTTACCATCCTCCTCACTGTGCGTGGTGGCAAAATAACCTTGTGTCCTCGTCCAGGCTTGTTAACCATTGTTCCAGTTGTTTTAAACTTCTTAATGATTCCTCTGACAGTAGATATGGGCAGATGCAGGCGAGAGGCTGTTTTCTTGTAGCCATTGCCTGACTTGTGAAGGTCGACACACATCTGCCTTACTTGAATGGTGTGTTCCTTTGTCTTTCCCATGTTGAAGAGTGGATAAGAGAAATGGGCTCTGTGTCACGTCATATTTATACCCCAGGGAAACAGGAAGTAATGAATTACTAATTAAATGTTCCTAGATCCTCTGATCAACTTTGTAAACTACTGTAGAAATGACAGAAATACTTCAATTACATTTATTTCCTAGGAATTGTTAGGGGTGCCAATAATTGTGGAACAGGAGATTTTATGAAAAATAATTATTTCTTAGTCAGGAATTTTTTTTCCCCCCTTGAAATTCACTTGAGTTGAAGGTTACATTTTTCTACAATTTTCAGTGTGAAAGTATGCTTCTGGAATAAAAATTGAATTTATTTTAAGGCTTTTAACACATCTTAACCAGGGGTGCCAATAATTATGGAGGGCGCTGTAGTTGTATGATGCAACAGGCCAGATGTGTGCAATATCTTTTATATATAGTTGTGTGATGCACAGCTTTCCCTCTGTTGGCCATAAAATCCTGGAGCTCTTTCAATGCAGCCATTGGATTCTTGGTAGCCTCTCTGACCAGCTGTCTTTTCTCCCAGTCATCCAGTTTAGGCGGACGCCCTGATTTTGGCAGACTGTGAGTGGTGCCATGCACTTTCCATTTCTTAATTATGGTCTTTACAGTGCACCAAGGTGTCTTCAAAGCCTTAGAAATCTTCTTATATCCCTCATCTGATGTGTACCTTTCCACAACGTTGTCACAGAATTTTTTTTTTGCAAAATCTTTGGAGCTAATGCTTCTGCCTTTCAGTGACACTGCCCTTGCATACTGAGGGACCATGGTAAACAGCTGTTTTTATTCTGCCTTTCAGTGACACTGCTCTTGCATACTAAGGGACCATGGTAAACAGTTGTATTTATTCTGCCTTTCAGTGACACTGCTCTTGCATACTAAGGGACGGCGGTAAACAGCTGTTTTTATTCATGTCATCAAGTTAATTGCTGTGATTCCACACAGATGTGGGGAAATTAACTACTGATTGGTCTTGAAGGCAATTTTTCATTTCCTGAGATAGTTTATGGGATGATTCAGTAAAGGGGGTTGATGCTTATCAAACCAATTTATTGCAATTGTTCATTTTTAATTTATGTTAAAACTATTTTTAATTAGTTTATCACTTTGAAAAGGTGAAGTACTGTGTGTAGATTTGTAGGAAAAACACAGAGATTAATTGCACTTTCATGACAGGCGACATGCTAAGTAAATCTGAAAAAATGTTCAGGGGGTGTATTCATTTTCCATCCACTGTACCTCACATGGCACTAGATCAGCCAATCGAAAAATTCAATTGCAAGAGCAGCATGTCAATCACTGGAGGGCAAAAATGTTAACCTTTGACCCTGAATCCATCAGCATTATGTCAAAATATTGAAAAACATTCTTTACAAGCTTTAAAAAAAAGTGGATTGGGGGTTTTGTTTCTCTTTACGTGTGAATGAATCACGCAGAGTCACAAAGACTTGATCATTAAATGTGGAGAAACATGAATTCATGATGCATCCAGCAATAATTAATGCACAATATCATCAACTCATTCATCAGTTCAGCATTACTAAAGCAAATGATTTGTCCCCTTATTGTAAAGTGTGATTACAGAGGTTTTCTCCTGGAGTTCATTAACACCATGTTACCGCTGTAATGTAATGCTTTTTCACAGGTATAGTACTCATGGACCTTAACTGTGATTCTCCCCTTTCCCTTAAATTCACAGCTGAGAGGTTAACAGGCCAACAGGAAATATGTGCCACACCGATGCCAACGGGGGGTCAGCTTTAGATCAAGGGGATTTACCATCCTGTAAGTTATCAACTCAACCCCAGTACACCTGACTCTACTCATCTGCAGCTCTCCTGTGATCTGGAAAAATCTAGTACATTTGTCACTGTTGAGAGAAACTGAGTTTGACCCTCATTTGCGGTAATTTGCGGAGTGGTGAAAATCTTAATACAATAGCTATTTCTTCTTCTTCGCTGCCACTTGTGGACGAGTACGGCGGCCTAATGTTTTATGTTTCGGGATTGTTCAAACGTTTTCATTTTGTGTTTATGACACCTCATTGCTTCTTCAGCAAGTCTATTTTGTTCGAAATAGTTAATGCCTTTCCTTATAACTTTCTTCCAATTATGGCGGTCAGATGCAAGGTTAGTCCATTCAGATGGGCTGATGTTGGACTTTACAAGCGAGTATTTTAGTAGGTCTTTATGTCTTTTCTTCGGAGCACCAACATGACGAGTACCCTGGGCAAGTTGACAGAAATAAAGTTGTTTAGGCAGGCGGTAGTTCGGCATTCTGCAAACGTGTCCAACCCATCTAAGTCTGTGATAGAGCATGATGGACTCCAGACTAGTTGTGGAGGCTTTCTTGAGTACATCTGCATTTGTGAACTTGTCTTGCTATTTGATGTTGAGGATTCTTCTTAAACAGCGTTGATGGTAAGTTTCTAGTTGTTTCATCTGCTTTTGGTAGATGATCCATGTCTCACAGCCATATATTAGGGTAGGAATTATGATGGCATTATACACTGACAGCTTTGTACTGATTTTGATATCTTTGTGACAGAAAATTCTTTTACCCAGTTTTTGATAGGCAGCTCCAGCAGCACTTATACGATTCTGGATTTCTGCATCAAGTGAAACGTTATCAGAGATGGTGCTTCCAAGATACTTAAAGTTGCTAACTGTCTTAAGCTGCACACCGTCGATCATGATGGAGGGTTTGAGGGAGAGCGGTGATGGGTAACCCTGCTTGTGCTGAATTAGGACTTCGGTTTTAGTAGTGTTTAGAGTGAGGCCAAGTCTGCTGTATGCAAGAGCGAATGCATCCACAGATTTTTGCATATCAGCTTCAGAGCAGGCAAAAAGAGCTGAATCATCAGCGTATTGGAGTTCGACTATCACTGCCGAGGATACTTTTGTTCTTGCTTGAAAGCGCCTGAGGTTGAGGAAATCACCATCAAAACGGTAGTGAATAGACACCCCATCAGTAAGTGACGGGCCAGCAATCTGTAGGACAGCAGCCATAAACAGGGAGAAAAGAGTAGGAGCAATGACACAGCCTTGTTTGACACCAGTGTTAACTGGGAACGGCTCACTTTCAACACCTTCGTACAAGACTGATGCAGTCACCTCATCATGTAGAAGGCAAATTAGTCAAGCAAGTTTTTCTGGATAGCCATATTTTAGTAATATTTGCCATAAGGTAGGACAGTGGATTGAGTCGAAGGCCTTGGTAAGATCAACAAAAGTGATGTAGAGTGGAGATTGTTGCTCACGGCATTTCTCTTGTAATTGGTGTAGGGCAAAGATCATATCTATACAACCACGAGAGGGTCTGAAACCACATTGACTTTCTGGGAGGACTTCTTCAGCTAGAGGTGTTAGACGATTTAACAAGATCCTGGCGAAGAGCTTTCCCATGATTGAGAGCAGAGAGATACCACGGTAGTTGTCACAACATGATTTGTCACCCTTCTTAAAAGAGTGATAATGAGCGAGTCCCTGAGTTCTGAGGGGAGTTGTTCTTTATCCCATATACAAAGCAGGAGCTTATGGATTCTCTCGGTGAGTATAGGTCCACCCAGCTTGATGTCTTCTGGAGGAATGCCATCAGGGCCTGGAGCCTTTCCATTTTTCAATAGTTTTAGTGCTTTATCTATTTCACTACGAGTCGGAGGAACAGCTAAGTCCTCTCTGACAGGAAACTGTTTGAGTTCAGCAATTGTACTTTGATCTATCTGAAGATCACGATTTAGTATACTGTTGAAGTGCTCTCTCCAACGACTTCTAATTGAGTCGGGATCTTTCAAAAGTTCATTGGATGAAGTCTTGAGAGGAGTAGGTCCACAGGAACTAGGGCCATAGACCATCTTGATTGCCTCAAAGAAAGCACGTGACTTGCTGGAGTCTGCAAGTTCTTGAAGTTCAGCTGCTTTTGTGTGACACCATTGGTTCTTCAGTTCTCTAATGGGCCTTTGCAGGAGTGATTTTGCTTTGGTTAGAGCCTGTCTGCGAGAATGAGTTTTGGGATGAAGTTGCCAGTTGATGATAGCAGTACGAAGCTGGTTTATAAGGCTGCTGCTCAACTCATCATCATTGTCATCAAACCAATCTTGATGCTTTTTCTTTTTAGGACCAATTACCTCTGCGCAGGCATCAAGAATGCAATTTTTTAGGTCATTCCAGGATGTCTCGAGGTCTGTTTCCATATTACGTGAAGACAGCTTGCTGTTTAGTGATTGCACACAGTGTTCTCTAGTTTCACGTTGGCTGAGGGCATCTAAGTTGTATTTAAGCCTGGGCTTCTGCCGGTAACGTTTCCAGAGCCTTAATCCCAAGGAGGTCTTGACTATGCGGTGATCAGTGAAACAGGAATCACTACCAGTGACAGCACGAGTATCCATCACGAACCGCCTGTCCCTCTGTTTTGTAATAACATAGTCAATAATGTGCCAATGACGAGAACGTGGGTGTTGCCATGTACCTTTGTACCGGTTTTTCATTCGAAACAGAATTTGTGATGACCAGATTATGCTCTGTGCATTTCGTAAGTAATAGTAAACCATAAGAATTCATTTTTCCCATTCCATTTGAGCCTAACGGCTGCCATAGATTTTTATCACGACCAACACGGGCGTTGAAGTCTCCAAGTAGGACCAAGAAATTGTTAGCTGGTACATTAGTAAGAAGATTATCCAAGGAGTCGGAAAAAGATTCTTTCTTATCGTCATCTGCATCAAGAGTGGGGGCGTATGCACTAATGACGGTCAGATAATGATTGTAAGAGAGTTCGAGCCTCGTGATCATAAGACGCTCGTTGATACCAAGAGGTAGTTCTTTCAGGTCCTTAAGCAGTTCGGAACGTATTGCAAAACCAACACCATGAAGGCGGGGTCCATCTTTTGGGGAGCCTTTCCAAAAGAAAGTGTATCCTGCCTTTATTTCACTTAGTTGACCTTCTTCTGGGAGCCTTATCTCGCTCAAAGCAGCTATATTGATTTCAAGGCGGCTAAGCTCATTTGCAATAAAAGCAGTGCGGCGTTCAGGGCAATTTTTGTCACAATCCATCATAGTCCTTACATTCCAGGATGCAAACTTGAGAGTAGTTTCAATGTGTTTTGATTTACGAGTAGAAGGGCCTGGACTTTGCATACTTGTCGCCATTGCCAGGTGGGGTGGCGCGTCGGTTGCCTCGTATGTAGTAGTAATATCCGGACTTCACCAACTTCTCACTGGTGCCAGTGCCAGCACATCGGTTAAAGCCCCGAATGCGGTAACATTGTCTGAAATCCCTGAGTTATAATCCATTAAGCAGCATGTGCGTGTGATAATGAACTGGGTGCACAAACCGGAACAAAACTTTGCATTCAATCTTTCTGATCCAGGGCAAGACATAGTCAAGACGCTGGGAAAGAAGGAGTGCTGCAGCCTTGAAGCGCCACTGCTGCAACCAGGACTAGGCATTTATCGGGGGCCTGAACCCCTAGATGGATGCCTGAAAAGGCTTATAGGTTCCATCTACCCAGGTTTAAAATCAGAGTTTCCGTCTCCTAGACTGACTGCCGAAACTTGGCTAACGAGCTCAGTCTGCCCACCCAGATATACCGCCGGGCACTCGGTCGCGCCACACAAACAGACTTAGTTCAAAACAGGGAGTAAAACGGGAAGGTGCTGTTGTGGGCACAATTGTGTAGGAGAGGCCATACGTAGGAACTAATGCTTGCAAGCAAGCAAAGAACCACAGCGTACACTACACCTGAAAAGGAGAGGCACTGAGACACTTCACTTTCCTTAAAACTCCCCACAATAGCTATTAGTGTCATTTGAACTGTCAAAAACAAGTTTCTGTCTTTTTTTTCTGTTAGGAAAAGTCCAGAACCTAAAAGTTTTTGTTCAATTGCAAGATCTTTGCCACTGAAAAACTTACTAGGTTTTTCCAGATCACAGGAGCGCTGTGTGAGATCTCACACCTTTGATTGCGTTCTCCTCTCTAACGATTGACGTGAAAACATACAGCACAATAGATCTCCTGGAACAGATGCCAGGCTTTAGTGAAGTCTATGCAGTGAAAGTTAAGAAAATCACTCGCTAACTCCAACTTCCTTATTGCCAAACATTTTTAAAAATGAAAGTCAAACCATCATGAATGTACCTAATATTATCTGCAGAATTACATTTACTGTAACTGAGTGCTCAGTTTCTTTTCATTGTGAGGATGAAAGAGAATTGTTTGAGTGCTTTGATGAACCTTGTGGTTTCATGTGTAAGACCTTACACCAGGTTACAGTCTCACTTGTGCACCAGCTGGCTGACTGCATTGCGTCACTTGTTTGTCTGGGATGCACTCCTTGGATTGCATCACTGACAAATAATATATTGTTAGAACAGGGATAGGGGGGCACTCATCTACACCTCCTTTTAGCCCCTCCTCTGTTTTACTGCATAGCTGTTTGTCACAAATCAAACCCGCGCCCCAAATCTAACCCCCATTTACGCAAAACTTTTGGCACACCCACCCATCCTCAAATATAATCCTGTGGTGACAGGGTATTGTGCTATTGCTCCCTCACTGGATTTGTGATTGGCTAGAGGCTGCACTGCTTGCATACCACACAAATGTATACATTTACATGAAGAAGAACTATATTGAATAAAAACATAACCCTCCTGGACACAGGTGATCAGGATACAGTTGCCCACTGGCCTGTCTGACCTTAAGGAGTGTATGCTGAGCCTCTGCAGTTTCTCAGGTGAGTCACTTATTCTTTCTTTCAAGCTGATGAACCACTCTTTCATTTCTTAAGCTGTGCTTGAGTGAGAGCCTGTTGCAGACTGTAATACAGTAAACCCAAAGGGCAAACCTAGTCTTCTGGGAACACTGTCTCCAATCTCGGGAAGCATCTGTGCAGTTTCTAAGAGTAAAGAGTGGTTGCTCAGAGGAAAGGTAGTTTTTCCAGCATGGAGGCAGACTTCCCAGAAAAAAATTATCCCTCACTGCCTCAATACTACAAAATTCTGCAAAGCTCCCTTCACATGATTAATTTATTTATCAATAGAGGGAGCTTGATTTTGGGCAAATTGGCCAGCATAAGAGTGTTGTCATCAGTATTTTTTGCAGTAAATGTGTTATGATGAGAAACTCTTTGGAGAAAAGAATGATGTAAAATAATGCAGGAATCAGCATAAATACAAAAGAGCATCATTGAGCCTCACAGTCAGGTTAAGTGGTGAGGACCATTGCTCTGTTCAGTTAGGCTTGACCATTTAACTTATATTCACTCTTTTTTTCTCAAGATATCAACCCTCAGACCTGCTTGGTGAATAAAAGCCAAAATGAACAGCTCTGCCATCAACTCCATCCGACCGTTCAACCACTCCTCTTCAGGATCCAGTCTCTTGAGCATGTCTGTAGCATGTGGATTATCATATTATTTGTCTGTGATTGAATTTATTGTCCTTCTTATCAACGGTTTTATGGGCTACCCTGCCAATATCATGGTACTTTGGCTGGTGGCCAGTAAGGAGATCGACTCTTCCACCTCCGATGTCTTCTTTGTAAATCTGGCCATTTTCAATGCCATCTACTCCCTGATTATGCCCCTGAACTACCTTAACATCATATTTTTTAATCAGGGAGTTAATATATATTTTTGGAATGTGATATATGCAATAAAAGACATCTCCCCTCTCTTCCTCACCTGCATTTGCCTGGACCGCTACGTGGCCGTGGTCCACCCTATTTTGTTCACCAGCATCAAGGATAACAAGATCAGAGTGGCCATTTCTATGCTTGTTTGGCTATTCATGATAGCCCATGGCTTCGAGAGGGGGAAATATCACTCAGGTATCTTCATCGCTGGAATGATGCTGACCATCACCATAATCATGGTTTTCTGCAACATTTCTATCATGTGGAGTCTGAGGAAGTCAGTCTTGGGCAAGGAGAAGATTAGCCCCATGAAAAAGAAAGCCCAAAGAACAGTGCAAAGCACTCTGGCCATCATCGTGTTTCATTACCTGCCTATAGCTGCTTCTAGGCCCCTCATCTATCTCATTGAGTACAAAACTATCTGCGTCATTCAATTGATGGCCTTCAGGATCATGGAACTCAGCTGCAGCATTGAACCCCTACTCTGCATCTCCAAGGTTAAGCAGCTACCATGCCTTAATAACTTGCCCTGCATCTGCTGCCGAAGCCCTTCCTCTGAGCCTCATAATGTAAGCACATGAGATGTATGCTTGTGATTGTCTGTTAAATTGCATATTCGTTCCACGTAAGTTTGAGAAAATGAGTTCACGAAACAAAGACAGAACGTGAAGTCAGTTATAGGCAAGTACAACCCCAATTCTGAAATAGTTGGGACAAAGTGTAAATTGAGAATAAAATTAAAATGCAATGACTTTCAGATCACATGAGCCAATATGTTATTTACATAGAACATTAATAACATTTCAAATGTTGAAACTGAGACATCTTACATTTTAATCCACAAAATAAGCTTATTTCAAATTTTCTGGCTCCAACAGGTCTCAAAAAAGTTGGGACACAGGCAAAAAAGGGCTGAAAAAGCAATTAATATATAAGAGAATCAGCTGAAAGAACATTTAGCAAGTAATTAAGTTAACTGGCATCAGGTGTGTAACATGATTGGCTATAAAAGGGATGTCTTAGAAGAGTCTTTCAGAAATAAAGATGGCCAGAGGCTCTCCAACCTGTGAAGGCTTGAGTAAGAACATTATGGAATACTTTAAAAACAATGTTCCTCAACGTCAAATTACAAAGGCTTTGAAGGTCTCATCGTTAACAGTGCATAACATCATCAAAAGATCAGAGAAACTGGAAAAATATTGGTGCGTAAGGGACAAAGCTGAAGACCTTAACTGGATGCCTGTGATCTTCGGGCCCTCAGACGCCACTGCATCACTCACCAGCATGATTCTGTCATGGATATTACTAAATGGGCCCAGGAATACTTCAAGAAACCACTGTCTGTAAACACAGTCTGCCGTGCCATCCACAGATGCCACCTAAAACTCTATCATGCAAAAAGGAAGCCATTGTTGAGCATGATCCAGAAGTGCCGCTGTGTTCTGTGGGCCAAGGCTCATTTAAAATGGACTGTAGCGAAGTGGCAAAGTGTCCTGTGGTCAGACGAGTCTAAATATGACATTCTTGTTGGAAATCATGGGTGTCGTGTCCTCCAGGCTTAAGAGGAGAAAGACCACCCCTCCTGTTATCAGCATTCAGTTCAAAAGCCAGCATCTCTGATGGTATGGGGATGCATTAGTGCATATGGTATGTTAAAGCTAGGCTTGAATCTGAGTCATTTGGAGTGACTGGGGATCTAGTAATGGGATACTGGAGCTCTGTCTGATTTACTTTATTATTAGGGGTCCAAGCATAAAGCACTGGGACCAAATTACAAGTACTCTTCAACTCCTCCATGACTACATCATGGAGCTGGTGGGTGTTGGACACCTGCTGCTCCTCCGCCTTCCTCTTGAGGATGCCCCACTGCTGCTCAATGGCATTCAGGTCTGGAGACATACTTGGCCACACCATCACCTTCACCTTCAGCTTCTTCAGGAAGGCACTTGTCATCTTGGAAGTGTGTTTCAGGTTGTCATCATGTTGGAAAACTGCCGTTTCTGAAGGAAGGTCATCATGTTCTGCTTAAGAATGTTACAGTATGTGTTGGAATCCATTATTCCATGAATGAAGTGCAGCTCCCCAGGACCAGAAGCACTCATGCAGCCCCAGACCATGATGCTGCCACCACCATGTTTCACTGTAGGCAGTACACACTTGTCTTGGTACTCCTCACCAGGGCGCCGCCACACATGCTGGACACTATCTGAGCCAAACAAGTTTATCCTGCTCTCATCAGACCACAGAACATGGTTTCAGTGGTTCATGCTCTTGGACTGGTTATCTTCAGCAAACTCTTTTCGAGCTTGCTTGTGGGCTAGATTCAGAAGAGGCTTCCGTCTTAGCCGACGACCATGCAGACCATCTTGGTGCAGTGCACGGCGTACGGTCTGAGCACTGACAGGCTGTTCTCCCACTGCTGCAACCTCATTAGCAATGATGCCAGCACTCCTGCGTCTGTTTTCTGAAGCCAACTTGTGCACCTGACACAGAGCACGAGGACTCAATCTCTTTGGTCGACCCTGACGAGGCCTGTTCCGAGTCGAACCCGTTTTGGAAACCCGCTGAATTACCTTGGCCACTGTGCTGTAGCTCAGTTTCATGATTCACAGGTCTTCTTGTAGCTTAGACCATCTTTGTGGAAAGCAACAATTCTCATTTTCAGATCCTCAGAGAGTTCTTTCCCATGAGGTGTCATGTTGACCATCCAGTAACCAGAATGAGAGCATTACACCCAAAGCACCACAATTTAAGCCTTCAACACGTTACACAACCTCATATGGCCCAGTTGAACACACAAAAGCATGAACATGATGAATAAGACACGTTTCATTGCTTGGTTGACCATTACCAATTGGGGTGTGTACTCACTTTTGTTGCCACCCATTTTGGAAATAATGACTGTTCAGTTATTTGGACAGTGCAGTAAGTCTACACTGTTACACATATTTTACAATGACTTCTCTAAAATATATTCAAGTTTCATTTCTGTAACATCGCTTGAAAAGATATAATCAATTTATTGTCGAAATATGAGGGGTGTACTCACTTTTGTGAGATACTGTATATATATATATATATATATATATATATATATATATATATATATATACAGTTTCAAGATGTGGGCACCCCAGTGGCTCATTGGTCTAAGTGCGCGTACCATAAAGGCTGAGTCCTTCCCGCAGCAACCTGGGTTTGATTCCATCTCAGGTCATTTGCTGCATGTCTTCCCCCATTCTTCTCCCCAACTTTCCTGTCTCTCTGTGTAACTGTCAAATAAAGGAAAAATTCCCAAAAAAAATAATCTTTAAAGTTTCAGGACGTTGTGTATGATGTATTTTACGCTGATTCAGAGGTTCTTTCTTTGCGCCCCCCAAAGAGGACAAATGCCCACCCAAGCTTGGCATCCTAGCAACGCCTCTGCTGGGTACGATTGTTCCCTACCGTGCCCCCGTGCGATTGTCCCCCCTCCCCTCTCCCCCAGCAGGTCAGCTTTCACACTAGTAATATCGTACCATACCTGAGTACACTTGCATATGTCAAAACTCTGATACAGTGCGTTGCAGTATGCACCTAGGTGATTTTAAATGGGGAACAATTTTAAAAGGAGGCGCCAACATATTTCGGGGGATTTTATGATTGAGAAGGGGGTTTAGCAGGGCCGGCTTTTGACATGGGCAATATAGGCAGCCGCCTAGAGGGCCGCTTGCGGGGGGGGGTAGTGCCGATAGTCACCCTCAAAAAAAAAAAAAAAAATAAAGCTGCAAGCAGCATTGAGCGGGCCCTCGCATCCTTGTGCACGTTGGGGGTGGTGGTGAGATCCTGACGGGTGCAGGTGTGCACTCACTACCATTCTTCACGTGTGTATCAATTTTCAAGAGGTTATAACTTCGTTAAAGCCATGAAAGACGCAATTTTTATTTTATTTTTTCTAAACCTTTATTTATACAGGTGAAAATCTCATTGAGACCGAGGGTCTCATTTACAAGAGAGACCTGTTCAGGGAAGGCAGCAGCAGAACACAAAGTTGCAGACTAACTTAACATACAAGAGACAAAACACAAAACATTAAAATAATTGATGCAAAACTGCAAAAGTGCGACAAGAAGAATAAAACTACTTAGTACATGTGCAGACCCCCTCATACTCTCTCACCAGCCTTCAGACAAGTCGTATGAAGTCCCCAAGTGGAATAAAGCTGGACAGCTTCAGCTTCTGCTAAAGCTTGTTCCAGGTTGCAGGGGCAGAGTAGGAGATGCCTTTTTGCCAAGTTCAGTATGGACTGAGGTGATGGCAAAAGTGATGTAGTCCAGGGACCGGAGGCTACGCTCAGACTTTTTTGTGTCATATACATGGACAGATAGGAGGGGAGCAGGCCGCTGATGGATTTATAAATAAAAAGATACCAGTGAGTGATTCTGCGCATGGAAAGTGATGACCAGTTTGTGAGAGAGTACAAAGTACAGTGATGTGTGAGGGGTTTACAACCAGTTATGAATCTCAAAGCTCCGTGATAAGCAGCATCCAACAGATGTAAGGAGTGAGCAGAGGCATTCATATACATAACATCACCGTAATCCAGAAGCGGCAAGAAAGTGGCCGCAACAATACGTTTTCTGGCATTAAATGAAAAACAAGCTCTATTTCTGAAGAAAAACCCCAGCTTCAATTTCAATTTCCTCAGAAATGGGTCAACATGGCATTTAAATGAAAGGCTATAGTCCACTGTGATGCCTAGGTAGGTGGCCACAGACTCAATAGGGGTACCCTGAGCAGACATAATACAGGGCAGAACAGCAGGCACCTTCTTTTTATTTGAGAACATAAACTTAGTTTTACCTGCATTTAAAACTAGCCTGAGATGAGACCGTTGCGCCTGAATGGTGTCAAATGCAGACTGCAGATCTTTAAACACCTGGGCAACAGAAGATGCACAACAACAGACGACGGTGTCGTCAGCACAAAGATACCTGGATAACTTTTTTTTAACTTTCGCTAAAATAGAGAGCTTAGAAATAGGTCTGTAATCATTCAATAATGTGGGGTCACCTCCTTTCAAGAGAGGGAGGACATGGGCAGTTTTCCACACATCAGGAATAACTTTGCTCTGGAAAGAAAGATTAAATATGTGGGATACAGGCTGAGCTATAATATGCGCAGCCAGACGTAAGGGGGAAGATTATCAGGGCCTGCTGATTTTCGAGAGTCTAGGTCCTTTAAGGCCATATGAACCTCTTTAACAGAGAAAGGGGTGAAAGAGAAATTTTGGTTACCTGGTAGACTGACAAGGTGTACAGTGGGTGATTTACCATCACATTTTAACCCCCAGAAAATTAACAGGCTGAAACTCTACTGCCCAGTCACTCATTTTAAATTGTTTGCATTCAGTATAAATGAATTACGGATCATAAATAGCATGTTTACTGCAAATTGTAAAATTTCCTCATGGAGGCGCTAAGCACGGGTTATTGGGTCTCTCGTCATTAGCAACAAAGAAGTGGGAGAAGTGCAGAGTTTGAGGTGGATCTCAGTATACAGGTATACGAGAGTGACGTTTAAGAAAAATAATTATTCGTTGAAGTTGGTGTGGAAAATAAATGATCTTACTTTGTGATATTGATTGGTGAACCGAAGGTGAAGGGGAATCGCTTTTTCAAGTGGTTCTTGAGAACAACTCTCCGGTAAGACTTTATTTTCAATGTTAGCTGCACGTTGGTTAGCTTATGCTCACTTCACTAATGAGCATTTAACAGGAAAAATGAACAATTGGTGAGTAATGATTTGTGTGTGATTAAACTGGTAACAATACTGATACGTTCATTTTAATGGATATTGATTTACAAAGAGTGATGTTTTCGCTTGTGGAATTCTTGTTTTCCGCAGTTTGTATTCAGTCTCAGGATTGTTCGCGATGTTTTATGAGCATTTAAGACTGCAGTGAGCTGGCCTAACGTAGAGCATGGCTGTAAGTCTTGATATTAGTTTGCATGCTGAAACGCTATTGGATGTTAAACTGAAGTTAACTTGTATGGTATGCAGGTTGGTTTTTCTGGGGGTCGAATTTCCTAGAGTGAAAGACGCATATCTTCACAACTATGGAACGCCATCCAGGTCAAATACACGCGAATTCTAACACGTAAACAACACGTAGACAACACGACAACACGTAGACAACACGTCCATTTTTCACGCGTTGTTAACGTGTTGTTTACGTGTTGATAACACGTAGACAACATGTAAACAACACGTAGAGAACAGGTTAACAACGCGTTGTCGACGCGTTAATTTCACGTGATTGTGAGCCCTTTGGCCACTTGTCCAGTTTGAACGGCTGAGAGTCCTCAGTTCCCATTGGCTCCTGAGCAGTAGGGTTAAATCATTTCTGTAAGCCTGGGGGGGTTTCCAACCACTATTTAACATGATGAGGAACCTCTTCTTTCTTATTGCCATTTTCTTCCGTTATTGTGCAGCTTATGAAAATAAAACATTTGGATTGCAGTTTTATTACTTAATATTAGATAAGTTATAAATTATTTTTATCAGGATAAAATTGCCTCCGATTTTTGTCATTTATTCTTGCAGGTGTGTAAACGTCACTGAAGCGCCTTTCATGTTATAAGTACGTTAATTAGTCTGTCTGTATTGCTCTGTTTAAATTATTGTGCTTTCTTATATTAGTTACATTAAGTGTTTTGTACTGTTAAGGACGGCTCTACAGTGGAAACAACTGTCATTTAAGCTGGTGTAAGTTAACTCCGCAAGGATCAACGCATTTATTATTCTAAATATTATATCACAACTTGTGACAATACATTAGTTAAGGTCCTTAGGGTAATGGCTGTCGATGGTTAGCGTTGATTTTATTTACTTGTGCCAAATTGTCATTTTATGGGTGTTTATTGATCCGGCGGTTGAGCTAATACGCTCCCGGCAGCGTTCACTTGTTGTCATAGTAAAAGTGCTCTACAGGAGATGCTCTGTTTAAATTATTGGGCTTTCTTATATTAGTAACGTTAAGTGTTTTGTACTGTTAAGGACGGCACTATAGTGGAAACAGCCGTCAATTAAGCTGGCGTAACTCCGCAAGGATCTACGCATTTATTTTGCTAAATATTATATCACAACTTGTGACAATCCATTGGTCCTTATGGTAATGGATGTTGATGGTTAGCGTTGATTTTATTTACTTGTGCCAAATTGTCATTTTATGGGTGTTTATTGATCCGGCGGTTGCGCTAATATGTTACCGGCAGCGTTCACCTGTCATAGCAACTGTAAACATACTGTTAGTGGAAACAGGCAACGTTGATTGTGATACAAAATATATTAGTTGGGCGGCATAGCTTTCTATATAACAATTGTTCATTTTGTGATAAAAGCACTAAACTTGGCAGATGTGTTGATAGATTTATTGGGAACAAAACTGGATATCGAGCTATCACAAATTCATACCATGGTTGCTGTGGGGCTGAGGGTTTCTCAGCAATATAAAGAACAGAAGTGCTCACCATCCGATCACTGAAAATAGAGAAATCTCCTACATTACTAACGTTTTTTAAACCAAATCACAGCATGGGTTTTTCTATGTTGTTCCGAAGGTCTTGGTGTATTGATGTAATATTCTGGAGGGATTTCCGAACATTTTTAAACATTCTTGATATTACAAAAATGCCTAATTCAGCAACAAATTTGTGTACCAAAGGGTATCCACTTCAAAATTTCTGCAACAACTTATGGGACAAAGATGAGCATGGAAATGGACTTCAGAAAGAAAAATATTACTGTTCTCAGATAGTTTACAGTGCGAAGCTGCATCTAAAATTAATCATCAGGTTCATGGCTTTCAGATGATGTCCACCAATTTTATGTGGCATTTATTGTTGATCTGCTATCTCCCCCTTAAACATCCACTGTCTACTACCTCCAAATCTCTGTACAATGGGTTGTAACTGTAGCACTGGCAAGTACAGTTGCGAATTAACATAGGCCATGTTACATTGTTGTAGTAAATGTAGTGACACCATTAACTATGCTACTAAAGTTATTTCAAAAACACCAGTGTTACGTGCCACACTTTTTTTCTGTATTTCCTTGGTTTTGTTGCTGTGTCTCTCTATTGGTCCAGGTTCCCATCCATCATCATTACCCCATGTCATGCCATGTCCCGCCTCCGCCAATCAGAGGGAGTCTCCTGACACTGGTCCACCAATCATCTTTCACCTCACCTGTTTAAATCCGGATCTTGTGACCTGAGAGAAGTTCTGTTCATCCCATCTGTTCGTCGTACCTCAGTCTTTTTGCTTTTTGATTTGGTTTGTAATTCCGTCTACGTCCTGGTTTCTTTTCCTTTGTGTAGTGCTGGTGAGATGAAGCTTCATGAAGCGTTGAAGCTTTCCAGCCAGACGTGTTGAAGGGTGGTTCATTTCTTGAGGATTCGAATGCACTCTGGAGACCCCTACTGATCAATGAAAACATTGTGTGTCAAAGGAAATGATAGGCAAGTGTAAATGAACAGCGTGAAAGTGACAAAATCAATAAATGCAAAATAATCAAATTAAGTATTTTCACTTCATGTTCTATCATTATATATATATATATATATATAAACAAACTGTAGGGGATGTGAAAGTGATTCTGTGGGGGACTTATATATTAGGGAGAGAGATGTATTGTGTTGTTAAAGTGCTTTTCTATACCTGGAGGGGATGTAAAAGTGATACTGTGGGGGACTTATACATTAGGGAGAGGGGGAGAGAGATGTATTATGTTGTGAAAGTGCTTTTGAATAACTGGAGGGGATGTGAAAGTGATTCTGTGCGGGACTGGACAGTGGGCAGTGAATGTGCTTGAGGAACAAAAAACTGTATTTTTATTCAAAAATAATATCTGCTCCACTGTTTTGGGGCTTAAACTGTTCCTTTTTTTTGAAATGATCTCTCCTGCTTTGGAAAAAATTTGTTCACATGGAACTGAAGATGCAGGTGAGCATAAAAATTGTTGTGCAAGCACATACAAACTAGGATACAGGGCTCTGTTTTTTTCCCAGTATTGCAATGGATCATCTGCTCTTGGCAAATGCGGTTCAGCCAAGTACCGCTGGACCTCCACCATGGCATTAGCTGTGGTGCTTTGAGATGGCCTTGATTGTTGGACACAGACATCCAAGTGCCGCCACAGTTTACCTAGAAAAAATGGAAAAATGTGGTTATTAAATGTAACAATTAAATTTTAACACCATATACAGCATGGAGTATATACCTGAGGAGGAGGAGGGTACAGCAGCTTGGCTTGTTGATGGTTCCGGCTGCATTTCTGGGGGTGGTGTTGCTTGTGCTGATTGTATTCGTATTATATTCGCACACTCTGATGTGAGCCTTTTCACTGCCTCCTCTGCTTTGGAGTGGCTGAGGAAGCCCAGAACTTTAAAACGAAGGTCCAATAAAGTTGGCAACGTCATAATGCTCATGCTTTGCAGATGATGCAACTTCTCCCTCAACTGACGAAAGAGAAGCTGTGCAAGCTCCTGTGCAATTACTGAATTGTTTGGGATTTCTTCACTTAAGGCATGGTCTAACATTTTTAGAAGTGGTATCAGCTTTGAAGCAGAGACTTGTTTCTCCTGAGAGAGCTCCACCGTGGCTTCATTAAAGGGTGAGAGCACTCGCAGGCACTCACCAATATGCAAATACTCCTCCACTGTCAGTGGGGGGATATCAGTTTGTAATGCTGCAATGGCTGCAGCAACTGACTCTTTTAAATGAAAAAGCCTCTGGAGCATGAGGAATGTGCTGTTCCACCTGGTTTCAACCTCCTGAATGAGTTTTAGTTGGGGGTGCCCCAAGTGTCCCTGCATTTGCACTAGTCTTTCCTGTGAATAGGATGTAAAATACAAATTAGAGGAACAGCATACCATCACTTTGGGAATGACAGAATAAAAATACATACTAGAAAACATGTTTATACACAACGATAGTATAAATCTCATACCACAGCATTCAAGGCTTTCACAACAATTAATGTAATATATACCTTGGCAGTGGTGCTGCATCTGAACAAGCCCTCAAGCTTCCTTGCCTTGGCCCTTATTTCAGGAAGCCCTGGAGTCTGGTCAAGACCTTTTTTTACAATTAAATTTAAGGTATGTGCAATGCAAATGGTGTGCCTTATGTTAAGCTCTCTGGCACAGGCCAGCATGTTTGCGGCGGCATCGGTTACGAGGCATGTAACCTTGGGTCTGATGCCCCATTCATCCATCATAGAGGCCTTGGCTGCTGCTAAGTTCCCAGCTGTATGAGCTTTTGGGAAGTGCTCCACACCCAAAAGCACTGACCTCAGAGTGCCCTCATTGATAAAATGGCAAGAGACTGCAAGATATGCGTCCATATTAATGGATGTCCACATATCAGAGGTCAAAGTCACTGCAGAGGACTTTTCTAGTTGACGCTTGACTTCTTCTTTTGCCTTCTTGGACTTTTGCTCAACCAGAGTCTTTAAAGCCTGAAAAAAAGAATGAAGGAAAAGCATGTGGAGTAAAAGCTGTGAAACAGCTCAGTCTAAATGTGTAAGACCATATTAGGTTACACACCTGTCTCGTAGGCAGAACATATGTAGGGTCCAGTTTGTTCACAAACGCCCTGAACCCTTGATCCTCTACCATGCTGAATGGCTGGCAGTCTTTTACTACCATATCCACCAGGGCCTCATCCAGCTCTTGTTTTCTTGAAACTATGTGAAACAAAATTATACAACAATTACATAATTTCAGTTATAAAAGGCTACAAAATTATTCAAATACAATAATGAGCTCACGGTGATTTTGAAAAGTCCTACTTTGGCTTGTTCCACCTCTGGTCTCATCCTTAATTTCATGCAAGGCACGATAATGCCTTAGCATTGAAGAAGTATTATTACTATAACCAAGCTGCTTGTCGCAGATCAAGCATTGCACCTAATAACAAAAGGGAAAACTATCAAACTAAGGAAAGTCATGATGTATTGGAAATTATTTGAAAAAGTTTGAGCATATAACATCACATAATAATATAACAAATTTGTCTTAATAGCCAAACTAACCAACCTTATTAGGAGAAATCAAATCAAAGTACTCCCAAACGGGTGAAACCTTTCTCTTTCTGGCTGGCTCCATCGCAAACTTTGTCAAACTCCAACTCCTGACAACAACCCTCGAGTTTCCGAGGAGAATTGGGACATTTTATAGTCAAATCGCCCACCAAAAGTGAACCCCCTTCTCGAAGCAGCCTCCCAGGCGAGAATTCGAACGTCGTGAGTGACGTCATTACGTCAAGACGAGGCAAGCGTCGACACGGAGCTCCGTTGGGAAGTGCTTCATATTTTTGACGCAAGCTCCGAAGCATTGGTATCGAAGGTAACAGCACTACCTTTGTGTACCGAGTTTCTTTCTGACCACTTCGAGGCCGGGGAAGGGTAAGACAGAGGCCTCTGTACAGCTGCACGTAGGCAAAAACAAACCTGTTAAACACACTAGGTTAGGAGTGGTTGCCACCCGCTGTATTTATGTTTTGTCTACTCAGTATATTTAGCTCGGTTTTCTTTCTGTATATACAATCAGCAGTTATGTAGCTTACTCGGTTTTGTTTCCAGCTAGTCCTGTTTTGGTTTTGTTTAGTTCTTTTCTTGGGCAACACTCAGGTCCCCGGACCTTGGATGTGTGTTTTGTCATGTTCCTGTTTTCTGTTATGTAAATATTGTAAATATTGTAAATACCACTTTTTGCACACTAAAAGCACCCATTTGCACTTTTTCACTCGTGGATTTTGTGTCATTGCCCCATATCCCGTGGTGTTTTTTTTTTTTAAGTATTGCTTGCCCCAGGCTTACGCTATTGTACATCACCTCGGTTAAAAGCCAAAGTGCGACCCCCTAGCTTTCCTAGGCACTTTGGGGATCGTAACATAATTGGGGGCTCGTCCGGGAGTGTTAAGCCTGTGTATTAAAAAAAAAATCTGGCAATTGTAATACTTGGCATTTGGGAAGCAATAGTGGTTTTGAGTTAAGTAAAATGGCCTCATTTGATGTTCATGAGTTTTTTGCTGCACCTTCAGTACTTGCTTTTGATCAGTGTCGTAAAGCAGATTTGTTAGCCATTGCTGATCATCTTGGGCTATCATTGTCCCGAACTTTCCTGAAAAAGGAAATTAAAGCAGTAGTGTGGGATACATTGGTGGAGCGGAAAATATTACTGTCGCCAGTGATTCTACCTCCCAGTCAGCCTGAAGTGCCTAAAGTGCCTGATTTAGGTCCCAAAACGCCGCTAGGAACAGGGGTTTCCGCCGGAGCGGAGGTAAAGGCTGAGATTCCCCCAGTTACCTTGCCGCGATTTGAGGGATTTTCACCAACTTCCTCTGGGTCCAAGTCTGATGCTCGGCTCAAAGTTCGTTCGGCTCGGTTGAAGTTTGAGGCCGAGGAGAGGGCTCGAGAAAGAGAGGCACGGGACAGGGCTCAGAAACTGGAGCAGGAATTCCAGTTGTCTGTACGTAAGCTGGAGATAGAGGCAGAGACAAAGCTTAAACTGCGGCAGTTGGAGTTGCAGAGTACAGCAGCAAAGACTGCTGAGTTGCCTTCCACAGATTCATCTACCCCACTACTTGCGTCTGGCTATGACATAAGGAGACATGTAGCACTTCCTGCTTTTAGAGAGGCTGAGGTTGACTCCTATTTTAGCATTTTTGAGCGGTTAGCCATTGCCTTACAGTGGCCTAAGGACATTTGGACTACCTTGTTGCAATGCCAACTTACTGGGAAAGCACAAGATGTAATGGCAACGTTAACCCTTGAAGAAAGCTTGAATTATGAGGTGGTGAAAGCCGCTGTGTTGCGGGCGTATGAGTTAGTACCTGAGGCTTACCGGCAGAAATTTCGAAATCATAAAAAAAGCGTGACTCAGTCTTATGTTGAATTTGCCAGAGAGAAAGGAACTCTCTTTGATAAGTGGTGCACTGCCAGTAAAGCCACAGATTATGATTCACTTCGTGAATTAATATTACTGGAAGATTTTAAGCAGTGTGCTCCTGAACGAGTTGCGGTTTATTTGAATGAGCAGAAAGTCACCTCATTGACAAAAGCAGCAGTTTTTGCGGATGAGTTCACACTTACCCATAAGAATGTATTTGCGTCTGCGTCCCGTGAGAAACCGGTCTCTTGTTCCGTTTCCTCGTCTGTTGACAAACAAAGTAATAACGTTAACTCGCCACCCTCACATTCCAAGGAGGAGCGAGAGTGTTTTTACTGTCATAAGAAAGGGCACGTAATTGCAAACTGTTTGAAAAGATTGAAGTCTGCCAACCAACCGAAGCCTACAGGCTCTGTTAGAAAACTGTCCCCAGCCACGTCGCCTGTGGAAACTCCGAAAGACGAATCCACTGCTGGTTATGAGCCATTCATGTTTGACGGATTTGTATCTCTGCCTGACGAACAGTCTGATCAAGTCGCAGTTCGTGTTTTAAGGGATACGGGTGCTTCCCAGTCGTTTTTATTAGACGACATCCTGCCGGTCTCTGACGCTACTTTCAGTGGGGCAAACGTAGTAGTTCAGGGAATTGAAATGGGTTTTGTCACCGTTCCTTTACATAAGATTCGTGTACAGACTGATTTAGTCTTTGGCTGTTTTGATGTCGCGGTATGCAAAGCTTTACCAGTTCCGGGCGTTTCATTCATATTGGGAAATGATATTGCTGGTGGCAAAGTCCTGCCCATGCTTGAGGTTTTAAACCAACCCAAAGTGTGTGTGACTCCTGAGGTTCCTCAGTTGCACCATGAACTATTCCCTGCTTGTGTGCCAACCCGAGCACAGTCGCGTAAATGGGGAGAGGAAGTAAATTTGTCGGAGTCTATTTTAGCACCTACCTTGAAGAGCGATGTCTTCTTCGCAGATGATTCCCTGGGCGTCCAGGAACAGTCGAAAAACAATCCCTTACTTTCCGAAATTCCATCAGTTAAGGTACCCGCCACCCGTGAGCAATTTATCAATGCTCAAAAAGATGACCCGTCTTGAAACAAATGTTTTGAGCTGGTGGTTACACCCGAGGTAGCTAAACAAAAGACGGTAGCTTACTTCTTAGACAACGGGATGTTATTACGAAAGTGGACTTCCGCCAGTGCAGCAGGTATGGAGTGGGGCGTGGTTTGCCAGATAGTAGTGCCCACCGGTTTCCGACCCCAGATCCTGTCCCTGGCTCATGACAACCCATGGTCTGGTCATCTAGGGATCACAAAAACGTACAATAAAGTGTTACAACATTTTTTTTGGCCTGGATTGAAAGCAGCAGTGGCAGAATATTGTAAAACCTGTCATACTTGCCAAATTACGGGGAAACCTAATCAGGTGATTCCTCCTGCCCCTCTGTGCCCGATTCCGGTGATGGGCGAACCATTTCAGCGAGTTATAGTGGATTGTGTGGGGCCACTGCCGAAAACCAAATCAGGAAATCAATTTTTACTCACGATCATGTGCGCAGCCACTAGGTTCCCAGAAGCTGTACCTCTTCGTGCCATCACAGCCAAGTCGGTTGTAAAAGCCCTGACAAAGTTTTTTTCCACTTTCGGGTTTCCAAGGGTTGTGCAAACAGACCAAGGACCAAATTTTTTATCCAGAGTATTCAAACAAGACTTGCAGTCCCTGTCAATTGCTCATCAAGTTTCTAGCGCATAATACGCGCCTTTCAGCCTACGGGTATTCTCCCCTTGACTTAAGTCTGTGCATTATGTGCCCTGAAGGCAGTTACGCACCAGTGGCGGAGCAAGGCCAAAATCTTGGCGTTTCTCATGCAAATAACACTTACACGTAGTCTCCCCCTGGCTTACGCGCTTTTTCTGTTAAGCACTTTTAAGGGCTGTATTAAGGTCAAGCGCCAATATAAGGTGAAATAGAATATTGTCTTTGAGGTCGGTTGTAGGCCGAATTTTAACATTTATTTTATTTAACATGGTAAAGGTTGAGACATTCAATATTTGATTTTTCATCCTTATTTCTAAACTACATTTCTCATAACAATAATAAATTATCAAACAAATTAGTTCAATTACAGATGCATAGCAATTAATTAATACGAGTGTAAATAAGACCATCATTCTACCATGCCCTCAAAATCTAAAACCAAAATGTTAGTCCTGCATTTGCTTGAACTCTTGCATGAGTAGGAAAGAGTAAGAGGAGCACGCCGAGATTGAAGACGACCACGCATATATCGGCCTCGTTTGGACATCCTGGGACTAACAGACACCAAGCGCATCCAGCGCTTTCGTCTGGACCGTGAGGCAATCATTTATCTTTGCCAACTTCTGGATGATCAGCTATCCAGCCGCAGCAATCATCCACAAAACATACCCGTGGTCAACAAGGTCACAACAGCGCTGTCGGTCCTGGCATCTGGGTCATTCCAGAGAGTGTCTGGTGATATCATGCACATATTGCAGGCGCCTGTGTCAAGGTGTCTGACACAGTTCATTGAAGCTATGCTGCACCACATCGGCCACTTCATAGAGTTCCCTGAAACACTCACTGAAAGACGGAGAGTTAAGGAGGGGTTCTACCAGGTCGCCGGGTTCCCCTGTGTTGTGGGAGCCCTTGATTGTACTCACGTTGCAATCAGAACCCCTTCCACTAATGAGAATATGTACAGAGACTGTAGACGTCAGCACAGCATTAATGTTCAGGTTATGTGCGATCATGATACGCGCATATTAAGCATCTGTGCCAAATTCCCTGGCTCGGCCCATGACGCCTATGCAACTCGTCACTATGGCAAAAAATGAGCACGCTCGCTGATGAAGATGATTGGTTGGTAGGTGACTAAAGGCAACAATCTTTAATGATGCTCCTTGTGTAGCAAACTAATCCTAAACGTGCTTATATGCAGGGGACCGGGGATATCCTCTCCTGCTATGGCTGATGACCCCGTTCACCAACCCGACCATCGAGTCTCAAGATCGATATAACCAGGCGCATGCAGTCACCAGGAGCGCCACAGAGCGCACTGTTGGCATTTTAAAAAGTCGCTTCAGGTATCTAGATGATTCCGGTGGCTGCCTGTAAATAACTCTGGGCAAAGCATGCCGTGTGACCACTGTATGCTGCCTGCTCCACAACTTGGCATTAGAAAGAAGATTCCCCATGCCGGTCATGCCGGAAAACCAGCAAGTGGATGACCTGGCAGTGGCCGAGGAACTGCCAATGGGGAGGGCAGCACGAGTGCGTCAACTGATTGTTGATCAGCATTTTAGGTACGTTCACTATTAAATACAATGCGAACACCATTTAACAAAAGACAAGTGACTACAAATGTGGTGACAGGTATTTTATTCAGCATTAACTTTAAGGCCGTCTCCCGCCCTTTGTTCTGGGAGCGCGGCTCCAGCTGCGCTGTGAAGAGGGAGAGTGCGCGCCCCGAGTTGAGCGCATAACCTCAACCAGTTCTTGCAGCGCACCTTGAATGGCATTAAGGTGGTTGTCAACGCTGGTCAAAGTGTCCCTGACAAACTGGCGGAACTGATGTTGGCGCAACCTCTCCTCACGCTCCTCTAACGTTCTCTCCTCCTCCATTCTGACCGCGTGCGGGGTGAGAATCCTTTGTTTATTAGATCATATAAACTGTCTTTGTTATTTTTGTGTGACTAGAATGTTCTATTTATTTGTCTTCTTCCCTGTCTTCCATGGAACAAACAGGCTGGTGTAGGAGGGGCACATTTTCAATGCTCTGATGGCGCTGGTTGAGAAGCGCTAAATTCTTTATTTGTTGTTTAATTATCGCGGCAATTTGTTTGTTTGCATAGCTTTAATGTCATGGTGGCTAGAATAAGAAATAAAAAAGAGGTGCATTACTTCTTGTAATTTGCACAGACACACATAGGCCTACTATTACAGCGGCATATTCAAATTTAAAGTCTGGTTTGCGTTTTCCATGGACTACAACTGCATTTTCATGGTTAATCAGAAAATCCTTGTTCCATGTTTTACTGATAGTCATAATCAATTAGCTTGGTACAGAGTCTGCCTCTCTTTTGGATTAGTCACACCTCCTTCATAAGGCCGCCTTCATTCTGAAGTTTAGCGCTGTGGGCGTGATCGAAGCATGTAGGGGAGAATATGCGGAACTCAAATGCACTTAACTCGAATCGCGTAAAAAAGGACTTACGCGCAAATGGGAGAATAGACCCCATACTGCGCATTCCCTAGCCACCTGGGGTGTCATCAGTAACAAGGCTGCTGCCGTGTGAAGATAAGCTAAGAAAGTACCGATCACAGTCGATACTGAAGAGGGTTGAAAACTGAATTCTTTGCAATACTAATATCTGAACTGTCACTTAAATACTCGCTATCGGAAAGCATAAGGAACCGATCAAATTACCCAACACAAAAGAGAAGATCATTCCCTTGCCATAAACGAATAATAAAATGCAAAAACTAAGCAAAATGTCATGTTAGAAATAATGGAAAATAACTTGCGACTTACCTGAAAGAAAGTGAAAAGTACAAACAGGCGAGTGGGTCCACGGCACCCAGTTCTTGCGTCGAATGGCATCAATCCAAGTAGATTTTTTTTGTTCTCGATCAGGAATACATAGGAAACGTATTCCTTAACCCTTCACGAAACGGTTTGTGCAGTTAATAACGCTGCAACTGACTGGCATTATGACGGAAACTGGAAGGCAACTTTACTTACCCCATAAAATCTATTGACATGATGCGGCTTTTTGCCAACCACGGTAGTCAACAAGCCCACATGACCAGGTTCGTGACATCACGAAAAGTATCGATATAGCCAACATAATCTGAATCGCACAGATCACATTTAAATTTGTAAACAACGCATTGATGGTTTACGATGTCTGGCTTCATTTCTGGTTTTGAAATCACCTGTTTGATCTTTGTACTTTGGAAAATCAGTTTGATCTGTACACTGACTTTTAAAAAGAGACTAAAGATTTGCTTTTTTAAGGCATTACCCGATTTCTGATCTTTGAAGGGTAGAAGGAGGTTGACTGTTTTCTCTTTTTCAATTTCACCCAGCTCTGTGTCATCTCGTCCTTTTTTCTGAAAAGTTGCAATGACTTGATTCATGGAGGAGTTTCTCAAACTTCTTGGATAACAGAGTTTGTGGAAAATGTATTGGAGCTGTAGAATGGCTGGTAAGAATTCACTGCATATTTCATTTTACAAAAGATTGTTCCATTCCGAAACCAGTAAAATTCATCTGTGCCTTTGGGTTGGGTTCTGAGCGGCACCTCTGTAAGATCTGCAAACGCTGATGCGTGGGGGAGCCCAGCGGCTGTAAGCGACAAATGGCTGATAAGCTTGGTCCAGAGCCATGCCAGATAGCAATAAAACTTTAGTGGACTCTCCCCCCCCCAGGATGTTCGCTCAGCCTGCATGTGGAAGGTGTCGACGGCCTGTCTGTTACTCTGCATGGGGGGGAAGTTGCAAAGCTCTGGCTGACACAATGCCCCTGTGGGAGTCATATTACTGTTTTCATTCTTAAGTTAAAGTCCAGTTATATTAATCTGTTTAAAATAATCTAAACCCCTGAGAACTACATAATATGCTTATATGTTCAATATTCTGCAAAGAAATCACTTCTGGACTTACAACCCAATTTACCTTTTATATTAATTCACCTTAAGACTTTTTCATGACAACTGCATCATATTAGTACATATTCATATCATGTTTGGTCTTGTTATTCTCGGGGGAATCTAAGGAGTTGAGTGGAGTATGTTTCATTCCCATTGGAATTATGGTTCATTCCCTTTTGGAAACTCCTGAGAATTTGGCCAGAATCCTCTCTGGTAATCACCCTATTCTCCCCTCTTTGCTGAAGTGTTTTATTACATCCTCCAATGGTGGAAACCCGAAAACCGGATTCTACCCCCCTTCCAGGTGTTTATGGCCATGCCGCCTGGGTCAAAGACGTGGTTTGGCTTAAAGGAAAGAGAAACAATCCATTCTGGGAAGATCGTGTCCGATCTGTCCCCGCGTACGTAAGTCCGTGAGTAGTCCTTTTCAATTATGGAATATCGTAATTCGAACTTCCCGCGCACATTAGTGCGTGTGTAGCTTTTCCTCCAGGTATGACTTTATTCTCTCTTTCTAAATTGTGTGTAACTTGTGTGTAATTGGCTTAACATTGATTTGTTTGATTTAAGCTTTAGCCTACCTGGTGAATAAATTATTGTTATTCTTGTTAAGCTTGCGTGGTCTCTGTGACTCTTTACACTTTCTTATACCTTATAGTACATTTCTTATAGTACATTCTTTCTAGCCCTGTTGAGGCGGATAACTAGGGGGTTAATCCCAACCGAGGAATGACTGGCCAGCAGCCTGGTTTGGGAATTGGTTTTATTAAGTTCGAGAGACGATCATGATCTACCTACATAAGGGTTTATGCATTGCTGGTTCTGGGATTTTAGCCTTAAGGAAACCCATGGACGAAAAGTCGGTTATCTGTTAAAATTCCCTGAAGGAACCCATGGGCGTGCATAGATCTGGGTTCACTTTATTCACGCCAAAAGATGCTGTTGCAGTGATAGCTGACTTCCAACCTCTAATTTAACCAACGAACCTGGGATCCAGACATGGTGTTAAAACCCGGGAACATTAATGGAGTGACGGCGGTTGTCTTTCAAGAGTTTGAGGTATAATCGACCCGAGATTCACGCATGTGTCCCTAAACTATAAATTTTAATTCTAATTTGGAGTCAGATATTTAACGAGGGTATAACTAAATTTGGTATTCTAAATGTATTATGGAGTCAGATTAATTGTAAAAGTTGTGCTTTTGTGCCCTGCTGTTCGAACGGAGAAAATAAATCCATTTTATTGCGATTCACACCGGCCAGGAGGTCGCGCGAGTTAACGTCAGCCAAAAGAACACGCATAAACCTTCGCCCCTACAATTTCCGCCGTTGGTATTGTTTTATGGGTTTTACAGAGCTTTTAAAATTCTTCACTAAAGGCTGAGGGGGATGATGAGAGGCGATGCGGACGGTGAATCATGGTTTTCAAGAGACAGACTTTATAATGCTCGTCTACATGACTCTGGTAATGAAGAAATAAGCCAGTATCGGTTTTCTTCCGGTGCACAGATGTTTAGAGCCAATTTCCCCTCTTTTAACCAGCATGCCTAAAAAAGGGATACAGTTTTGTTCCTCACCCAGATAGCAAAAGACATTAATTAAATGTTGGATTTTGGTCAGATTGGTTATTTTTGGTTGAGGTTGAAAAATCTATGTTGATTCAATGTTTAATTACAATTACCATTTCAGCGTTTTAAAACCTGTTGTTGAATCAATGTCGTATAGATGATGATTTTTCAATGTTGAAATGCCCTACAATGAATTGACATTGTTTCAATGGTGCTGATGTCTGGGGGGGGATCACAAGTACAGAAGTGTAATTTCTTTTGAATCGTTAATAAATAACTAAATGAATAATTGTCTGTTTTATTGTTTAGGGGTTTTTTTTTTGTTTTTTTTCCAGCATTTTAACCTTCGTCTGTATGTTTTTAATATGCCTCATTAAAAAAAAAAATTATCATTTTACTCTATTTGGTGTTTTAAAGTTGTGCATGTTCAGGTTTGGGCCTTTCAGCCCCTCCCCTTTCACGTTATTCTGTCTCCACCTTGATTGGCCTCAACTGGAGCCAGTTAAGGTGGAGGCAGTTGCAGAGTATTTAGGGCTGGCGTCCTGGTGCTCTGCATTTTACTTGGCCACAGCAGGTCTGTGTGTCTGTTTTAGCTGCACCTTGCCTTGTTTCTGTCTATTTTGTACTTCAATTCTTGTTTGTTTTTTCAAGTAAATTCAGTTCTTTGCCCCCAGCCTTGGTACTTGAGTCTCCTTTTGCCCAAGCCCATGGTCTTAGTGCCCGCCGATCTGCCGTTTGCATCTGGCGGGGTGCAAACCATAACACTCTATTAGTGACATCACTGCCATTCAGGCATATGGCAGTGATATCACTGGCTAGTAGACTACTTTGGCATGCTCCTTGTTGAACTATACCATAAATAGAGTAATAAAGTGATTATTTTTTAATGAGGCATATTAAAAACATACAGAGGAGGGTTGAAAAGTGTTGAAAGGGCCCTTAATAATAGCATTGTTTCAATGTGTAATGCAATGCATATATATAGTTGAATCAATGTTGATGCAATTCTACGTTCTTTAAATGTTGATCATACCATAGTTGAATCAAGGTTGATTCATTGTCAGAATTGATTGGAAATTCAACGTTATTTCCATGTTGATCATAGCGAGCACTTTCAATGTTTTTTTCAATATCTGACATCAATGTTGATTGCAATCTTCAGCCTGACAATATCACAATGTTGATTCAATCACTTTTCGCTATCTGGGCAATCTCCATTGTAAATTTAAGATTGTTGCGGCAGTCGTTGGGTACTTTTAAAAATTCTTCTGCTGCTTCGGCGTTTGACATGATAAACGTGTCATCCACGTATCGTCTATAGAATGGTGGGATAGTACCCTCTTTTTCCAACTTCTCTTCAATTGAACACATAAAAGCGGTCGCCAAAAGTGGACCAAGCGGAGACCCCATTGCAACTCCGTCAATTTACTTGGACAAATTTTTGTCAAATTGGAAGAGCTGGTTTGTTGCAGCGAGCTTTAGTAGTGCGATCAATTGGTCTTTTGTTATGTCCAAGTTGTTGGTTTTGAAAAACCAGTTGTCCTTGAATGCCTTCTCTGCTAAAATTGTTATTGTCTCATGGACAGGAACGTTTGTAAATAGTGAGGCCACATCATAAGACACCAAAATCTGATCACGTTGAATACTGTGGCGTTCTCGCCAGCATCATTGCTTGCACTCTGGGCCGCTTTGATTGGCTGGCTACATTTACATTGTAGGAGCCAATCACTGTGGCCCAGTGGCTTTATAAGGGAGGATAATATTTCATTTGAGTTAGTTGTATTTACGTTGTTGTGGGGAGCGGAACCTTCCCGAAAATTTATGTGCTGTGCTGAAAGATGCAGAGAATGCCCGAAGATTTAAAAACCGAAGCTCTTTGGGGGCGATTTGCAAAACTCCTGCCCCGCCTCCATGTCCACTTCCTTCTGGGATCGCCACAATGGTGTCAGAAGTGGGATTCGAAGATCTACAGCGAGCGATCCGGCGATTGGAGGAGTTGGCGAGCCGGGGCCGGTGAGGAAGTGCAAATATGGCCCCAGATGAGAGAAGCTGCACCCCAGCGTGGAGACTGCTGATGGAGGAAGGAGCACAGTCACCAGTGTTGAATGTACCGGCTCCATCACTCGTGCCACAGGGGGTCAAGCTGCCGAGATTCGATGACTGATCGCCATGGGAGCCTTACCACACGCAGATGAGACTGATTGCACAGCACAGTGGATGGACCGAGGCGGAGACAGCAATGCGTCTGGTAGCAGCCCTAGAGGGGCAAGCGCTACAGACTCTGCTGGACCTGTACTCCAATGAGCAAGGCAGCCTGCAGGCACTGGTTGCAGCACTTGAACGGTGATGTGGGCGCCATGAATCCACCAAGCTGCGCAGGAAGAAGCTGATGCATCGCCGCCAACCTGGGGAGAGCTGGGGAGTCGTGGCTGATGACCTGAAGCACCATGCCCACCTGGGGTACCCAAACCTTGGGTCAAGGGGGCAAGACAAGCTGGCTCTGCATGCATTCCTGCAGTCCCTCACACCGGAGAGACTTCAGCACTACGTCACCCTGACGGCGCCTACCCAGCTAACAAATTTTGGTTCCCAGAACGTTCTGGCAACGTAATTTTTTTGGTTGTGGGAACGTTCCCTGAAGGTTTGTTTTGGTTGTCCTGTGGTTCCCCAGGAAAGTTTTCCTGAAGTAAATACAATGTTACTTTTTGGTTGCATATTTTGGTCCCCCTAACGTTCTCCAAACGTTCTCCTAACTATCATAAGGTGGGAACCTTTGGGCAGTCTTTACAGAATGTTCTATTTTGGTTGTAGGAACGTTCCCCTTACCTTAAAGCTAACAAATTCTGGTTCCCTGAATGTTCTGGCAACGTTACTTTTTTGGTTGTGGGAACGTTCCTCGAAGGTTTGGTTGGTTGTCCTGTGCTTCCCCAAGAAAGTTTTCCTGACGTAAATACGACGTTAGTTCTTGGTTACATATTTTGGTTCCCCTAACGTTCTCCAAACGTTCTCCTAACTTTCGCAATGTGGGAAACTTTGCGCAACTTTTATAGAGCAGTAGCGGCTACTTACTCAACTGCCAGAAGCCACGGGTGGTTAAATAAACGAGTTTGTTTGCGACGCACATAATGCTGAAGAAAAAAAATCTCAGATTCACAAACGTATGTGCGTTTGACTATTTATTCTTCTCACTCAAAACTGCAACATGGCAAAAAGGCCAGCATTAAAGAAGAGTTAAGTGAAGCGGTCAGCAGCAGGTATGCTCTCCCTACTCACCCCCTCTCCATACTGCCGCACCAGTGCACAGGTGCAAATAACTTTAAAGCACCACTTCCCCTATGCCCACGTGATGTCAGTTACCGTGGATAACGTAGTATAAGGTGCAACATAAACAATGTTTACATACCGTCCATATATGGCTTGAACACAGAACGTTCTATTTTGGTTGTAGGAACGTTCCCCTAACCTTTAAGCTAACAAATTCTGGTTCCCTGAATGTTCTGGCAACGTTATTTTTTGGTTGTGGGAGTGTTCCGTGAAGGTTTGTTTGGTTATTCTGTGGTACCCCAGGAAAATTTTCTTGATGGAAATGCAATGTTAGTTTTTGAATGCATATTTTGGTACCCCTAACACTCTCCAAATGATCTCCTAACTTTCATCATGTGGGAACCTTTGGGCTACCATCACAGAACATTATATTTTGGTTGTAGTAACATTTCTTTAACCCAGGGGTGGGGAACCCTTTCCAGAAAGGGCCGGTGTGGGTGCAGGCTTTCATTCCAACTAGGGAATTACACACCTGATTCTACTGATCAAGGTCCTTAGCAAAGATCCCAGAGGTTGATTAGTAGAATCAGGTGTGTAGCTGCTTTGTTGGAATGAAAGCCTGCACCCACACCGGCCCTTTCTGGATAAAGTTCCGCACCCCTGCCTTAACCTTTGCATTATAACTAGCCTTTGGAAAACATTATGCCAACGTTTCAGTTAGGCTCTCTGGATGTTAGGGATAAGCTGGCCCCTCATTTTGCAGTCATGGATGAATGGGCAGACAAACAGAGATGGAACAGAAAGCTCAATTATTTGGAAAATAATTAAATTAGTGCATGTATGTATGTAGGCATGTATGTAAATATGCAGGTTAGGGTTAATGCCTGCATGCTTGTATTGCAGCAGTCACGAGTCTCATTCCTCCACTCAGCTGTCAGCTGGCCTAAAAATTTGAAAAAGGTACAATTAATAAAGTTTGCTATAGTACGCCAGAGTTTGTTGCTGTAAAGAAATCTATAACCAATGCACTTAGTTAGGCCCTGAAGAACAGTGTTCAATGCTTGTGCAGTACCACTTCATGAGACAATAGGGATTCATTTCTATGATAGTGAGATTGAATTTATGCATTCAAAATATTGAGTATTTTGCTGTGTTTAGGAATATCTTGTTTTTTTCTTTGGAAGAGGCTATTCGCACTTCAGTGCAAAAGTTAAAGGAGTGTGGGGCAGATTATAAAATAAAATCACTTATTGGCCCGGCTGAGGTGCAAATGGCAGAGGTGCTTCTCTTAACCGCCCCGCCGTGGTGCGAATAGCTGAGCTGCTTGTCTTATCCACCCCGCTGCAGGGCAGAGAGCTTATGTCTTTCCCCCAATTCACCCCACTGCTGGGCAAATAGCCACTTCCTTTTCTGGCCACTTTTCCTGCTGGTCTAGTTCTGTTTAGCTTGTAAACTATGATACTGAAGAATTAAAGTGTGAGGTGGCGATCTGGAACCAGACGAGAGAACCAGGTAATGCAGTAAATAGGATTTTATTGAGGAAGGGGGCGAACCCCCGCAGAGCAGGAGGCAACGGTACAGAGTCCACAATCCAAAAATCAAAAATCCACAGGGCGAAATCCCGAGTCGTTAACAGGGCAGCAATCACAATATTCGTAGTCGGGCAAAAAAAAGGGTTTGATACACAGATGCAGACAGAAATCCAAAACAGAGCCAATATCGAAAATCAGGGACGGTCCAGTCAGAAGAGAATCACAAAGAATATAAGGCGAAAACAAGCGTGGCACAGGCAAACCAAGGGAAACATTCTGACGGGGAACTGCTGTGAAATGACTGCTTAAATACACACAAGGGAAGTCACATGCTATGATTAGGGACAGGTGAATTGGATCAGACTAATTACGAAGGAGCAAACACAAGGGAGAACCTAACCACATGAAATTGGCAAAAGCCAAAACGCGGACAGGGATCACGAGACAACCTATAGACAAAACATACAGCTCCGGTTAGGGAGTTCTAACGTGCACAGATGAAGAGAGGCAGAACAAAGTTGAGCAGGTGCGAAGGATCCGCTGAAACGCAGCAAAGTAGATTGAGTGAAGACCAGAGGCGGAGACTAGAATAAGGCGAGTGCTGAGAGCTTGTTAATCAATTAGTAAGGTGCAGCTATACAATCCCTAGTGCTCGTTAGTAAGTAAGTATTATATACAATGTTAGTTTTGGTTAGTAATATAGAAAAGCAAGGTGAAGGAAGCAAACGAGAGTAGAAGGAACTGTTGAAAACCCAGAAACCATTAAATCACCTGAAAGCATGGCACACAATACTAGGGGAAATAAGCTGTCACATAACAAAAGACCAGACAGGGGAGACAAAGTGCAATGCATGGTGAAATACAAAACAATGACTGGAATCTAACTAGGAAATGGATTATGGCAGGAATTGCAGAAATAAGCAGAAACAAAACATTGCATGGAACAAGGCATGGCAAAACATGAACAGAACAAAGCAGAACAGATCAGAATCATAACATAAAGTTTATTTATGCAATCAGTTGTAATTCAAATTTTATTTGAATTGGGTGCCAGTGGGCATTTAGTTTAAGTTAATCCATGTGAATGAGACAAAATAATTAGATAGTCATAAGAAATCAGGCAAGACACAAACTGATTGATTTTAAATGTTACTGGAATATATGTCTCTTAACGTACTCATTTGTGGGAAATGAGGCTTATAAAGTAAGCGCAAGGTCGCTGTTTGACTTCGCAATACAGGTTGGACAATACTTGTGCGACCGATGCTGCTTAAGGCTAGCAGTGCATAGTTCAGGACTTCTGAACTGCACTGAAGTGCTCCACTGAAAATAGTTTAAATCTACTGTATAATAGCAACTTGTCTACCGTTATAGCCGTTGTCACAGCAGCACAAGACCAGTATTATACTGACTCTAGCTTCTCAGATAAATGGTAGCTAGCTACCTTAGCTAACAGTTTAACGGTACAACAAAAATTTTCTGTAATGTTTGATAATTTTACTTACCTTTACTGAGTGTTGTGATGGCGCCAACACTTATCTAAACAGTAATGAAATAACTTTCCATGCTATTCCATTCTATACTTAAATGTCCTATTTCTAATGCTATGAAATAATTATAGCAATAGTAGAAGTAAGCTAAAAGAGACCCCACCTTCACAATTACCAATGTCACTCAGTCGAAACTAATCACACGGAAAAGAATTCAATAACACCTATAAATTATCCTCTAATCACCTAAATTGATTATTAAAATTATGTCAATAAAATATCGACATCTTCGCTTTCTCTCCTTGGAGCTGTCTCTCCGCAGTCTTCAACCCGCGAATACTAGGCTACAATTTCCCCGGAGTACCCATTTTTATTTTGTATTTTTATAGCGTGAGACAAAATAACGTCTGAAACTGTTAGATTACGCGAACAATTGAATACATCGAGTTTTTCTTTATATTGTTCATAAAGATTTCAAGATTAAGTTGGGTGTATTCATTTTTTTAAATATTTAATCAATTATATATTCCTGCTTATTATTATTATTATTATTATCATCATCGTTCATGTGTTCATGTGCTTATACTGTTATATCTCTGAAGCTTTCCTATTTTTCCATCAGTCAGTTTGTTTTGTATCTTTATATTTTGTCCAATAAGACGATAGCTGATTTATATAAAATTGTGCTGGTCCTTGCTGTCAACCACTGTGTAACGTTCTAGGAATGTTCTCTTTTTGTTGTTTTCAGTAATACCAAAATACAACCAAGTGGGAACGTTGCGTGAAGAGCACAATGACGCTCTAAGAGAACGTTGGATTTTTAGTTCCCCGAACGTTCGGGGAACATTCTGTGAAAAAATAACCTTGAGCGAAAGTTCTCTAAACATTAGTTTTTGGTTTTTGTAAGTCTAACCTTAGGAGAACCGAACGCTAACGTTAGTTGAACGTTTTGTGTTTGCTTTGTATCTCCCTAGATGAAGCTCTGCGGGAGGGCGAACGAGCGGTGGATGTCATGGGAGAAGCCCCAACTGCCAAACAGAACAACCCTCGGCCCCAGGTCTGTGCAGTGGACTTCAATGGAGATGAGGGAGAAGAAAGCTGGACACACGCTCTGCTGAACCGGCAGCACACCCCGATTGGATGACCAGGCGAGGACCGGCGGCGCTGCTACCGCTGCAATGAAACGGGGCACATCACCCGCTATTGTCTTGCCCCAATGTCCAAGCACCAAAGGCCCCAACCATCAGGAAATGAACCAGGGGTGGCGCAGTGAGGAGACCGCTGCCAGGGACACATCCTCCTCCATCAGGTCTGCTCTGGTCACCTTGAACCTGAGCCAGCTTCACCCACCCTCAGCAAAAATCCCTCTGCCCTTTCCAGGGCAATTAAGTGAAATTTCCATTTTGCCTTTTTAACACGTTGACTGCCAACTACGAGATAACTCGTAGTAGCGGACCTGAAAATTCGGGGGAAATTATCCATCCCTTTATTGACAACAATTAGTCCTGGCTAATTCTAGATGGTTTTCCTTTATAAACACGTTTTTCAATTCAAGAATAATCAAGCGGCAATTGAAGACACGGCTTCTCTCCCCAATGCGATCTAACCGCAATTAATGGGCTACATTCAGTACAGAAAAATAATTTAGGATATTTATAACTAGGTCTATGCACTGGCACTCAGCAACCGTAAATTTTTTTTCCAGCGAGAGCGGCATTTCAGAACTCTTCAGCGAATGAAGTAGACAAGTATACATTTACATTTTCCAATCGGACTGCTGTCTATTTTTTACAGCAAGTTGCGTGACCATGCTGCAAAAACAGGTTCTTTGACCTTCCATGCTGCTGGAAAAAAAAAAAAAAGGTGTAGTGGCGATAGACCTAATTATTATCCTAAATTACCTTCATTTAGATCGCATTCGGGAGAAATGTCTTCAATTGCCGCTTGATTATTCTTTTTTGAATTGAAAAACGGTTTATAAAGGAAAACCATCTAGAATTAGCCAGGACTAATTGTTGTCAATAAAGGGATGCATAATTTCCCCCGAATTTTCAGGTCCGCTACTACGGCAGTCAACGTGTTAAAGGCAGACAAGGGCAGCTTCCTTAATCGGGTAGGCCAGCTGGGTAGGGGTGGTGGGCTGTACCTGCATTGTTGGCTGGATGGGCAACACTTTAAGGCACTGGTCAACACTGGCGCCACCATCTCCCTGGTGCATCCAAAAACCCGCCATAGTGCCCACTGGGAGCCCAGGAAAACGCAGCTACAGGCAGTAACTGGTCAGAAGATGAGCATGAAGGTTTGGAAGATGGTGTGCGTGTGCATGGGGGATAACCGGCTTGAACACCAGTTCTGGTTGGCTGAGATCAATAATGACTGCATTTAGGACCTGGACCTGTTAGAGCACTGGGGTGCAAGGATCGACATCGCCCACTCGGCCTTCATCATTGGTGCAACCAGCTACAGCCTCAGTCAGTGGCGGAGGAGCGGACAATGAGGGGAGCCCGACAGCATGTTGTGGCCTCAGCCCAGTTAGCCAGCTCACCATCCCAGCCTACTGACAAGCTGCGGACAGCTCCCGTTTGCCCAGCCTCTCCACCACAACCTTGCTTGCCCTCGGCCGAAGCAGTGAGTGCCATCCACAAGCTGTGGGAACGCAGCTGCGGCAGCCTCAACCCCTCCCAGAGCCAGCAGCTGAAAAATTTATTGGCAGACAACACGGACCTCTTTGCTGCCTGCGATGAAGAATGCAACCAAACTGACCTGGTGCAGGACACCACTGACACCGGTGATGCTGTGCCCATCCATCTATGGCCACGCTGCTTATCCCTCTCAAGATGGCTGGCAGCAGAGGAGAAGGTGAGGGAGATGGCTGCAGCTGGCATCATTGAGCCCTCAGACAGTCCGTGGGCAGCCCCTGTGGTCCTGGGGCCGAAGAAGAATGGCGAGTGGAGGTTCTGCGTCGACTACCGGCGCCAGTAACCCGGAAAGATGCCTACACCCTTCCACGCATTGATGAGGCACTCGACCACATTGCGGGCTCCAGCTGTTTCTGCTCATTGGACCTTCGCAGCAGTGCTGGCAAATGCGCATGTCCGATTAAGCAAAATCAAAAACTGCATTCACCATTGGACAGGGGCTGTGGCAGTTTGAGGTCATGCCGTTCCGTTTGTGTAATGCCCCCGCAACCTTTGAGCGGCTCATGGAGAGGGTCTTGTCAGCTGTCCCCCGGAGCTGCTGTGTCATGTACCTAGACGACCTGCTAGTTCACGCCAGCACTTTCGAGGGTGCCCTCACTAACCTGGGAGACGTGTTTGCGGCAATCCGGCGAGCTGGACTTCGGCTCAACCCCAAAAAGTGCCCGCTGCTCCGGCGTGAGACTGTGTTCTTAGGGCATGTTGTGAGTGAGCAAGGCGTGGCCACAGACCTAGGCAAGGTAGCTGGCGTGCGTGACTGGCCAATACTGGCAGATGTGGGCGAGCTGCACAACTTTCTGGGCTTGGAAAGCTACTATTGGCAGTTTGTGCGGGACATTGCCTCCATTTCCAGCCCACTTCATCACCTCACAGACAAACGCCAGCCCTTCAAATGGACCGAGGAGTGTGCAGCTGCGTTTGCCCAGCTTAGGGCCACCCTCACCCAGGCCCCAGTGCTGGCTTATCCCGATGTGCAGCGGCTCTTCATCGTAGACACCGATGCCAGCAACACAGGGGTGGGGGCCGTGCTCTCCCAGCAGGATGATGAGGGGGAAAAAGTAGTCCCCTATAGTCTGCCCTGAGCTGGGCAGAGCGCAATTACTGTACCACTCGGAAGAAACTGCTTGCAGTTGTCAAGGCACTCCACCATTTCCGCCCTTACCTGCAAGGCACCACCTTCCAGCTGCGCACTGATCATGCCTCACTTACCTGGCTCTTGAACTTTTGAAATCCTGAGGGCCGGGTAGCATGCTGGCTGGAGGTCCTGCAGGGCTACAACTTCACCATCAAACACCGCCCAGGGCGCCACCACGGAAATGCTGATGCCCTGTCTCGTCGCCCATGAGCGGGACCAACCAGTGCATGAGGTGGCGGTTTCCCGGTTTCAGGTGCGGAAGAGGGGCAACTGCCGATGGAGCGGCCACAGCTGCAAGAGGTACAGGAGTTGGACAGCACTCTGAGGAAAGTGAGGGGCTGGCTGCAGGTAGGAACACCACCATGTGTTCACCACCAGTCATGGCAGAGGGTCCAGAGCGAAAGGCCTACCGAAGCCAGTTCCAGCACCTAGAGTTGCAGGACGGGCTGGCATATCGGCGGTGGCAGGCGCCCGGCCAAGTACACTGTAGTGACTCCTGCACGGCTCAGAAGGGACCCAGCCGAAAAAAACAAGCTCCCATGCATCAGTGCGTTGTCCGTGCACCAATGGAGCGGTTTGAAGTGGACGTCCTTGGGCCATTTCCCACCACCGATGCTGGGACCGATGTCAGCATCTTCCCCCACACAGATAGGCAAGGTTGCAATCACCTTGAGGTCACACTTTCATTTCTAATGCATCACGCAGGGAGAGGCACTAGTTTACTGGCTTGCGAGCCTTTAGTTCAATGGTACGAGCCTAGGCTAGCATAGCAGCGTAATAGCATGGTATTGTAATCCTGACATGCGCCACGTGTATGCGCCAAGCACTTCAGTAATAACAAACATTAAGCTGTTTGTGATGTGTACACTGACACTTGACTTGTTCTTTCGAATGTGGTCAATAGCCTACATAAAGCCAACAAAAAAAATGAAAAATGCTACTGCATCAAGGAAATAGAACGGATTGTGACACAGGAGAGAGAAGAAGAGGCATTGGCATGTTACGGGCATCATTATGCATATTTTAATTTAAATGTACTGCCCCACTCCTTTAAAAGCCTGTTTTGTCTGAAGTATTACAGCTCTTCAATCTGCTTTTATCTATTTTTCCATCAGGATCTGAGATCTGTCGTCGTAAAAATAGGAGAATTTGTGGGGAAGTATTTGTCAGATGCACAAATCGATGACATAAAAGAGCGATTCACCTTTAAGAACATGAAGGACGATCCTTTGGCACACTATGACGTCCTGCCAGATGCTGTAAACGGCAAAACAAAAGGAGTATATTTATGCAAGGGTAAGGGATAGAAAACAAAAAATGGGCTGATAATCAGGAGGAAATTTGAATTCAAAAGCATTGAATTTATCCATTATGAGAAAAGTAATATTACCTCTAGTTTTGCCCCTGAATATACAACCCCAATTCCAAAAGAGTTGGGATGTTGTGTAAATTGCAAATAAAAACAAAATGCAATGATTTCCAACTCTTACAAACCAACATTTTATTCACAATAGAGCATAGACAACATACCACATGTTGAAAGTGAGACGTTTTACCATTTTATGAAGAATATTGGCTCATTTTGAATTTGAGCAACACATCTCAAAAAATTTGGGAGAGGGGCAACAAAAGGCTGGAAAAGTAAGTGCTACTAATAAAAATCCAGTTGGAGGAGCATCTGACCTAACTAATTAGGCTAATTTGCAACAGGTCAGTAACATGACTGGGTAAAAAAACATTTTAGGGAGACAGAATCTCTCAGAAGTAAAGATGGACAGAGATTCACCAATCTGCAGAAAACTGCATCTAAAATTTGTGGAACAATTTCAGAAAAATGTTCCTCATTGTAAAATTGCGAAGACTTTGAATCTACAGTACAAAATATCATCGAAAGATTCAGAGAATCTAGAGACATCTGTACACAAGAGACATGGAGAGCTTACACATCTGGAAAGGCATGATGAAGGCTGAAAAGTATGTAGAGGTTTCACAACAACATAGGCTCCTGTTATGGTTCTGCCTCATGTGTGCTGTTTTGTCATTGTGCTTGTGCTTTTTCTCCCATGCCTTATTTTTGTTTTATTTTTCAGCTTTCATTTCTGCCGTCTGATGATCGATCCCCTCTCTGCCAGTCTCCAGTGATGTCGTGTGACAGCCTTCAGCATGCCTGCGTCTCGTTGTCCAATCATGTTTCCTCTTTCGGTTTCGGCTGCGGTATTTCATTCATTTTTTCCACCTGTGCTTTATTCTGGGTCTCGCTAAACTCTGAGTGAATGCGTTCTCTGATAGGATAATTACTAACCGTACTAACCAGCACTTGTTTGAGGGTGATTGTAAATATTTCGTCACGTAGTATTAACCTTTATTAACTCATTAGCGAGTGCGAGTGTTTCTAGCTTTAGTAATTCCTGCCTAAGCTTTCCCTGACTAACTGCGTTTAAACCTGTGCTTTCCTTTGCTTCTCTCGTGGTGCTTTTTACTCGTCACATTTAGATTACCTTAATCTAAACTGTCTAGTTTGATTGATGGTCTCAGCGTCTTGTCTCGAGTCATTATGTTAACCCGGTTCTCGTGTAATTGTTTCATTAATCCCAGGTGTTTCTGTTTCCATTCGAGATTGAGTTCCGAGTCCCCGCCTCCTCTCGTGACTATTTATGTGGCAGAGATGGGAGGAGACATCAGACGGAGCTTTGTTACACTCTGCTCTGCATGGTGAAATCTCAGCTCCTTGTGCCTTCAAAGGAAAAGAGTACTTCCTTTGTATAATTCCCGAGTCTTGTATTTTGCTGCGCCCATGTCTTGTCTGCCCCTTGTTTAAGTCTCCCAGTGTGTCTGTCAGTGTAGTTAGGTTCAGTTTTTGTTTTTCTAGTTTATCCTCTCTTGGAGTGTGTATTTCTGTTTCCCCCTGCCTTGGGCAGTGTACCTTAGTTTTCCCAATCTTTCAGTGCATGTGCATGGTGTTTTGTTTCTGGCCTGTGTGCCTTAGTGTTCTGTGTTCCAATAAACACTTCAGTTCCTGCATCTGGTGTTCCCCTGCCTACTTCTTAACAGAAGTTCCGTCTCCTGAACACCAGCAGGATGGATTCCCGCGATGCCGAGCTCCAGCGCCAACGGCAGCAGATCCAACACTTGACTGCTGCCCTGGCAGCGCAGCAGACCACCGCTACTGGGAGCATGGGGCAACCTTACCCTCCTGCTGGAGCTGCTGCATCGCCACCTCCTGGTCTTGGTCCAGAGCCTCAGCTACTGCCTCCCGAGTGCTACAATGGCAACCCTGCATCCTGCAGGTCTTTTCTGACCACCTGCGAGATGCTTGCCCTGCAGCCCAGAACCTACGCCACGGAGCTTTCGTCATCTCCCACCTGACGGGTCCAGCTCTCCAGTGGGGAACTGCCGCCTGGTCAGCCCGCCTTCCTTGTGTTTCCTCCTTCTCGGCCCTGTCATCTGAGATTGAGCGGCTGTTCGACCACACCAGGCGCAGTACTGCTGCCAGAAGGGAGCTGACCTGGATCCGCCAGGGAACCCGCTTGGTTGCAGAATACGCTATCGAGTTCCAGACCCTAGCTGCCAGTTCCGAGTGGAATTCCGAAGTGCTCCGTGACTTTTTTGTGGAAGGGTTAGCTGATGGGATCAAGGACCACCTCCTGTTCCACGACCTACCCAAAACTATCAAGGCTGTGGCGGATCTTGCCATCCGGATTGGCAACCGCCAGGAGGAGACTGCCACTCGCTTGGGGCGACGTCGGCCAGCTCCCTTCGACTACCGCGTGGAGGAGACTGCCACTCGCTTGGGGCGATGTCGGCCAGCTCTTTCCAACCCCTCCAACGCTCCTGTCATCCAGCCTCCGTCACCAAGTCCCAGTGGTACATCCACCCGAGTCCACCAATCCGAGCCAGAGCCTATGCAGGTGCGGTGCAGCCGCCTCACTGAGGAGGAGAGAGATCGCCGCATGCGATCCAGGGCCTGCCTCTACTGTGGTCAGCAGGGGCATTTTGTTGCCAGCTGCCCGGAGAAAGACCAACGCCCATCGGTGAAGCATCAGTGGGTGTTTCACGCACTGAAGCCTCCTCCAGCTGCCGTACCTGCATTCCGGCGACCCTCTCCTGGGGCAACCAGAGCCGCCGTGCCTCCGCCTTGGTGGATTCTGGAGCGGAGGGGAACTTCCTGGATGCCGAAGCTGCTGCCTCCTGGGGTGTTCCACTCTCCCCACTGGCACAGCCTCTGACCGTCTTTGGCCTCGGGGGCCAAAGAATGGCTCAGATTGAACATCAAACGGCTCCGGTCCAGCTTCTGGTCTCAGGCAACCACCGTGAGACCATCACCTTCCTGATCACATGGTCTCCCAGATCCCTGGTGGTTCTGGGACACCCCTGGCTCTGCGAGCATGGCCCGGTCCTGGACTGGTCCACCCACGAGGTTCGTGAGTGGAAGTCCTCCTGTTCCACCCGCTGCCTTCCCCACGCGGCTTCACCTGTGTCTGGGTCTCAAGTTTCCTCCGAGCAAGCGCCTGATCTCTCCCGAGTCCCTGCTGAATACCGTGACCTGGGTGCGGTATTCAGCAAGTCTAGGGCAGTGTCTCTGCCACCTCCCCGGCCCTATGATTGCGAGATTGACCTCCTGCCGGGAGCAGTGCCGCCCCGGGGGCGAGTCTTCTCCCTGTCTCAGCCCGAGAGAGTCGCCATGGAGAAGTACCTCCAGGAGTCTCTTGTGGCTGGGATAATTCGGCCCTCCACGTCACCAGCAGGAGCCGGGTTCTTCTTTGTGGTGAAGAAGGATGGGTTGCTCCGGCCCTGCATCGACTATAGAGAGTTGAGGAAGATAACGGTCCGGAACCGTTATCCCCTGCCTCTCATGTCGTCTGCCTTCGACATCATCCAGGGGGCCCAGGAGTTTACCAAGCTGGATCTGCGGAACGCTTACCACCCGGTGCGGATACGCGAGGGAAATGAATGGAAGACCGCATTCAACACCCCCAGTGGCCATTGGGAATACCTGGTGGTTCCCTTTGACCTTACCAACGCGCCTGCAGTGTTCCAGCATCTGGTGAACGATGTCCTGGGTGACATGAACGGCCGGTCCGTTTATGTCTACCTGGACGACATCCTTATTTTCTCACGTACCCGGGAGGAGCACATTCAGCATGTGCGCCAAGTCGTGAAGGCCGAAAAGTGCGAGTTCAACACCTGCTCCACAACGTTTCTGGGTTACATAATCTCTCCCGGGTCCCTGAGAATGGATCCCGCCAAGGTGCAGTCCGTCCTGGAATGGCCCCAGCCCAAGGATCGCAAGGCTCTCCAGGGATTCCTGGGGTTTGCTAACTTTTACCGCCACTTCATCCGAGGGTACAGCATGGTGGCAGCTCCCCTGACCGCACTGACCTCCATCAAGCAGCCGTTCCACTGGAATCCCCAGGCGGACCTGGCTTTCCAGCAGCTCAAGCGGCGGTTCACATCTGCGCCTATCCTGATGACCCCGGACCCACCGTCCCAGTTCATCGTGGAGGTGGATGCCTCCAACATGGGCGTGGGAGCGATGCTGTCCCAGAGATCCACGAAGGACGGGAAGGTCCACCCCTGTGCCTTCTTTTCGCACTGCCTCACGCCTACGGAAGCCAACTATGATATTGGAAACCAGGAGTTACTGGCAGTCAAGTTGGCTTTGGAGGAGTGGTGTCACTGGCTGGAGGGAGCCACTACGCCATTCCTGGTGTAGACAGACCACAAAAATCTTGAGTATCTGAAGACGGCCAAGAGGCTTAATCCCCGCCAGGTCCGGTGGGCCTTATTTTTCAAGAGATTCAATTTCTCTTTGGCTTACGGGCCTGGGTCCCGTAATGCCAAGGCTGATGCCCTTTCTCGGCGGTTCGAGATGAGTGCCGCTTCCGAGAACCCTCCCGAGACCATCCTCCCTCCGAGCCATTTCCTCAGCGCTATCCAGCTCCCCATCGAGGAAAGGGTCCGGGAAGCACTGAGCGGGCAGGCCGTGCCCAGTGCCTGTCCCGGTAACTGCCTGTTTGTTCCCCAGGGCCTCCATTCTGAGGTGCTCCATTGGGGACACGGGTCCCAGTTCTCGGGCCATCCGGGGGTCAAGAGGACCACGGCCTTCATTCGGCATTGCTTCTGGTGGCCGGACCTACCAGACGACTTCAAGGGCTTTGTGAGTGCCTGCTCGGTCTGTGCCACTGCCAAGACCCCACACACACCCCCTTCTGGTCCCCTTCACCCACTCCCTATCTCCAGTCACCCCTGGTCCCACGTAGCCCTAGATTTTGTCACCGGCGTACCTCCCTCCCAAGGCAACACCACCGTCCTCACCATAGTTGACCAGTTTTCCAAAGCAGTCCATTTCATTGCACTCCCCAAGCTCCCCTCAGCCAAATTCACTGCCGAACTCCTCATCCAGCACGTGGTCTGTCCCCATGGTATCCCTGCCAATATTGTGTCCGATCGTGGTCCCCAGTTCACGTCCCGGTTTTGGAAAGCTTTCCTGTCCCTCTTAGGCCCTTCCTGTTCCCTTAGTTCCGGTTTCCATCTCCAAACTAACGGCCAGACCAAGCGGGCCAACCAAACCCTGGAGACCATGCTGCGGTGCGTATGCACCAAGAACCCAAGCTCCTGGTCGGCCCATCTGCCTTGGGTTGAGTACGCCAACAACTCCCACGCATCCGCAGCCTCTGGTCTCACCCCCTTCGAGTGCTGCCTGGGTTACCAGCCTCCCCTGTTCCCCTCACAGGAGGTGGAGGTGGGGGTCCCCTCTGCCAAGGCCTTCATCAGGCGCTGCCATAACACCTGGCGCACTGCCCGCCGCGCCCTCATCCATGCTGGGAAACAGATGAAGGACTCGGCAGACAAGCGACGTAAGCCGGCCCCCACCTACCGTGTCGGCCAGAGGGTCTGGCTCTCTGCCCAGTACATTCCCCTGAGAGTCGAGTCTCGCAAGCTCGCCCCCAGATTCCTCAGTCCCGTCCCCGTTGACAAAATCATCAGTCCCACCGCCATCCGTTTGAAGCTCCCTCACACCATGCGCCGCATCCATCCTGTCTTCCATGTTTCCTGAGTCCGGCCCTCTGTCACCCACCCCCTCCACTCGGATCCCGAGCTCCCACCTCCGCCGCACATCATCGATGGTGGTGAGGCCTACACCGTCCGCAAGCTCCTCAACTGTCGGCGGAGGGGTAGGGGCATCCAATGCGTTGTTGATTGGGAAGGATACAGTCCCGAGGGACGATCATGGGTTCCTGCCAGATTCATCTTAGATAAAGATCTTATTCGAGTTTTCCATCATCCCAAGCCTTAGCCCCAGCTTTGCTGGAGACCCCAAGCTATCTTGTTCATGTTCTGTGTATTTTGTTCTTGTGCTGTTTAGTATTTGGTTAGGTGTTTTGTGTTAGTCTTTAGGGTTTTGTATTTTGTTTTTTGGGAGTTGTTTTGTGTTTTTTAGTCTTGTGGGGTTTGGTATTTAGTTTTTTGATGTTTCTTGTTTTGTTAGTTTCTGATGTTCCGTTTAAGCGCCAGGTGGCGCTTCTTGGGGGGGGGGATGGTTCTGCCTCATGTGTGCTGTTTTGTCATTGTGTTTGTGCTTTTCTCCCGTGCCTTTCATTTTATTTTTCAGCTTTCATTTCTGCCGTCTGATGATCGATTTCCTCTCTGCCAATCTCCAGTGATGTCGCGTGACAGCCTACAGCATGCCTGCATCTCATTGTCCAATCACGTTTTCTCTTTCGGTTTCGGCTGTGGTATTTCATTCATTGTTTCCACCTGTGCTTAATTCTGGGTCTCGCTAAACTCTGAGTGAATGCGCTCTCTTATTGCATAATTACAAACCCATACTCACTAGCACTCATTTGAGGGTGATTGTAAATATACTATTCAAAAAAAGTAGGGGATATTGGATTTACAAGTACCATGAAATGCAGATCATGAGGTCAGGAAGGAAACAAATGACATAAAAACATTAAGGAAACATTTGTCAATTTATTCGAAACCCTGTGTACAGTCAGTAAAGGACAGATTCTCCAGAATAAGGGTCGACACAAACACAGGGTCACACAGCAAATTTACCACCATTGTGAAACAGAGTCAGTAGCGGTAAACCCCCTCGGTTGGCTAGACAAGCTCGAATTCGGCGTGGCATACTCCTAACGAGACGTCCTAGGTCATTTTGGGGAACGTTATTCCATTCCTGTTGCAATGCTGCAGCAAGTTCTTGGACATTGGCAGGAGGTTGGTGACGTTGGTGTAGCCGCTGTCCAAGCATGTCCCAGACATGCTCGATGGGGGAAAGGTCCGGACTGAGTGCTGGCCATGGTAATGTGGTGATATTCTGCTGCTGGAGGTAATCTGTAACGATCCTGGCCCTATGACATCTGGCATTGTCATCTTGGAAAATGAAACGGCGGCCATAACGACGTGCAAACGGCACAACATGGGGTGCCAAGATGTTGTCCCGGTAGTACTGCCCTGTGACACGTCCAGCAAGAACATGCAAGTCTGTTCTGCCGGCAGCAGTGATGCCTCCCCACACCATTACAGATCCACCCCCATACGAATCATGTCTAATGACGTTAACGTCATGGAAACGTTCGTTACGTCGGCGCCAAACCCTCCTGCGTCTGTCAAGGAAGTCCACAGTGAACTTCGACTCATCTGAGAACATTACGTTGTTCCATCGGCGATTATCCCAGCGTTGATGATGACGACACCATTGGAGTCTGGTCCTAATGTGACGATCCCTCAAACAGGGAGTGACACGAGGACGTCGGGCGTATAAGTGAAATCTGTGCAGACGATTCCTGATGGTCTGGCCACTCACTACCAAGCCAGTATCCCTTTGAAGTTGAGACCTTATCTGATTTGCTGTTACCATACGATTTCTCAAGACAATAGTGCGGATGAATCTGTCCTGAGCCTGAGTTGTTGCCCTTGGTCGACCGGATCGTGGTCTATCCTGAACAGACCCTGTAGCACGATGTCTGGACCATAATCTGCTGATGACAGACTGGGAAACATTCATTGCCCTTGCCGCAACGACCTGTCTTGTGCCAACCTGTAGCATGCCAAGGGCACGTAACCTCTCCTCCTGTGTTAGGCGGCGCATGGTCTCTGTTTAATTAACGACTTCAACCACTGATAATCTGATGCTTTCTCTTCAAAAATCTTCCTTTACAGTGGCTCTAACCTTCCAATTCAGAGTCATGCAAATTTGTGGCACAACCCCTTGATCATCAATAGCATCCCGTGCAGATCGTGAGAGTGTCATTGATGTGTTTGGGTGATGAATTTCTTTGGAAATGCTTCCTCAGTAAGGAACTATACAACATGGTTTCGTATCCCTTTGTATATGTGAAAATTTTGATCTCAAAATAAAATATCCCCTACTTTTTTTGAATAGTATATTTCGTCACGTAGTATTAACCTTTATTAACTCATTAGCGAGTGCGAGTGTTTCTAGCTTTAGTAATTCCAGCCTAAGCTTTCCCTGACTAACTACGTTTAAACCTGTGCTTTCCTTTGCTTCTCTCATGGTGCTTTTTTCTCGTCACGTTTAGATTACCTTAATCGAAACTGTCTAGTTTGATTGATGGTCTCAGCGTCTTGTCTCGAGTCATTATGTTTACCCGGTTCTCGTGTAATTGTTTCATTAATCCCAGGTGTTTCTGTTTCCATTCGAGATTGCGTTCCGAGTCCCCGCCTCCTCTTGTGACTATTTATGTGGCAGAGATGGGAGGAGACATCAGACGGAACTTTGTTAGACTCTGCTCTGCATGGTGAAATCTCAGCTCCTTGTGCCTTCCGAGTATTTCCTTTGTACGATTCCCAAGTCTTGTATTTTGTTGCTCCCACGTCTTGTCTGCCCCTTGTTTAAGTCTCCCAGTGTGTCCGTCAGTCTAGTTAGGTCCAGTTTTTGTTTTTCTAGTTTATCCACTCATGGAGTGTGTATTTCTGTTTCCCCCTGCCTTGGGCAGTATACTTTAGTTTTCCCAATCGTTCAGTGCATGTGCACATAGTTTTGTTTCTGGCCTGTGTGCCTATTTTCTCCTAGTGTTTTGTGTTCCAATAAACACTTCAGTTCCTGCATCTGGTGTTCCCCTGCCTACTTCTTAACAGGCTCCCATCCAGACAACGTCTCTTTCAGGGAAGGCCTTGCATATTTCAGCAAAACAATGCCAAACCACATACTGCATCCATCACAACAGCATGGCTTCGCTGTAGAAGAGTCTGAGCGCTGAACTGGGAAATCTGCAGTCCAGACCGTTCACTAATAGATAACATTTGGCGTATCATAAAACAAAAAATCCAGCAAAGAAGACCCAGGACTGTTGTGCAGCTAGAATCCTTCATCTGATGAGAGTGGGACAACATTCCTCTTCCAAAACTCCAGCAATTGGTCTCCTCACTTCCCAGACGTTTACAGACTGTTGTTAAAAGAAGAGGGGATGCTACACCGCGGTAAACACAGCCCTATCCAAACTTTTTTTGAGATGTGTTGCTGCCATCAAATTCAAAATGAGCTAATATTCTTCATGAAATGGTGAAATGTCTCACTTTCAACATCTGATATGTTGTTTATGTTCTATTGTGAATAAAATGTCAGTTTATGAGATTTGCAAATCATTGCATTCTGTTTTTATTTACATTTTACGCAGCATCCCAACTTTTTGCCATTGGGATTGTTATAAAATTTTCACTGAAAGTTTTAGTTTCCTGCCTGTGAGTGTTTGTGATTCAGGTACATTTGGTGACTGGAAGAACTCCCTTACGGTGGCTCAGAGTGAACGCTTCGACAAAGTCTTCCAGGAGAGAATGAAGGACTTCCCCCTCCACTTCATCTGGGACATCAGCGAGCTCAGCAGATGACAGCTCCATTTCAAACATCACCTGCTATATTTACAGAAGATCATCACAGATTCACGCAATATAACAAAATAATTTTTAATAAAAAAATCTAATGTGTTCAAAAATCTCAGGGGAAAGTTTAAAAAAAATCAATTTAGAGAAATAAATAGTGCTAAAAGACAGTATAAAACAGGAAGTGGGCATTCATTATCCCTTAAAACTGATGATCATTATACTGCAGTGATAGGATGATTAAATCACAAGTTTTATTTACTTGCCTAAGGAAACGACACATTTTGAAAAAAGATACACTACTCTGGATCTTCCACATACGCTGTTGCCACATCCTGAAATGCAGTCTATCAAACGTGCTTCATGATTGTTTCATAAAAACAAAAGAAACAGTCTGATTTCTCATCTAATCTTAACAAAGAAAATTGGCTGCATTTGAATGACTTGAATGTTCATGGTGTCAATGTATCTTTTATTTAGGAAAATGATCAACTCAGCCCCAATACACCTGACTCTACTCATCAGCAGCTGTGTGAGATCTCACACCTTTGATTGTGTTCTCCTCTCTAATGTTTGGCATGAAAACATACAGGACAATAGATCTCCTGGAACAGATGCCAGGCTTTAGTGAAGTCTATGCAGTGAAAGTAAAGAAAATTACTTGTTAACTCCAACTTCCTTATTGCCAAACATTTAAATGAAAGTCAAACGATCATGAATGTACTTAAAATATCTGCAGAAATACATTTACTGTATCTGAGTACTCAGTTTCTTTTCTTTGTGAGGATGAAAGAGAATTGTTTGAGTGTGCTTTGATGAACTTTGTGGTTTCATGTGTAAGACCTTACACCAGGTTACACAGTCTCACTTGTGCTCCAGCTGGCTGACTGCATTGCGTCACTTGTTTGTCTGGGATACACTTCTTGGATTGCATCACTGACAAATAATATATTGTTAGAACAGGGATAGGGGGCACTCATCTACCCCTCCTTTTAGCCCCTCCTCTGTTTTACTGCATAGCTGTTTGTCACAAATCAAACCCGCGTCCCAAATCTAGCCCCCATTTACGCAAAACTTTTGGCACACCCACCCATCCTCAAATATAATCCTGTGGTGACAGGGTATTGTGCTATTGCTCCCTCACTGGATTTGTGATTGGCTAGAGGCTGCACTGCTTGCATACCACACAAATTTATACATTTACATGAACTAGAACTATATTGAATGAAAACATCACCCTCCTGGACACAGGTGATCAGGATACAGTTGCCTACTGGCCTGTCTGACCTTAAGGAGTGTATGCTGAGCCTCTGCAGTTTCTCAGGTGAGTCACTTATTCTTTCTTTCAAGCTGATGAACCACTCTTTCATTTCTTAAGCTGTGCTTGAGTGAGAGCCTGTTGCAGACTGTAATACAGTAAACCCAAAGGGCAAACATAGTCTTCTGGGAACACTGTCTCCAATCTCGGGAAGCAGCTGTGCAGTTTCTAAGAGTAAAGAGTGGTTGCTCAGAGGAAAGGTAGTTTTTCCAGCATGGAGGCCGTCTTCCCAGAAAAAAAAATATCTCTCACTGCCACAAAACTACAAAATTCTGCAAGGCTCCCTTCACATGATTAATTTATTTATCAATTGAGCAAGCTTGATTTTACGCAAATTGGCCAGCATAAGAGTGTTGTCATCGGTATTTTTTGCCGTAAATGTGTTATGATGAGAAATACTTTGGAGAAAAGAATGATGTAAAATAATGCAGGAATCAGCATAAATATAAGAACATTATTTAGTCTTGCAGTCAGTGTAAGTGGTGAGGACCATTGCTCTGTTCTGTTAGGCTTGACCATTTAACTTATATTCACTCTTTTTTTCTCAAGACATCAACCTTCAGACCTGATTGGTAAATAAAAGCCAAAATGAACAGCTCTGCAATCAACTCCCTTCTTCCTTTCAACTACTCCTCTTCAGGATTCTTGAGTCTCTTGAGTTTATCTGAAATATGTATGCTACCAGATTATTTGTTTGTGATTCTATTTGTTGTCTATGTTATCAGCATTTGTATAGGCTACCCTGCCAATATCATGGTACTTTGGCTGGTGGCCAGAAAGGAGATTGACTCTTCCACCTCCGATGTCTTCTTTGTAAACCTGGCCATTTTAGATGCCATCTACTCCGTGATTATGCCCCTGGACTATCTTAGCATGATATTTTTAAATCAGACAGCCAATATATATTTTTTGAACATGATGTTTGGGATAAAAGACACCTCCCCTCTCTTCCTCACCTGCATTTGCCTGGACCGCTACGTGGCCGTGGTCCACCCTATTTTGTTCACCAGCATCAAGGATAACAAGATCAGAGTGGCCATTTCCATGCTTGTTTGGCTATTCATGATAGCCTATGGCTTCATGAGGGGATGGATGAAATATTACTCATCTTTTTCACTGGAATGATCCTGACCATCAGCATAATCATGGTTTTCTGCAACATTTCTATCATGTGGACTCTGAGGAAGTCAGTCTTGGGCAAGGAGAAGATTAGCCCCATGAAAAAGAAAGCCCAAAGAACAGTGCAAATCACTCTGGCCATCATAGTGTTTCATTACCTGCCTCTAGCTGCTACCATGCCCCTCTTCTATCTCATTGAGTACAAAACCATCTGCATCATTCAATTTCTGATCTACCGTATCATGGAACTCAGTTGCAGCATTGAACCCCTACTTTGCATCTCCAAGCTTAAGCAGCTACCATGCCTTAATAACTTGCCCTGCATCTGCTGCGGAAGCCCTTCCCCTGAGCCACATAATGTACGCACATGAGATGTATGCTTGTGATTGTCTGTTAAATTGTATATTCGTTCGACGTAAGGTTGAGAAAATGAGTTCACGAAACAAAGACAGAACGTGAAGTCAGTTATAGGCAAGTATTTTAGCTCTGATATGAGTGTAATATACAAAGAGAAAACAATTAACTGTAACCAAAGGTATTAATGAAAAAACATAAATTCTTTGAATCAACCAAATACCTTCAACATTTTATGGATATGCATGAACTATCAATTCAAGATAAAGTGACCAATTTTTTCTCTAATTTCAATATTTAATCTCATCATGCCAGCATGGGATCTATTTTTGCTTAAGGAAGAGCCTGCAGTGACTACAGACCTTTCTGGAGGCTCACCTTACATGCAAATACAAAATGATTGCATTGGCTATTCCTGTACTTAATGCCAACAATAAGCCAGCGAATATGACATTCGAAGTATTTTAGTACGAAAAATGATAAAACGCATTCAACATGGAACAGCGTGTAATGTAACCAGTAGAAAAATCAACTTCAGAAAGACACTAAAAGAAAACAAATTAAATGTTAAATTGTTGAACAATGTGTCTTGAACATGTCCAAGGTCAACCAAGAGGAAAAGTGTCCATTGCCTGTAATATTACCTCGACTGTATCTCTGATTTCAGGGGGATGCTGCACTTCATTATGAGTTTAGCTGTAAGTCACAGCTCCAGGGTACAAAAGGAAGCACCGGGGTTAGTCATCAGAAACAAGGGCAGCTTTATTTTCTCATGATATAATGCTTTTTTTGGGAACTGAGTTAGTTCTTCTGTAATTTTTTGAGCTTTAATTTACTGGTTATTCGCAACTATCAAACAAAAGTGTTTTACGCATTGCCATATTAAATTGTCGTCTCTGAGAAGAACACAAAGGCAGTTTGGGCTCCAGGAATTTTAGACTGTTGTTTAGTACACTAATCATGCTTCTGAGACTTATCTTTCAAAGCTCTGCAAGTTTCTTCGGTTAAACACACCCCCACTGCTAACAGCATTTATATTAATAGGAATGACACTGGTTTGAGTAGTAATTGGGTTTTGAGTCTTCAAATGTAAAGCCTTTTTTCATTCGGACTTCAATATTTTTTCCACCCCCAATATCTGAAATTAAAAGCCAAGAGGGGCCTTCATACAGGATTGTAGTATACTGATGTAAATTTAGCATGATGCACAGTTCAAATTCAACTGTATCATTGCTGGTACTCTATCTCCGCAGTCAGGCACACAATGGCTGTTTAAATAATGTAAATATTAGTCCACATCCATAGGCCATGAATTATTTGAATTACCTGGTTAATCCCAGGTATAGTTGTTTGATCAGAGCTATATGGCTGTTTTCCCTTCCTGCTGTTTAATGTCAAAACATTGTATCTCCTGAAAAATCATAAATGGCACTGTCATCTACCCAGTGTTACAACTCAAAAACTGAATATATTGATTGGCTGCAAAATGTAATTCCTCTCACGGTTAACAGTTGACAGGCTTCCCAACAGCTGAAGGAAATTTTGCAGGAAAAGAATTTTATTAATAGGGCACATTAAATTGAAGTTTAGTCCATACACTCCACATTTTTTTTATAAAAACAATTTTGAATATGCATACTGTATGGATGCAGTGCATTGTTACTGATTGAAAATGCACAGGTTAGCTTAAGTTCATATGCACTTAGTTAATGTTCTGGTTTGGCAGAACCAATCTTGAATATACATCACGTATGCATGCAGTGTATTGATACTGATTGTTCATGTACTCAGCTTAGCTAAAGTTTATAAGCACGTTGCAAATGTTCTGGTCTTCAAAATAGATATTAAACATTTCAAAACATGTAAAAGGCCTTGTGTGCTGGCATTTTTCGCATTTGTGACTGCTTTTCATTTCCCAGACCTGGTCCTGGAAGACCCTGTGATTACATTGTCAGAAATATAGCTGCAAGCAGCAATGAAGGGGCCGAGCACCACGGGGCCACTGGGTAGATGACTAATGGAGCTTTTCCACTGCATGGTACTAGATCTACTTCACTCTCCTCTACTCAGTGTTGGTACCATGTGCTCATTTTCCACACAGCATATTACCTGCTCAGTTGTAGGCGGGATCGACAGTGGAAAGTCCCTTCTTGTCATCTTCCATGCAGCCCGAAACACAACGTAACCTGACGTGTCAGAAACACAGTAGCAATGGAGTCAGGGGTGGACTGGGGCAAAAAAGTGGCCCAGGAATTCGTACCTGACTGGCCCCCTCTCTAGGGGGCAGGGATGGAAAGGTAGTGACCAGCCGAAAAAATTTCAGGTTATATGACAAAAAAGTATGCGTTTTGACATCATATTGGACCATATATCTAATAAAACATTGATATTATTAGTTTTTGAGTTTATATAACACCAATTAGCCTACAACAAAATAACTTGTGTGTATATCTAACATACAAATCCAGTGGCTTTATGCATTTGTGATTTTACCATCTACAGATCACCATGTCTCCCCTCCCCCCAAGTCCCTCGACCAGGTAAAGTAAAAGATACCACCCTCAACAACTTGTAAAAATTTAGTACAATACTGTAATGGTCTTTTTTTCAAAATGTTTCTGAAAGATGAGGCTTTAATGCTTCCAAAACTCTCCAAGTGTTGTGAAAGTAGATTCCACCAACATACGCATAATTCGGGTCACGATTAAGTTGAACTTGTGAACATGTGAGTGAATTTACTATTCTGTAGGCAGGGGTTTGGTGGGTAATGTCCAAAAAGAAACAATCCTATTTATATTAAAGATCCTATTTATCCAAAAGATGTCCTGAAAGAAATTTAATACAAAGTCCTATATTAGAAACATGACATTGTCAACATGTAAACTAATGTATTTTTATGGAAATATTATTATTATATTTATGTGAATGAATATGAAAAAAAATGTGACTTTGGGGCCATGTTGAATTTTTCAATAAGATCATTGCACTATTTGGATTGATTCATACATAACCTTTTTTGCATAATGTTACATATCTTACTTACAGACTCTAAAGGGCAAAGAATAGCTCGCTAGCTTCAGAACCGCAGTACTCGCTGGTTGCAAGCTTAATGACAGGTGATTCTGAACGTCAAGACAGGGTTTTGGAATGGAAAATTTGAAAGTCTTCCTGTATTCCAGGTATTTTTTTTATTTGGCACCGTAGAACAATGAATCAATATTCATCAAATAGTAGGCTGTTAACAACTGGTCCATCAGAGGGGTCCTTTTGTAAGCTCAAGCACATTTTAACCGAACACACACTTGCGATTGCCCATTAATTTAACGTCAGTCTTACCGCTTTCGTGTCCCCCTTCCAAATGAAAACTGCTTGCTACATAAGGATCATCATGGCCAAACAGCTGGTCAATTTTTTGCATTTGAAAGCCTGAGCCTCTAATGTCTGTTTACTTTATTCTCTAAGCTTTTCCGCGTTACCATTGCATTCTGACATTTTCATCTGATCTCGTAGTTTTTCAAATGCGTTTTTAGATTGTTAATGCAACTGGGGACAAGCAAGGCCATTGGTCAAACAAAAATCCCAGCAAGCCTGCCTTCTAACACTTTTAGGACGAAAATAACAACATTAAATAAATTGTACATTGCTTAAGCCCATGCATCGTTTTTTATTCGCAGGAATAATTTTTTTTCGTCTTTCCAATATCATTACGCAAATTTATAAAGAGATACAAAAAAATGGCCATGACACAAGACAACCGGAATAGTGAAGCAGAACCATAAAAAATCATATTTAAAGCATGAGTCACTTTCGAGAAGATATATGTTGTTACATTTATGGAAAACCCCGCAGTTTCCACGTCGCCACCACAGTTCCCAATTTCATAACTGTGCACTTACGGTTATAGGGTCTCTCCTCCATCAGGAAGACCTTATTGCTCTTTGCTCGCCTAAATACGGTCCACTGGCCACCAGTGGGCAGTCCATGTACCTGCGGGTTTTTTTCTTCTTGCGGACCGGACCGGCACACTGACCCAGCAGCCCACCGGGAAAACTCCCCATATTCCCGATAGCCAGTCCGCCCCTGTAGTCCTGGGGCTGAGGGGGGTCCAGTGTGCATTTTGATGGACTCTCAGTTTGACTCCCGAACTTTGTAGGGGATCCATAGGGGATTGATAAAGTTAACATTTTGAATCAGGTGCCAAAATGGTGAAATTCAAGATGGCGGACAAGATGGCCGCCAATAGATTTTATCCTGAATAATTTGCCAGTTATTTATGATAGAAGGAGAATTTTGGTGTCTAACTATAGGTTTTAGGGGTCAAGCTAGCCAATGGGACCCAAGACAAGACCATATGGCGACTAGGTCATGGTATTTCCAAGATGGCTGCCAATATGGCTGCTGCAAGTTTCCTTTGTCCATAACTTTTAACTGAAATGAGATAGGATCATGATTTTTGTGACAAACTCAGGGTTTTAGGGGTCAGGCTATCACTTTCAGCAATTTTGAATTTAATTGGGACATCAGAAAATCAAAAATGGCCATCAAGATGGCTGCCACAAGTTTCATTTCTCCATACTTGTTTACACAGTTGAGATAGGATCACGATTTTTTTGCCATATTTGGGGTTTTAGGGTACAAACTATCACTTCCAGCAATTTTGACATTCGCCAGTGCTGAAAGAAAGTCGTCCGCTGTGCCACAGATGAAGTAAAAGAAAGTCAAGAAAGACTTTGGTTTTGCCCAGAACCAACTAGACATCGCACGAGTTTGAGGACATGCGAATTACTGAAAAACTGTATTCTTGCAGATAAAAAAAAATACGATGCAAAGGCATAAGCCATGTACAGTTAATTTAATGTTGTTGTTTTCGTCCTAAAAGTTTAAGAAGCAAGGCTAGCTGGGAAATTAGTTTGACCAATGGCCTTGCTTGTCCCCAGTTGCGTTAACAGTCTAAAAACGCGTTTCTGTCAGAAAGCAGTGGAGAGTCGGAGAAACTTCGAGAATAAAGTAAATAGACTTTGGAACCTCAGGCTTTCAAACGCTAAAAAATTTGACCAGCTGTTTGGCTACTATGATCCTCATGTAGCAAGCAGTTTTCATTTGAAGGGGGACATGGAAAGCTGTAAGACTGACGTTACATTAATAGGCTATCGCAAGTATGTATTCGGTTAAAATTTGCTTGAGCTTACAAAAGGCCCCCACTGATGGACCAGCTGTTAATAACCTACTATTTGATGCATATTGATTCGTTGTTTTACGGTGGCAAATAAAATTTGTCCTGGAATGCAGCAAGGAAGACTTTCAAATTTTCCTATTTAAATCCCTGTCTTGGCGTTCAGAATCACCTGCCAATAAACTTGCAACCAGCGAGTACTGCGATTCTGAAGCAAGTGAGCATTTCTATGCTTGTCGAGTCTGTAAGATATGTAACATTATTTTAAAAGGTTATGTATGAATCTAAGTAGCGCAATGGTCTAATTGAAAAAATTATAAATGGGCCCAAAGTGACAATTCTTTTTCACATTCATTCATGTAAATGAATGGTCTTGCGTTGATGAGCGGGAACATTCGCGGGCAGTCTCGCCTTATGACGTCCACTTCCACACAGCTTATTTTTGATAGAATTTGATGCAAATCCTAGTTGGCAGCCATATTGAAAAATATGCAAGAACTTGCAAGTCATGCAAAACACGGGTCGCCCCTTTTGAGACCTTGGGCGGGAGTCCCTTCAATCTTGAACATGCCCCTGGTGACAGCTGTCCCTTTGCCGAGCTCCGCCCTCCAAATTTCAGTCTCTTAAACTCCCATAGGCTTTTAGGCCAGGGAGGTGGTCTTGCTGTTGTTTGAAGAAACTTAGCAAACTGTGTGCATATCTCAGTGGAGAGACCTTCCAGTTTTGAAGTTCTTATGCTCAGAGTAATTTCATGACCTTAGTATTAAAAGGTTCTATCTGCCCCAGAAACATATACATGGTAGAACCTTCTAATACTGAGGTCATGGTTTGCAATCATCCAATGTGCCTCATGTGATTTATCGTCCCACGAAACTTAATATCAGTTTTTTAATCTAATTTCTCCGATGTAATATCTTCAGTCATTCTTAGCTATGACACAATTAGCGTGATTGGTGATTGATGACCCGGCAAAATCTTTTGCCTCTGAATTTTTAAACATTTCCAAGTCTTTTAATCTTACACAACACATTCTGGTTTCCATTCATGCTGGAGGCCACACCCTCAATTTAATTTTTAGTCTTGGTATACTGCTTAGTTCTCTGACCACTGGGTTCTACAATTCTGACCATTATTTTGGTATTTTTGACACTGCTTTCCTGGTACCGATTCTGCTTTTTGTGGGGTAGCCAAGATCATTAATAGTGCAACCGCCCTGTCCTTTACTGAGTGGTTTTCTTCTGAAACCCGATCCTTTACGAGTCCTGACATGATACTGACATGATCCTGACATGAGAAAACACTGTATAATTTCGTAAATAACAAGGCTTTAACTAGGCTTTCAAAAATAAATTAGATTCTCACCGATTCTACCAATTAGTCTGAGCAACTGTTGCTAATTGGGAGAAGTAAACTGCGAGAGGTTTAAGTCATTAAGCAGTGAAAGGTGAGGTTATTGCTGGCCCTGTATTTCTGCCGATGGATCGCCACTGGTAAAGTCTGTGACTTTAATGTAGATTATGAAAAGTGGCTGTGGAGCAATATTATGGTTGCTGGGAGACGACGTACCCTGCAACTTGCCAACTTCTCAGGACTATATCAGACTATCAGGAAACTAAACAGAAGAAATATTATCCTTTATCTAGTTCTGCCAGACATTCCAACTCATATAGACACCTTGAACCATGACCCGGCACTTGTACAGCTAAAAGTACCAATCTTCAGAAATTAGTCACATAAGCGGAGAGTGTGGCGATATAACAAAGCTCAGTTCTGGGAAATGAGTGGGTATCTATAACCTCCATTGATCGGTCCAGTGTCTTCAAGGATGTCATGGTTTGGGAGGTGTGCGTGTGCTCAGGACTTTTCTTTGAGGCTCTCGTCCCGGGACGAGATCGAATTCCTTTTCAATCGGATTCTTTACCCAGCTGGCTGATTGAACTCAGGCGGCACCTCCCCAGACTCTGTATAAGCCGAAAGTCCGCCACGCCTCATTCGCAAGGGTGTCTGTTTGTAGTTATGCACTTTAGCCGAAGATATCTGTAGTCAGGATTTATGTGCCTTTGTATCTTCTCTATCCTTCGTGTCGCACTATTTAAGGTGCCTTGTTTTTCTCGGCTCTCCGAGAGACTTCTCCTTTTATTCTCTCTCTCGCTTTGCTTGCGTTTTGTTGGATGTTTGGACGTCCTATTGGAAGCGTGAGGATTATCCTTGTCGTATAGTCTGTATTATTCTCTGTATTTGTATTGTGTCCGTGCTGCTCTATTTCCCTCTTGCTGCTGCACTTAGCCTCTCAATTCTATTGGCCATTACAGAACACTCTAGCCAGCTATGGAGTCGCCAGCAACGGCTACGCTGGAGGGAATTGTTGCTAGTCAACAATCGGTCCTTGCTGGTTATGGCGAGAGCCTCACTTGCTTAAATAATCAGCAGGCAGAGCTGATGGATAGGATTCGCCTGCAGGAGACTGCTATTAAGAGACAGGAAAATATCTCATTAAGTCACACTGAGTGTACTAGAGCGTTGACCACTCAGCTCACCCAAGATGTTTCACAAGCACAAACCACACACTTTCCCTGAGAGCCTAAACTTCAGTTACCCCCATGATATGAAGGTGAGGCAGGGAAATGCAAAGATTTCATTGCTCAATGTGAAATATTTTTTAAAACGCAACCCTCACGATTCTCTAATGAAGAGTCACGCGTTGCGTTTATTTTATCCCTGTTAGCTGGTACAGCTCTCACTTGGGTGGGACCACTCATTCGCGCTAGATCGCCAGTGGTATATTCTGTCGATACTCTGGTGGGGGAAATGATTTCAGTATTCGATCAGGACGTTTATGGTCAGGACGCAGCTACGCATCTTATGCATTTGAGGCAGGGCTCTGAGAGTGTCGCAGATTTCTCCATTGCTTTCCGTTCTCTCGCTACAGAGACAGGGAGGCCAGAGGCACCTCTCCTGACAATTTTTATTCACGCTTTGGCAGAGGAGGTTAAGGACGCTCTGGCGACATTAGAGCCTTGCGTTTCTTTAGATTCATTAGTTCGTACTGCGGCGTGAGTTGATAATTGTATCCGCGAATGAAACAAGGAGAAACAAACTGCTCAGGGTCATACTAGCAAATGGGCCGATTCTCCCAAGATAGACATAGCCCCAGCTCCGCCCATTAAATTTCCCACTGTTAGTGAGCCTATGCAGATAGACGGTTCATATGAGAGCCAGGTTCGTAAGCCAGATCGCAGACGAATAATTTGCCATCATTGTAGCAAACCGGGACATATCCTTCCACGTTGCCTAGAGCTTAAAGGTAAACGGGAAGGCCCCCTGGCGGTATGGGGGGCGCTAGAGGGATAGACCCAATTTCCCTTTCGAACATTTATTTCTGTAGAATTGACTGTTAGGGAGACAGAAAATATTTGGTGAGGCTTTTTTGGACTCAGCCGCCATGGATTGTTTTATGGATGTGGAGTGGACGAGGAAACATTCCATTCCCATCCGTCCTCTTTTACATTCACGCACTGTCAGGTCCTTGGACGGTCGCCCGCGGGAACTGGACTTTTTACAGAGGCCTCTGAATTATTGACTATGTTCATCTCATTTGGTGGTCACTCAGAGGAAGTCCAGTTTATTATGATCGGTTCCCCTGTTTTCCCTTTGGTCTTAGGACACTCTTGGCTACTAGAACATAGGCCACACATCTTTTGGGGCTGTCAGAATAACCCGGTCGTCCAGTGGGGCACTGATTGTAGGTCCCACTCCAGGGAGAGTTTGGCATGTCATCTCAGACATCAACCTATGGGGGACGCTGACGCCTAGAGCAATTCTGAGGAGGTTGTCTCGGCCAACCCTCCTAATCTAGAAAAAGGGGCAGAGGAGGGGTTGGAGTGGGATCCTCAATTTGACTGGCAGCAGCCAGAGGAGGATTGCGATTCAGAGGATTTCTCTGACTCGGAATCAGTCATAGAGATGGCAGGTTGCGAACAGGGTGAGAATTTGGGAGCTGCTCTGAACTTTTGTCTGCCCCCCAATGTTCCTAACGAATATGCTGATCTCGCGGAGGTCTTTCGCAAGCAACAGGCTTCGACTTTACCTCTCATCGCACATACGATTGCGAGATACATCTTCACCCTGGTACCACTCCCCCCAGGGGTTCATTATACTCGCTGTCAGGGCCTGAGCGTAAGGCATGCGAGAACATATTCAGGAGGCTCTGGCTAATGCATTTATTTGGCCTTCCACGTCTCCTGCTGGAGCGCGGTTCTTTTTTGTGGGCAAAAAAGATGGCAGTTTGAATAATATCACCATTAAAAACCGATAACTCCCTCCATTGATGAACTCTGCATTTGAACGTCTGCAGGAGGCATTGTTTGTTACCAAGCTAGACCTCCGGAATGCTTATAACTTAGTTCGGATCCGGGAGGGGGACGAGTGGAAAATGGCATTTAATACGCATGACGGGCACTACGAATATTTGGTCATGCCGTTCAGATTGGTTAACGCCCCCTCTGTGTTCCGGGCACTCATCAATGACGTCCTCCGAGAGATGTTGGAGAAATTCATCTTGTCGACCATGACAATATTCTGATTTTTTCTTCAACTCTCGGAGCATAAACTACACGTCATGACAAGTGCTTGAGGCCCTCCTTAAAGCCAAGCTTTTTGTCAAGGCTGAAAAATGCATTTTTAATGCCAAGGCAGTATCGTTCCTTGGCTTCATTGTATCTGAAGGGTCGGTCCGTATGGACCCGAACAAGGTGGCAGCGGTCAGGAATTGGCCTGCCCCTCAAAATGTCAAGGAGGTTCAACGATTTTTGGGGTGGCTAATTTTTATGGGAGGTTTATCCACAATTTTAGCGCGGTAGCTGCCCCTATTATCGCGCTCACTAAGAAGAATACCTCCTCGTCGTTTGCTTGGTCCCCAGCAGCTGAGGCCACTTTTCAGGAGTTAAAGAAACGATTTAGCTCGGAACCCATTCTCGTTTTGCCCGACCCCTCCCTCCCATTTGTGGTGGAGGTGGATGCGTCGGAGGTCGGGATGGGTGCCATTTTGTCCCAGTGCCCCCTTCGGAACGACAAGTTGCACCCATGCACCTACTTCTCCCGGTCGTTGTCGGCGGCCGAACGGAATTACAGCATTGGTGACCGGGAGTTGTTAGCTGTCAAGTTGGCATTAGAAGAGTGGCGCCATTGGTTGGAGGGGGCTGAACATCTGTTTATGGTTTGGACGGATCATAAGAATCTCCAATATATCCAACAGACTAAGCGATGTAATTCCCGGCAGGCTCGCTGGTCGTTGTTTTTCAATCGTGTTAACTTTACATTAACTCACCACCCTGGCTCCGAAAACATCAAGCCTAATGCCTTGTCGTGGATTTACGACCGCTCTGGTTGCGATCTGATTCCTGGGCTGGTTATTCTGGCAGCTCAGATTGTGGCTCCCATTCAGCGGGACGTTGAGTCTGTTGTGCGGGATGCCTTGAGGTCTGATCCCGGTCCTGGTGGGGAGCCGCCTGGCTGTTTGTTTGTTCCGGTAGCGGTAGGGTCCCAAGTTCTTCAGTCGGGGCACTCTGCTCACCTAGCGGGTCACCCGGGGGTTCATCGGACCAAGCGGTTCTTGGCCCAACGTTTTTGGTGGCCCAGCATGATTAAGGACATCCGGGAATTTGTGGCGGTGTGCTGTATCTGCGCTAGGAACAAAGTTTCCCATCTCCCCCCCTCTGGTCTGGTGCGGCCGTTGCCTGTCCCCAAGCACCCGTGGAGCCATATCGCTCTAGATTTTGCGATGGGGCTGCCTATTTCTGAAGGCAACATGGTCATCTTGGTCGCGGTCGACTGCTTTTCTAAGGCCGCCCACTTTATCACCCTGCCTAAGCTCCTTTCGGCGCAGGAGATGGTCATTCTTGTTGTGGACTATGTGTTCCGGCTGCATGGTCTCCCACAGGATGTGGTATCTGATTGGGGCCCACAATTTACGGCTAAATTCTGGTGTACTTTCTGCAACCAGTTAGGGGCCGCCGTGAGCCTTTCATCTGGTTTCCACCCTGAGACTAACGGGCAGACAGAGCGAATTAACCAGTCACTGGAGAATACACTTCGGTGTTTAGCGGCTGACAACCCGTCTTCGTGGAGTCGTTTTTTGGCATGGGAAGAATACTCCCATAATTCACTCTGTAACTCCTCCACAGGCCTTTCCCTGTTTGAGGCTCAGTTGGGTTATCAACCTCCGCTGTTTCCGGAGACTGAGAGGGATTCAGAGGTTTCCTCGGTAAATCACTTCGTTTGGCACTCTCGTTTGGTCTGGGCCAAGGTTCGGTCCTCTCTGTTGCGCTCTGGGCGGAAACAGAAGACTGCCACTGATAGAAGGCGCCGTTTGGTCCCATCTTATCGGGTTGGCCAAAGAATTTGGCTTTCCACTCGGGACCTTCCTTTAAAAGTGGAGTCACGGAAATTGGCTCCCCGCTACATTGATCCTTTCCAGATAGTGCGGAGGATGAACTCTGTCACCGTCTGTTTAAAGCTCCCTAGATCCTTGCGCATCGACCCCTCTTTTCATGTCTCCCGGCTTAAACCGGTTAGCACTAGTGTCCTGGCACTGGTCGACAAACCCTCACCGCTGCCGCGGATGATTGAGGGGGGCCCAGTTTACACCGAGCGTCGTATTCTGGCCGAGAGGCGTGTTAGTCATGGGGCCCAGTTTTTATTTTATTGGGAGGAATATGGTCCTGAGGAGCGGTGCTGGGTCCCTTCTCGGGATATCCTGGATCCCACACTTATCTCAGAGTTCCGTGCATGGGGTCCTTTGAGGGGGGGAGGGGTCCTGTCATGGTTTGGGAGGTGTGCATGTGTTCAGGACTTTTCTGTGAGGCTCTCGTCCCGGGACGAGATCGAATTCCTTTTCAATCAGATTCTTTACCCAGCTGGCTGATTGAACTTAGGCAGCGCCTCCCCAGACTCTATATAAGCCAGAAGTCCGCTACGCCTCCTTCGCTAGAGTGTCTGTTTGTAGTTATGCACTTTAGCCGAAGATATCTGTAGTAAGGATTTATGTGCCTTTGTATCATCTCTATCCTTTGTGTCGCACTAAGGTGCCTTGGTATTTAAGGTGCCTTGTTTTTCTCGGCTCTCCAAGATACTTCTCCTTTTTTTCTCTCTCACTTTGCTTCCGTTCTGTTGGATGTTTGGACGTCCTTTTGGAAGCGCGAGGATTGTCCCTATCGTATGGTCTGTATTATTCTCTGTATTTGTATTGTGTCCGTGCTGCTCTATTTCCCTCTTGCTGCTGCACTTGGCCTCTCAATTCTGCCGGCGATTACAAAGGAAGCAGAACCAGAAATAACCTGCCCTAATATTACCAACATACTACAAGATGCCTTGGAGGCATTTATACCAAACAAGACCATCACCAGAAAGCTTGGTGATGAAGCATAGTTTAATGAACGATGCAGAAGACAGACAGGAAAAAGCACCAACTCTGTCATATGATGCGGACAATAAACAACCTGGCTGTATAACTAAAGTATCTTGAAGCAAGTTCAACCTTCAACCAAGTAGAAAAATGAGCATGGAGACAGTAACACAACAAACAGTAAATATTTGGTTTTAGTCATTGAGCACCAGGCCATTGCCCGAATCACACTAATGAAAAGGCTAATATCTTCTGTCAGACCTTTGCGGAGAGGTGCAGACTGCCTGACACACATGAACAACCTCAGCAGCTATGCCCATTACAATCACCTTCTATTGACGATGTCCACGTAGAACCAGAAGATGTCAGGTACATCTTGAGCTACCTGGATCCAGGAAAAGCATGGGGGTCTGATGAAATTCCACCAAAGGTCCTCAAATAGTGCATCACAGAACTGGCCAATCTCTTCTGCCGTCTTTTCCTACTTCTTTTCTCTTGTGGCATGTTCCCTGGATGATGGAAAACTGCTAGAGAGATCCCAATCCATAAATGGGGCTCTAAATCAGATACATTAGAGTTAGATACATATCGCTGCGTACTGTCATCAGCAAAGTGATGGAATCCACTGTTCACAAACAACTACAGGGCATTCTCCTCCGCCACAGCCTTATCTCTGAAAAACAATTTAGATTCAGACCTTTTCACAGCACAGCCGACCTCCTCACAGTTTTGTCCTAGATGTGGAACAACATCCTTGACAAAGGCGGTGATATCCGCATTGTTACTTTGGATATGCAGGATGCATTCGACCAGGTCTGGCACAATAGCCTTTGTCCAAAGCTCATGTTAAAGGGCATAACTGGAAGACTCAACATATGGCCACAAAGTTACCTCCAAGGAAGATGCATCAGAGTTGTGCTCTATGGTCAGTCTTTATCACCATGCCCCATCAATGCATTAGTGCCTCAGGGATCCACTCTCGGCCCATTTTTATTCTCCATCTTCATAGATGATGTTGTGAAACAATGTGGGGACAACATGTTTCTCTACATGGATGACTCCACCATAATGCTCATAACATCATCAAATAGGCTTCAGTTTGTAGCAAGCCTAAACAAAGACCAGGAAGACATCAAACAGTGGGCTGATGCCTTGAAACTCACCTTTGAACTCAGCAAGTGCAAGGCAATGATTGTGTCCAGAAGGGGGAATCCATCTACTCCTGACCCTTTTTTTGGGAGCACCTAAATGAACCTTAGGGAGTAGATGGAAGTTTAAGGGCTATGTTTTGACAGAAAACTCCTGTGGACTAACCAGTTCTCTAATATCTGCAAACGCACTGGACAACGTTTTGGAGCATTGCAGAAGTTTGCCAAGCAGCTTGATCCTAGAGGCAGAGCCAATGTCTACAAAACCCAGGTCAGAAGCATCATGGAGTACTCCTGCCTTGCCTGTATGAAGCCTCACAAACCACTCTAAGGCAGCTAGACTTCCAGAAAAGGCTCTAAAGATCATTGGAATAAATTAGGACTATAACCTAAAGAACTGTGCCATCACTAAGTTGAGCCATGGCAGAAAAGTTACAGTAAAAACTGTTCTTTTCAAAATGCACACTTCCAACTGACCCAGTGACCTGACAGCACTGCTTGCCCCAGCTCACATCCCAGGCCAAAGCACCCGAAGGTTACCACTAAAGCATGTTTTGTCGCTTCCCAGGACTAACACCAAAAGCCTTGACAGGAGCTTTCTCCATTCCACTGTAACAACATGGAACAGCCTTCCCCCTGCTGTTGTTGGAGACGTCACATCAAGTAGAGTTCAAGCCTTCAACATGTGAGTGAATAAACACCTCCTCAGCATGTGACTGTAATCCTAGAGCTCAAGAACTTCTTGAACATACAGATATCTGCCTCATGGAAATATTCTGATCAGCTGCAAATCATTGGTATGCACGGAGTAGTATTCATGAAACTTTTATCTGCATAAGCACAAAAGAGATTCCTCTTCATTTACACAAAATTTCTGCCCACAATTTCAATAGTCAGTGTCCAAAATCATTTTCTGAGACTTTTAATGATCTCTCAAAGAATATGCAGCAGCAATATGAATTAAATGAGCTGATTACTGGTTTTAAAGATAATGCTAAGGCTCGGTTGTTACGGTCAGGGGTCTTAGATTTTTCTGCCTTGGCTGAGTGATTGCATCCGTAATTTAAAAAAAGAAATGCCCTAAAGTGGACCATAGGCCTACGTGGAAGAAGTCCAATCCTGCTGTTAATCTCCTCAGCTTGAAAAAACTCCTCATCTCCCTTAATGCTATGGAAAATCCGTCTAGAGCTGCCTATGTAACCAATCTTGTACCTTTGCTTTGAATAGGAATAATTCGATGTTGTTCTTTAACACTATTAACAAATTGGTGACTCCTGCTCTCTCTGTCTCTATGGCCCCTCCTACTATAACCTGCCATTCATATCTGTCACACTTTCTGGACAAAAAATAAATATGATTTAATCCAGCACTGCGCTTCCCTCTTCCTCAAGCTGCGTCATAACTTCCCTCGTCTACCATTTTACTGTCGCTGTCTGCCCCTATTTCTGTGCACAATTTGCTGGATTTGCTATGCATGTGTAGCCATCTCCTAAACCGCTGGAAATTCTTACATACAGATTCCTGCAAGAAGTCCTGGAAGTTTTAGCTTCCACCTTACTTACATCATCAATCACTGGATCACTTCTGGTTGTGTGCCTGACTTTTTAAACATGCTATTGTCCATCCTCTCTTAAAGAAATGTGGCCTCCATCTTACACTTCAATGTTGTGATGCAAGGTACAGATATACAAGGGAGCAAGTTCCTGTAAATTGAGCCGGTAGCTCGGGCCACACAGTAGTACCACACAACCAATGTGTTCCCGCCGGAGCTGGAATGCGGCAGAATTTATTTAGCCCAAGTAGGCGTACCCTGCCGCTCCCCTCACTTACGCAGTCGTCTGGAGAGAAAAGGAATGAAAAGGGGGTAGAATTTTCTGAAGTAATATGACGACGATGGAGTCCACTAAGATGATAGATCTTATTTTCATCTTACTGATAGATCTGCTGGCAATTTGAATGTGGAATGGCTCCCATCTGTGGGGACGCTCCATGTTGTTCCAGGCACCATGGAATTTGATTTGGGACAATGATGTCGGAAAGGTTGAAGGGAGGCAAATCAATTAAATTGCATCTCAAACCAAGCGTACAGCATTGAGTGATATTAGGAGTGGTAATGTAATGGCAGGTTAATATGTTGGGGGCGTGCATAGGGTTAAGCCTCAGGAGCGCGCATGTATCGCATTTGGAAACTGGATGTGCCACCCAGGGAATACCAGCACTTACACTCACTGAATGTGGCATACACACGTTTTGATTGGGGAACAACAAAGAGCGTGTATAATTAAACACTAACTGAAATGTGTTGGCCCTAGGGTCAAATTGTGGAGGTTGCGGCATTGCTAATTGAAATCTGGGAGGGAATGAGCTTGTCATTGGGGCTGGTATGGAGTCCCGTCTGCCAGATGTGAAGGGCATACAGGACATGCAGCAAATTAATATCCACAAAGAGCCCATAGTGAGGAAAGGTGGTCCGATGAAGCGGTTCTTCAGTTAGGGGTCTTCAACCGCAGCGGCAGCTGTCGCACTGGATAACCGATATCCTTGATACATACAAGGAAAAGCACAAAGTTAGGTTTCCTCTCCGCCCTTTGGAATAGCTTGCATTGGCTCATGTGGTACCACCTGAGTTTTCCTCGGATAGCGACAGCAATGCAACTATGGCAGACAGCCTTTACTTGATAAGGCCCGTGCCACCAAGGGGCAAAAGCATCTTGTTTTGCAAAAACTCATACCATAACCATATCACCTTCTGCAAACTTAATCTCCGAGAGGGGGATAAATTGTGTATCATTGCGCAGGTCAGCCTGTTGCTGTTTTAGCGCAGCCCGCGCTCGGAGTACCTGCAGCCGCTCCTTCAGCTGCTCCAATACCCCTTTCTGTTTAACCACTATCAGAGGTCCCAGATCTGCAGGGGATACCTCTGAATCGATTGGAAGTTTCATAATCCACCTAGTCATCAATTCATATGGACTCAGGCCTGTCGCTCGGGACGGGGTGGCCCGCAGAATAGTTAGGACTGTGGGCAACGCCTCGGTCCATTTATTTTGATGCTGAGCAATTTGCTTAGCAATCCCCTCTTTGATAGTGCGATTTACCCGTTCCACCATTCCCGAACTTTGAGGCCTGTAGGGCACATGAAATGATTGTTTGATATGAAGCATTTTGGAGACCTGTTGGGTTATTTGACCGGTGAAATGTGTCCCCTGATCTGACTCAATTTGCATTGGCACTCCCCAGAGCGGGATGATTTGGTTCGCTAGTACCCGTGCTACAGTATTTGCAGTGTTATTGCGCGTGGGTATAGCCTCAACCCACTTAGAGAACTTATCAATGATTACAAGGCAATAACGATACGCCCCTCTCGCACTAGGAAATGGACCAATGAAATCTAGCTGAAGGACTTCCCATGGCCCCCTAGGGGGATCAGGTCGGCGAAGGTTTGTGTGGCCAGTTTTCCCCTGGTTTACCGAGGTGCAAATAACGCAAGCGCCACACTGATCAACGTCCGCTGTCATATGCGACCACCAAAAATTACCCCTTATCAGTTGTAATGTTTTTTCAGCGGAGACGTGCGCATATTCATGGTAAAGCTTGAGTATTGGCCTTCGCAACGCATCGGGTACTACGTATTTGCCATCCCGCAGAACAATGCCCTCCACGATTTTAACTAAAGGGTCCTGCCTTAAGTGAGGCACCAGCTCACCCCCCTCTTCCCACAGCTCTTTCTGATACTGTTTCAGGTCGATATGAGCAACCTGAACCGCACACACTGGAGACCCCGATAGAACAATCTGCTGCCAGTTCTCCCTGCTGGTTGCCGCTTGTTTGGCTGGATTGTCAGCTACGGTGTTGTGTTGTTCGTGTAGAGTGGGATTTTTCGTAACATGCACCCGCACCTTTACTACAAAAAGGGGAGCTTTGCGGGCCTGTATGGCGTCCCATATAGCTGCGATGGTTTTAAAATGTTTTACAGGAGCCCTAGCGGCTGTAAGGAACTTCTGCAACTGCTGTTGGACCATAAAATCATGCACAACCCCAAACGCATAGCGGCTATCAGTGTACACGCACAGCGGTTCAGAATGAGCCTTTATGGCTTCCAAAAATGCAACGAGTTCTGCTTCCTGCGCAGACATTACAGATGGTAATCTGAGTAACAACTTCATGCCATTCTCGGAATCCCCTTCCGGGATCCAAACAGCGCACCCTGTGTAAAACTTGCCCTCCTTCCAAAACCTCGAGCCATCAATGTATGCTCGGGTTTGGCCCGGTAATTCATAGTCAGTAACCGGGCTCTGGGTTTCAGGCCTAGGTTCACAAATGTGCAGTTAGCCGTCCACATCCCCAGGAAGATGAGGCAGGATTCTGGTGTTTTCAGTTGTGAGTTCTCTTGCCTGTATGTCTGTAAGCCATCGTGCTAGCCTATGGGATGATACGCCTTTGATTTGCCCCTGCAACAGAATTCGGACCGGCGTATGCACTGTGTGCACAACCACAGGTTGAAAACCCACCAGCGGCTCTGTGGTTGTCAGCATCCAATGCACCGCGAGAACGTGCTGTGCTCATGGGTCAAATCCTTGTTCAACCGGAGATTTTTTTCGGCTGTAATAGACAATCAGATGCAATACTCCCCCGTGCTCTTGAGCTAGCACCCCACTAAGCGTATGTTCACGCGCGTCCACCTGAACGTGAAACGCCTTTTTGGGATTGGGTAATCCCAAAGCAGGCGCTGAACAGAAACTGAGTTTTAATTTGGTAAACGCCGCTTCGTGTATTTCTGACCAATCGAGTGGGTCGGTTGGTTTTGATTTTCCTTTTAGCAGATCGTATAAGGGAGCTGTAATACCAACAAAATCGGGGATAAAATCCTGAAAATAATTTGCTGTCCCTAACACTTTCTGCAGTGAAAGCGTCGGGGCAGTTCAGAAATGCACTTCCGCCTATCCTCGGTCAACGCACGGTAACTCTGAGTTAGTGAGTAGCCCAGGTAATGGACCGCCTCTTGTGTGATTTGCGCCCTCTCTCGGTTTAGTTTAAACCCCGCCCTACCCAGAGTCTGTACAACCATGTCTACGAGCTGCAGGTGATCATCACGTGATCCCCCTGTAGCTATCAGAATGTCATCCACATAATGGGTGACATGCCCCGTCTTCAACAATGGTCCCAAGACATCAGCTACGGCTCTGTGAAAAATAGCGGGGCTGTTGTGAAAGCCTTGTGGCATTCTTTCCCAGGTATACTGGATTTGATTGACAGTAAATGCCAGTTTCCATTGGTCCTGTTGTCTGACCTTAAGGGACCAAAAGCCATTTTTGATGTCCATCACAGCAAACCAACATGCATCATTCGGCACTTGGGACAAAATAGTCGATGTGTTTGCCACAATAGCTGTAGCTCTGGGCAGAACCTGATTAAGACGCTGGTAATTGATACAAAGGCGCCACTTGCCATTAGGCTTTGGTACCAGCAGACACGGAGAGTTAGCGGTTGAACTGCATCGTCGAACAATACCCCGACTTTCAAGTTGCTTTACAATTTCGTGCACGGCGGCTTCGGCCTCGGGCTTAATACGGTATGCTTTTGGGGAGGAGGCAGATCCCCGTGAATGCCAACCTCAAAGTCAATGAGACTGCAGTCGTGTTCATGATTCGCCCACACATCTTTATGTTTATCAAGGAACTGTTGGAGGGGGTCTGTTGCGGAAATGGTTATAAGATGGTTTCCGGGAGAGCACCGTTTGGTAGCCTTCTCCGTTTTGAACTCAATTTGTTTTTCAAAGCAACAAATTACAAAGCCATATTTCTCCATTATGTCCATTCCTAAAACAGTACCCTCTCCATTGTCCGGTAGAAACCAGAAGGGCTCCTCAAGCACCGCAACACCCCAATCAAGCCGAGCGGGCTTAGTGCGAGTTGCTAACATAATGGTTTCCCCTATTCCTTGAACTTGCATGGTTTTCTTCGTTAACGGCAACGGTATGTCCATGCAGGAGCGAGAAGCACCAGTGTCGATTAAAACGTCAACTAATCGGCCTCCAAGATTAGCCCGTATTTTAATATGATTCCCATTGGAAAGACTGCTCCCAACTGCAAGGAAGGCCACGCACCCCTATTGTGACTCTTCCCTTCATTTTTGTGTGCTTAATAATACATTACAAAGCAGTTCATCTATACAACTTCGACTTCAGTTTTACAACAGTGACCAGTCATCTGCCCTAGGAGCACATGAGAAATGCTTTGTTATTCAATGTACTTTTTCTTTGATGGCAGTAAAATGAGACCTCTTGTAATCACTAGCGCGGGAACTGGGGGGCTGCAGCCCCCCCTCCCTTTTGCAGCCCCTCCTGATGTCGGCTGCAGGCTCGTCTTGGATGTCACAGTAATTTTAACAGTAAAAATTAAAACAGAAAAATAAACGCATCAACTGGTGTTGAGGATTATATTTCAATATTTCTCATATTCATTAGTCATCAGTAGAACAAATGCCATGTTGAATAACCATAGTCAATAATCATAATCAATAACCATAATATGTAAGCAGCAGTAACATACACACACATACAAGCAGTTCACACACACATGAGCAGTGCACACAGATACATACACATTACACAAACAAGCAGTGCACACACACATGTTCACACAGATACATGCACAGGCATAAGCAGCACACAAACACATACACATACACACACACACACACACAGACACACACACATACAAGCAGTTCACACACAGACAGACACACACATACAAGCAATTCAATTCACACATGCATGAGCAGCTCACACACACATAAGCAGCAGGCTTCTGTAGCTTTGATTAGTAAGCAGGCTTCTGTTTAGTTGATTTAAAAACATAATCAGGCGATGCATTTGATTTCTGTAGCTTTGATCAATATTTGTTCAGTAAAATCATTAGTTGTTACTGAAAAAAAAAACATAATCATGTGAATCATTTATGTATCTACTTGTATCCTATTCCTTTGGCTGTATTTTTCCTCTCTTGACTGTAATTTTCCAGTCCATTTTAGTATATATTCCTTTTATTTTTTGAAAATCCGATACTTCTATATTCCACCATGGTTTAACAAAACAGTTGGAGAGTAAAAAAAAGTTAAAGAGAAGATGGTTACAACCCATGTATTTTGATTGGAGCAAAGTTGGTTGAGTTTTTCCCATAAATATTGCTCTGTAAAGAATGGCAAGTTAGCACTGCCTGGCCAGGGACTGATCACCGTGGGAATAAAGATGGCGTCTGAAGATTTTGTCTCCCTCCAATTATTCACGAACAAGGCGACCTCAAAATATATGGAAACATCTAATTGGGAAAACCACAACACTGGCTTGAAACCCTTTTTTACAGTCTGTGTCAAATACCTGTGTTTAAAAAATTTGGGTTGAAATATTTTCAAATTATAGTTGATGACCATTCCAGTGCCGCTTAGAAAGTACTGCTAAAAATACGTTTCGCAAAAAAAAAAAGTAAGTGTGGGCAATGGAGCAATGTGCATCTTGGCCACGCTAATAAGTGCGTCTAAAGCGAATTTCGATCAATTTTTGTGCTGCGAATAGTCACTTTGTTTATTATTGCTGTGTTTGCTATCGAGTGACCTTAATGTTAACTAGCAAGCTAGCTGACTTAAGTTAACGTTAACTCACATTACTTTACACAAGGCAATTAATGATTAATTAATTCAGCCACTGAAACATATCTGTTAAGGTAATGCTTTCAGTATCTTAATTTATAAGGTCAGAGCTGAGTTTGGACGTTGCACAATGACAAAATAATATTTTCCTTGATCAGCTTTATAATTTCTTGAAAATTATAGGAAGTTATTTTGAAATTTGATGTTTCTTCATATAGTCTATGTCTGAAACATGTTTCAAATAAGTCGGAATAGGTGCATGTGACCCCACATGAAAAGGAATGTAAATTGGTAGCAGAAAGAATTTAATTTGAAAGTATATAAAGCTGCATATATCTCCATACTAGTCTTTTTTTTTTTTTTTAATGTCAAACCTGCCGTTTGCAAAATTGCCAGATGTGTGGGTTGGAACGTGCAAGTCAGTTTTACTGCTGTCATGGTAGGGCAGACTGCACTTCAAATTTCAGATATCTAATTATTTGTGAAGCTTATATGTTTTCTTTTTTTACCATGTGATTACAGAAGCCGCCAAACCACTGGGTAACGCTGAGGTTACCCCGGTCCAGTGAAGACTTGGAGGATGCTGCAAGCGATTCTTTTGTTTTATTGCTGGAGAATACTTCTGAAGTAATTTATTAATGAAAACTGGTGAAAATGCTTGTCAAAACTGCTCAACTATGCATTGTCACTGAAAGTTGCAATGGTTCTGTTGGATGGTAATTTACACTTGGAGGTAGACAAGTCCATGTTGATTGAATAATAATGGACATGTAACTGGCTTCTCTTATATACGCTTGTTCCGTCCGTGTCATTTTCCTTATGTGTCATCTTCAAATATTGGCATAAACTGTCATTTTTTTTTTTTTTTTTTGTTTAGACAGACACAGCCACAATGTTATTTAAAAATATATAATTTCCCATAGGGGTGAAATGAACTCCATCATGCAAACATTGGCCAGGATCTGAGGATGATGCAAGATGTCTCCACCAATAGACAAAACAAAGGTAGCCATCACACTTGACATATTGCCGGGCATTGTCAATCTTTGGATGGGAAGACCTCCACCGGCATCGCTGGGTGATGGCAGAGAAGATGATCTTCATCCGAGGGAACTGCCAATGGAGAATTTCCAAGTCCTGCTTGATTCCTGCGACAAGCTGCACACTCATGATTTTTCCAAGGTTATTCCCGCCACAGTGGACCAGCAGGACCTATGTCACAGCTCTTCCTCTCAGGCACTGGTGGATAAAGGGGAGGAGCTTTCCCCAAACCATGCCACCCCAGCTACCCCAGGAAGTGAGCAGCGCGAGTGAAACGGGTCAATGGAGTCAGATTCAGAGGCACCGGTAAGTGAAAACTAACCAACAGTAATTACATAATATTCAATTCTATATGTGGTATAAAATAAAATAGAAACACAGACAGCATGTAAGACTATATTTAAAATTACGCTCAAGATTTAAAATTCGTCAACTTGATCTGACAGGGGTGCAGGTGTTTGGAAAGCACAAAACTCTGGGAGGTACACCACGAAGCAAGTTCATTATAGACAGGTTTTAATTGAGTGAGCCGAATCAACAAACCCTGAACTCGCAATCAGAGATAATTAGTATCACAACGGTGGTTATAATCTTCAATGATAAACTCGGCTTTGTGCTTTGGCTTTTGTGCGCTCTCCCATGAAGAGGGCATTTAACGTGTAAATTGATTCCATTTCCTCTCAGCAATTGACCGATCGCGTACTGTATATTTCTCCTCACAGACTTTCCCTGATCTAGGGTCAGGGGGTTTGTGGGACATCTACCCCTCGCGCACCAGGGGGCGCCGCCAGCAGAGACCACGACCCGCACCAATGGGACTGCGGCCTAATCGGAGAAATAAATGACGTTTTACACTGATTGGGTGGACACTTGAAATTATGCAGGTGCATACTCGGGTAGACACTTGGGAAATTGTAATTGAGATTCATGTTTGTAGATCCATTCATGTTGGTTGATGGATGCACTTATTCGTTGGATGTAATGTAAGTGGCTGCTTGGTGATTAATAAAATCTTACAAAAAAAATTCTTCTAGATTAAATATAGTCTAGGAGGAGAGGGTCTTAATTATGGAGTTATGAAGAATGTAAGAATATAAAAAACAGCAAAAAGCAGCACTGTTGCTGTTATTGAGGCCAGAGAGGTCCTATGATGGAGTTGTGAAAAATTACTTTAGTTTCTCAGCCAAGTCAAACAAAGTGAAATTAACTTAAAGACTGAATATTATCTGAGTGTGATAAATAACAATAGTATTCTCAGTTTAACCAATTTCTTGTTTTTTTTTTAACATTTTCAAATGATTTTTCTTAAATACAGCATGATTTTAATAAAATCTTATCCCACCAATAACCCTAACCTGATGCACCATTTTACAGTAGTCCCATGGCATAACAAAGAATAAGAATTTAAGAATATTTGTTTATTCATTTTGTTCTGCAGTAAAGCGGCTTTTTTTATTATTAAGTTAAGCAAATTTTAGACTGTGCACCTAAACACGCAGGAGTGCACCCATTTTAGTGCACCCAGTCAAAAAATCCTAGTTCGAGCCCTGCAAGGTGTTCTTTTGCATATTTCAAGTGGGCCTCCTGGTGGACCTTTTTGAGAAATGGCTTTTTTGCCACCCTTCCATACAGGCCAGATGAGTGCAATATCTTTTATATATAGTTGTATGATGCACAAGGTTCCCTCTGTCGGCCATAAAATCCTGGAGCTCTTTCAGTGTTGCCATTGGATTCCTGGTAGCCTCTCTGAACAGTTGTCTTCTCTCCCCGTCATCCAGTTTAGACTGACGCCCTGATTTTGGCAGACTGTGAGTGGTGCCATGCACTTTCCATTTCTTAATTAGGGTTTTAACAGAGCTCCAAGGTATCTTCAAAGCCTTAGAAATCTTCTTATATCCCTCACCTGATGTGTACCTTTCCAAAACTTTTCACGGACTTCTTTTGCGAGATCTTTGGGGCCCATGCTTCTGCCTTTCAGTGACACTGCTCTTGCATACTAAGGGACCATGGTAAACAGCTGTTTTTATTCTGCCTTTCAGTGACACTGCTCTTGCATACTGAGGGACCATGATAAACAACTGTTTTTATTCTGCCTTTCAGTGACACTGCTCTTGCATACTGAGGGACCATGGTAAACAGCTGTTTTTATTCTGCCTTTCAGTGACACTGCTCTTGCATACTGAGGGACCATGGTAAACAGCTGTTTTTATTCTGCCTTTCAGTGACACTGCTCTTGCATACTGAGGGACCATGGTAAACGGCTGTTTTTATTCTGCCTTTCAGTGAGACTGCTCTTGCATACTAAGGGACCATGGTAAACAGCTGTTTTTATTCTGCCTTTCAGTGACACTGCTCTTGCATACTGAGGGACCATGGTAAACGGCTGTTTTTATTCTGCTTTTCAGTGAGACTGCTCTTGCATACTAAGGGACCATGGTAAACAGCTGTTTTTATTCTGTCTTTCAGTGACACTGCTCTTGTATACTGAGGGACCATGTAAACAGCTGACCATGCTCTTGCATAAGGACCATGGTAAAGCTGTTTTTATTCTGCCTTTCAGTGACACTGCTCTTGCATACTGAGGGACCATGGTAAATGTCTGTTTTTATTCTGCCTTTCAGTGACACTGCTCTTGCATACTGAGGGACCATGGTAAACAGCTGTTTTTATTCTGCCTTTCAGTGACACTGATCTTACATACTAAGGGACCATGGTAAACAGCTGTTTTTATTCTGCCTTTCAGTGACACTGCTCTTGCATACTGAGGGACCATGGTAAACAGTTGTTTTTATTCTGCCTTTCAGTGACACTGCTCTTGCATACTGAGGGACTGTGGTAAACAGCTGTTTTTATTCTGCCTTTCAGTGACACTGCTCTTGCATACTGAGGGACCATGGTCAATGTCTGTTTTTATTCTGCCTTTCAGTGACACTGCTCTTGCATACTAAGGGACCATGGTAAACAGCTGTTTTTATTCTGCCTTTCAGTGACACTGCTCTTGCATACTAAGGGACTATGGTAAACAGCTGTTTTTATTCTGCCTTTCAGTGACACAGCTCTTGCATACTAAGGGACCATGGTAAACAGCTGTTTTTATTCTGCCTTTCAGTGACACTGCTCTTGACCATACTGAGGACCATGGTAAGGACCATAGTTGTTTTTATTCTGCCTTTCAGTGACACTGCTCTTGCATACTGAGGGACCATGGTAAGCTGGCTGTTTTTATTCTGCCTTTCTGCCTTTCAGTGAGACTGCTCTTGCATACTAAGGGACCATGGTAAACAGCTGTTTTTATTCTGCCTTTCAGTGACACTGCTCTTGCATACTAAGGGACCATGGTAAACAGCTGTTTTTATTCTGCCTTTCAGTGACACTGCTCTTACATACTAAGGGACCATGGTAACAGTTGTTTTTTATTTTTATTCTGCCTTTCAGTGACACTGCTCTTTTGCATACTGAGGGACCATGGTAAACAGCTGTTTTTATTCTGCCTTTCAGTGACACTGCTCTTGCATACTGAGGTAAACAGCTGTTTTTATTCTGCCTTTCAGTGACACTGCTAAACAGCTGTTTTTATTCTTGCATACTAGGACCATGGTAAACAGCTGTTTTTATTCTGCCTTTCAGTGGCACTGCTCTTGCATACTGAGGGACCATGGTAAACAGCTGTTTTTATTTCTTTCAGTGACACTGCCTTTTGAGGGACCAGTGACTGTTTTTTTATTCTGCCTTTCAGTGACATACTTACATACTAAGGGACCATGGTAAACAGCTGTTTTTATTCTGCCTTTCAGTGACACTGCTCTTGCATACTGAGGGACTGTAGTAAACAGCTGTTTTTATTCTGCCTTTCAGTGACACTGCTCTTGCATACTGAGGGACCATGGTCAATGTCTGTTTTTATTCTGCCTTTCAGTGACACTGCTCTTGCATACTAAGGGACCATGGTAAACAGCTGTTTTTATTCTGCCTTTCAGTGACACTGCTCTTGCATACTAAGGGACCATGGTAAACAGCTGTTTTTATTCTGCCTTTCAGTGACACAGCTCTTGCATACTAAGGGACCATGGTAAACAGCTGTTTTTATTCATGTCATCAAGTTAATTGCTGTGATTCCACACAGGTGTGGGGCAATTAGCGATTGATTGGTCTTGAAGGCAATTTTTCATTTCCTGAGATAGTTTATGGGGTGATTCCGTCTGATAAGATAAGATATACTTTATTGTCCCGCAAGGGGAAATTTGTCTTGGGCAAAAGTGCACTTATTCCACATCCACATTTGAAAACACAGACAGATAGTTTATGGGATGATTTAGTAAAGGGGGTTGATGCTTATCAAACCAATATATTGCAATTGTTCATTTTAATTTATGTTCAAACTATTTTTAAATAGTGTAATGTGGAAAAAAAAAGCCACTCGATGGCAGTATTGACTTTTTTTTGTTAAGCCCAGTCTGGAGCTAGGTTTGGGGCATGTCCTGGGCATGCCTCAGAGGGGGCTAGAAAAGAGTATATAAGGAGAAAAATTGAGAGAGTGAAAGGTAGTAGGAGAAATTGCAAGGAGAAATTGGGGAAGGATACATTTGACCAGACCTGTCACTCTTTTCGAGACCTGTGAAGCTTTTTGTGGATTTTTGCCTGTGTTGGAGCATTTTCCTGTCCCAGGACATTGCAACATAGCAGCCCCATCTCAATCACCAAGGGACTGTAACTATCTCATTTTTTTTATTTCAATCTTGGTCAGTAGATGTAGATTGTAGATTGGTTCAAAGTGTGTGTTTTATTAAATCTGTTAAAGTTTTAAAATTTTGTCTGTCATCCCTTGCTGTTCGTGACGCTTAACAAATTGGGGCCATAACAAATTGGGGGCTCGGGTCCGGGATAGACCATTGTGTGAGTCATTTATTGAAAATTTCAAATTTCAAATTGTGAAATTGTTTTTGAATTTTCCTAGATATATATTGACAGATCAACAGCAATGGATGATTTCTTGGCATCACCAACCGTAGAGGTTTTGAAGTCTTTTAAAAAGACAGAACTGCTAGAAATATGCAGACAGTTAGAGCTGACAGATGTAAAACCAGCCATGCGAAAAGCAAAACTGGCTAGAGAGATTGTTGAATATTACATTGATGAAAATGTGTTTGCACCAGGAGATCTGGAACAGAGTCCTGTGGAAAATCCAAATGTAGAAATGGAACTTAAATTAAAAATGCTAGAGATTGAAAGAGAGGAAAGAGCATTCGAGAGAGCAGAAAGAGAAAAAGAAAAACAAAGAGAATTTGAGAGAGAGGAAAGAGCAGAAAGAGAGAGACAGAGACAGAGAGATTTTGAGTTACAGAAGTTAGATAGAGAAGAAAGGCTCCAAATGGAGCTACTAAAAATCAAACTGGAAGCTGAAAACAAATTTCGGGCTAGCCAGGAGGTAAAGCTGGTGCCTCCATTCTCAGAGAAGGAGGTTGATAAGTATTTCCAGTGCTTCGAGAAGGTAGCTAAGAGTTGTCAGTGGCCAAAGGAACACTGGCCTCTGATGTTGCAAACTGTCCTCAAGGGTAAAGCTCAACAAGCCTATTCGGCTTTGTCTGCAGATGATTCCTCTGATTATGAGGTTGTCAAAAAGGTTATTTTGACAGCTTATGAGTTGGTTCCAGAGGCTTACCGACAGAAATTCAGAGGTCTGAAGAAATCTGACAATCAGACTTATGTGGAATTTGCTAACAAGAAGAAGGTTTGCTTTGAGCGCTGGTGTACTTCTATGGAGGTCAAGGATGATTTCAACTCACTAAAAGCGATGGGGTTAGTTGAAGAATTCAAGAACTGTGTCAAGGATGATATTAAGACCTACATTAATGAGAAGCAAGCACTGAATTTGCAATCAGCTGCCAAGTTTGCAGACGAATATGTTCTCACACATAAGTCCAAATTTCAGTCTAGCAGTAACAATAGATGGTCCCAATTTCAGAAGAAAGGTAACGGTGATACCCAAGATTCCTCACCCAAAGACAAAGACAAATCTGGTGATGGTGCTCAGAAATCCAGTCAAAGGTCTGATCAAAGTGTGAAAGCTAACAGGGACAAAAATGGTCTAGTTTGCAATTATTGCAAGAAATCTGGTCATGTTACAACTAACTGTTGGTTCCTTAAAGCTAAGAAAGAAAAAGAAAAGGATACCACCCCAATGCCTTTGTGAAGACAAGGATAGAAACCCCTGTAGTAGATGACCGAGCTGCTAAATTGCCTGCTTCTTGTGAGGCTAAGAAGCCTGATACTGCTGACTTTGTGAGGGAGGAATTTCTTCCATTTGTGTCAGAGGGATTTGTGGCTCTGAATGAGCATTCTCCTCCTGTCCCCATATATATCCTAAGGGATACCGGAGCTTCTCAGTCACTTTTGTTGATGGACTCCTTGGAGTTACGTGATGATACCGCTTCTGGGGATTTCATACTTGTACAAGGTATTGAAGGGAGGACTGTATCTGTACCCCTGCGCTCTTATTCTAGAAGTCAGATTTAGTTGCAGGACAGGTAAAGGTGGGACTTATGTCAAGTCTACCTATCAAGGGTGTTTCTCTGTTGCTAGGCAATGACCTGGCTGGGGGCAATGTAGTTCCCCCTGTTCATCTTACTTCACAGCCGAGCACTGGCGATGAAGACCCATCTCTGTATCCTTCCTGTGCAGTGACCCGTGCTATGGCCGAGAAGGCTCAAGAAGAAGATGATGTGGTGCCGTCCAGCACCTTGAATAGTCACGACTCAGGTGGTTCGCCTCATGACTCTGTACCGCACATGACGCTAGATCAGCCAAGAGAAAAATTCAGTTGTAAGAGCAGCATTTCAATCAGTGGAGGGCAAAAATGTAAACCCCTTGACCTTGAATCCATCAGCATTACGTCAAAATATTGAAAAACATTCTTTATAAGTTAAAAAGTTGTTTGGGGGTTTGTTTCTCTTTACGTGTGAATGAATCACGCAGAGTCACAAAGACTTGATCATTAAATGTGGAGAAACATGAATTCATGAAGCATCCAGCAATATTTAATGCACAATATCATCAAGTCATTCATCAGTTCGGCATTACTAAAGCAAATGATTTGTCCCCTTATTGTAAAGTGTGATTACAGAGGTTTTCTCCTGAAGTTCATAAACACCATGTTACTGCTGTAATTTAATGCTTTTTCACAGGTATAGTACACATGGACCTTAACTGTGACTCTCCCCTTTCCCTTAAATTCACAACTGAGAGGTTAACAGGCTGACAGGAAATATGTGCTTCGCCGATGCCAACAGGGGGTCAGCTTTAGATCAAGGGGATTTACCATCCTGTAAGTTATCAACTCAACCCCAATACACCTGACTCTACTCATCTGCAGCTCTCCTGTGATCTGGAAAAACCTAGTACATTTGTCACTGTTGAGAGAAACTTTGAGTTTGACCCTCATTTGCGGTAATTCTGAGTGGTGAAAATCTTAATACAACAGCTATTAGACTTATTTGAACTGTCAAAAACAAGTTTCTATCATTTTTTTTTCTGTTAGGAACAGTCCAGAACCTAAAAGTGTTTTGTTCAATTGCAAGATCTTGGCCAATGATAAACTGACTAGGTTTTTCCAGATCACAGGAGCGCTGTGTGAGATCTCACACCTTTGATTGTGTTCTCCTCTCTAACGATTGGCATGAAAACATACAGGACAATTGATTTCCTGGAACAGATGCCAGGCTTAAATGAAGTCTATGCAGTGAAAGTTAAAATTACTTGTTAACTCCAACTTCTTTATTGCCAAACATTTTTAAAAACAAAGTCAAACCATCATAAATGTACCTAAAATTATCTGCAGAAATACATTTACTGTATCTGAGTGCTCAGTTTCTTTTCTTTGTGAGGATGAAAGAGAATTGTTTGAGTCTGCTTTGATGAACTTTGTGGTTTCATGTGTAAGACCTTACACCAGGTTACAGTCTCACTTGTGCTCCAGCTGGCTGACTGCATTGCGTCACTTGTTTGTCTGGGATGCACTTCTTGGATTGCATCACTGACAAACAATATATTGTTAGAACAGGGATAGGGGGGTACTCATCTACCCCTCCTTTTAGCCCCTCCTCTGTTTTACTGCATAGCTGTTTGTTACAAATCAAACCCGCGTCCCAAATCTAACCCCCATTTACGCAAAATTTATGGCACACCCACCCATCCTCAAATACAAGCCTGTGGTGACAGGGTATTGTGCTGTTGCTCCCTCACTGGATTTGTGATTGGCTAGAGGCTGCACTGCTTGCATACCACACAGATTTATGCATTTACACAAGCTAGAACTATATTGAATAAAAACATAACCCTCCTGGACACAGGTGATCAGGATACAGTTGCCTACTGGCCTGTCTGACCTTAAGGAGTGTATGCTGAGCCTCTGCAGTTTCTCAGGTGAGTCACTTATTCTTTCTTTCAAGCTGATGAACCACTCTTTCATTTCTTAAGCTGTGCTTGAGTGAGAGCCTGTTGCAGACTGTAATACAGTAAACCCAAAGGGCAAACCTAGTCTTCTGGGAACACTGTCTCCAATCTCGGGAAGCAGCTGTGCAGTTTCTAAGAGTAAAGAGTGGTTACTCAGAGGAAAGGTAGTTTTTCCAGCATGGAGGCAGACTTCCCAGAAAAAAATTATCCCTCACTGCCACAATACTACAAGACTCTGCAAGGCTCCCTTCACATGAATAATTTATTTATCAATAGAGCAAGCTTGATTTTGTGCAAATTGGCCAGCATAAGAGTGTTGTCATCAGTATTTTTTGCAGTAAATGTGTTATGATGAGAAATACTTTGGAGAAAAGAATGATGTAAAATAATGCAGGAATCAGCATAAATATAAGAACATTATTTAGCCCTGCAGTCAGTGTAAGTGGTGAGGACCATTGCTCTGTTCAGTTAGGCTTGACCATTTAACTTATATTCACTCTTTTTTTCTCAAGACATCAACCCTCAGACCTGCTTGGTAAATAAAAGCCAAAATGAACAGCTCTGCCATCAACTCCATCCTACCGTTCAACCACTCCTCTTCAGGATCCGGTCTCTTGAGCGTGGATGTAGGATGTAGATTACCATATTATGCGTTTGTGATTGACTATATTGTCCTTGTTATCAATGTTTTTATGGGCTACCCAGCCAATATCATGGTACTTTGGCTGGTGGCCAGAAAGGAGATTGACTCTTCCACCTCCGATGTCTTCTTTGTAAACCTGGCCATTGTAGATGCCATCTACTCCCTGATTATGCCCCTGAACTACCTTAGCATCACATTTTTAAATCAGGGAATCAATATATATTTTTCGAGCATGATATTTGGGATGAAAGACACCTCTTCTCTCTTCCTCACCTGCATTTGCCTGGACCGTTACGTGGCCGTGGTCCACCCTATTTTGTTCACCAGCATCAAGGATATCAAGATCAGAGTGGCCATTTCCATGTTTGTTTGGCTATTCATGATAGCCTATGGCTTCATGAGGGGATGGATGAAATATTACTCAGGTATCCTCATCACTGGAATGATGCTGACCATCAGCATAATCATGGTTTTCTGCAATATTTCCATCATGAGGAATCTGAGGAAGTCAGTCCTGGGCAAGGAGAAGATTAGCCCCATGAAAAAGAAAGCCCAAAGAACAGTGCAAATCACTCTGGCCATCATAGTGTTTCATTACCTGCCAATAGCTGCTACCACGCCCCTCTTCTATCTCATCGAGTACAAAACCATCTGCATCATTCAGTTTATGGCTTACAGTGTCATGGAACTCAGTTGCAGCATTGAACCCCTACTCTGCATCTCCAAGTTTAAGCAGCTACCATCCCTTAATAACCTGCCCTGCATCTGCTGCCGAAGCCCTTCCCCTGAGCCACATAATGTAAGCACATGAGATGTATGCGTGTGATTGTGTTATGATTCTGTTATGTCTGACCATGTTTTCACTCTGCTTCCATGTTTTTCTGACTCTGCTTCCAAGCCATGTTTTTTGATTTAGTCAATGCAATGTCTTGTATTTTGCCTGTCTTTCTTTGCCATGTCTTTTGCCTGGCATTACTCATATTCAGAGTTCAGTTATTTTTCTGGTTTATGTATTTCGCATGCCCTGCATTGCACATTGTCTCCCCTGTCTCGTCATATGTCATGTGACAGTTTTATTCCCCAGTATTGCGTGCCACGTTTTCAGGTGATTTCATGGTTTCTGGGTTTTCAAATATTCCTTCCAATCTCGTTTGCTTCCTTCGCCTTGCTGTTCTGTCTTTACTAACAAATACTAACAGTTTGTTATTTTGGATAAATTACTAACAAGAACTAACACTGTTTATAGTACTAACTTACCAACAAGCACTAGGGATTGTATAGCTGGACATTACTAATTGACTAACGAGCTCTCAGCACTCGCTCTGCTCTAGTCTCGGCCCCTTGCCTTCACTCACTTTACTTTGCTGTGCCTCAGCGGATTCTCCGCACCTTGTTAAACACTGGCTGCGTTTACATGGGTCCAAAAATCCTACTTATATTCGGATTGACAGTTTAGTCAGATTCAAAATGTCTCATGTAACCACCTTAGCTGATCCGATTCACCCAGATTGGTTTAAATTTTCGATCGGATTGAAAGAGGTAGTCTAGGCCAATTGATAATCAGCTTGATGCCGCATATTAACGGCTGAACAGAGTGGATTCGGTTGATGAATTGGATTATTCGTTCTGCGCATGCGCTCCCTAGGACATAGTAGTCATGTAATGACGTAATGACGTTCGCGTTCAGGTAGTGGGACCTTTTGCGCATGTCAAAGAAACTGTAATTGGTCTCAGCTGGGGCCATGTATACGCGGATTGGACGTGGATCGCTTTCCTTCGCATTCATGTATACAGATCGAATCAGATTCTTTTAATCAGTTTGATTAAATACTGGGGCTGTGAGCGATCACATGACATGAGACCAGACAGGGGGAGACAAAGTGCAATGCATGGTATGAGACAAAACATGGACCGGAATAAAACTGCAATGATGAAAAATGGAAGGCATACACAGACAAAGCAAAAACAAAACATGGCAAGGCATCTAAATCACAATACAAAATACAGAGCATGGTCAGACAAGGCAGAATTCAAAATAAACATGGGAAACAGGGCAGAATCACAACAGGATGCCCGTGATCTTCGGGCCCTCAGACGCCACTGCATCACTCACTGGCATGATTCCGTCATTGACATTACTAAGTGGGCCCAGGAGTACTTCAAGAAACCACTGTCTGTAAACACAGTCCGCAGTGCCATCCACAGATGTCACCTAAAACTCTATCATGCAAAAATGAAGCCATTGTTGAGCATGATCCAGAAGTGCCTCCGTGTTCTGTGGGCCAAGGCTCATTTAAAATGGACTGTAGCAAAGTGTCCTGTGGTCAGACGAGTCCAAATTTGACATTCTTGTTGGAAATCATGGGTGTTGTGTCCTCCGGGCTAAAGAGGAGAAAGACCACCCCTCCTGTTATCAGCGTTCAGTTCAAAAGCCAGCATCTCTGATGGTATGGGGACGCATTAGTGCATATGGTGTGGGACATTTGCATGTTTCAAAAAGCACCATGAATGCTGAAAGGTATATAAAGGTTTTAGCGTAACATTTGCTCCTTTCCAGATGACATCTATTCCAGGAACGGCCTTGTGTATCTCAGCAGGACAATGCAAAACCACATACTGCAGCTATTACAACAGCATGGCCTCGTAGTAGAAGAGTCCGTGTGCTGAACTGCCTGCCTGCAGTCCTGATCTTTCAGCAATTGAGAACATTTGGCGCATAATTAAATGAAATGTCCGTCAAAGGAGACCCAAAACTCTCCAGCAGCTGGAAGCCTGTATTTAACATGAGTGGGATCAAATTCCAATGGCTAAACTCAAGAAACTTGTCTCCTCAATGCCCAGACGCCTCCACTCTGTGTTAGAAAGAAGAGGGGATGCTACAGCATGGTAAACAAGCCCCTGTCCCAATAGACCTACAGCAGCCATCAAATATGAAATGAGCTTATTTTGTGGATAAAATGGTAAAATTTCTCAGTTTCAACATATGCCATTTTATCACTGTTCTATTGTGAATAAAATACTGGCTGGTGTGATTTTAAAGTCTTTGCGTTTTGATTTCATTCACAATTTACACTTTGTCACAACTATTTCAGGATTGGGGTTGTATTTTAGCTCTGATATGAATGTAATATACAAAGAGAAAACAATTAAGATAACTGTAACGGAAGACATTGATGAAAAAAACATAAATTGTTTGAATCAACCGAATGCCTTCAACATTTTATGTGCATGCATGAACTATCAATTCAAGGTAAAGTGACCAATTTTTTTCCTCTAATTTAAATATTTAATCTCATTATGCCAGCATGGGATCTAGTTTTGCTTAAGGAAGAGCCTACAGTGACGACAGACCTTTCTGGAGGCACACCCTAAATGCATATACAAAATGATGGTATTGGCTGTACTTAATGCCAACAATTAGCCAGCGAATATAACATTCAAAGTATTTTAGTCCGAAAAATGAGAAAACGCATTCAACATGGAACAACGTATAATGTAACCAGAATAAAAATCAACTTCAGAAAGACACTAAAAGAATCCAAATTAAATGTTAAATTCTTGAACAATGTGTCTCAAACATGTCCAAGGTCAACCAAGAGGAAAAGTGTCCATTGCCTGTAATATGACCTCGACTACATCTCTGATTTCAGGAGGATGCTACACTTCGTTATGAGTTTAGCTGTAAGTCACAGCTCCAGGGAATGAAAGGAAGCACTGGGGTTAGTCATCAGAAACAAGGGCAGCTTTATTTAACTCATGGGGCTCTAAATTCGTAGACCAGGCGCAGGCACGGCGAATGGGGGGTGCGCCGCGCCAACGGGGTGTGTCCAGGCGTATGTTGCAATTTCGTGCCCGGCGTAGCCTGGCGCAAGTACTCCTCTGTCCCACCTCGGTCCCTCCTGCCGGCGCAAGTGGCAAAGAAGGCGTGTTTGGGTAAAACACAGCCGAGTCAAATCTTCACCAATCAAATGAGCTCCTCTCCTCACCTTTAATGTGTTGGAATATAGAAGCCTGATGCTTCTATCTGCATGATGCGTTAATGTTGCATTTTACTTTGCTGCTTCGGGCATCTTTTCTGCTCCGCTTACGTCTATATTAAGCATTACGAATATGAGTTAGCTGGCTAGCTAGGGCATTCGCGAATTATTACCATTCGCAAACTTGAATGGAATTTCAAAACGAAACTACGTCAGATCGTTCGGAATGAAATACGACGGTTGCTCATTTATTTCTCCTGCCTGCATCATTGGGAAGAGAAACGATGGATAGTGTGTTCCTATTATTAGTACACCCTGTTGCTGCTTAAAATTTTGGGATTAACGTGCATGGACAACAATGCAAGATACGTGACACATTTATTTCCAATATGTGATCTTAACTCAGTACGAGATCATAGCAATCAGGCTGTATTCCTTACCCCCACAAAAAACGATAAAACCTTCGTGACAATAAATATTAGCCTCGTAATAAGCCGCTTGCACACTGGACGCGAAACGAAAGTCTGACACGGTTTTAACATATCTCCGTGCCCGACAGTCGATTATTGTTTTTAATTTCTTCAAATCTACTGAATGTTTTAGATATTAAACGTGTATGTTTTGATAAGAGGGCTCAGTTCTTCAAGATGAGTACCGAGAATTTCAATCAATGTTTCTGTTTAAGCTCTGCTCAATAAAGTGAGTCGACATTGGCGCGGGACAGTGTGCAATGCATGTCGGACATTAAATGCAAAATACTCCGTGTCTGACAGCCAAAAAAAAAGAAAAAAAAGAGGATGATTAGAACAGATTGATAACGAAATAAAGAATAAAAAGAAACATTCTAACAACAAACAGAACATCCAATGAACACTGCGATTTATTTATTTGCGGGCCATCTTTTTTCTATGCTCTGTTTGTTGGTGAAATATATTTATTCTTTATTTCGTAATAAATCTGTTCTCATCCTAATACTTTTACTTTTTGCTGGCTGCCGTACATGAAGTATTTTGCATTTCGCCTCGGACAGTCTTGATCGTGCATGCGATAATTTATTCACACTGTCAATGGTCATGGAATTGATTTGCTCACTGACTACAAGCACTATTTTATCTCTGGTGTGGAAATAAAGCGTGATTTTCAAAAGAGAGACCGAATAAAGACTGTTGTCTATCTTCAACGGAAGAAACACACGAATAAAAAGACCAAGAAAAGTCGATAGCTATCAATTTGCATTTTGTGAAGGTCGAACACAATCATGGCCAAGTTTGCACGTCTAATAATTCCTGGTATACTCGAAAAAATAGAACTTTTATGACTTTCGGACACGGAGATATATTAAAACCCTGTCCGTCTTTGCATTGACTTTGACTGTAATCAGTCGTGCGAAAAATTCGTTTCGCGTCCAGTGTGCAAGCAGCTTTACTGAGCATAGAACGCAAGCATTATATAAATTTAAAAAAAAAATATATATATATATATATATATATATATATATATATGGGAGAGCCGGGGCGAAAGTAACGTGGGATGAAAGTAATAGGCAATTTACTCACAGCCATCCGCACTTTGATGCGTCATATTTGGTCAGCTCGTGCAGCTCGCGACACTCTCCAGGCCCGCGAAAAATCTTGAGGTTTCGACGCTTCGTTGCGGAACGAGACCGGGAAGACCGTTTTCCACAGTGGTGAGTAAATTCAGACAAATGGTGAACTTTTTTGGCTTAAGATGGTCTTTATCGCTCCATGTGTCATATTTATAATGAAGTGATAGGTCATTTAGTTCTGTGACATATCCTGAAGTTTGAAATGTCAGACTTTTTCCACTTAAGAAGCAATCCTGGTTCTAATGTCTGGAGTCACTGTCGGGGCGGAAGTAGCAACCATTACGTTCGACCCTCTTTGCTAATGAGGCCGAATTTTCTTGTGTTATATTTTACCGACAGAAAATGCTAAGAGTTAGGGTCAGAACTACCCAGAGAGGAAAGGTTGACCAGCAGGTCTATGGAAGGGCCTTTCTTGATGTCCGAAGAGGCGAGAGTATAAGGAGGGCAGCAGAGGTGCATGGCGTTTGTCATGTCACCCTGTTCAGGCACTGCAAGAGGAGGGCAGAGGCAGGAGGGCAGCAGGCCAGAGCCCCAGGGTACAGGGCTCACAACAAAGTCTTCACAGCGGAACAGGAGAAGAGACTGCAGGCATATATGAAGAGAGCAGCTGATATATGTTTTGGCCTGAGTCCTAAAGAGGTTGGAGTAACACTGCAGACAGAGCTACACCACTATCGCCATTTGCTTAAGATAGCAAGCACCTCAGCTCCGGATCTGCCCCGGCTCTGAGGTGCTTGCTATCTGGGAATTAACCTCTTTTTTCATGCTGTTTTAGGTGCGAAAGTTTGCATATGAGCTGGCCGAAAATATTGGCCTCAAAGCTCCATGTTCATGGGAGAAAAACCAGATGGCAGGGAAGGACTGGCTCAGCTCCTTTCTCGAGCGCAACAAAACCCTGTCCATCCGTCGACCTCAAGCCACCAGCATGTCCCGTTCCAAAAGCTTTAACAAGACCAACGTGACAGTGTTTTTTAAAAACCTAAAGACTGTCCTCACCCGCTATAATTTTGAAGCAAAGGACATCTCAAACATGGATAAAACAGGTAAAAATTTATATGTAGATAAATTAAAAAGCATCAGTGATTTGCAACAGCAATAATTAATTTCAATTATTATTTCAGGTACCACAACGGTTCAAGTGCCAGACAAAATCATTGCCACCAAGGGGCAGCGCCAGGTCGGGGCTGTGACCTCTGGGGAAAGAGGTACATTGGTGACTGTTGCCTTTGCTGCCAACGCACAAGGCAACTTTGTTCCCCCTTACTTTATCTTCCCAAGGAAGAAGTTCCATGATCACTTCAAATGGGATGGTCCCCCTGGCTCCACTGGTACTGCACAAACTGCTTGCACAAACACGTGTATTCAAGTCTTCGCATTGACTTTGAACGTAATTTGTGTGCGAAAAACTCGTTTCGCGTCCAGTGTGCAAGCGGCTTAACTGCGGTTGCGAGGTCGGACGGCCATTTAACTTGTGCAAACATTTCGAAAATGGTCCGTGTGTGTCGCTTTCTTGGACGTGAAAGCAAAGCTGTATCCTGGTGCACTTACAGTTTCCACCCCATTCCTCTGCGGAATATTGGACTTGTAGCTGTGGCTAGTTGCCTCAACACAGATATATATACGCCATCCGTATCCCTAAAAGAACTCCGTGTTTGCAGTATTCATTTTTCCAAAGAGGATTTCATTTGGCTACATTCAGGGAAATCTCAACGGTGCACGCTGAAGAGCACTGCTGTACCCAAGCATCACGTAAAAGAGTGAAACACCTGTGGAAAAAGTCTAATGTAACATTGCAGCACAAATTGATATCGCATAGGGTCTACGCAGCCACATACTGAGTATCTGCTGTGCTGGTAATTGGAGGGATTTTTTTTTAATCTGAGACGTGATTCTATGCCATTGAAACCGCTCGGAGTCTGACCCAAACAGCTGATCGCTATTGTGCGCAGTGAACTACGATGCGCCTCGCGCAGGAATACGTCAGTTGGTTAGTTCAAGAGCAACTGTGCTTTTTTCCAAGCAGCTAAAGTGTTGTAATTTTTTTAAATATAGCGTACAATTGAAATGGTGTATTATTTTCAGGTAGGACCTCTTTTAGGCCGCGAAAATACACTGTTTCTGTGTTTCCATTCACAACAGGGTATCGCCTAAATTTCCACCCAGAACTATGCGCTGGTGCGGCTACCTGGAGGAGATCAGAGAGCTTTCTACTGCATCTAATGTAAGTAGTGGTAATTTGTCGCTCATACAACCCCACTTCAAAAAAAGTGAACTATCCCTTTAACCAATTTACCATTTTCATATGAGGCCTACAGACTAAATGCCCTCCTGTTCCTTTTATAATTGTAATGGTCGGTGCGGAGGCCAGGAAAACGTGGACTGGACTCAAGTGCAAAGGTGATTTAGTTGTAGAGTCTATTGTTGTCTACTGCGCAAGTGGCAGACAAGCACATAAAAGATACAAACAAAAAGGAAACGAGGTTCCAAACAATTAGCGAACACTGTAGTAATACTTTGGCTAAGAGAAAAGCACACTACATATTACAAACAGTAAGCAAAGAAAAAAGGAAACAAGGTTCCTTTTAATAGACTATTCTGTGCGAAAACAAAACAGCATAGAAGTTTTAATATTACGAGCTTTAAAGTATGTTTCGCGAAACGAGTGGAAACATCAGCACAGGAATGCTTTACGAGACTTGGCAATGAACAATGGTCCTGCTGTGGTTTAAATAGCCACTGCAGTGCCTCTGAGACAACGAGGCACAGGTGAAGGCAGTGGCTTGATGACTGAAGCAGCTGATCCGGGTTTTACTCAGGCGGCGTGCTGGCCCTGGTAAGGTGAGACCTTACAGTACCCCCCCGCCCCGAGGCACGACTCCCGGCGTGCTGGATATTCATCCGGGAGGGGGCCCCCTGGGGCGCGGGGCAGGCTGGTCCTGATGTGGTCTTGATGGAACTCGGTGAGGAGTTGGGAATCCAAGATGTCATCGCGGTTAACCCAACTCCTCTTCCCCGGACCATAGCCTTCCCTGTCTACCAGGTACTGGAGCTTCCCTGCTCTGCGTCTGGACTGGAGCAGGCTGCGTACCCGGTAGGCTGGGCCTCCATCTGTCTCCAGGACAGGGGGGGTTCTTCTGGGGGGGGTAGGTCTCTGCCAGGGGTCCAGCACGCACCGGCTTGAGGAGGGAAACATGGAAAGTATTGTGAATTTGATAGTGAGGTGGAAGCTGAATAGAATATGCTGATTCATTGACCCGCGGGAGGACAGGGAAGGGGCTAATGAACCGTGGGGAGAGCTTCCTGCAGGGCAGACGGAGGCGCAGGTCCCTGGTGGAGAGCCAGACTTTGTCCCCCGGTTGGTACTGGGGGGCATCCCGGCGCTTCCTGTCCACCTGGATCTTCTGATGACGGAGCACCCTCCTTATCTGGACACTGTTGTTTTCCCAGGCTTTCTCTGCCTCAGAGAACCAGGCATCCACTGCCGGGACAGCTGTCTGGCTCTGGTCCCAGGGGCAAAGGGGAGGTTGCCGTCCGAGCACACACTGAAAGGGACTGAGTCCAGTAGATAGAGTCCAGAGATAGAGTAGTAGAGTCGGAAGGAATTCTGGGCGTATTCAGCCGAGGGCAGGTATGTAGTCAGGTCAGGTCAGAGGGCAATTCTGTTTACAGTTCCCAGCTAAAATCACAGCAACAGAAAACATCACATAACAGTTCACAGTATCGCACATGACGTACCGAAAAACAAAACATATACATTCAAGGCTGTCAGTGGCATTTGCTCCATATCTCATACTCAGTTCAGTTCAATTGTTATTCAGCAATCTAATAGCTGAAGGAAGGAAGGAGTTAGAATATCTATTGGTTTTCCTCAAAGGGGCGTAATAGCGCCGCCCTGACAGCATCAACACAAATTAGCCTGAAAGAATGTGATCAGAGAGATCAGTGATACTCCGCGCTTTCCTGACCACCTGCTTCTTCCACACTGAGGCAAAGTCACACAACTGGACTCTCATGATCCTGGAGCAAACCTTCACAATATTGTGCAAGCCGTTTTTGTCTTTTTGGGACAATCCATTGAACCAGCATATGAAAGAAAAGGTTAAAAGACTTTCAATAAAAGAGTGATAAAAAGCACGCAGAATGTTCCTGGAGACGTTAAAAGAATTCAACCTACGCAGCAAGTGAATCCTCTGCTGCCCTCTCTTAACCACAGACTCAGTATTGGTGTCAACCTTCAGGTGAGAGTCAAAGATTGTCCCTAAATATTTAAAGGACTCCACTATCTGGACTTCTTGGCCTTGTATAGTGCTTACCCTCGGTTTTGGCCTGTTCCTCCTGAAGTCAATGATTAACTCATTAGTCTTTGAGACATTCAGGTCAAGATAACTGTACTCACTTCATTTAGCAAATGCAGGTAGGGCGCATCCATTGTCTGACTGTGGGCCTTGAAGAAGTGTTAGTAGGGCTGTATCATCAGAGAATTTCACAAGAAAACTCTCCGACTGGGATGACCTGCGGTTGTCAGTGTACATGATAAAAAGCAGTGGGGACAAAACGCAGCCCTGTGGAGAACCAGTGTTAGCAACAATAGTGTCGGACGTCTGCTCATTTACACGGATCGACTGAGTTCTGTCGGTTAAAAATCGGTTAAAAAGAAGTAAAATCTGCTCTGGTAAGTTAAAATGGGAAGCCAGTTTCTCAATTAAAATAAATGGCATTATTAAAAGCAGAGGAAAAGTCTGCGAATAGAAGTCTTATGTGGCTGTTTGGATTCTCGACGTGCTTGTATGCTTTCTCTAAAATACAAAGCTTTGTATCATCAACACTTTTGCCTGATTGATATGCAAACTGAAATGGGTCAAGTTTGCCATGAATTAAGGACACCACCTCCTCCCAAATGATTTTCTTAAAGTTTTTCATAACAAGGGATGTGAGTGCTACAGGCCTAAAATCGCTTAATTCCCTGGGGTTTTTGGACTTAGGGACAGGAATTAAAATGGATGATTTCCAGATTCTAGGTAGCTGACCCTTTTCAGCACACATCTGAAAAAGTGATGCGAAAACTCCACTGAGCTGGTCAGCACAGTGCCGCAGTGTGCGTCCGCAGATCCTGTCAGGCCCAGCAGCCTTCCTAATGTCCATCCTCTTGAATAATTTTGTCACACATTCCTGTAATATTGTGATTCCACTCTGAGGGGTGAGAGACTCCTGTAATAAGGAGATATTGCCTAAGAAGCATGACTTTTCAAATCGAGAAAAGAAGGAATTAAAAGCATCTGGCAGGTCATCCTCTTCCTTTACAGTTATATGTTGCCCTGTAGTACTTAGAGTTTGATTTAAGGATGCCATTAACTTAATACTCTGCCAGGCCATTCTGAGGTTGCCACTGGTGTAATGCTCCTCAATTTTGCTCTTATAATCAATTTTTGCCTTCCTTATTTTATTCTTGAGCTCTCTAGAAGCAACTTTATTCATCAGACTATCACCAGTATAGAATACCTTTTTCTTATTATTTATGGCAGCTTTAAGTTCTTTGGTTACCCAGGGTTTGTTATTAGGATAAATGACAACTTTTTTCAAAGGAATAACTGAGTCAACACAGAAAGTTATGTACGATGAAACTGTGTCAATAAGACTGTCAATGTCGTCACAATCATCACAGAACCGCTGTGATCTCCTGTGATCTTTCCGATGATCTCCTGTGATCTGTCCAGGCGTATCAGGGTTCCAAAGCCGCTTAATTCCAACTCCTCATCCCGATCTGAAGTGCAGGTTTCCGTGGAAGCGAGGAGACAAGTTTCCCGGAGTTTGCTCTTAAGCCTGACACAAGCTTCCAGCTCATTCATTTTATTCCAGATAGACTGTATATTTGACAGCAGCACAGTCAGAGCTGGAGAAGCTTGCGGCGGTCGTCCAGTCTGAGGGTCTTAAGCCTGTGGCAAGAACCGCCTCTCCTTCCTCTTTTCCGGGTCTTCAGTGGACCAGTCCCCCTGGCGTTAGTGGCAGTAGGCTCGGAGGAACCTCCCCAGGTCTTGAATGGCTCTCTCCGCGTGCCCGATGGTCTGGGGGTGGTAGCCCGAGGAGAGGCTCACAGTGGCACCCGGCTTCTGAAAGAAAGCCCTCCAACACGGGACGTGAACTGTGGCCCATGATCCGAGACGATGTCCTCCAGAAGGCCAAAGTTACAGAAAACTTGTTCGAGTAGGGTGTGTGCAACTTGGAGTGCAGTGGGTAGAGAGGGGTAAGGCAAAAATTTACAGAATTTGGAAAAGCGATCTATGACCACTAGGATACAGGTGTTACCTGCTAACTTGGGCAGGTTGGTGACAAAGTTGACTGCCAGGTGAGACTAGGGTCGATGGGGAACTGGGAGAGGAGTCAGTTTCCCCGCTGGCAGCTGGCGTGGGGACTTGGAAATGGTGCAGGTGGGGCGACTGGTATTTTTGGGTGACTAAGGTAGAGGTGCGTTTAATTCCGGCATGTCCTACGGACAGAGAAGTGTGGGCCCATTGAATTATTCTCTCCTGAAGTGATGAAGGCACGTATGTTTTTCCCGGTGGCACAGGAGAAGTGGGCGGATTCCGCTTTGCCTCTTTAGCTATTTCTCGGTCTAGCTGCCCCTGGATTGGTCCAAGTATGTAGGAAGGCGGTAGGATGTTTTCGTCGGTATCTGGGATGATAGGTAATTGAAAAGTTGAATCTTGTGAAAAAGAGGGCCCACCTGGCCTGTTGCGGGTTTAGCCGTTGTGTCCCCCTCAGATACTCCATGTTGCGGTGGTCTGTAAGCACCAGGAACGGATCAGGCCTCTAGCCAATGCCTCCATTCTTCTAGTGCCAGCTTGACCGCTAGTAGCTCCTGGTTTCCCACGTCGTAATTTGCTTCTGCAGGAGAGAGCTTGGGCGAAAAATAGGCACATGGGAACAGCTTCTCTGGGGTGCCGTGTCTTTGTGACAGGATAGCACCCACCCCCGCATTCGAGGCATCCACTTCAACTGCGAAGGGTTTGTCCAGGTCTGTTAGCTTTAATACTGGAGCAGTGGAGAATAACACTTTCTGCATGTCAAAAGCGTGCTGCATCTCAGAATCCCATTGCAAAGCGTTAGGTTTCCCTTCAAAGAGGCATGTCAGGGGATTGACCACAGCACTGAAGTTTTTTTATGAATCGGCGGTAGAAGTTAGGGAAACCCAGAAATCGACAAAGCTTCTTAATGGTCCGTGGGATTAGCCAATCAGTTACTGCCTGCACCTTTTTGCCTTCTATAGCCACTCCCTCTGGTCCAATGATATAGCCCAGGAAGGAGATGGTGGGCTGGTGGAACGAGCACTTTTCAGCTTTGACGTACAGTTGGTGACTGAGGAGACGTTTCAGTACTCTTCTTACATGGGTTACGTGTTCTTCGCGAGTGCGGGAGTAGATTAGGATGTGGTCGAGGTAGGCGATGATGTATCTGCCCAGCATGTCTCGTAGTACGTCACTGATGAATGACTGAAACACGGAGGGGGCGTAAACCAATCCGTACGGCATCACCCGGTACTCATAGCGGCCAGAGGTGGTACTGAATACCGTCTTCCACTCATCTCCTTTTCTGATGCGGATCAGGTTATAGGCGCTGCGGAGGTCTAGCTTCGTGAAAATGACTGCTCCACGTAGCTGCTCCACAGCGCTTGGGACCAGAGTGGGTATCGTATTTAACCTTGACGTCATTCAAACCTCGGTAGTCGATGCAGGGGTGGAGACCTCCATCCTTCTTCTGGACAAAGAAGAAGCTGGCTGACGCAGGTGAAGTTGAGGGACGGATGAAGCTTTGTTGCAGGTCTTCCTGCACGTACTGCTCCATGGCTTGTGTCTCCGTCACAGACAGGGGGTAGACGCGGTTCCTCGATGGAGAGGTGCTATGCAGTAATTCTATGGCACAATCCCAAGGACTGTGCAGGGGTAGCTGCGTAGCTCTCTCCTTGCTGGATGCCTCCTTTAGGTCGTGGTACTCCCGGGGAAGGTCAAGCTGGTCCCCTGGGTTGGGACTCTCGATGGTGGTGGAGGCAACGGCTAGAGGGGGGCGGTGTTGTTGGCACGTCAGGGACCGGAACTGTAGTTTCCGGGTATTCCAGGTGACCGATGGATCATGGTGTAGGAGCCAGGGTAATCCAAGGATTATGGGATAGTTGGAGTAAGGTAACGTCAGCAGGTGGATGATCTCAAGGTGGCACTGCCGGATCTGCAGGGATATCGGTGCCGTCTGATGGGTCCCACTGTGGTTGCCCAGGGGTCTCCCATTGATGGCCGTCACCGTCAGAGGGGAGCTAAGCGGTTGGAGGGGGACCGAGTCATCGCGCCAAGGAGTGGGAGAGAAGTTTCCCGCCGCTCCTTAGTCGATTAGGGCCTCATTGTGGAGGGTCAGAGTGTTAAAAGACACCTTCACAGGGATCTGGAACCACTGCCTTGTGAGGGTTGCAGGTGATACCTTTACCTTGGAAGACGTGGTTCCCTCCTCCTGACTCCAGGGGGCAGGGCCGGCCCTTGGCCACAGGCGACGTCCAGCAGGTCTTGATGGCCCCACCTCCATAGGCTCCGCCCCTTCTCTGACGGGAGCTTCTTGATCCCTGGGCAGGCTCCGCCGTCTCTCCTGCAGTAGCTGGTCCAGGCTGATGGCGGCGCTGATGTAGGCGGAGAGGGACATTTCCACATCTCGGCAGGCCATCTCTGCGCAGAGCTCTGGACCAAGCCCCCTGCTGAAGATGGATAACAAGGCTGGTTCATTCCAGCCACTGGCTGCAGCCAAGGTGCAGAACTGGAAGGCGTATTCCACAGTGGTCTTCTTCGCTTGGCTGAGCTCAAGCAGCTTGTCACCAGCCTTCTTCCCGGAGTGATCAAAGACTGAGCGGAACTGCAGGAGGAAGTCAGCATAGGTGGGGAACACTGACTCCCCCCAAACAGCAGTCGCCCAGTCCAGGGCCTTCCCTGACAGGCAGGTCACCACTGCGGCAATCTTCTCGGCGTCACTCAGGCTTGGGTGGTACGTGAAGTAGAGTCCGCACTGTAGAAGGTAGCCTCGACAGGTAGTGGGGTTGCCGTCATAACGATCAGGGAGGCACACAGGGGAATCACCCCAGGGACTGGAGGGGGCAGGCTGTGGTGCTGCAGGAGAGATGGGAGGGCGCAAAGGCGGTGGAGCATGGGAGCTCGCCAATTCTCGGACACCAAGAACGAGGTCGTCCAGCATGGTGCCGAAACGGTGGATTTCCCGCTGCTGCTCCGCCACTAGTCAGTACAGGTCAGGGACGTGGACACCGAACTTTCCCAAATCCATAGGCAGCAGGACCTTTGCTGAATCCATGGTTGGCTGAGACTTCTGTAATGGTTGGCACAGAGGCCAGGAAAACGTGGACTGGACTCAAGTGCAAAGGTGGATTTAGTTGCACAGTCTACTGTTGTCTACCGCGCAAGCGGGAGACAAGCACATAAAAGATACAAACAAAAAGGAAACAAGGTTCCAAACAATTAGCGAACACTGTAGTAATATTATGGCTAAGAGAAAAGCACACTACGTATTCCAAACAGTTAGCAAAGAAAAAAAGGAAACGAGGTTCCTTTTAATAGACTATTCTGTGCGAAAACAAAACAGCACAGAAGTTTTAAGATTGCGAGTTTTAAAGGATGTTTCGCGAAACGAGTAGAAATATCAGCACAGGAATGCTTTACGAGACTCAGCAATTAACAGTGGTGCTGCTGTGGTTAAAATAGCCACTGCAGCGCCTCTGAGACAATGAGGCACAGGTGAAGGCAGTGGCTTGATGACTGAAGCAGCTGATCCGGGTTTTACTCAGGCGGCTTGCTGGCCCTGGTCAGGTGAGACCTTAGAATAATTTTTGATTTCCAAGCACTTGGTAAAACTCCAATATGTTGATTATATTGTAGCAATGTACAGACTGTTTGATAAAAACTAGTTAATTGTTTGTAGGGCATGAGTTTATTATCCTCATTCACTATGTCCCTGGTAAAAATAATACCTATATCAAACATGCGTTTACAAAAAAATCATCATTCGATCAACAAGTATAACCATATTATTTGTTGTAGAACTTGTTCTGCATTTTCTGGTGGGTGAAACTGAAATTGCAACCAACTTTGTAGAGCTTCTTCCAAAAAAGTGGAGACACCAGAAAACGTCATTAATTTATGCAAAATGCATAGGTTTAATTTGGAGAAATGGAGAGAAGCCTTTATCAAACATAGGATGGACACTTTTAAGTAATTTGCTGGAAAACCAGTTTGGATTGAAGTAGAATTTTGGAAGAAGGGAAGCCTTCAGTGAAAGATTTAAAGCTTTTAAGTTTAAGGGCTCTATCTTTCACACTGCCTTACCCGTTGCCACTACCCGCAACCTGTGAATTACGCATTTAGCAGCTTCCACTATCCCTAAACGATATCTTGCGGCCACACTACCCGCTATGCATTATGTCTAATCCCTTATTTGCGCCTGGAGGTGTGCCCGTGGGCGTGTTTATGCGCTTTCCCTAAAATTGCTATCTTGACCACACACTTTAGGGAAAGCGTGTAGCGGGTTCTAAAACCACGCGCTACCCGCATTTGGGCTTACACAAGAGCCCAATGCATAAGCACTCAGCAACGGAAATTTTTTTCCAGCGAGAGCGGCATTTCAGAACTCTCTTGCGAATGAAGGTAATTTTGGCGAAAAGTATGTACACCTGTTTTTGCAGCACGGTCACGCAACTTGCTGTAAAAAAAATAGACAACTGTCCGATTGGAAAATGTAAACGGACGAAACCACGTACTTGTCACCAGAATTACCTTCATTCGCTGAAGAGTTCTGAAATGCCGCCTCGCTGGGAAAAAAAAACAGTTACGTCGCTGAGTGCCAGTGCATATACCTAATTTATTTTTTCTAAAATGGGATTTTGTTCTATGCTTCATTTCAGACGGGAGAGGGAGTTGGAAGTGCATGGCGATTTTTTTTTTTTTTTTTTTTTTTTTTTTTTTTTTTTAAGTTTCCATCACAAAAAAGGGGTAGGCTTGATTTTTTTTTTAACTACATACCAAACATTAAACAATATGTCAATGTCAAATAATAATAATAATAATAGTAATAACAATACAATGCATGATTAACTTAACAAAAACAGATCCTCCCCTGACTGGATTTGACCTCACGCACGGGCAATTTAACTTCGTCAACGGAGAAACGTGGCGGCCTTCCTCTCTCCATCACGGATTTCGGTTTGAGGATTTGGGATAGCGCAGCCTGCTCCGAAAGGCAGTGGTACCTGGCACACTGATTGGTTTAACTGGCGTAACGCCCAAACCACGCCAATGCATAATATAACGGGTAGCGCTGGTGTTTTAGGGATATAGGCAGGTGTGCAAGATAGCAACTTTCGCGGGGGAATGCCTCTTACGCAATGCGAAATCCCCAAATAACGGGTTTAGGGACTCTGGCATAAGATAGGGCCCTAAGAGTTTTAGCCCACCAGATACATAATCGTTGAAGACATATGTAGGTTTAACTTTATCAGGTTTATCATTCCATATAAATTTGAATATCTTCTGTTCATATATTTTGAAGAATGATTCTTTCGGGGTTGGCAATGCCATAAATAAGTATGTGAATTGGGAAACAACTAATGAATTAAAGTTATTTTGCCATAAATGGTCAGATGTTTCCCTTTCCAGGGCAGCAGAATTTTTTCGATTTTACTCAATTTCATATTAAAATTAATCGTTGAAATTTCACTCATATTTTCTGGGACGTGTCTACCAAGTACTTAGACCAATCCATCTGTCCAATGAATTGGTAAATTACATGGATGAGTGAAATTTCTATTTTCAAGGAACCAAGCCTCAATATTTGGCATTTCTATTAATTTGGCTTCAGCCCTGATAGGTTTGAAAAGTCATCCAGGTCTTTTGTAAGGCTCTGTAGTGATGTATAATGAGGGCTCAATAGAAAAATTCTATCATAAGCATACATTGAAATTTTTGTTGTACTTAGACCTTGTATTTCTAAGCCTTTGATATTTTTATTTCTTCGTATTTTTATAGAGAGTATTTCTATTGCCATAATAAATAAATACGGTGATAATGGGCAGCCCTGTTTTACCCCCTGTGAAAGGGCAATGGGTTTTGAAATATAACCATTATTTATAATTTTGGAGATTGAGTAATTGTACATAACTTTAACCCACTGTATTAGAGACTCACAAAAATTAAAAAATTCTCAACATTGATACTTCTTGTTCACTAACATTGACCTCATATTCAGGCATGCGCATTAGCGTGGTTGCCAAGAACAAGTGTAAATCAATACAAAAAAACAGGGGAAGTATGGCATCCTGCAGTGGTGGAACCAATTCGGCAGTCTGCGAATATGTACAAAACCTTGACAGTACCGCGAAGGCAAGATATTTCTCGAAGCTTAAGAACAACGAAGTTCTGTGTAGGCTTCCGGATTCTTACGAGCTGAAAGATTGGAGGAACAACCCTTCTTTGGATCTGGGTCGGCTGGATCATCACTTGATATTCCTACATTGAACAGAAATTCAACATTTGTTGATCATTGTTGATCAGTGAAAGTAATTCACAGTAGTACGTTTACCAGAACAATTTTAAAAGAGGGCGCAATATATTTTTTTTGGGGGGATTTATTCATGACAAGGGGGTTTAGAATTTATCATTAATATTTAATATCGCGAATGCATAAAGGGGTCTATTCTCCCATGCGTGTAAGTCAAAAAAAAGCGCGTAACTATGCACATCTCAGCCTACGCGTATTCTCCCCTCGACTTAAGTCTGTGCATTACGTACCCCGAAGGCAGTTACGCACTTCGGGCAGAGCAAGGCCAAAATCTGGGTGTTTCTCATGCAAATAACACTTACGCGTATTCTCCCCCTGGCTTACGTGCTTTTGAGGGCTGTTTTAAGGTCAAGCGCCAATATAAGGCGAAATAGAATATTTTATTAATTGGTTATGTATGTTATCGCCCTCATACAGTAAAAACAGCCTGCCAATATATCTTGTTTTGGCCGACCTGTATTGGCCGAGTTCAGCACGTGCACAAGTCACCATTGGCAACTGTGGCATTCGCTCTCTTCAGAGAAGCAGACAACATTCGTGGACCTAGCATTTAGCGCTTTAATGAGTCTTGAAGTTGCGTACTTCAGAAGTCATTGTCATAATATTGTCATGACAGCACAACATACTTAACCAATTAATGAAAATATTATAAATTGCTTATTTTTGCATTGCCTTGGTATTGGCCTTTTGGTCGCGGTAACTGTGGCATTCGCTCTCTTCAAAGAAGCAGACAACATGTTGCGGACCTAGCATTTAGCTCTTTAATGAGTCTTGAAGTCGCGTACTTCAGAAGTCATTGTCATAATATTGCCATGATAGCACAACATTCTTAACCAATTAATAAAAATGTTATAAATTGCTCATTTTTGCATTGACTAGGTATTGGCCTTTGGGTCGCGGTATTAGCCAATAGGGCGACCCTCAGGCAAATACCAAGGCAATACGGAAATAAGCAATTAATATCATAAAGCGTTTGATGTCGGTTATAGGCCAAATTTTAACATTAATTTTAATTAGACATGGTAAAGGTTGGGACAGTCAATATTCGATTGTTCATCCTTATTTCTAAACTACATTTCTCATGACCATAATAAATTATCAAACAAAATCATCACATGATATTATGCAACAGCCTGTTCTCCAATTAGTTCAATTACAAACACATAGCAATTAATTAATACGAGTATAAATAAGACCATCATTTTACCATGCCCTCAAAATCTAAAACCTAAATGCCAGTCCTGCATTTGTTTGCACTCTTGCATGAGTGGGAAAGAGTAAGAGGAGCGCGCCGAGCTCGAAGACGACTACGCATATATCGGCCTCGTTTGGACATCCTGAGACTAACAGACACCGAGTGCATCCAGCACTTTCATCTGGACCGTGAGGCAATCATCTATCTTTGCCGACTTCCGGATGAACAGCTATCCAGCCGCAGGAATCATCCACAAAACATACCCGTGGTCATCAAGGTCACAACTGCGCTGTCGGTCCTGGCATCTGGGTCGTTCCAGAGAGTGGCTGGTGATGTCATGCACATATCACAGGCACCTGTGTCAAGGTGTCTGACACATTTCATTGGCGCTATGCTGCAGTACATCAGCCACTTCATAGAGTTCCCCAAAACACCCACTGAAAGACGGAGAGTTAAGGGGGTGGGGAGGGGGGGTTCTACCGGGTCCCTGGGTTCCCCAGTGTTGTGGGAGCCATTGATTGTACTCACATTGCAATCAGAACCCCTTCCACTAATGAGAATATGTACAGAGATCGTAGACATCGGCACAGCATTAATGTTCAGGTTGTGTGCGATCATGATACGCACATATTTAGCATCTGTGCCAAATTCCCTGGCTCGGCCCATGACGCCTATGTACTGCGCAACACGTCACTATGGCAAAAAATGGGCACGCTCGCTGATGAAGATGCCTGATTGGTAGGTGAGTAAAGGCAACAGTCTTAAATGATGCTCCTTGTGTAGCCAACTAATCCTAACCGTGCTGATATGCAGGGGACCGGGGATATCCTCTCCTGCTATGGCTGATGACCCCGTTCACCAACCCGACCACTGAGTCTCAAGATCGATATAACCAGGCTCATGCAGTCACCAGGAGCGCCATAGAGCGCACTTTTGGCATTTTAAAAAGTCGCTTCAGGTGTCTAGATGATTCCGGTGGCTGCCTGCAAATAACTCCGGGCAAAGCATGCCGTGTGACCACTGTATGCTGCCTGCTCCACAACATAGCATTAGAAAGAAGATTCCCCATGCCGGTCACGCTGGAAAACCAGCAAGAGGATGACCTGGCAGTGGCCGAGGAACTGCCAATGGGGAGGGCAGCACGAGTGCGTCAACTGATTGTTGATCAGCATTTTAGGTACGTTCACTATTAAATACAACGCGAACACCATTTAACAAAAGACAAGTGACTACAAATGTGGTGACGTATTTTATTCAGCATTAATTTTAAGGCCATTTCCCACCCTTTGTTCTGGGAGCGCGGCTCCAGCTGCTCTGCGAAGAGGGAGGGTGCGCGCCCTGAGTTGAGCGCATAACCTCAACTAGTTCATGCAGCGCATCTTGATTGGCATTATGGTGGTTGTCAACAGTGGTCAAAGTGTCCCTGACAAACTGGCGGAACTGATGTTGGCGAAACCTCTCCTCACGCTCAGAGCCGCCGCTCCCTATACGCAGAGTACGCAGAGTCGTGGGGCCACAGTACCTACTGGGCGGGGCCCCAAAAAAAATTAAGGTTGATAAAAAATGTCATAAGAATTATTATATTGTTACATAACAAAAAATAATTAGTTTTGAACAGGCCCACTGTTTACCCTATTAATAACTTTGGGCAAATTATATGTTTTTACCTGATATATAAAAATACCCTCCCCCCAGTCCCCCCCCCCCCTCCCCTGAAATGGTACAGCCTTCAACTTCCCATCTTTTCCACCGGAGTTTTAACGAGAGCGGAGTAATTAACAAAAGACAGCATGAATCTGGAGCAGAAAAGCGGAAGAGGAAAAAAACTGAGAGATGACGCCCCTGCATCAATTGCTGGTGAGTCCGTGTTTTATAGGTTTAATTGCCTTGCTAATATTGCTCATAGCTAGCTAACGTCAGCATTCTAATTGCAGAGACGCAAAGTCTCAACGTCTTAGGCGCGAGTAGTGGCATTCATGACTTTTTCCGTGGTCAGCAATTATTCAATCAACGCGCACTGAAGAAATTCACTCGCGGAATTTAAGTCAGTGTGCATCAAGTTAATCAGTTTCACGTGCATTACGGTGGATTTCCCCACTAGCGACACGGAAATCGATTATGCCTCGGGAATTCTCAGGCTTGTCTTTATTGAGGGATTGTCAGCAATGGAATTGCATAAAAACGTTTCAAATGGTCTTATGTCATTAAAACAATTTAAACGATCACGAAACACATGCATTTACCATTGTTTCCTGAGTAAAGGAAAGCACAGGAAGTCCGGAGTCATAATCGCTTTCCCTTTTAATTTGCTTGAAATAGGCGTGCATGTAGTAAGCTGAATGCTAGCCTGGAAAGATAAACACACAGTTTAATTGGTTGGCATTTTATACCATCAATTCCATCTAAGGCTATGGAAGGGGCGACATCTGTTGGTTAATTTTAAAACTTGTGGTGGTTGGGCAAAAATATGGTATCTTCACTTTTGGTCATTTACAAAATGCCACCATTGTTTTGTTTAATGTACACAGCATATATATTTAAGGTATTTTTCTATGTTCCACTAAATTAATATAATAGTTTAATATAATTCTCCTCTCATTTGGCTCTGGACTAAACTCCCTGCCGTAATGCGTCTCATCTCTGACCTGACCATCTCATTACTGCACTTTAAAGTGGTTTTTGAAAAATAGTTCTGTGTGTGTTTGTTTTGATAATGCTACTTCCTTTTATACCTTATTCATGTATATAATTATTTTTGTTCATCTTTGGAGTCTGCAGTTGTTGTTATTTTATTTATTATTATTTTCTTATATTGTAATGCTTATTTTATGATGACAATTTGTTTTATGGTATATTACTTAATGTGTCGTACACATGCCGTAGTTATATGTATATTTAATGTTGATTTTAAAATAAATAGCAAAGGTTGGAGTGGAACACTGAAGGTTTTGTGTGCGTTTCGGGGGGGGGGGGGGGCCTCCTTGACCAATTGTGCTTAGGGCCTCCAGAAGCTTAGCAGCGGCCCTGCTCACGCTTCATTCTCGAATCATTCTCTTCTCCTCCATTCTGATCAGCCGCAGGTACTCTGGCTGAGGATCGTCCACAAGTTGTGGTTCTGGCTGTGGCTCTGGCTCCACAGACTCTAGAGGCGCTCTGGCCTCCTCCACCAGACCAGCCTCCAGAGACAGGTCTACAGGTTCCAGATCTATAAAATAATTCCATTCATCAGCATTGTATTTTCCACAAGTAGAACACGTCGATCAACGTCAACTTCCGATCTACCAACCTATGGTCTGCTCTGGAGAGGACACCTCCTGGCTTTGTCTGGCTGCAACTGCTTGAAATGCCAAAAAAATACTATAAATATTTGACACCATATTAAGCTTGTTTCTAGTATTTATCACAATGATACTGAGAGTATAGGCAAATAAAAATGACCATTTTACGTAACCCTCCTTCATCCGTATCCACTCCCAGTTCCTCTCCATGCACTTCCACTGCAGAAAGAGAGGAGCCACCTCCTCCTCCAGTGCAGTGAAATGCACAGGGGATGATGGTTCCCCACCACCTGTTGTGTGCACACTTCTCCGGTGTGCAGAGAGCCTGGCTTTTACAGCGCCCCGCAGATCTCTCCATTTATGCTTTCAATCAGGGATACTGCGCTTACATCTCCTAACCGAAGCCACATCCAGAACGATCCGCAGCTGTCTTCCTCGGATCAGCCTTCAGTGCCCCCTTGCCATACAACACCTCGTGGTGCCTCTTCACTGATTTCAGCAATACCTCTAACTCCTCATCTGTGAAATTTGGTTTTCGGCTTCGGCTCGACGTCGCCATCATTGTCTTCATATTCTATTAACAAATGTGGCTGCCCAAAATACTCTAAATTGAACCCTACCCTGGCCAATACCAAAGCACTAGCCATTTGTTAATCAATTTTAGCCAATAAAGAATAGCCAACATCGGAAGAATCATTATCTGCAAATGGGATAATTGATTGTAATAAAGTACTAGGCACAAGTTCAAGTGAATGTGTCGCTCAAATCAAATGGGACATAATATGCCACGGATATGGAATTGTGTGATTGTTGAGGCAGTTTCGGGGCGGGGGGATGACCGGGTGCAGGGTAAGAATCCTTTGTTTTTTAAAACGTTGCCATGTCCTTTAGTTGCAAACCTGACATCAGAGTAGTTTGAGATTTCAAGTGCGCAATTTCTAAATGAGATCATCGTCTTCTTCCCTGTCTTCCATGGAACAAACAGGCTGGTGTAGGAGGGGCACATTTTCAATGCTCTGGTTGCGCTGGTTAAGAAGCGCTAAACTCTTTATTTGTTATTTCATTATTGCAGCAATTTGTTTGTTTGCATAGCTTTAATGTCATGGTGGCTAGAATAAGAAATAAAAAAGAGATGCATTACTTCTTGTAATTTGCACATACATACATTGGCCTACTATTACAACGGCATATTCAAATTTAAAGTCTGGTTTGCGTTTTCCATGGACTACAACTGCATCGCTTTCATAAGGCGACAAATAGCCGCAGATAAAAATAAAAAAATGACATAACTAGCGATAGCTAGTCGACTATAGTAAACCAACAAGCTAGGTTCGTCAGCTTTCTGTGCGCTAGGTAGCTACTAGCCACCGTTGTCATTTTCTTGAATGACGTTGAATCACAAACGTCACTAGGCTCGGGTCAGACTAATCACTGCTCTTGCGGTCTGCATCGCTTTGATGCACAGTTAGAAAATTTTTCGAGGTGCACAGGAGGTGACGCAGAGGCTCTCCGTAGCGACGGCATCGATTTGACGCAGAAGCATAAATCCAGCTTAACTCAAATGCGCGTAACTCAAATTTCTTGAAAAAGTACTTTGGCACAAATGGGAGAATAGACCCCATACTGCACATTCGTTAGCCACTTGGGGTGTCATCAGTAACAAGGCTGCCGCCGTGTAAAGATAAGTCGAAAAAGTACTGATCTCAGTCGATACTGAAGAAGGTTGAAAACGGAATTCTTTCCAATACTAATATCTGAACTGTCACTTAAATACTCGCTAACGGAAAGTATAAGGAACTGATCAAATTACCCAACACAAAGGAGAAGATCATTCCCTTGCCATAAACGAATAATAAAATGTGAAAACTAAGCAAAATGTCATGTTAGATATGATGGAAAATAATTTGCGACTTACCCTACAGAAAGTAAATAGTACAAACAGGCGAGTGGGTTGACAGCACCCTGTTCTTGCGTCGAATGGCATCAATCCAAATAGAAACGTATTCCTGAACCCTTCACGAAACGGTTTGTGCAGTTAATAATGCTGCAACTGACTGGCATTATGACAAAAAGTGGAAGGCAACTTTACTTCCCCCATAAAATCTATTGACATGTTGTGGCTTCTTGCCAACCACTGTAGTCAACAAACCCACGTGATCAGGTTCGTGACATCACGAAAAGTATCGCTATAGCCAACATAATCTAATACACGTAGCAGTGGCAAACCGTGAGCCCTACAGCTGGGCCTTCACCTCAGCCATCACCGCCGAGAAAAGATGTCATCATGGAGAAAAAAAAGCAACATTATGATTGTAGACATTGCAAATTTCATTTTATAAAAGATTGTTCCATTTCGAAACCAGTAAAATTCATCTGTGCCTTTGGGTTGGGTTCTGAGTGGCACCTCTGTAAGATCTGCAAACGCTGATGCGTGGGGGAGCCCAGCGACTGTATGCGACAAATGGCTGATAAGCTCGGTCCAGAGCCATGCCAGATAGCAATAAAGCTTTTGTGGACTTCCTCCCCAAAATGCTTGCCAAGGTGTTAACGGTCTTACTGTTCCTCTGTATGGGGGGGTTGTTGCAGGGCTCTGGCTGACATATATTACTGGCCTAATTCTTGAGTTAAAATCCAGTTATATTAATCTGTTTAAAATAATCTAAACCCCTGAGAACTGCATAATATGCTTATATGTTCAATATTCGGCAAAGAAATCCCTTCTGGACGTATAACCCAACTTACCTATAGATTAATTCATCTTAAGACTTTTTCATGACAACTGCATCATATTAGTATATATTCATATCATGTTTGGTCTTGTTATTCTCAGGGGAATCTAAGGAGTTGAATGGAGTATGTTTCATTCCCATTGAAATTATGGTTCATTCCCTTTTGGAAACTCCTGAGAATTTGGTCAGAATACTCTCTGGTAATCACCCTATTCTCCTCTCTCTGCTGAAGTGTTTTATTATGGCCAGGCCGCCTGGATCAAAGACGTGGTTTGGCTTAAAGCAAAGAGACACAAGCCATTCTGGGAGAATCGTATCCGATCTCTCCCCGCGCACGTTAGGGCGTGAGTAGCCTTTCCAATGATGTAACATCGTATTTCGAACTTCCCGCGCACGTTAGTGCGTGTATCCTTTTCCTCCAGGTATGACTTTATTCTCCTCTTCTAAATTATGTGTAACTTGTAATTGGCTTAACGTTGATTTGTTTGATTTAAGCTTCTGCCTACCTGGTGAATAAATTATTGTCATTCCTTTAAGCTTGCGTGGTCTCCGGGACTCTTAATCCTTTTATTCTTTCTAGCCGCGTTGCAACGGATACCTAGGGGTATAATCCCGACCGAGGTACGACTGGCCAGCTGCCTACTCTGGATATTGGTTTTATTAAGTTGGAGAGACAACCATGATCTACTTACATAAAGGGTTTATGTATTGCCGGTTCTGGGATTTTAGCCTAAAGGAAACCCATGGACGAAAAGTCAGTTATCTGTTAAAATACCCTGAAGGAACCCATGGGCTTGCATAGATCTGGGTTCGCTGTATTCAAGCCAAAAGATGCTGTTGCAGTGATGGCTGACTTCCAACCTATAATCTAATCAACGAACCTAGGATCCGGTAACAGTACTAAAAACCCGGGAGTACATGTTAGCGACAGCGGTAGTATCCTAAGAGTTGAAGGTGTAGTCACTCGAGACACACGCAGGTTTCTTTAGATTATGGATTCTAATTCTAATTCTAATTTGGAGTCAGATATTTAACGAAGGTATAACTAAATTCATTATTATAAATTTATTATGGAGTCAGATTAATTGTAACCGTTGTGCTTTTGTGCCCCGTCCTTCGAACGGAGAAATGTATCCATTTTATTGTGATTTGCACCAGTCAGGACGTCGCGCGTGCTAATGCTAGGAATTTACACGCATAACCCCTCTTCCTCCCTTGGTCGAGCTGCGTGGGTTTTACATGATGAATTGAAAGGGTTTAGTCATTTTGAGAATTTGTACTTTCCTTGAGTTTTTTTAACCAGGACTTTTACTCTACTAAATTTAAAACATAAAAAGTATTCTTCATTACTTTGACATTGGCCTCGTCCTTACAAATTAAATATGAATGTAATTCATCATTTAAGGATTATCTGGATTTGGCGTGTTCGAGAAGAACAATGGTGCTCGGCAAGTTATCTTTGGGCAGATGTGTCCGCCAGCAGACTTGGAGCTGCAAATTTATGCACGCAGTTACAATATTATATCACTAGATGGCACACCTGGATCAGTCAGTGAATATTCACAAGCAAGCCCGAGCTGGTACAAGATTTAGAATATGCATTTCAGGAATTGCCTGTATTTAGAAACAGTCTTTGTCCTTCAATATGGTATTGATCCTATGTCATTCTGCTATTAATTATAGTCAATTATAGTTGTTTTTTTAAACCGCCAGTAAACTCACAGAAGAAAAAGAGGAAGAAGTATAAAATGCAGAGATTGCCTGAGTTTTTTGAATACTTTCTTTCACCTGAAAGTTGATTAAAGAGAACAAGGAGAGGACAATGTGTGGTTGTTTTGCTTCTTTCTATGCGTACCATGAAAAATACTTTGTACTTGTACTTGCACTTTTGATACTTAAGCATATTTTTTCACAAGAAACTTTTGGTACTTAAGTACATTTAATGTGAGCTACTTAAAGACTTTTACTCAAGTAATTTTCTTATGGGTGGTCCCGGATGTGAGATGGCTGCCGTCTTGAAGATGTGAGAGTAAAATAAACTAATAAGGTGTAACCACAAACTTCAAGTACTCCAAACTGGATAAAATTATTTGTTTGGAAAAATTTCTGCATAAATATTACAACGCAATGCCAAACCAGCCGGAGCCCAAGGGAACGCGATCTCAGCTTGGATCGAGTGATTCGGAAATGTCGTCAAGATAAACAAAGACGAATTTCTCCAACATCTCACGGAGGACGTCATTAAAGAGTGCTTGAAACACCGAGGGGGCGTTAATCAATCCGAACGGCATGAACAAATATTCCCAGTACCCGTCATGCGTATTAAATGCCGTTTTCCATTCGTCCCCCTCCCGAATGCAAACTAAGTTATAAGCCTTTCGGAGATCTAACTTAGTAAAAAATGACGCCTCCTGCAGCCATTCAAATGCGGAATTCATCAACGGAAGGGGGCATCAGTTTTTAATGGTGATCTTATTCAAACCCCTATAATCAATACAGGGTCTCAGACCGCTGTCTTTTTTCACACAAAAAAACCCCCGCTCCAGTAGGAGACGTGGATGGCTGAATAAAACCATTAGCAAGAGCGTCCTGAATATATTCTCGCATGGCCTTCCGCTCAGGCCCTGACAGCGGGTATAGCGAACCCCTAGGAGGAGTAGTACCAGGGTGGAGATTGATCTCGCAATCGTACAGGCGATGAGGAGGTAAAGTCGAGGCTCATTGTTTGCTAAAAACCTCGGCGAGATCAGCATAATCACTAGGAAGGTTAGGAGGCAGATCAAAATTCAAAGCAGTCCCCAAACTCTCCACTTGTTCGGGACTCGCCATATCCATGACCGAATCGCAGTCAAAGAGATCCTCCAAATCACACTCATCCTCTGGCTGCTGCCAGTGAACTTGAAGATCCCACTCCAACCCCTCCTCCTCCTCCTCTTCCCGACTAGGAGGGTTGTATGAAACAAACTCAGCAGAATCACTCATGGCATCCGCCTCCCCACTAGGTTGATGCCCGGAACTACACGTCAAACTCTCCCTACAGTGGGATCTACAATTAGCACCCCACTGGACAATAGTGCTAGTCTGACTACCCCAACGAATGTGAGGCTAATGTTTTCGTAACCACGAGTGCCCTAACACACCAGGAAAAACGGAAACAAATAATAAAATATTGGACCCCCTCAGAATGGCAACCGAAGTGAATGAACATGGTTAGTGCATCAGAAACTTCTTGCTGTGAGGCAACAGTGCTAACCACTATGCCACCTAGCCTTTCAATGAAACTGCTCTTACATACGAAGGGACCATGGTAAACAGCCGTTTTTATTCTGACTTTCAGTGACACTGCCCTTGCATACTGAGGGACCATGGTAAACTGCTGTTTTTATTCTGTCTTTCAGTGAGACTGCTCTTGCATACTGAGGGACCATAGAAAACAGCCGTTTTTATTCTGCCTTTCAGTGAGACTGCTCTTGCATACTGAGGGACCATAGAAAACAGCTGTTTTTATTCTGCCTTTCAGTGACACTGCTCTTGCATACTGAGGGACCATGGTAAACAGCTGTTTTTATTCTTTTATTCTGCCTTTGAGGGACCAGTGTTTTACACTTTCAGTGAGACTGCTCTTGCATACTGAGGGACCATGGTAAATTCTGCTTTGTTTTTATTCTGCTGTTTTTTATTCTGCCTTTCAGTGACACTGCCCTTGCATACTGAGGGACCATGGTAAACTGCTGTTTTTATTCTGTCTTTCAGTGAGACTGCTCTTGCATACTGAGGGACCATAGAAAACAGCCGTTTTTATTCTGCCTTTCAGTGACACTGCTCTTGCATACTGAGGGACCATGGTAAACAGCTGTTTTTATTCTGCCTTTCAGTGACACTGCTCTTGCATACTGAGGGACCATGGTAAACAGCTGTTTTTATTCTGCCTTTCAGTGACACTGCCCTTGCATACTGAGGGACCATGGTAAACAGCTGTTTTTATTCTGCCTTTCAGTGACACTGCCCTTGCATACTGAGGGACCATAGAAAACAGCCGTTTTTATTCTGCCTTTCAGTGACACTACTCTTGCATACTGAGGAACCATGGTAAACGGCTGTTTTTATTCTGCCTTTCAGTGACACTGCTCTTGCATACTAAGGGACCATGGTAAACAGCTGTTTTTATTCTGCCTTTCAGTGACACTGCTCTTGCATACTAAGGGACCATGGTAAACAGCTGTTTTTATTCTGCCTTTCTGTGACACTGCTCTTGCATACTAAGGGACCATGGTAAACAGCTGTTTCTATTCTGTCTTTCAGTGACACTGCTCTTGCATACTGAGGGACCATGGTAAACAGCTGTTTTTATTCTGCCTTTCAGTGACACTGCTCTCGCATACTAAGGGACCATGGTCAACAACTGTATTTATTCATGTCATCAAGTTAATTGCAGTGACTCCACACAAGTGTGGGGCAATTAGCTATTGATGTTATGATCTGTATCTGTCTGTTTTTGTATTTATTATTTTTCATGTTTATTTATCCATTCCATTATTGCCTTGCACATTGTCTCCCCTGTAATGTCTGATGTGATTTGTGTCATCATGCCAGTGCACTCCCCAGTCTGCGTGCAGACACGCTTCGGGTGATTTCGGAAGTTTTCCGGTATTTCACGAACTTCCTTCTAGTCTCGTTTTACCTTCCTTCCCGCTTTTCTGAAATTACCATATTATTTAACTGCTAGGCTGTTTAGTTAGTACTGGTAATTTTACTGTAGACTTATCCCTTTATCTGTACGTAAACTAACCAACTAATATTCACATATTTTTATTAGGTGTGTAGATATCACTGTTTACTAATATAACTAACTCTGCCCTGCTCTACTCTGTTCTGTAACTCCGCCCCTTTTTCTTTACTTGTGCTCTGCTTTGATTACAGCTCACGCACCTTCTCTCTCTGTCCTGGAATCTTAACTGTGCACTTAAAACTCCTTGACCGGAGCTGTGTATCTGTCATAGGCTGTCTGCGTGGATCCTGTCCGTGTTTTGGTTTTTGCCCATTGTTTGTGGTTTTAGACTTCCCCATGGGTGCTTACCTCTGTTATAAGTCTTATCCAATTCACCTGTTCCATGCATAGCATGTGACTTCCCTTTTGTCTATCTAAAGTTCTCACTGCAGTTCATTCTTTGTCAGAACATTGATCAATTTTCATCTGTGCAGAGCTCCTCGTATGCCTTTTGTTAATTGCTTCTTCATGCCTGTTTTTGCCCGACCTCGAGTTTGCCATTGCCCTTCTGTTCCTGTTTTGCCTTTTTGGATTTTGACCTATTTCTGTCTGACCACGTTTTCTGTTTTTGGATTTTCTGTGTATGAACCTTTGCTCTGGATTACGACTACGATTTCTGGCCTGCTGTCTATGTACCTTCACACTTCTGATTGACTGGTTTTGAACCCGGCCTGTCTAGTCGACTTTGCTTTTTGGATTTCATTTTTGGCTTGGCAATCCTTGTGTCTTCTGGTCCTGACCCGTTTTGTGATAAAGGCTTACGATTTTTGGATTATCCCTGAGTTGCGACTGGTTCCTCTGAGCGTATCATCACAATTCATTGATCTTGAAGGCAATTTTTCTTTTCCTGAGATCGTTTATGGGATGATTCAGAAAAGGGGGTGGATGCTTATCAAACTAATTTATTGCAATTGTTCATTTTTAATTAATGTTAAAACAAATTTTTAATTAGTTTATCCGTTTGAAAAGGTTAAGTACTGTATGTAGATTTGGAGGAAAAACACAAATATTAATTGCACTTTAATGACAGGCTACATGCTAAGTAAAACTGAAAAAATGTTCAGGGGGTGAATTCATTTTCCATCCACTGTACCTCACATGGCACTAGATCAGCCAATCGAAAAATTGAATTGCAGTAGCAGCATTTCAATCAGTGGAGGGCAAAAATGTAAACCTTTGACCTTGAATCCATCAGCATTACGTCAAAATATTGAAAAACATTCTTTATAAGCTTTAAAAAAGTGGTTTGGGGGTTTTGCTTTTCTTTTCGTGTGAATGAATCACGCAGTGTCAAAAAGACTTGATCCCTAAATGTGGAGAAACATGAATGCATGATGCATCCAGCAATAATTGATGCACAATATCATGAAGTCATTCATCAGTTCGGAATTACTAAAGCAAATGATTTGTCCCCTTATTGTAAAGTGTGATTACAGAGGTTTTCTCCTGGAGTTCATAAACACCATGTTACCGCTGTAATGTAATGCTTTTTCACAGGTATAGTACACATGGACCTTAACTGTGACTCTCCCCTTTCCCTTAAATTCACAACTGAGAGGTTAACAGGCCGACAGGAAATATGTGCTACGCCGATGCCAACAGGGGCTCAGCTTTAGATCAAGGGGATTTACCATCCTGTAAGTTATCAACTCAACCCCAATACACCTGACTCTACTCATCAGCAGCTGTGTGAGATCTCACACCTTTGATTGTGTTCTCCTGTCTATCGATAGGCATGAAAACAAACCGGACAAAAGATCTCCTGTTACAGATGCCAGGCTTTGGTGAAGTCTATGCAGTGAAAGTAAAGAAAATTACTCCTTAACTCCAACTTCCTTTTTGCCAAACATTTAAATCAAAGTCAAACCATCATAAATGCACCTAATATCTGCAGAAATATATTTACTGTAACTGAGTGCTCAATTTCTTGTCTTTGTGAGGATGAAAGAGAATTGTTTGGGTCTGCTTTGATGAACCTTGTGGTTTCATGTGTAAGACCTTACACCAGGTTACAGTCTCACTTGTGCTCCAGCTGGCTGACTGCATTGCGTCACTTGTTTGTCTGGGATGCACTTCTTGGATTGCATCACTGACAAATAATATATTGTTAAAACAGGGATAGGGGGGCACTCATCTACCCCTCTTTTTAGCCCCTCCTCTGTTTTACTGCATAGCTGTTTGTCACAAATCAAACCCGTGCCCAAAATCTAACCCCCATTTACGCAAAACTTTTGGCACACCCACCCATCCTCAAATATAATCCTGTGGTGACAGGGTATTGTGCTATTGCTCCCTCACTGGATTTGTGATTGGCTAGAGGCTGCACTGCTTGCATACCACACAAATTTATACATTTACATCAACTAGAACTATATTGAATTAAAACATAACCCTCCTGGACACAGGTGATCAGGATACAGTTGCCCACTGGCCTGTCTGACCTTAAGGAGTGTATGCTGAGCCTCTGCAGTTTCTCAGGTGAGTCACTTATTCTTTCTTTCAAGCTGATGAACCACTCTTTCATTTCTTAAGCTGTGCTTGAGTGAGAGCCTGTTGCAGACTGTAATACAGTAAACCCAAAGGGCAAACCTAGTCTTCTGGGAACACTGTCTCCAATCTTGGGAAGCAGCTGTGCAGTTTCTAAGAGTAAAGAGTGGTTGCTCAGAGGAAAGGTAGTTTTTCCGGCATGGAGGCCGTCTTCCCAGAAAAAAATTATCCCTCACTGCCACAATACGACAAGATTCTGCAAGGCTGCCTTCACATGATTAATTTATTTATCAATAGAGCGGGCTTGATTTTGTGCAAATTGGCCAGTGTGTTTCCATTGGTATTTTTTCCAGTAAATGTGTGATGATGAGAAATACTTGAGAAAAGAATGATGTAAAATAATGCAGGAATCAGCATTAATATAAGAACATAATTTAGCCTTGCAGTCAGTTTAAGTGGTGAGGACCATTGCTCTGTTCAGTTAGGCTGACCATTTAACTTATATTCACTCTTTTTTTTTCTCAAGACATCAACCCTCAGACCTGCTTGGTGAATAAAAGCCAAAATGAACCGCTCTACCATCAACTCCATCCTACTGTTCAACCACTCCTCTTCAAGATCCAGTCTCTTGAGCGTGAGGGATATAGGATGTAGATTACCATATTATGTGTTTGTGATTGACTATATTGTCCTTGTTATCAATGTTTTTATGGGCTACCCTGCCAATATCATGGTACTTTGGCTGGTGGCTAGAAAGGAGATCGACTCTTCCACCTCTGATGTCTTCTTTGTAAACCTGGCCATTGTAGATGCCATCTATTCCCTGATTTTGCCCCTGAACTACCTAAGCATCACATTTTTAAATCAGGGAATCAATATATATTTTTCAAACATGCTGTATGGGATAAAAGACACCTCCCCACTCTTCCTCACCTGCATTTGCCTGGACCGCTACGTGGCCGTGGTCCACCCTATTTTGTTCACCAGAATCAACAAGATCAGAATGGCCATTTGCATGCTTGGTTGGCTATTCATGATAGCCTATGGCTTCATCAGGGGGAAATATTACTCAGGTATCGTCATTACTGCAATGATGCTGACCATCAGCATAATCATGGTTTTCTGCAACATTTCTGTCGTGTGGAGTCTGAGGAAGTCAGTCTTGGGCAAGGAGAAGATTAGCCCCATGAAAAAGAAAGCCTTAAGAACAGTGCAAATCACTCTGGCCATCATTGTGTTTCATTACCTGCCTATAGCTGCTACTACGCCCCTCTTCTATCTCATTGAGTACAAAACCATCTGCATCATTCAACTTATGGCTTACAGTATCATGGAACTCAGTTGCAGCATTGAACCCCTACTCTGCATCTCTAAGGTTAAGCAGCTACCATGCCTTAATAACTTGCCCTGCATCTGCTGCCGAAGCCCTTCCCCTGAGCCACATAATGTAAGCACATGAGATGTATGCTTGTCTGTTAAATTGCATATTCGTTCTACGTAAGGTTGAGAAAATGAGTTCACAAAACAAAGACAAAACGTGAAGTCGGTTGTAGGCAAGTGCAACCCCAATTCTGAAATAGTTGGGACGAAGTGGCTTAGACCGCATAACTGCTAAACATCTAAAATATGCCAATCAAAGGTTAACCCCTTTTTTGGCAGTCTGCTTTACAGGTTTCATGACTCATGGATTATTACCTGACTCAATGCTGTCTGTACTATTGGTTCCTGTTGTTAAAGATAAGGCTGGTAAGCTGTGCAGCGTAGATAACTACAGGCCTCTAGCATTAGCCAGCATCCTGTCTGAAGTTCTGGAGAAAATCTTGTTGGAGAGGCAACATGACTTTTTAACTGCTCTGATCATCAGTTTGGTTTTAAAGCAAGTCATGGCACAGACCTGTGCATATATGCACTTAAAGAAATTGTTAAAATGTATAGGCGTCAGAACTCGACAGTTTTTGTGTGTTTTATTGATGCATCCAAGGCATTTGACCGAGTAAATCATCAAAAAGTTATTTGAGAAAATGATTGATAAAGGAGTGCCCAAATATATTGTTAGACTTTTGTCTTACTGGTATGCCAACCAGACTATGCAGGTGAAGTGGGGGCATTGTCTTTCCACTCCATTTGGTGTGAGTAATGGTGTAAGACAGGGAGGAATTCTGTCCCCTGCTCTTTTTAATTTGTATGTGGATGACTTGTCCAAACACTTGACATCCTGTAAATCTGGATGCATTATTGGTAACATATTCATTAATCATGTGATGTATGCTGATGACCTTGTTGTTTTTAGTCCCAGTCGTGCTGGGCTTCAGCAGTTGCTGTCTATTTGCTCTGTATATGCTTTTGAACATGATATAAAATATTATGCTAAAACGAGCTCAGTTATGATTTTCTGTACAAAAGAGGATCAGATGTTGAACTTTCCTTTCTTTAAACTGTATAACTGTAATCTTAAAGTCTGTTGTAAAGTTAGATACCTTGGACATTTTATCACAGATAAGATGATGGATGATGATGATATCTACAGACAATGCTGCAAAATTTATCTTCAAGCAAACTTCTTCCTTGTAGGTTTGGTTTCTGTTCAGATACTGTTAAGTTGTCTTTGTTTAAAGCATATTGTACACCTCTGTATACTGCACACTGAACATAACATAACATAACATAACATAACATGAATGGTGAGAACAGGCCGTTCAGCCCAACTAGGCTCGCCAGTTTCTTTATGCTATTGTTAATATATCACTTCAGATACTCAATGACTCAATGGTATCTAGCTTTAAGTCAAGCCTGCTCTTGAAAACTCCTAAGGTCTCTGCCTCAACAATACGGTCAGGCAAGCTATTCCACATCGAAATTGCTCTTTGGGTAAAGAAATATTTCCGAATATCAGTGCTAAATTTACCCTTGGTCAACTTCCATTAGTGACCCCGAGTTCTACTAACAACACTTGGTCGAAGGAATCCTACATAATTCACTTTGTTAATCCCTTATTACATATTTTTAACATATATTGTAAATTTCAGTGTGTAAAACTGTACCTTCTTTTTTCACTAAGACATCTAAAAAGGGAATACGCTCTAAGTCATAACACAAAGTGAATTTTATAGATTCCATCTTACAATTCATATAAACATGAAAAGCATTTAACTCATCCTCTGTACCTGACCAAATAAAAAACAAATCATCTATATATCTCCAATAACAAGTCAGAAACTGGTAATAAGGGTAGAAAGAATGCCAATATATTCACACTCTTGGAACCCTCATTCCTAATAGGATGAATGAGGAGATTGTGTTGACTTGTTTTCTGTGATGTTGTGATCTGTTTTTTGGTGTGATCAAAATTTTTTTTGGATTTTTTTTTTGATTTCTTTGACCCTTTTTTCTCTTTCTTTTTACTCGGTATACTTGTTTCATTTGGGTGGAGATTTCATTGTAGAAAATTGATGTTTAATGAGCTTCAATCGTATTTAATGAGCTTCAATTATGTTAATGAGGAGATAATTACCACACCTGAGCCAGTGCTGCTATGATAAATCAACTGTGTGATACTCGATTTGTTTGTCACTGCACTGAAGAAGGGTTAACAGCCCGAAACATTTGCAGGCAATAAATTTTAAAACTTGGAGTGCTATCCTCTTTTCTTTCATACTCAGATGTTCAGTGTAGGATTTAGCACCCAGTTTTCTACGATTGAGTTGAGCGCGTTTTTTGTCATTGTCATGTTTTAAAAAGCACCATGAATGCTGAGTTTTAGTGCAACATATACTCTCTCCAGACAACTTCTATTCCAGGGAAGGCCTTGTGTATTTCAGCAGAACAATGCAAAACCACATACTGCAGCTATTACAACAGCATGGCTTCGTAGTAGAAGAGTCTGTGTGCTGAACTGGCCTGCCTGCAGTCCTGATCTTTCACCGTTTGAGAACATTTGGCGCATAATTCAATGAAAAGTCCGTCTAAGGAGACCCAAAACTCTCCAGCAGCTGGAAGCCCGTATTTCGGCAGAGTGGGATCAAATTCCAACGGGCAAACTCAAGAAACTTGTCTCCTCAATGCCCAGATGCCTCCACTCTGTGTTGAAAAGAAGAGGGGATGCTACACCTTGGTAAACAAGCCCCTGTCCCTACTTTTTTGAGACTTGTAGCTGCCATCAAATTTGAAATTAGCTCATTTTGTGGATTAAATTGTAAAATTTCGCAGTTTCAACATTCTCTGTGTTTTCTCTGTTCTATTGTGAATAAAATACTGGCTGGTGTGATTTGAAAGTCACTGCGTTTTGATTTTTTTCACAATTTACACTTTGTCCCAACTATTCCAGAAATGGGGTTGCACTTATAATGACAACTCTCCCGCAGTGGTAGTTGCAATAGATGTGGAAAAGGCATTTGACAGAGTTGAGGGGAATTATCTTCTGGATGTACTCATCCTTTTCAATTTTGGTCCAGTATTTATTTCTAGGATTAAACTGCTTCACCAGTCCCCGAAGGTATTTGTAAAAACCAATGGCCAGATTTCTGACCTTTTTTGCTTGAGTAGAGGCACCCGACAGGGGTGCCCACTGTCCCCTTACTTGTTCGCGCTCGCGATAGAGCCATTTGCAATTATGATCAGGTTACATAATAGGATATCAGGCATAACCATTGGAGCAGAAACTCATGTCATATCATTGTATGCTGACATTATATTATATATATCCCAGCCAGAACATTCATTACCAGTGTTACTGGACTTGTTAGGAAAATGTGGATCTGTATCTGGCTTTAAAGGGACATTGTGTAACATTTTCAGTTGTTTATTAGCCAAAATCTAAATCTGCATTCATACATATGTCATCATTGGTGTATTATGACCTCCACTAATAATCTGACATATTCTCGTAAACGAAGAATTTTAGATTTGTTGTACATTGGACAGGTAACCCAGTAGGGAAGCGCCACGACGGTCTGCCATCTTGAAACTACAGCTGCCGGCAAGGGACAAATAACACCAAATGTGGAATAAATCTGCGTTTGCCCTGCCAGCCAGCGCAGAGTGATTGAGACACCGGAGGAGGTCAGCAAGAGAGGCTACAGCGGCAAGTTTGAAAATCTGCACTACTGCAGCATATTGCAGGACCATGCAGATGCAGCAACAGCAGCATAGGAGGCGGAATCCTCATCGCCAAGAAAGCGAAAAGAGAATTAAAAAGGCAGCGCGACCGGCGCATTCAGAAAACGAGGGTCAACATCGGGCTAGCCTTCACCAGGTGGAAGGAGCTAATGAAAGCGAAAGATTTTCAAAGAGACGCTGATGTTGCCAGCTTTCTGATCGACAAGTAAGTCAACTTCAAATTCAGGCAACGCAAACACCAAGGGGGCCTTGTCTGTAAGCGCGTTCTCGTAAGCAGTGCAGCGGCTGCGGTTCTTTGCTTGTAGCACTGGTCAGGAGATTCCGTGCTGTCGGCTTAACGTTATTACCAAATCGGTGAAGTGAGCAGGTGTAACGACACCAGTTTTTTTATTTATTGTATTTGATGAATGGCTTTGTTATGTAGCGACTCGACTGCTTTTATGTAACATTACAGAATAAACCGTAAGGTAGCAAAGGCTGTTGTTGGTTAACAGGTTGGATAACGGGCGTGTATTCGGTAACTATTGAAGCTGACATCCTATAAACGTGCATGTAGCTAACACATGCTTTGCTTTTTCTGATTAAATTGTTCAAGATGCACCTAAGCAGAGTTGTTTATTTCTATTACTTTGAATATCTTACACCAATTCACGGTAGCCTACTGTGTTTTGCTGCTTCACGTATTATATGCTGGCGAAGTAGCATTGACTACGTCCACAATATGTGCTCTTTCAGCATGGTATAAATTCAGCCCAAAAAACTTCACAGCTCATCATTTATTTACAATTGCACGCTCATTTTTAATTATTAAAACAATAGCAGGTGTGCATACTTGATGTCGTGACTTTTCAGCAACTATTAAGATAACAGAAACTTCATATTTTGTATCTTATTTTATGCATGCGCCGAACTTGCATGACAGCACCGCACAGAGACAGTATTTGTTGTTCAGCCTTTATTAGCTATAAGTGTTGAGTGGGTTGGAAACTATGGAAGCAAATCTGTCTCATCTGCTTCATTTTCAGGATATAGTTGCATTTTTTACTCATAAATAAAACGAATAATAAATAATCCAAACTGCATTTTCATTTTCTTCTTCAAGACTGCTCATTCTGTGACTTAATTAAAATGAAAAAGAAAAGGACGTTTAGAATTTAATTTTCAAAAGATGCCCCAGCAAATAGTTACCAAAATTCAATTTGAAATGTCAAATTTGAAAATTAAAATGCATAAGCAGAAAGGCTTTTTCATTTTAAGGTTATGGCTGCATTATTTGACTCATAAATAAAATTAATAATAAATCATCCAAACTGCATTTTCATTTTCCTCTTTAGGTTGCACATTTCATGACACAACTGAAAAGAAAACAAAGAGGACTTTGCTTTTTCGTTTTCGTGTTCGCCCTGAAAAAAGTGTTCCATAATTCAATTTCAATTGGCAATCCCAAACGGCGCAGGAGAGTGACGTCATACAGTGGTAGCCGTGTAACACGTGAACTGCCAGTTCTCTACATACGAGTCTGTGGATGAATCCAAGGGCTGTATAAAACATGGACAGCCGAACGTCTCCTCGCCCACTACTGGCTGGCTTCAGTACAAAATATAAGCCTGCCCCCTCCATGGTAGTGGAGGGGAGAAATGCCACACAGAGAAAAATGCGTACATGAAAGAGTTTTCTGAAGATGGTTTCTTCCTTTTTAAGAATTTCTTACCATGCTGATCTATATTCTAGTGTCAATTTTTCTGAAAAGTTTGCTGTAAACTTTTTATTTGATATTATGCAAAAGGGGTGTGTAGTCATAATAAACAGCAGTGATTGACAGCTGCAGTGCGTGGACTGAGTCCCGATAGCCCCTGCCCCCTGCGGATTTCATTTCGTGAATAGTAATTTTACGTCGAGCTGGAGTAGGAAACGTCGACAGGAGACTTTTGTAACTGGCAAAATACACATTTTTAATTTTAGAGAATACCTATTAAGGTAAGCATTTGAATGAAGTTAAGGGCACTGTGTCATAAAATGTCGTCTTATGAACTTGAAATATTAGGCCAGTGCCTAACTACAACTACAAAACTACAGCCTTTAGCTTCCAGTTCTGCAGTCTGTATCTCGGAATTTTAGAACGAACACAGATTGCGAGCCACTTTGCCTGGTAGGAATTCTGCTTACCCAGGGGATCAACGTTAGAACCTTGCAAATGGCTGGCTAATTCCTTTAACCTTTGAATTGTCGCTTAGGCTATTAAAGTAGGGTAAACGATGTAGCATGCTTGCAATCTAACGTTCAGTAGACGAGCCCCTAGGTTTGAGTGTTTCCATAAGCACCAGCAAGCCAACTTCTTGTTTTTCAGCAGGTAACACAACAAAATTCCAACCTTATGTTGCAACCTTGCGGACAGCAGCTAAAACTGCAAGAAAAACGAATTGGATCGAGGAGGTACAGATTATTTTACCGACGACAATGACAGAAATTAAACATACCGAAAGTGAATTCAATTCATTAATAATTTCAATGTCGATTCGGCAGGTTTCGGATGAAATTACGGCTGGAATCAATGCATCTACTTTAGTGGAATTGGCTAGGTAACGGGGTAACTCTTAAAATATTGATCGGACGAAGTATCAGGGAAAACCTGAAACGTTTCGAGTTTGGCCTGGAAGGTGATTGTAGGGGTGCGTTCCAGAACCACACGCAAGTAACAGGAAGTGCAGCAAAATTGTTTTGATTGAACTTAGGGGTGGAAACCCTCGTGGGGTTGAAGGCAACGGTGCAAAGTCCAGAATCCAAAAACACAATCCAGAGGGCAAGAAACGGTTCGTTACCAGGGCAGCAATCACAATTCTCAAGGTCAGGCAAAGCAGGTTCGGTACATAGGCAAGGTATTATCACAGGCAGAGGCAGAATCAAAATCCGGGACGTTCCAGTCAGAAGTATAACACTATGAATACAGGGCATGAGAAGAGTAGCACGAGCAGACAAGAGAAAACGTTCTGACAAAGGCTGGCTGTGATCAGACTGCTTAAATACACGTACGGGAAGTCACATGCTATAATAGGGAACAGGTGAGCTGGATCATACTAATTAACAAAGGAGTGAACAAGAGGAAGTACCTAACCACATGAAATTAGCGAAAGCCAAAACGCGGACAAGGATTACACAGACAGCCTATGACAAACAAACGGCTCCGGTTAGGGAGTTCTAAAGTGCACAGATAGCGAGAGGCAGAACAGTGTTCAACAAGGAGAATCCGCCGAATTGCAGCAAAGTAAAGTGAATGAAGGCAAGGGGCGGAGATAAGAGCAGAGCGAGTGCTGAGAGCTCGTTAGTCAATTAGTAATGTGCAGCTATACAACCCTTTAGTGCTCGTTAGTAAGTTAGTACTGTAAAAAATGTTAGCTATTGTTAGATTATTCAAAATAATAAACTGTTTGTATTTATTAGTAAAGCTAGAACTGCAAGGCGAAGGAAGCAAACAAGATTGGAAGGAATAATTGGAAACCCAGAAACCATAAAATCACCTGAAAACTTGGCATGCAAAACTGGGGAACAAAACAGTCTCAGAACACATGACAAGACTGGGGAGACAATGTGCAATGCATGGCATGGAGAAATATATTAACCAGAATGATAATCAAAATAGTGACTATGAGTTAAGGCAGGGAAAGGACATGGCATGGAGACAAGACAGGACAGATACAAAACATGACATGGAATGAATCAAAACATGGCCTGGTAAATGCAGAATCATAACAGTACCCCCTCCCCTACGAAACGCCTCTTGGGGTTTCACCTGGCAGGCAGCGGGTGCGAAGCATGAAAGTCTGTGATTAGGGACTTATCCAGGATGAACCGAGACGGGATCCAGCTACGGTGTTCCGGACCGAAGCCCTCCCAGTCGACGAGGTACTGGACTCCACGACCCCTGCGTCGACAGTCCAGCAGAGCCTGCAGAGTGTATGCCTCGCCTCCGTCGATGATGTGGGTGGGTGGTGGGGGATCAGGACCAGAAGACGGGGTGGGTAACAGCAGGCTTAATCTGAGATACATGAAATGAGGGGTGAATGCGGCGCATGGACAGGGGTAGACGGAGGCGTACAGCTGTGGGACTGAACACCTTATCGATGGTGAAGAGACCCAGGAACTTGGGAAACAGCTTCCCCCCACTCCCCCTCAAGGGAATGTCCCTGGATGACAGGCACATGCACTGCCTGGTAAGCAGGAGCCGCAGTCGGTCTTTTGTTCGCCAGGGTTTTCATGCGTGCCACTGACCTGAGCAGCACCTCCCGGGTGGATTTCCAGGTCCGCTTGCAGCGGCGGACAAACTCACGAGCAGATGGGACGGCTACCTCCTCCTCCTGGCAGTGGAATAAGAGTGGTTGATAACCCAGACAAGCTTCAAAGGGGGACAGACCAGAGGCAGCGGAAGTGTGACTGTTAATGGCGTATTCAGCCCAGGGGAGTTGGCGGCTCCAGGAGGAGGGGTTCTTAGAACATAGGCAGCGGAGAACAGACTCAATGCATTGATTGGCCCGCTCGGTCTGGCCGGTAGTCTGAGGGTGAAAACCTGAGAATAAACTGACGGATGTGCCTAGAGAGTTGCAAAATGATTTCCAAAATTTAGCTGTGAACTGAGGACCACGATCAGATGTGATGTCAGTGGGGATGCCGTGAAGCCTAATGACATGTTGAATGACGAGGTCGGCAGTTTCTTGGGCAGAGGGGAGCTTGGTGAGGAGAATGAAATGAACGGCTTTGGAAAACCTAACAATAGTGAGGATGGTGGTGAAGTGATTGGATGGGGGAAGACCAGTAATGAAGTCAAGTGAAATGTGTGATCAGGGGCAGTGAGAAGTGGGTAGAGGCTGTAACAGGCCGTGAGGTCGTTGGTGTGATGATTTTCTCTGGGCACAGACCGAGCAGGCAGCGACATAGTCCCAAATGTCCTGGCGCATTTCAGGCCACCAGAACCGGCGAGAGATGAAGTCCAGGGTGCGGCGTATTCCTGGGTGGCATGACAGGTTAGAGGAGTGCCCCCAGTCCAGGACTTGGGGGCGCATAGTACTGGGTACAAATAGACAGTTGGTGGGACAAGCACTGGGCGCAGCGGAATTCCCCTGCGCCCTTCTCACCTCATTCTCAATGTCCATGGAAACGGCGTTGATGAAGGCCTCCTTGGGGAGGATGGTGTCCGAGCAGGGTTCCTCGGTGGGTGTCTCAAAACAGCGGGATAGGCCATCAGGCTTGACGTTCTTGCTGCTTGGGCGGTAAGCGAGATGAAAGTTAAAACGGGAGAAAAATAGAGCCCACCTGGCTTGACGGGGGTTAAGCCTCTTGGCAGTTTGTAGGTACTCCAGGTTTTTGTGATCAGTCCAGACGAGGAATGGGAGCTCAGCGCCCTCCAGCCACTGCCTCTACTCCTCCAAGGCCAGCTTAACCACCAGGAGTTCCCGGTTCCCGATGTCGTAGTTTCACTCAGCTGGGCTTAGGCGGTCTGAAAAAAAGGCACAGGGGTGAATCTTGTTATCTTTCTCTGATCTTTGAGATAGGATGGCTCCAGCGCCAATATTAGAAGCATCCACTTCCACAATGAATTGAGCTTTGGGATCGGGAATGGAAAGAATAGGAGCAGTGGTAAATTGAGCCTTGAGATCTTTGAAAGCTTCCTCAGCCTCGCCAGTCCACAGAAACTTCACCTTGTTAGAGGTAAGTGCAGTGAGGGGTGGGGCAACTGAGCTGTAGTTACGGATGAAGCATCTATAAAAGTTAGCAAACCCCAGGAACCTTTGGAGAGACTTACAATCCGTAGGTCGGGGCCACTCAGTCACAGCCTCAACCTTGGTTGGGTCCATACGGATGGCGTCGGGAGAGATGATGAACCCCAGGAATGTGGTGAGCGGGACTGAGAACTCGCACTTCTCAGCCTTGACGAAGAGGCGATTCTCTTGAAGGCGCTTGAGAACCTGGCAAACATGACTGGCATGCTCCTCCTTGGATTAAGAAAATATTAAAATGTCATCCAGGTAAACAAAAATAAACTTGTTAATCATATCTCTCAACAGGTCATTCACCAACCCCTGGAAGACTGCCGGAGTTTTGGTCAATCCGAAAAGAAAAACCAGGTATTCCCAGTGTCCGGTAGGGGTGTTAAGCTGTCCTCCACTCATCTCCTTCCCTGATGCGCACTAAGTGGTAGGCGTTGCGCAGGTCAAGCTTAGTAAAAACTGTCGCCCCCTGGAGGAGCTTGAAGGCAGTTTTCATGAGAGGCGGGGGGTACCGATTTTTGACTGTGATTTCATTAAGGCCTCTATAGTCAATACAGGGGTGTAGGGACCCGTCCTTCTTACCCACAATGAAGAAGCCGGGCCCGGCAGGAGATGAGGAGGGTCGGATGATCCCTGCAGCAAGGGACTCATTCAAGTATTTCTCCATGGCCTGGGTTTCAGGACAGGACAGGGAGAGCAGGCGGCTCTAGGGGGCATGGTTCCAGGTTTGAGGTCGATGGTGCAGTCATAGGGTCAATGAGGCGGCAGGCAGGTAGCACGGGACTTGGAGAACACCTCCTTGAGGTTGTGGTACTCCTGGGGGACCTTCTCCAGGTTGGGAATCTCCTCGGGAGGAAAGACTAGGACATGGTCAGAGGCATCTACAAGGCATGAGTGTGCACAACTGGGGTTCCAGCCCTTAATTTCGTGCTTGACCCAGTCCACCTCCGGGTTGTGTTTAGTCACCCAGGGGTGGCCCAAGATGACAGGGGAATGTGGAGAGTTAATGAGGTGGAGACTGATGGTCTCTTGATGATTGCCAGAGACACGCAGCCTGACTGGAACAGTGGCGTGGGTTATAAGGCTGATCTTCTGGCCATTGAGGGAACTAGCAACACGAGTGTGGGAGATCTTCTCCACCAGAATGCCCCACTTCCGGGCAGCCTCCGCGTCGATAAAGCTCTCCTCAGCGCCAGAATCCATGAAGGCAGTGGTTCTCTTCCTCCCTTCTCCCCACTCCCAGGAAATAGGCAGACCGGTACGATTTTTGGAGGAGTGTTCAACAGGAATAGTCCCCACTAGTGCTCCTCTCCTCACTAGTGGGCGTTGCTTTTTACTGGGCACTGAGAGATGAGGTGGCCGGCCTCGCCACAGCAAAAGCAGGCCCGCTCCCTCCGCCTGCGTTCTCTCTCCTCACTCGTCAGCCTGGTACGGTCCACCTGCATGGGCTCGGACTCCGCAGAAGGTCTTGGGTGAGTGCCCGGACGATACAGAGATTGCGTCCTCACCTGGGGTTTGTCAGTAGAACAGGAGGATCTGGGAGAATGGGCGGTCTTTCTTCGCTCCTCCAAACGAGACTCAATGCGGATGGCCAACTCAATGATACGGTCCAGGTCTTCGGGCAGATCGTGTGGAAGGAGTTCATCCTTAACCCGTTCGGACAGCCCATTGAGGAAGGCGTCATACAGAGCCCTCTTCTGCCATCTGTTATTGGTTGCCAGGGTCTGGAATTCAATGGCATAGTCAGAAACGGAGCGGTTGCCTTGGCGAATGCATAGAATCTCCCTCCCAGCCTCATGTCTGTGTCTGGAGTGATCGAAGACGCGTTTCATTTCTTCTTCTAGCAGGGTGGACGTCTGGATGCAGGGAAGCCCCACCTCCCAGGCTGAGGTGGCCCACTGCTTGGATCTCCCGGTGAGTTGCGTGATGATGTATGCCACGCGGGATCGCTCAGAGGGGAAGGAGGCAGGCTGGAGGCTGAAGATTAGTTTGCACTGTGTAAGGAAGGCACGACAGGATCCGGGCTCACTGTTGTACTTTTCTGGAGGTGGCAGATGTGGTTCGCGGATTGGACCTGGAGAAAGCGGAGCAGAGGTGGGCACAGGAGCGGGAGCGGCAGCTGGGGGCTGCTGGGGAGCATAGATGCTTTGCACAGACTGGGTCAAATCTGCCATCTGGGTCATCGCCTGCAGGTACTGCATCATCCCCAGCAGTTGTTGTTGCTAAGATTCAAGCTGGGAGCCCTGCTGCTTTACAGCAGCCTGCAGGGAGAGGTTACTTGCTGGTTCCATGATGGTCAGAACGTACTGTAGGGGTGCGTTCCAGAACCACACGCGAGTACCAGGAAGTGCAGCAAAATTGGTTTTATTGAACTTAGGGGTGGAAACCCCGGCAGGGCTGAAGGCAATGGTACAAAGTCCAGAATCCAAAAACACAATCCAGAGTGCAAGAAATGGTTCATTACCAGGGCAGCAATCACAATTCTCAAGGTCAGGCAAAACAGGTTTGGTACACAGGCAAGGTATTATCACAGACAGAGGCAGAATCAAAATCCGGGACGTTCCAGTCAGAAGTATAACTCTACGAATACAGGGCATGAGCAGAGTAGCACGAGCAGACAAGAGAAAACATTTTGACAAAGGCTGGCTGTGATCGGACTGCTTAAATACGCGTACGGGAAGTCACATGCTATAATAGGGAACAGGTGAGCTGGATCAGACTAATTAACAAGGGAATAAACAAGAGGAAGTTCCTAACCACGTGAATTACAGGGATTACACAGACAGCCTATGACAAACAAAAGGCTCCGGTTAGGGAGTTCTAAAGTGCACAGAGAGTGAGAGGCAGAACAGTGTTTAACAAGGTGCGAAGAATCCGCCGAATTGAAGCAAAGTAAAGTGAGTGAAGGCAAGGGGCAGAGATAAGAGCAGAGCGAGTGCTGAGAGTTCGTTAGTCAATTAGTAATGTGCAGCTATACAATCTCTTGGTGCTAGTTAGTATGTTAGTAACGTAAACAATGTTTATTATTTTGAATAAACTACTAACAATAACTAACTGTTAGTATTTATTAGTAAAGATAGAACTGCAAGGCGAAGGAAGCAAACGAGATTGGAAGGAATAATTGGAAACCCAGAAACCATAAAATCACCTGAAAACGTGGCACGGAAAATTGGGGAACAAAACAGTCTCAGAACACATGACAAGACTGGGGAGACAATGTGCAATGCATGGCATGGAGAAATACAAAAACCAGAATGATAATCAAAACAGTGACTATGAGTTAAGGCAGGGAAAGGACATGGCATGGAGACAAGACAGGACAGAAACAAAACATGACATGGAATGAATCAAAACATGGCCTGGTAAAAGCAAAATCATAACAGTGATGGACACGAACTGTAAATGAGGGAGTGGTGTAAACCGGGAAGAATATAATTTAAAGATTGTTTATAGCGTGATGGTTGTTGCGCTACTAAATTATGCATTAATTATGGCCCATGTTATGAGCACTTATACGTGTGGCCAATGCTGAATTTTTTTCTTGGCCACACTTATAAGTGCGCCAGTTGATGATCATTCCAGTGCCGCTTAGAAAGTACTGCTAAAAATATGTTTCGCCAAAAAAAAAAAAAAAAAAAAAAAAAAAAAAAAATTTTGTGTTGGACACACTTAAAGTGAGTGTGGGCAATGGAGCAATGTGCATCTTGGCCACGCTTATAAGTGCGTCTAAAGCGAATTTCGATCAATTTTTGTGCTGCGAATAGTCACTTTTTTCATTATTGCTGCATTTGCTATCAAGTGACCTTAACGTTAACAAGCAAGCTAGCTGACTTCAGTTAACGATAACTCACATATTACCTTGCAAATCACACTCGGCAATTAATGGTTAATTAGTTCAGCCACTGAAACATATCTTCATCAGCTTTATAATTTCTTGAAAATTATAGGAAGTTATTTTGAAATTTGATGTCTCTTCATATAGTCTATGTCTGAAACACGTTTCAAATAAGTCGGAATAGGTGCATGTGACCCCACATAAAAAGGAATGTAAACTGGTAGCAGAAAGAATTTAACTTCAAAGTATATAAAGCTGCATATATCTCCATTCTAGTTTTTTTTTTTTTTTTAATGTCAAACCTGCTGTTTGCAAAATTGCCAGATGTGTGGGTTGGAACGTGCAAGTCAGTTTTACTGCTGTAATGGTAGGGCAGACTGCACTTCAGATTTCAGATATCTAATTATTTGTGAAGCTTGTATGTTTTCTTTTTTTACCATGTGATTACAGAAGCCGCCAAACCACTGGGTAACGCTAAGGTTACCCCAGTCCAGTGAAGACCCGGAGGATGCTACAAGCGATTCTTTTGTTTTATTGCTGGAGAATACTTCTGAAGTAATTTATAAATGAAAAACTGATGAAAATGCTTGTCAAAACTGCTCAACTAAGCATTGTCACTGAAACTTGCAATGCCTCTGTTCAACGGTAATTTACAGTTGGAGGTAGACAAGTCCATGTTGATTGAATAATAATGGACATATAACTGGCTTCTCTTATATACGCTTGTTCTGTCCATGTCATTTTCTTTATGTGTCATCTTCAAATATTGGCATAAACTGTCATTCTTTTTTTGTTGTTTGTTTAATAATACGTTCAAAAGCCGTTAATCTTGACTTCTAAGCCTTAAGTTTTCCAACAAAGACTCCAGTCATCTGTCCTTGAACTGGGAGTACATGAGAAATATTTTGTAATTCAATGTACATTATCTGTGATGGTGGTAAATTAAATCTGTAAAGTACAATAAAGGTCTTTACATTTACGTCCAGCAAAAACTTCACTCTGGAATTCGTTCACATGTACTATGTCCTTTGCTGCATTAAATCAGAGGCAAGCAAATAAGTTAAATAAAAAATGTTTATTTAAACAAAAACTACACACAGCATAGAGTTCTGTGTGGCCCAAAGACAATCCACTGGCTACATTTGCCGTGGGGAGACATTAAGGAAGTCCATTAGGTGGAAAGGCTGGGGGAAAGAAAATGGTTTGGAGAAAAGATTTAAGAGGAAGAGAGAAAGGAAGGTGGATGGAGAGGAAAAGCTAGGAAAACAATAAGTATGATGGCTAACACCCTAGTATAAAAATAAATAAATGAATAAAAAGCGCATCAAACATCACATAAAGCAAAAAAACTATGAATTTTTTTTGAGCCCATAGCTGATGTTGAAAATCCAAATCCAGCATCACCCCCGTGGATTTGGTCTTTCAGAAATAGCCACAATGTTATTTAAAAATATATAATTTCCCATAGGGGTGAAATGAACTCCATCATGCAAAAATTGGCCAGGATCTCTGTGCTTTATCTGAGGATGATGCAAGATGTCTCCACCAAAAGACAAAACAAAGGTAGCCATCACACTGTTGACATATTGCCGGGCTTTGTCAATCTTTGGATGGGAAGACCTCCACCAGCAACGCTGGGTGATGGCTGGGAAGATGATCTTCATCTGAGGGAACTGCCAATGGAGAATTTTCAAGTCCTGCTTGATCCCTGCGACAAGCTACACACTCTTGATTTTTCCAAGGTCATTCCCGCCACAGTGGACCAGCAGGACCTCCGTCACAGCTCTTCCTCTCAGGCACTGGTGGATAAAGGGGAGGAGGTTTCCCCAAACCATGCCACCCCAGCCAAACTTCTGGACCTGGGCATCCAGACCAAGGTTGGTCTCAATGGTCTCCCTTGCTCGTTTTTCCCCACGGCGAATGTAGCTGTCCCCAATAATGTAAACTTTTGACCCTGTTGGTTGTAAAATGCAAATGTCACCTTTAATTGTCACTTCTGCTGGCTTTTTCTGCAATTTAACATATTTCATGTTTATATTCCATTATTCCATATTTTATCAGGTGGTATTGTGCTTTTTACGCATGAAATAGATGTGACTTAATGTGATAAACTTCAGTTTTTTATGACATTCTCCAGTGAAAAGTCTTATGCTTAAATAACCACAGGCATCGGTTTCCAGATATTCCCATGAGATTTATACAGACTCTTGGCCACTGTGGAGGATGCAAGAATTTCCGAGTCCATTTCCTCATCTAAAAATGAGGAAACCAAAACTCAAACAATTACGATCTAGGCATTCAAAGACATTGAGTCCACATAAACGAAAGTGTAGGGGTTTTGGATTGCTAAGTTAGGTTACACTTCATTTTACAGGGTCACTGATACAGTGTATGTACCTAGTGAGGTACAGTGTAAGGACCGGTGTAACAATATGTAATAATATATACCTATGTTGTACTTATATGATGTATTTTTGTGTACCAACACATCCCTATTACAGGTGTATTAAGAAGTGCTTAATTTTGGTAATTTGGAATTTTAGGCCCTATTATGGCTTGCACTTGATTGACCCCTAAAACCCAAACTGGTGCAGGTAGGGCCAAAAAATTTGGGGAATCTTCTAGTTAGGGTAGGGACATAAAACCACCACAGTTTCAGCAAAATTGAAGAAGGTGACTATCACCACTTGCCTAAACCTTACAGACAATGGCTCTTAAGTTAACTGGCATCAGGTGTGTAACATGATTGGCTATAAAAGGGATATCTTTGAGAGGCTGAGTCTCTCAGAAGTAAAGATGGCCAGAGGCTCCAACCTGTGAAGGCTTGCGTAAAAAAATTGTGGAATACTTTAAAAACAATGTTCCTCGATGTCAAATTGCAAAGGCTTTGAAGGACATCATCGACATCAGTGCATCATCGACAGTGCATAACATCATCAAAAGATTCAGAGAAATGGAAAAATCTCTGTGGGTAAGGGACAAGGCCGGAGACCTTTAATTTAATTTATTGAAGGAAAAGCCCCTTGAGGTGGATCACCTCATTTTCGAGGGGGATCCTTAGCATCTCAACAAGCAAGCAGCAGTGATACAGACAGAAGCAAAACAGAGGTAAAAAAAAAACGAGATAACAAAATCAAAAGAGAAGTGATAGAGACAAAAACAAAACAAAAAACAAAAGGCACAGGTAAAGCAGAGATTACACGTACATCCGACAATATCTAACCAGACAAAGTTCACACACTAAAAGCACGAGCATTGTGTTTTTAAATGATTAAGTAACTGTCTTAAGGATATGTAAAGAAGATATGGAGCAAAGGGAGTTTGGCAAGTTTTTCCAGTCTAACGATGCTTTGAATTTAAAAGCTCTTCGCTCAATGACTCTAGAGGTTCTAGGTACAATGAAGGAGGGATACTGTGTTTGTCTAAGTGAGTATGATGATGAGAACGGAACAAAGTATTGTTTAAGATAGGGTGGACAGGTCAGAAAAATGCATTTAAAGATGAACTGTAACCAGTGAAAGTGCTTTCTCGTGTTAGGGGGCAGCCAGTCATGTGTTTCATACAGGATACAATGATGGGTGCGATATGGGCATTGCAGGATCAACCTGCATAAGCCGTTAAAAGTGACATACAGAGGACTTAGGTTGGTATCAGAGGTATTTTGATAAACAATATCAGCATAATATATAATTGGTAGGACAAGTTGCGTGATTATTCTTTTCCTTACTGGGAGGGTTAAACGGTTTGCTGACCGGTACAATTGACCTAGGTTGCAGTTAACTTTTTTAATTAGAGAGTCAATGTGTGATTCCTTATCCAACCAGACACCCAGGTATTTAAAGGTGTCCATGTTTGTTAGTTGTGATCCATCAAGGCAGTTAATAGTCAGTTCACTGCACGCATTGAGGTAATGTCTGGTCCCAAACACCATACAGCAGGATTTGGTTTTGTTTTGTAGCATTTTGTTATTATTAAACTAGTTTTGGACTGAGACAAAGTCTGATTGCAGTGAGTTTTGTATATGCGATATGTCGGAGTGGGATGCATAGATTACCGTGTCGTCAGCATATAAATGGGCGTGACAACTAGAGAGAATTTGTGGAAGGTCATTTATGAATATTGAGAGGAGTAATGGGGCCAAAGAGGAACCTTGTGGAACACCTTTTTCCATAACTAAGTAGTCTGATTGAGAACCATTTAGTGCAACAGAATGATGTATGTTATGTAAATAAGCATTAAACCATAATAATGCAAGCCTCGATAGTCCAATGGAATAGAACTTATCAAGCAGAAGGTAGCGATCCACCATGTCAAAGGCCTTCGTCAGATCTATAAAATGGAACCAGTTAATTGGCCTTTGTCAAGGGAAGAGAATATATTGTTCATAAATTTGAGAAGTGCGGTAGTGGTGGAGAAGCTTGGTCTGAAACCAGATTGAAATTGACACAGAATGTTGGATTCATTAATGCACTGTGATAATTGGTTGAATATGAATTTCTCAAAAATTTTAACCACTGAACTAATAATGGAAATCGGCCTGTAGTTGTTGACATGTAGGGGATCACCACCTTTGTGCAGTGGGGTTATTTTGGCACATTTCCAGAAGAAGGGGAGAGAACGTAAATAAAGGCATATTGAATAGATTAGCGAGAGGATACATTCATATGTGAGAAGCAAGCTTGATAAACCTAGCCTCTGTTCCATCAGGACCAGCACCACCTTCCTTCAGTTCACAGATTAAACGGTAAACTTCCATTAGTGAAATTTTGCGAAAGGATAAAGCTCTCAGCATTAGTATTTGTAGGAGTGTGAGAAGAAGCCTAAGAGAAGTCAACAAATGAGGAGCTTCCAATGGTTGAGAAATGCTTATTGAGTGAGTTAGAGATGATTGAGGTATCATTTACGATTTCATTATGAATTTTGATTGAGTTTGTGGAACCCTTAAGAGACCTGTTGAGAATATTGTTAATATGTTTCCAGAATTGTCTAGTATTTTGAAAATCCTGAGAGAGACAGTCCTTGTAATAGTTAGATTTAGCTAACTTTGTTTTGGTCTTAGATAAATTCCTTAGAGATCTGTAGGATTCCCAGTCGATAGGGTCTCTTGTGGCTCTGTATTTTGCCCAGGCCCTGTCTCTCGTTTTAAAAAGATTCATTAACTCAGGGTTAATCCAGGGTAAGTGATGACCTTTAACCCTAATTGTCTTCCATGGGGCATGTAAATCAACAATATTCATAAACTCAGTATACAAAAAGTTCCATGCATCCTCACCAGGAGGAATAAGTTCAAAGCGCTCCCAATTCATATTAAGTTGGCCTACATCCTGAATAAAACGATCAACATTGATGTTTCTGCATTGTCTCATTCTAATGTATTTTGGAGGAGACCTTGGTATTCCAATTTTCCAAACACAGAAAATTACACAATGATTGCTGAAGCAGTCAGATAAGATACCTGATTTAGTAATCCTGTCAGGGTTGGAAACCAGAATCCAGTCAAGAAGAGATGTCAACCTCTGATCTATTCTAGTTGGCTCCTTAATGAGTTGGGTGAGATTGGCGCTGCCAAGCAGAGTTCGGTCCTGAGTGGATGAACAATCAAGCCAGTTGCTATTAAAATCAACTAAAATTATTGGCTCATTTCTGCAGTTAAGTGAGTTGATGGTAGCTATTATACTATCGGTAGACTCAGACGGGGCAGAGGGGGGCCTATAGATGTTACCAATAATCAGTCGTTTGTTTTCATGTAGAGTGATCTTAATAAAAAGACATTCAAAGTGAATGGGATCAACTTCCGGTGTTAGACACTCAGAAACCAGGTGAGAGGCAACATAGGTAGCTACACCACCTGCTCTACTGGGTCTATCAGCTCTATATAATAGATAGTTCTCCGTGTGGATTTCATCATTATAAATGTTGCTGTGTAGCCATGTTTCCGAAAGTGTGATTATAGAGGGTCTATGATCAGCCACCCATGCTTTGAATCCATTTTTGGAGCAAGGCTCATAACATTAGCATGAATAATTTTTAAACATTTAACATTATCCATAATAAGCAAATTGGGTGGATCTGGAGATTGAAAACTGTGGTTTAATGGATCCTTTAAAATAAGACAAATCAAAACTTAGTGCTGGAGAGGTCATGTAAGGTGTGCTGGAGACAGTAGATAAGCAAGCATACAGACATAGCAAGAGATCAGACAGACAAACAACATAAAAAGCACAGAGCAACATCCTCCTTGAATATCAGGCAGGAGCAAAACGACAAAATAGACAAAAACCAATAGTCCCATGCCACTGAATGAAGAGGTCCACCAGAGCGGAGCAAATGAGACATTAAGTGATCTGCAATAAAATCAGATAGGGTTATCTTTACTGGATGCCCGTGATCTTCGGGCCCTCAGACGCCACTGCATCACTCCCCGGCATGATTCTGTCATTGGCATTACTAAATGGGCCCAGGAGTACTTCAAGAAACCACTGTCTGTAAACACAGGCTGCCGTGCCATCCACAGATGCCACCTAAAACTCTATCATGCAAAAAGGAAGCCATTGTTGAGCATGATCCAGAAGCGCCACCGTGTTTTGTGGGCCAAGGCTCATTTAAAATGGACTGCAGCAAAGTGGCTAAGTGTCCTGTGGTCAGACGAGTCCAAATTTGACATTCTTGTTGGAAATCATGGGCGCATGTCAGCCGGGCTAAAGAGGAGAAAGACCACCCCTCCTGTTATCGGCGTTCAGTTCAAAAGCCAGCATCTCTGATGGTATGGGGATGCATTAGTGCACATGGTGTGGGACATTTGCACATTTTAAAAAGCACCATGAATGCAGAAAGGTATATAAAGGTTTTAGTGCAACAATGCTCTCTCCAGATGACATCTATTCCAGGGAAGGCCTTGTGTATTTCAGCAGAACAATGCAAAACCACATACTGAAGCTATTACAACAGCATGGCTTCGTAGTAGAAGAGTCCGTGTGCTGAACTGGCCTGCCTGCAGTCCTGATCTTTCACCGTTTGAGAACATTTGGCGCATAATTCAATAAAAAGTCCATCAAAGGAGACCCAAAACTCTCCAGCAGCTGGAAGCCTGTATTAAACAAGAGTGGGATAAGCCATAAAACTCACAGGATATATTCATATAAGTACCTGAAACATACCCAGAAAATTTCATTCAAATTGACTGATAGGGGGCGCTATAAATGCAAAACAAAGCAGCGTGGTATGACACAAATCAGACTATAAATCATAAATAGTTTTTTCAATCATTACAAAACTCACAGGATATGTCCACATAAGAACCTGAAACATAGCCTGAAAGTTTCAATCAAATCGACCAGAAGGGGGCACCATAAATGCACAAAATAGCCTAACATAACACAAATCAGACTAAACATCATAAGTTGTTGGTCCAATCATTACACTGGCAAAATAGGTCCACATAAATACCTGAAACATACTCTTAAAGTGGTTTTTGTCCCCCGCCGCCATGATAGCGAGCAGAGCGGGGGACATAGTATTCAGCTCCGTCCGGCCATCCGTCATGTCCCGTTTGCTCTGAATGCGATATCTCAAGAACGGTTTGACCGATTCCACTCATCTTTGGTGTTAAGGTATATTGGTGTGATACGCTGACCCCAGCAGATTTCCGCGACCTTGGCATTATTCTCAAGGTCATTACGACCATTTAACCACTTACAAATACCTTGTCAACATGATATCTCAAGAACGGTTTGACCGATTCCATTCATCTTTGGTGTCAAGGTGTATTAGGGGAGTGCTCACAGCCCACTCGATTTACGTGACCGTGCCATTATTCTCAAGGTCATTACGACAATTTGACCGTTTACAAATTCCTTGTCAACATTATATCTCAAGAACGGTTCGACCGATTCCATTCATCTTTTGTGTCAAGGTGTGGTCGGGGTGGTGGACATAGTATTCCACTCCACCCGCCTGCCCGGCCGTCCATCCGTCCTGTCCCCTTTGTTGTGAACGTGATATCTCAAGAACGGTTTGACCGATTCCATTCGTATTTGGTGTCAAGGTGTATTAGGGGCAGGGGACATAGTATTCAGCTCGGTCCGTCTGTCCATCCGTCTGTCATGTCCCCTTTGTTGTGAACGTGATATCTCAAGAACGGTTTGACCAATTCCATTCATCTTTGGTGTCAAGTTGTAATCGGGCCGGGGGACACAGTATTTAGCTCTGTCAGTCCATCCGTCTGGCCGTCCATCCGTCACGTCCCATTTATTGTGAATGCAAAATCTCAAGAACGCTTTGACCGATTTTATTCATCTTTGGCTTCAGTGTGTATTTGTGTGATACGCTGACCCCAGTCGATTACTGTCACCTGACGGGGGCATGGCCACTTTTAGTGGCAACACTTGTTAATTAAGCTGTTAAAGCTTTCAACGACTAATGGTCGTTCTTGGCTTGAACCCCGGAATTGCCGCTTGCGGCTATATTTATTATTATTATTATTATTATTTCTTTTCTTCAAAAATGTTTTTGCCAATTCCCATGAGATGTTAAATGTTAAAGACCTGAAATTTTGCACATTGGTTAAAAGCTGTGTGTTAATGCTGCCCAAGGCATTTTTAACTCAATTGGCCTGATGGGGGCACTATAATTCAAGAAAAACAGTTTTTCACTTTAAAGATCATTACTCCTACGTTGTAAGTTTCATTTACACGAAACTTGGTAAAGATATTCCTTAGTCCAAACTCTACAACTTTCTTGTGGGACTGCTAAGGTCTGCCCTATTTGATTTTCCAGAATTTTGAATTTTTTTAAAAACACATTTTTGACATCTTCTCCTAGGCCGTAGGTCCGATTCCTTCGAAATTTGCTATGGATCATCATTGGACCAAGCTCATCAAAGATTGCATAAAGCTTGCTGAAATCTCATTTCGTTTTCAAGATATTGACCAATGAACTTCAGCAGGGGCGTGGCTTAGCACATAAATGGAAAAAGTCAACAGCCATTGGGCAAATCATCATGCAACACACAGTATATGTCCATATAAGTACCAGGAACATACCTTGACAGTTTAATGCAAATTGGCTCATAGGGGGCGCTATAAATGCAAAAAAATGGGCACGGCATGACACAAATCAGACTATAAATCAGAAATTGTTTGTCCTATAGCCATAAAACTCAGAGTATTTTCATATACATACCTGGAACATACCCTGAAAATTTCATTCAAATTGACTGATAGGGGGCGCTATAAATGCAAAACAAAGCAGCGTGGTATGACACAAATCAGACTATAAATCATAAATAGTTTTTCCAATCATTACAAAACTCACAGGATATGTCCACATAAGAACCTGAAACATAGCCTGAAAGTTTCAATCAAATCGACCAGAAGGGGGCACCATAAATGCACAAAATAGCCTAACATAACACAAATCAGACTAAACATCATAAGTTGTTGGTCCAATCATTACACTGGCAAAATAGGTCCACATAAATACCTGAAACATACTCTTAAAGTGGTTTTTGTCCCCCGCCGCCATGGTAGCAAGCGAAGCGGGGGACATAGTATTCAGCTCCATCCGGCCGTCAGTCATGTCCCGTTTGTTCTGAACGCGATATCTCAAGAACAGTTTGACCAACTCCATTCATCTCTGGTGTTAAGGTATATTGGTGTGATACGCCGACCCCAGTAGATTTCTGTGACCTTGGCATTATTCTCAAGGTCATTATGATCATTTGACCACTTACAAATTCCTTGTCAACATGATATCTCAAGAACGGTTTGACTGATTCCATTCATCTTTGGGTTCAAGGTGTATTAGGGGCGGGGGTCATAGTATTCAGCTCCATCCGTCTGGCTGTCCGTCCGTCCGCCCCGTTTGTTGTGAACGCAATATCTCAAGAACGGTTTGACCGATTCCAGTCATTTTTGGTCTCAAGGTGTATTAGGGGTGGGGGACATAGTATTCAGCTCCGTCCGTCATGTCCCGTTTGTTGTGAATGCGTTATCTCAAGATCGGTTTGACCGATTCCATTCATCTTTGGTGTCAAGGAGTATTAGGGGAGTGCTCACAGCCCACTCGATTTACGTGACCTTGCCATTATTCTCAAGGCCATTATGGCCATTTGACCACGTACAAATACCTTGTCAACATGATATCTCAAGAATGGTTCGACTGATTCCATTCATCTTTGGTGTCAAGGTGTATTAGGGGTGGGGGACATAGTATTCAGTTCCATTCATCCGGTCTTCCGTCCATCCTGTCCCGTTTGTTGTGAACACGTTCTCTCAAGAATGGTTTGACCGATTCCATTCATCTTTCATGTCAAGGTGTATTAGGGGAGTGCTGACAGCCCACTCGATTTACGTGACCTTGCCATTATTCTCAAGGTCATTATGGCCATTTGACCACCTACAAATACCTTGTCAACAAGATATCTCAAGAACGGTTCGACCGATTCCATTCATCTTTGGTGTCAAGGTGTATTATGGGCGAGGGACATAGTATTCAGTTCCATCTGTCCGGTCTTCTGTCCGTCCTGACCCGTTTGTTGTGAACACATTCTCTCAAGAATGGTTTGACCGATTCCATTCATCTTTCGTGTCAAGGTGTATTAGGGCCGGGGGACATAGTATTCAGCTCCTTCAGTCCATCCGTCCGGCCGTCCGTCCGTCTTGTCACATTTGTTGTGAACACAAAATCTCAAGAACACTTTGACCGATTTTATTCATCTTTGGTTTCAATGTGTATTTGTGGGATACGCCGACCCCAGTCGATTTCCGTCACCTGGCGGTGGACATGGCCACGTTTAGTGGCAACACTTGTTAATTAAGCTATTAAAGCTTTCAACTACTAATGGTCTTTCTTGGCTTGAACCCTGGCATTGCCGCTTGCGGCTATATTTTCCATTATTTTTCTTATATACAGCATGATTTTAATAAAATCTTATTCCACCAATAACCCTAACCTGTTGCACCATCAAATTTACAGTAGTCCCATGGCATATCAAAGAAGATGAGATTAAGAATATTTGTTCATTCATTTTGTTCTGGTGCAAAGCTGTTTTTTTTATTTAAGCAAGTTTTAGACTGTGCACCTAAACACGCACAAGTGCACCCATTTTGGTGCACCCAGTCAAAAAAATCCTAGTTTGAGCCCTGCAAGGTGTTCTTTTGCATATTTCAAGCGGGCCTCCTGGTGGACCTTTTTAAGAAATGGCTTTTTTGCCACCCTTCCATACAGGCCAGACGTGTGCAATATCTTTCATATAGTTTAATGATGCACAAGTTTCCCTTGGCCATAAAATCCTGGAGCTCTTTCAATGTTGCCATTGGATTCTCGGTCGCCTCTCTGACCTGTTGTATTCTCTGCCGGTCATCCAGTTTAGACGGACGCCCTGATTTTGGCAGACTGTGAGTGGTGCCATGCACTTTCCATTTCTTAATTATGGTCTTAACAGTGCTCCAAGGTATCTTCAAAGCTTTAGAAATCTTCTTATATCCCTCACCTGATGTGTACCTTTCCACAACTTTGTCACAGACTTCTTTTGCGAGATCTTTGGAGCCCATGCTTCTGCCTTTCAGTGACACTGCTCTTGCATACTAAGGGACCATGTTAAACAGCTGTTTTTATTCTGCCTTAGGACCATGGTAAACAGCTGTTTTTATTCCGCCTTTCAGTAACACTGCTGTTGCATACTGAGGGATCATGGTAAACAGCTGTTTTTATTCTGCCTTTCAGTGACACTGCTCTTGCATACTTAGGGACCATGGTAAACAGCTGTTTTTATTCTGCCTTTCAGTGACACTGCTCTTGCCTACTGAGGGACCATGTTAAACAGCTGTTTTTATTCTGCCTTAGGACCATGGTAAACAGCTGTTTTTATTCCGCCTTTCAGTAACACTGCTGTTGCATACTGAGGGATCATGGTAAACAGCTGTTTTTATTCTGCCTTTCAGTGACACTGCTCTTGCATACTTAGGGACCATGGTAAACAGCTGTTTTTATTCTGCCTTTCAGTGACACTGCTCTTGCCTACTGAGGGACCATGGTAAACAGCTGTTTTTATTCTGCCTTTCAGTGACACTACTCTTGCATACTAAGGGACCATGGTAAACAGCTGTTTTTATTCATGTCATCAAGTTAATTGCTGTGATACCACACAGATGTGGGGCAATTAGCTATTGTTTGGTCTTGAAGGGAAATTTTCATTTCCTGAGATAGTTTATAGGATGTTTCAGTAAAGGGGGTAGATGCTATTCAAAACAATTTATTGCAATTGTTCATTTCTAATTAATGTTAAAACTATTTTTCACTTTGAAAAGGTTAAGTACTGTTTGTAGATTTGTAGGAAAAACACAGAGATTAATTGCACTTTAATGACAGGCTGATGGAAGCTGATGGCGTTACATGCACAATTGATGATATACTTTGAAAGCAACAAAGCATAGTGGGGGGCTTGAAGCAGCGGCCGCATGGGAAATCAAGGGGGAAGAGCATTGGTAATAACCTGAAATGTTTTTATTTAAATGCAAGAAGCATAAAAAATAAATTTCCAGAGCTTGAGGCCGTTATGATTAGTGAGGACTATGACATAGTTGGGATTACAGAGACATGGCTTAGTGAAGAGGATGGAGATGAATATAATACAGAAGGTTATAAGCTCTTTAGGAAGGATAGATGTAATAGGCGAGGAGGAGGCGTAGCAATCTATGTGAACGAAAACATAAATGTACAGGAAACTCCCGAAATTGAACATTCCTTGCCCTGTGAAGATATCTGGGTCAGGCTCATTGGCAAACACGAGACAGGTTTAAACATAGGAGTATGCTATCGACCACCAGCTTTGGACAGTACAGTCAATGAAATGCTTTTTAAGAGGATTACGCAAGCTTGTAGAGGTGGAGGGAGTATTATTATGGGAGACTTAAATTATCCTGGTATCGATTGGGAAATGGTGAAAGGACAGGGCAGGGGGGAGGAAGAATTTCTAGATGTTATAAATGATAAATTTTTGGTGCAGTATGTTAATAAACCTACAAGAGAGAAGGCAATTTTAGACTTGGTGCTCTGTAATGACCCAGATAGAATTAGCAATGTTGAGGTACTGGAGCCACTTGGGACAAGTGATCACTCTGCTGTTAATTTTGATGTTTCATGGGAAGTTAAAAAGGTGTATTCAAAAACAAAAATTTTCAATTTTAGGTGAGCAAACTTTGGCAGGATGCGCTCATATCTAAGTGAAATAAAATGGGAGACACTCCTGGACTGTGAGTCTGTAAATGAGATGTGGGAAAGATTTAAGGGGGTTTTACTTGATTTACAATGCAAATTCATTCCAAAGGTGTCCAAAAGTAAGCTGAAAAAGCAGAATCCTCAGTGGATGACCAAAAGTATTCATAGGATTTTTAGGGAAAAGAGGAATCTTGATAAGATGTACATAAAGGATAACAATGAGAACACTAGGGCTGAATACTGTAAAACACGGGCTGTGGTCAAAAAATAGCTGAGGAATGCTAGAAGACTGTATGAAAGACAAATTGCAGAGGGGGCAAAAACTAACCCTAAGCGCTTCTTTCAGTACTGTAGCAGAAAATGGAAAGTCAAAGAGCAGGTTAAGTGCATAAAGAATAAAAATGGATCGTTGCTATATGATAACAAGGATATTACGGATGCCTTAAACAGTTACTTTGTTGAGAATTTTACCTCAGAGTGGGTCTTTATTCGGCCAGAGGGCATGTTAAATGCTCAAGATTATTTAGCGGAAATTGAGGTTAGAGATAACGAAGTATTAGACAAGTTGCATAAACTAAAGGCAGATAAGGCGGCGGGTCCTGATGGCTTATATCCAAGAGTGCTCAGGGAAGTTGGTGAGATCATCTTTAAGCCGCTATCCGCCATCTTAAGACGGTCTTAGAAACTGGAGAAATACCAAATGATTGGAAACAGGGCAATATAATACCAATATTTAAGAAAGGGGACCGTACCGAGCCAGATAATTACAGGCCAGTCAGTTTAAATTGCATTGCGTGCAAAATATTGGAATCTATCATAAAAGATGAGCTGGACTTATTTCTTGAATGTAATACAAAGTAGTATCTTGAGGGATAGCCAACATGGTTTCCGTAAGGGAAGGTCATGCCTGACAAACCCTCTGGAATTTTTCGAAGAGGCCACCAAGACTTATGACCAGAGCAGGGCTTATGACATCATATACTTGGATTTTCAGAAAGCATTTGATACAGTACCGCATAAGAGACTAATTTTTAAAATGAGCTCCATTGGAGTTACAGGAGGTATTCTGGAGTGGATTCAAAACCGGTTACAGGACAGAACACAGAGAGTGGTGATCAATGGTATCTCATCTGAGCTAGGTATGGTGGGGAGTGGCATCCCCCAGGGATCGGTGTTGGGACCCCTGCTGTTTCTCATCTACATTAATGACCTTGATAGGAATATTGAGAGCAGATTAGTGAAATTTGCAGATGATACTAAATTGGGGGGCTTGGCAAATAGTTTAGAGTCCACTAAAGTGATTCAGGATGATTTGGATAGAATCCAGAACTGGGCAGAAATGTGGCAAATGAAATTTAATGTAGTGAAATGTAAAGTTGTACATGTATGTAATAAAAACATTAGACGGGATTACTTCATGGGAGGTTGAAAACTGGAATGTGCTCCACACGAGAAAGATCTGGGAGTGATTGTTTACCAAACCCTCACAGGCTCTAGCCATTGTGCCGTAGCAGTTAAAAAAGCCAATCGGATGCTGGGATACATTGCCAAAAGTACTGAGTACAAATCTAGGGAGGTGATGCTTCTTTTGTACAACACATTCGTCAGACCACATCTGGAGTATTGTGTACAGTTCTGGGGACCATACTTTAAGAAAGACATAGAGGCTCTAGAGAAAGTTCAGAGAAGACCCACTAAGCTAATTCCAGGTATAAAAGATGAAAGCTATGAGAACAGGCTGAAGATCCTTAATCTCTTTAGTCTTAGGAAAAGGAGACTAAGGGGTGATTTGATTGAGGTATTTAAATATGTTAAAGGGATTAACAAAGCGAATTATGCAGGATTCCTTTGACCAAGTGTTGTTCGTAGAACTTGAGGTCACAAATGGAAGTTGACCAAAGGTAAATTTAGCACTGATATTCGGAAATATTTGAAGAGTTTGGTTCCAAAACGCAATATATCCATTTTACTCATTTTGAGTAAATCAACTTTTTCTGTGTTGGCGCCTATTGCATTTTATAGAGAAACACGAACTTTGACCATGAAAAAATACACTCTATAGTATGAATTTAAAAAAATGAAAATTTTCACCATGTGTAAGAAGCACAGGGCTATTGCTTTATGGTATTATCTCAATTTTTGTAATTTTGGCACTTATTGCGTTTTGGAACCAAACTCTTCATTTCTTCACCCAAAGATTAATTTTGATGTGGAATAGCTTGCCTGACCATATTGTTGAGGCAGAGACCTTGGGAGTTTTCAAGAGCAGGCTTGACTTAAAGCTAGATACCATTGAGTCATGGAGTATCTGAGGGGATATGTTCACAATAGTATAAAGAAACTGGCGAGCCTAGTTGGGCTGAACGGCCTTTTCTCACCATTCATGTTATGTTTTGTTTTGTCAAGTAAATCTGAAAAAATGTTCAGGGGGTGTATTCATTTTCCATCCACTGTACCTCACATGGCACTAGATCAGCCAATAGAAAAATTCAATTGCAATTGCAGCATTTCAATCAGTGGATGTGTTACGGACAGTTGTGTGTTCCAGAATATTCTGGAAGATTTGAATCTAGAAGAAGGATTGAATTGATACAATTTATTAAATTACTGAGCGAATGAATGTAGCAATTACAATCATACAGGAATGGGTAATGAAATTACTACATTGAAGATAGAAATACTGTTCACTAGCCCAAACTGTCCGTCCTTGCGATGCTCCCACGATGATGTTGAAAATCCACTGGAATCTGAGGTCCTCGGGGTGGTGATCCTGATCACCGCAAAATCCGTATCCAAGAGGTGTCTGTGTAATCCAAAGTCCAATTGCACCCGGCAAAGCCGGTCTAGCTTTCAGGTGTAGCAGACCGGAAATTATTCTCCAAGTCCGTTGGCTGCAAGTTCCTTTTATATAGACCTTGTTCTCCTGTATGATGTCATAAAAGAATCTTGAATGATGTCATAAGGAAGAATCTTGAAGGTGATGGCTCTTGAAGAATCCTGCAGACAATAGAACCCTCTAGATGGCTCCTGAAGATTCTATGGTGTTCACAGGCAAGTCACAATGTTCACAAGCACTCATGAATATTCAGTACACTTACATAAGCATACAGAAACTACTGGCTGAGAAAAATAATACAATCAGGTATTATAAATCATCATAACGTAACACCTCCCTCCGTAAAAGAAAAGGTTGGAATGTATGACAACTTTTTATGACAAAAGTGCTATGCATTGTAGGTAAATACAATAACAAAAGAACACCAAATCTCGAAAGCAATTCACTTATACTATATACAAATTAATACCAATCCTAAGATAAAAATTGTTATTGACTTAACGAGAAAGTGCATCCGCACAAACATTGTCAACACCACGAATATGCTTAACAATTAGGTTGTACTCTTGCAGCAACAAGCTCCAACTTAATATTCTTCTGTTTTTATTTTTCATCTTATTCAGAAACGTCAACGGATTATGATCCATATACACTAGTGTAGGTTGATTTGAAGAGGAAAGATAGACTTCAAAATGTTGCACAGCTAGAACCAGAGCTAAGGTTTCCTTCTCACCAGTTGAATAATTTCTTTGGTGAACATCAAACTTCTTTGAAAAATAACAAACTGGATGTTCGATACCATTGTTGTCCAACTGTAACAATACAGCACCTGCACCGACATCACTGGCGTCTACTGCCAAGGTGAAAGGTTTGCTGAAATCAGCTTGAAGAACTGGTTGTGCACATAACAGGAATTTGACATTGTTGACATTGTCAAATGCCTTTTGACAAGACTCCGACCAGAATGGTTTCTATTTTTCTTCAGAAGATCAGTCAAAGGGGCAGTGACATCAGCAAAGTTCTAGCAGAACTTCCTGTAATAACCTGCCTTGCCTAAGAACCTCATCAAGCCACGCCTGTTTTCAGGGGCAGGAAAATCAACAATGCTCTGAACCTTTGCTGCAATAGGAGCTACCTGACCATGACCAACAACATAGCCCAGATAAATGACACTGGCCTGACCAAACTTGCTTTTTGCCAAGTTGACAGTCAGATTGGCCTCAAACACCCAATGGAAAACTGCCCTCAACTGAGACAGATGATCATTCCAGATGTCACAATACACAACAATGTCGTCTATATAAACTCCAACACCCTAAAGACCTGCAAGGCATTGATTCATCATCCTCTGGAAAGTCGCTGGAAAGTTCTTCATTCCAAAAAGCATGACCTTGTATTGGAACAAGCCGCTGGGGGTGACGAATGCTGATACTTCTTTGGCTCTCTCAGTCAGTGGGACACACCAATACCCTTTCAGTAGATCACACTTTGTGATGTACTTGGACCTGCTGATCTGATCGATGCAATCATCAGTCCGGGGGACTGGGTAGGAGTCTGTCTTGGTCACGGCATTCACTTTCCGATAATCTGTACAAAACCTGACAGAACCGTCAGACTTTGGAACAAGGACACAAGGTGAAGCCCAGTCACTCTGACTCTGTTCTATGATGTCATTCTTCAGCATGTAGGACACTTCCTTCTCCATTGTCTGGCTTTAGAAAACATCATAGCACTGAAACAGCCCTCACTGTAGTAATGAATGATCTACTTCTCTCCATGGACTGTGGCCGAATATATGTCCTTGTCCTACTTGATCTAAGTGCTGCCTTCGATACGATTGACCACCATATTCTTCTTTACAGGCTAGAAAATCTGGTTGGTATTTCTGAACTCGCCCTTTGTTAGTTTAAGTCTTATCTTTCCGACAGATGTCAGTTTGTTAGGGTAAATCGCAATTCATCCGAGTATTCCAAGGTAAACTTTGGAATACCTCAAGGATCTGTTCTGGGCCCTTTGCTATTTTCTTTATACATGCTTCCCCTTGCAAGCATCATAAGTAAATATGATGTGAAGTACCACTGTTATGCAGACGACACACAGCTTTAGATATCTTTTAAACCAGGCGTAATTGATCCACTAACTAGATTAGAGATGTGTCTAAGACTGAAATATTGGTAATTGGTCCCAAAATGCTCAGAGACACATTCCTCAATTTTTCTCTCAACGTTGATGGACGCCCAGTTTCTGCCAAAGCTGTCGTCAAAAACCTTGGTGTCACCCTTAATTCAGAACTCCCTCTCCACTGTCATATTAACAACATTATAAAAGTGGCTTTCTTCCATCTTAGAAACATATCAAAACTGAGAAAAATGTTTCTCTTCAGGATGCCGAAAAAATGGCTCATGCATTTGTGTCCTCTCGGCTGGATTACTGTAACGTTTTACTGTCAGGCTGCTCTAGTTCTACCCTAAATCGCCTTCAAATAGTGCAGAATGCTGCTGCTAGGTTTCTGACCAAGAAGAAGAAATATGACCACATTAGCCCAGTACTCAAAAATCTTCACTGGCTGCCTGTCAAATTTAGAATTGAATATAAAATTCTACTGCTTACATACAAAGCCTTAAATGATTTGGCCCCAGAATATCTTAGTGCACTTCTCATTCCTTACTCCCCTCCAAGATTACTTTGTTCGCAAGGTGCTGGATATTTGAAAATTCCAAATATATCCAGAGTTACATTTGGAGGCATAGCATTCCCTTACAAAGCCCCAATCTTGTGGAACAATCTCCCAACAAACATTTGGGCCTCAGACACACTCTCTGTCTTCAAGAGTCGGCTGAAAACATACCTCTCTAATCAAGCCTATACTTAACACATTATGAGCATTTATACTACCTGTTTTTAGGGAGATTGCCTAGTCTCTGCGTATGCTCACTTCTTGTGACAAGGTTTTGGTTGTTAATATTGTATAAATCCATGTGGAGCCGGTGGCACTGAGATTGCACTTACACGGCACTAGTGGGGCCTGCTACGACCTTAGTCACCGGGTAGGTCCACATGGTGTTTGTGGCGTCTACTTGAAAATCTACGCAGCCTTAGTCGGATGGAATTTTAGGGCCTCTGTGCTGCAATAAGTGGACGAAGGATACAAGGTTTTGGTCGTCAAAATTGCTTAAATCCATGTGGAACTGGTGGCACTGAGATTGCACTTACACGGCACCGGTGGGGCTTGCTACAGCCTTAGTCACCGGGTAGGTCCACATGGTGTTAGTGGTGTCTAATTGAAAAACTACGCAGCATTAGTCGAATGGAAGTTCAGGGCCTCTGTGTTGCAAAAAGTGGATGAAGGAGACTTGACTGCTCTATACTGGTTACCCCTGAGTTGTAGTATTTTAGCGTAACTTGATACTTGACACAGGACAACATTTTGTGTTGTACGTATTAGTTTATCCCGTACCTAACCCTCTTTTGTTTTTGTGTTTTCTCTGAGGAATGCCGTCCCCCGGAACTCAGTCCTTGGACCACCTAAGCCCTGTCACTACCTAATGGTCATCGATTGCTGTCTTCCTGCTGTCCTGATCCCCTCATCCCCGCCTCTCCACTTCCTGGAGCTACAGATGTCACTGCTTGGACACCTTATTGTTTAAAGAACTTTGGATTTTAATTTACTATCATCAATTAATTAGTCAGCCAGCAGTGGATGGGCTTCCCCACAATAGCCAGGTTCCTCCTGAGATTTCTTCTCACTGAGGAGTTTTTTCTCACCACACTTCGAGGCTTTTTTTCTCCCTACAAGGAGTTTTTTTTGCCTGCTATTCGGGGATTAGGGATTTGTCTGGGCTCTGCCCTTTTCTCTCTGTAAAGCGTCTTTGTGACAGCCTGCCTGTGAAAAGAGCTATACAAATAAAATTGAATTGAATTGAAGTGCCTCATGATCTTGTCGCAGGTCTTGTTCACACCTAAATGACCTCCAAAGGGAACCTCATGTAGTTGGATGAGATTCATTATGTCTCTAATTTTAGAATTAAAAATTTGACTTCTTTTATATCAGACAAGAAAGCGTAGTGTTGCATTCATACCTTGACATGTTTCGACGGGAACTCCTATCTTCCTCAGAAGTGTCACATGATGGTATTGTGACGTGTCTTATCAGCTGTTTTTACTGAGGCGTGACCATCCTGCCAGTCTTGAAAGAACAGTCATGCCTCCTGCTGTCAGTTCGTCTCTTCAGAACCGCACTCCACGTGTGAGACAGCGTGTACGCCCCCTCGTCCCGGTTCATCGTCCTTTGGGCTCGCTTCCGGATTTCTATCGCCTCCATTATCCAGCGTTGGTGTTGGTTTTCCTCAGTGCAGAGAACTTTGGCCTTTTCCCAGTCCATAACATGGTTTTCTCTCTTACAATGATCCGTAATGGCCGATTTTAGGTTCTCTTGTAGTGCCCTGTCTTTTATTGATCTGGTCTGTCTCATCTCCGTTTCTTTTTCGCATTCTGTTTTGTGTTCTTTTTTCCGTGTACTAAAGCATCTTCCTGTTTCTCCAATATAAGTTTTGTCGCAAGAGTGGCATGGTATTTCATATATGACATTGCATTTATTGTCCTGTTGAATTATGTCTTTTGGATGCACTAAAAGCTGTCTAAACGTGGTGTGTGGTCGGACCGGTGTGTTGATGTGGTATTTTTTCATGACTCTTTGTACGCGTTCAGTGATACCCCTGATGTACGGTAATGTGACTGCGGCTCTGTTGTCTGCGTTGTTAGGGTGTTTCTTTTTGCAACCCTGTGTGTTGTCTTTGTTTTTATTTTTAACCTGCTGCATTCCCTTTTCTAGGGCCCATTTTGGATATTGGCAATTATTTAGTGCCTCCTGAATGAGTTTTTCCTCCTGCCTTTTGTCTTCTTCCTCGGTGACTATGTTGGCGCGTTCGTATAGGGTTCTAACCACTGACAATTTGTTCTGATGTCCATAATAGATATTGATCTGTATGCGCAGGTTTCCTGCGGATTTTTATCTTTATGGCCCCATTGTCTGTGCGGTGTATTTTTATGTCTAGGAAAGCTATGGATTTCTCTGATTCTTCCTCGTGAGTGAATTTTATCTTTCCGGTGTTGTCTATGATGTTTAAGTGATCCGTGAGCTCCTGTGTGAGTCCCGCCTTTACCTTTTCTAGAATGCCATCCACATATCGCTTCCACAATGTTAATCGGCATTGTTCAGGTGCTGTTGTTATGGCCCTATTCTCCAGGTTTTCCACGAAAAAGCCACACGTAATGGCTGATAGTGGGTCTCCCATGGCAAAGCCTTCTTTTTGTTGGTAGATTTTGTTCCGGAACCGAAAGTAGGTGGATGTGACTACAAACCGGAGTAGTTGTGATATGTCCTGAATGGTTAGATTTGCTCGTTTTTTGAGTGTTTTGTCTGTTTCAAGGCGGTCCTGTACAATCTTCAAAGTTGCCTCTACTGGTGTTTTGGTGAATAGCGATATGACATCGTTTGATATTAATATTTCATCGGTTTCTACTTTAATGTTTTTCAGTTCTTGAGCCAATTATTTTGAATTTTTACAGTGCTGTTCCGTTTGGCCTAAAAGTGGTTTGAGTATTTCTGCGAGGTCTTTTGATAAGTTGTATGTGACCGATCCAATACTGTCCACTATGGGGCATAGGGGTGCTCCTGGTTTGTGAATTTTCGGGGTGCCGTATATTCTGGGTGTGATATTCGCTGTGGGTATTAAATAATTGTATGTCTGTTTGTCTATTTTGTTTTCGTTTAGTAACTGTTTCAAAAGTGCCTTAAGTTTATTTTTCTTTTCCTCTGTCGGATCCCTTTTTAATATTTCATATGCATTTGTGTCCTCTAGCATCTCTTTCATTTGACTCTCGTATTTTTTTGTGTCCATGATAACCGTAGTTCTTCCTTTATCTGCCGGGAGGATAGTAATGTCCTTGTTCTTAGCTAGTGCGTTCATGGCTATTATTTCCTTTTTGGTGATACTGCTGGATGGTAATTTGGCTGTTTTTAGAATCCCTGCAACTTCGTTCCATAATGCTGCTTTTTGCCCCTGGTCCTGTATTTTTTCACATGCTAATTCTGTTGCTAAAATAAACTCTTCATGTGGAATGCTTTTTGGCGTGATGGCAAAGTTTAGTCCTCGTGATAGCACGCTGCGTTCTGTCTCTGTTAAGGAGTGGTTAGATAAATTGTATATCCATTTGTCATTTATTTTTGAGTAGCTGCGTTCTTCTTTATTCCCTTTTAAGATCAGTTTGTTTAGTTTTTCAATGTGTCGTCTTTTGGTTAATGCAAATTCTACTTTGCGGATCTCGTTTAGATGTTGTTGCATATACGTTTCTACCTCCTTGCTAAGTGGAAAATGGCGTTTGAAATCATCAATTTTTTCTACTAACTTTGTGTTAAGATTATTTATTTTATTTGCTGTACATCCTATTCTTTCTTTGACCAAAGCTATCCACACTTTCTTAATCATCCGTTCCGCATTTTTAGTTGGGATGGGATTTTAGATGTTTAAGCTGACGGGTGTAATTCCTTCATCTCGGCAGCGCAGATTAAATCTCAGGTGGTTTCTTTGGCGTGCCCGTTTTCTCTCTAGTTGTTCCAATTGGCGAAACTCTTTGACGCAAACTTGCCCATAACTTTCGCGTAATAGTTGGATGAGATTCATTATGTCTCTAATTTTAGAATTAAAATTTGACTTCTTTTATATCAGACAAGAAAGCGTAGTTCTGCATTCATACCTTGACATGTTTCGACGGGAACTCCCACAACCTCCGGACGATACGTCTTGGGAACCACGATCTGATGTATGACTGCCCAGTCCTCAGAGGCCGGGACATCGGGTGGTCTCCACTTCCTCATCAAGACTCCATCCTTGACGAAGTATCCAACTGGGACCTCGGACAACTCCTCTTCAGGGAGAGCAGCATCAAACAGAGAGCTCAAATCAGGATCGATCTCTTGCTCTTGGATCAATTTCTCTCTGGACAAGGACATCTCTGTCGTGGACGGTACTGGCGTCTCTAACTTCACATCGGACTGTTGATCAAGATCCTTACTGGGATCAGAAGATTGACGAAGATCCTCCTTGGAATCTAGAAATGTCTCTGATAAATCCACAATGTCATCTTCAACATCAACATCCTGCAATTCGGCCATTTTCTTAGCCAGAGCTCTGGTCACCGCACAAGAAGGAAACATTTCAGGATTCTCTTCCACAACAATGTCACTATTGGACAACGGGACTGGCTCACAGACCACTCTGGGCTCAGCAACCACCCTACCTCCAGCCAATTCATTTCCCAACAACAAAGAAACACCTTTCACCGGTAACTCCGGAACAACTCCAACCACAACAGAACCTGACACCAAATCTGACTTCAGCACAACATAGTGTAAGGGAGCTGTCACAAAAGCACATTCAACACCTTGCAAAATAACAAATTCACCAGTGGCAGAACTCGAATCAAAAGCCAACGTACCTTCCAACAACAAAGATTGAGTTGCCCCAGCATCACTCAAAATCTTGATTGGCACTGAATTGGTTTGACTAACAAGTTATACAGAACCCTCAGACACAAAAGGAATGAATTCCCTTCTGACGTCAGACTTCTCAACATGATGTTCAGGAACAATGGGTGTCTCATGGGAATGAGGCTTCTTGGAGGAAACAAATGCATCAGGGTTAACATCAGGTTGCATCTTTTTCTTCAAGGCGAAACAATCAGACACCACATGACCTAGTTTCTTACAAAAGAAACAAACTGGACCGGACTTAGACTGACCCTTCTCCGACTTCTTTTCCTGACTATCCTTAACATTGGACTTATCACGATTACCAGTGAAATCAGACCTTTCACCTGGATTTTGTTTTGGTCTACTATTATCACCTTTCTTTGGAAACACTGACTTGGGAATGAGAGCAAAATCATCAGCCAGAATGGCTGCTTCTTCAAGTGTGCCAACCTTGTGTTCATTCAGGTAGGTTTTGAGGTCATTGTGAACACATCTCTTGAATTCTTCAAGCATGATAGTTTGCCTTAATTTATCAAAATCATTATTGACTTTACTGGAGGTACACCAGCGGTCAAACAGTACCTCTTTTTCATGGGCAAACTCCACATAAGTTTGATGATCTTGTTTCCGATAACCTCTAAACTTTTGGTGGTAAGCCTCTGGTACCAATTCATAAGCCTTCAGGATAGTGGCCTTGACAACCTCATAATCCTGACTCTGATGTAACGAAAGTGCAGTGAACACCTGGCTTTTGCCTTTTAACACACTTTGTGAGAGAAGTAGCCATGCCTCCACAGGCCATTCAAGACTGGTGACAATCCTCTCAAAATTGTAAACATATTTGTCCATGGCATTCTCATTAAACGGTGGTACCAGTTTGTAATGTTTGCCAAAATCAAATTTGCGTTGGGCTTCCTCCATGGTGGCTTGATGTTTGAGACGAGTTTTGCTTCCATTCTTTTCACTTCCACCTCAGCGTCTATTCAGCGCCTTTCAGTTTTCTCTATTCTAGTCGGCGCCTTTCATTTTCTGCCTCTATCTCCAGTTGGTGTTGTTTAAGTTCCAATTCCTTGAACCGAAGCTCTCGATCACCCACAACATAGGGGTCTTGGGGATCGCTATCATCCTGCACAGCTTCTTTTGCCAACAGGTCTTCATCAACCAAAGCTTCCACAATCAATTTCTTGATGTCAAATTTCCGCATTGATCTTTTCATGTCAATCTCGAGGATTTTAGGGATCTCCAATAAGTGGTCTTTCTTGAAAGTCTCCAAAATATCAAGGGAGGGATTTTTAACAAATTCAGCAGGCTCGGCCATTTTGCTTCGTTCAGTGGCTTAAAACACAAAAATGTTGTTCTATCCCGGACAAGCCCCCAATTTATGTTACGGACAGTTGTGTGTTCCAGAATATTCTGGAAGATTCGAATTTAGAAGAAGGATTAAATTTAAACAATTTATTTAATAACTGAGTGAATGAACGTTGCAATTACAATCATACAGGAATGGGTAATGAAATTACTACATTGAAGATAGAAATACTGTTCACTAGCCCAATGTGTCCATCCTTGCGATGTTCCCACAACGATGGTGAAAATCCACTGGAATCTGAGGTCTTCGGTGTGGTGATCCTGATCACCGCAAAATCCGTATCCAAGAGGTGTCTGTGTAATCCAAAGTCCAATTGCACCTGGCAATATTCATTACCCTTACATAAGCATACAGAAACTACTGGCTGAGCAAAATAATACAATCAGGTATCATAAATCGTCATAGCATAACAAAGGGCAAAAATGTAAACCCTTGACACTGAATCCATCAGCATTATGTCAAAATATTGAAAAACATTCTTTATAAGCTTTAAAAAAGCGGTTTAGGGGTTTTGTTTCTTTTACATGTGAATGAATCACGCAGAGTCACAAAGACTTGATCATTAAATGTGGAGAAACATGAATTCATGATACATCCAGCAATAATTAATCCACAATATCATCAAGTCATTCATCAGTTCGCCATTACTAAAGCAAATGATTTTTCCCCTTACTGTAAAGTGTGATTACAGAGGTTTTCTCCTGGAGTTCATAAACACCATATTACTGCTGTTATGTAATGCTTTTTCACAGGTATAGAACACATGGACCTTAACTGTGACTCTCCCCTTTCCCTTAAATTCACAACTGAGAGGTTAACAGGCCGACAGGAAATATGTGCTACGCCGATGCCTCCAGGGGGTCAGCTTTAGATCAAGGGGATTTACCATCCTGTAAGTTATCAACTCATCCCCAATACACCTGACTCTACTCATCAGCAGCTGTGTGAGATCTCACACCTTTGATTGTGTTCTCCTCTCTAACGATAGGCATGAAAACATACAGGACAACAGATTTCCTGGAACAGATGCCAGGCTTTAGTGAAGTCTATGCAGTGAAAGTAAAGAAAATTAATTGTCAACTCTAACTTCCTCATTGCCAAACATTTTAACGAGAGTCAAATCATCAGAAATGCACCTAATATGATCTGCAGAAATACATTTACTGTATCTGAGTGCTCAGTTTCTTTTCTTTGTGAGGATGAAAGAGAATAGTTTGAGTGTGCTTTGATGAACCTTGTGGTTTCATGTGTAAGGCCTTACACCAGGTTACAGTCTCACTTGTGCTCCAGCTGGCTGACTGCATTGCGTCATTTGTTTGTCTGGGATGCACTTCTTGAATTGCATCACTGACAAATAATATATTGTTAGACCAGGGAAAGGGGGGTACCCATCTACCCCTCCTGTTTTACTGCATAGCTGTTTGTCACAAATGAAACCTGCGCCCCAAATCTAACCCCCATTTATGCAAAACTTTTGGCACACCCATCCATCCTCAAATATAATCCTGTGCTGACAGGGTATTGTGCTATTGTGACAGTTGAAGGGTCCTGTCACTAGAAATGTCTCCTAACAAGTACGCGCCCTGGCTATCTTGCCAACGAGCCTGGCTCTTTGGCGATGTGGTCAGCGTGTTCGACTATTACCTGGGAGTCTGGAGGTTCAAGTCCCCGCCTGGGCCCTCCTTTGGCCTGCCACATTCTGGCGTAAATCGGCAGGATCTGGGGGATCCGAATGGATGGCAGCATGCATGGAGCGTGAGGACACGCTCCCGAAAGAGGTGGAGAGATGTGACAGTTGAAGGGTCCTGGCACTAGAAATGTCTCCTAACAAGTACGCGCCCTGGCTACCTTGCCAACGAGCCTGGCTCTTTGGCGATGTGCTCGACTATTACCCGGGAGTCTGGAGGTTCAAGTCCCCGCCCGGGCCCTCCTTCGGCCTGCCACACTTTTGCTCCCTCGCTGGATTTGTGATTGGCTAGAGGCTGCACTGCTTGCTTACCACACAAATTTATACATTTACATGAACTAGAACTATACTGATTAAAAACATAACCCTCCTGGACACAGGTGATCAGGATACAGTTGCCCACTGGCCTGTCTGACCTTAAGGAGTGTATGCTGAGCCTCTGCAGTTTCTCAGGTGAGTCACTTATTCTTTCTTTCAAGCTGATGAACCACTCTTTCATTTTTTAAGCTGTGCTTGAATGAGAGCCTGTTGCAGACTGTAATACAGTAAACCTAAAGGGCAAACCTGGTCTTCTGGGAACACTGTCTCCAATCTCGGGAAGCAGCTGTGCAGTTTCTAAGAGTAAAGAGTGGTTGCTCAGAGGAAAGGTGGTTGTACAACAAAATTCTGCAAGGCTCCCTTCACATGATTAATTCGTTTTGTGCAAATTGACCAGCATAAGTGTTGCCATTGGCATTTTTTCCAGTAAATATGTTATTATGAGAAATACTTTGGAGAAAAGAATTATGTAAAACATTGCAGGAATCAGCACAATATAAGAAAATAATTTAGCCTTGCAGTCAGGTTAAGTGGTGAGGACCACTGCTCAGTTCAGTTTGGCTTGACCATTTAAATTATATTCATTCTTTTTTCTCAAGACATCAACCCTCAGACCTGCTTGGTAAATAAAAGACCAAATGAACAGCTCTGCCATCAACTCCGTCCTACCGTTCAACCACTCCTCTTCAGGATCTGGTCTCCTGAGCATGGATGTAGGATGTAGAATATCATATTTTGGGGTAGTGATTCAACATATTGTCCTTGTTATCAACATTTTTATGGGCTACCCTGCCAATATCATGGTAATTTGGCTGGTGGCCAGAAAGGAGATCGATTCTTCCACCTCTGATGTCTTCTACGTAAACCTGGCCATTGTAGATACCCTCTACTCCGTGATTATCCCCCTGAACTACCTTAGCGCCACAGTGTTTAATCAGAGAGTCAATATATATTTAGTGAATATGATTTTTGGGATGAAAGACACCTCCCCACTCTTCCTTGCCTGCATTTGCCTGGACTGCTACGTGGCCGTGGTCCACCCCATTGTGTTCACCAGCATCAAGGATAACAAGATCAGAGTGGCTATTCCCATGCTTGTTTGGCCATTCATGATAGCCTATGGCTTCATGAGGGGATGGATGAAATATTTCACAGGTTTCCTCTTCACTGGAATAATCCTGATCATCAGCATAATCATGGTTTTCTGCAACATTTCTATCATGAGGAGTCTGAGGAAGTCAGTCTTGGGCAAGGAGAAGATTAGCCCCATGAAAAAGAAAGCCCAAAGAACAGTGCAAAGCACTCTGGCCATCATAGTGTTTCATTACCTGCCTATAGCTGCTATCTCACCCTTCATATATCTCATTGAGTACAAAACCATCTGCGTCATTCAAGTTTTTGCCTTCACAATCATGGATCTCAGTTGCAGCATTGAACCCCTACTCTGCATCTCCAAGCTTAAGCAGCTACCATGCCTTCATAACTTGCCCTGCATCTGCTGCCGAAGCCCTTCCTCTGAGCCACATAATGTAAGCACATGAGATGTATGCTTGTGATTGTCTGTTCAATTGCATATTCGTTCTATGTAAGGTTGAGAAAATGAGTTCACTAAACAAAGACTGAATGTGAAGTCAGTTAGAGGCAAGTATTTTAGCTCTGATATGAGTGTAATATACAAAGAGAAAACAATAAACTCAGCTGTAACCGTAGGCATTGATGAAAAAACATAAATTGTTTGAATCAACCAAATGCCTTCAACATTTTATGGATATGCATGAACTATCAATTCAAGGTAAAGTGACCAATTTTTTCTCTAATTTAAATATGTAATCTCATTATGCCAGCATGGGATCTAGTTTTGCTAAAGGAAGAGCCTACAGTGACTACAGACCTTTCTGGAGGCACACCCTATATGCAAATACAAAATGATTGTATTCCTGTATTTAATGCCAACAATTAGTCAGCAAATATATCATTCAAAGTATTTAAGTCCGAAAAATGATAAAACGCATTCAGCATGGAACAACGTGTAATGTAACCAGTATAAAAATCAACTTCAGAAAGACACTAAAAGAATTCAAATTAAATGTTAAGTTCTTGAACAATGCATCTTGAACATGTCCTAGGTCATCCAAGAGGAAAAGTGTCCATTGCCTGTAATATTACCTCGACTGTATCTCTGATTTCAGGGGGATGCTGCACTTCGTAATGAGTTTAGCTGTAAGCCACAGCTCCAGGGAACGAAAGGAAGCACCGGGGTTAGTCATCAGAAACAAGGGCAGCTTTCTTTAACTCATGATATACTGCTTTTTTTGGAACTGATTCAGTTCCTCTGTGACTTTTTGAGCTGTAGCTAATTTACTAGTTATTCGCAAATATCAAACAATAGTGTTTTACGCATTGCCATATTGAATTGTCGTCTCTGAGAATAACATAAAAACAGTTCGGGCATCAGGAATTTTATGACTGTTGTTTAGTACAGTAATCATGCTTTTGTACAGTATCTTGCAAAGCTCTGCTCATCTTTCTCCAGTTAAACAAACCCTTACTGCTAACAGTATTTATATTAATAGGAATGAAACTGGTTTGTGCAGTAATTAGGTTTTGAGTCTTCAAATGTAAAGCCTTTTTTCTGGGGTACTTCAATATTTTTTCCACCCCCAATATCTGCAATTAAAAGCTGAGAGGGGACTTCATACAGGATTGCAGTACACTGATGTAAATTTAGCATGTTTCACAGCCAAAATTCATCTGTACCATTGTTGGTATTCTATCTCTGCACTCAGGTGCACAATGGCTGTTTAAATTATGTAAATATCATCTATATACCATGAATTGTATGACTTGCTTGGTTGATCCCAGGTATAGTCGTTTGATCAGAGCTATATGGCTGTTTTCCCCTTCCTGCTGTTCAATGTCTAAACATTGTATCTCCTGAAAAATCATAAATGGCACCGTCATCTACACAGCGTTACAACTAAAAACTGAATATATTAATTAGCTGCGAAATTTAATTCCTCTCACGTTAATTAACGGTCAACAGGCTTCCCACCGGCTGATGAAAATTTTGCATGAAAAGAATTTTATTAATTGACCACATTAAATTGAAGTTAAGTCAATATACTCCCCATTATTTTTATAAAAACAATTTTGAATATGCATACTGTATGGATGCAGTGCATTGCTACTGATTGAAAATATACAGGTTAGTTAAAGTTTATAGGCATTTAGTTAATGTTCTGGTTTGGCAGAACCAATCTTGAATATGCATAACATATGCATGCAATGTACTGATGCTGATTGTTCATACTCACAACTAAGCTAAAGTTTATAAGCACGTTGTAAACATTTCAAAACATGTAAAAGGCCTTGTGTCATGGCATTTTTTGTGTTTGTGACTGCTTTTCATTTCCCAGACTTGGTCCTGGAAGACCCTGTGATTACATTGTCAGAAATATAGCTGCAAGCAGCAATGAAGGGGCTGAGCACCACAGGGCCACTGGGTAGACGACTAATGGTGCTTTTCCACTGCATGGCACCGGATCTACTTCACTCTACTCTACTCACCGTTGGTACCATGTGCTCATTTTCCACACAGCATATTACCTGCTCAGTTGTAGGCGGAATCGACAGTGGAAAGTGCCTTCTTGTCATCTTCCATGCGGCCTGAAACACAACATAACCTGACGTGTCAGAAACACAGTAGCAATGGAGTCAGGGGTGGACTGGGGCGAAAAAGTGGCCCGGGAATTCGTACCTGACTGGCCCACTCTCCAGGGGGCAGGGATGGAGAGGTAGTGACCGGCCGAAAAAAATTTCAGGTTATGTGACAAAAAAGTATGCATTTTGACATCATATTGGACCATAAAAAACATTGATATTAATAGTTTTTGAGTTTATCTAACACCAATTAGCCTACAACAAAATAACCGTTTTGTATATCTAACATACAAATCCAGTGGCTTTATGCATTTGTGATTTCACCATGTACAGATCACCACATCCCCACTCCCCCCCAAGTCCCTCGACCAGGTTTAGCAAAAGATACCACCCTCAACAACTTGTAAAACGTTAGTACAATTCTGTAGTAGTCTTTTTTTTTTTCAAAATATTTCAAAAAGATGATCGGCTTTAATGCTTCCAAAACACTCCAAGTGTAGTAAAAGTAGAAAGTGTTGTCTCGTGAAGCACCAACATACACATAAATCTGAGTCACAATTAAGTTGAACTTGCGTATATGTGAGTGAATTTACTATTCTGTAGGCAGAGGTTGGGTGGCTAATGTCCAAAAAGAAACAATCCTATTTGCAGTATATTAAAGATCCTTTTTATCCTAAAGATGTCCTGAAAGAAATTTAATGACGCTGTCCTATATTAACCACTTAGTGCTCGGAGCCGTGTTTACTCACGAATAATCGCCGGGCTTGAGTCCCGGATCCGTCAATGAACGATAGCTCATGCGAGTCGTGTTTAGCAGGGCAGCAGTGAGTGCTGCCGTGCGCGCTGGCCCGAATCATTTTCACTGATGGTCGTTGGCGTAATGGGTGATGAGAAATGAAGCCTAGTGAAAGTTCAGTCAGGAAGACTCTCTCTCTCGCGCACGTCAACACTGTTTATTTTCTTTTCATTCACTCGCATGCTCACCCATATACCTCTGCAGTCAACGTCTGGGGCGGTCAATTGAGCAGTCAGCTGGTGTAGCAGCTGATCTCTTCCATCCAACCGTGGCACACCTCAGTCGCATCGCTAGCCAATCGTTATGTTGCTGTCTTTTTAAAAAATGTCATTTTTCTCTGCTCTAGTTCGTTCATGCTGCCGTTCGCTGAGATTAGCTCCGCTCTTGCAATCAACGCTCACCTCCATTTCTCGCATACGCACAGGCTGCATCATCCAGATCTCGCTTCAGCCGCCCCTACCCTACTCTGGTGCAGCTTTCCAGCCATCTACTTCAGCGCAAGCCCCTTTTGCCACAGGCTGATCGCCTCCATGCCTCGCTGCTTTGCTGCAGTAATTCATGCAAATGGAGCCCCGTCCATGTATTGAGTGCTGTACATTTTCATACATTTAGTCGTCCATTATTCCAGTGTTAAAAAAATCCTTTTCTTTTATTGGTCTTAATAATGTTCAGTTTTCTGAGATGTTGATTTTTGGGTTTTCATTGGCTGTTGGTTATGATCATCGGGGTTGGAAGAGGTGGACAGTTGAAATCGTTGGTCTGCGCGTTGTGAATCCGTATCGCATGAGTTTCGCTTTTGAGTCGAGTTACTGGGATTAATCGGCTTTCTTTTTGATGATGTTCTGGTTTGCTGAGATGCTCCGGTACAACGCCGGAAAATAACATGTACGGAGGCTGACGGGTCAAGTTTCAAAATAACACGGACACATTCGGCAAAAAATAGCCTGCGCAGATTTACCCACGATCAGTTTTATTAGGAAACGGGCCAATAAAAGTGAAACAAAAAAAAAAAAAAGCTCAATGTTGAAGCTTGTAAATTGCAGGCCTGGTATTCATTCAGTGTGCTGTCGGTTTAAAATGTCAAGGCTTATATCGTCGGATTCCGCGGATTTCCTCTTTCATTTGACGTAGCGTTGGTATACATGGCACAGATCCAGTGGAAATGCTAGCGATAGAGCTCTAATATTATGTTATCCTATGTTTTGCTAGATGCTTACAAACTTGATTGGTGCTTGAATTGTGTTCGGTTTAGGAAACTGTCATAATGACCTTTATCAGAATTCCTCCCTTGAGCGTATGCCGAATGAAGATGTTGCTATTTGGAAACGTGCTGCATTTATTATTCATATTAATTGCCCTTGGTCTAGGGGCACATGGTCATAAGAGGTTGCTATTGTTTTGAATGTATCTTTTCAACTGATTCATGTATTTCCCCAAAATCAGGCGCCCAATTCCCATCTACTGCGTTCGGCCTCCTGAGCGCCTAAACTGCATGACGTCATATCCCTGGATGAGGGCCGCCACCCGATTTGAAATTCTGGTCAAGACTATCGACTCATTGGATTGGCAAGACGTTTTCTATAATGTGGTTTGTTCCTCCAATTCTCTTCAGTTTTTGCTGATGCTGCCCTTCTGTCGGGTTCGGTGGTTATTTTCAAGGTCAGTGGTTCGCATGTAAATGGCCTCTGTCTTTGCGTTACCTCTAATCCTTAGCACTGCACGAAATTTAACCATTGCCATAGCCTGTTGCATTTGGAACATGTTCTGGTATCACAAACGTATTGAAGTTCTGTGCGACTATGAAGCCGCAGTAAGCATTATTGTCAAAAGTCAGGGCGGCACAGTGGTTAGCACAGCTGCCTCCCAGCAAGAACGTTGTGGGTTTGAATCCAGCCTGGGGCCTTTCCATGTGGCGTTTGCATGTTTTACCCGTGTTTGAGCGGGTTTCCTCTGGGTACTCCAGTCCCCTCTCTGGGTTCAGCTTCCCCTTCTGCCTTATTTAGATTTCGCTAGGTTCTACATGAGAAAGGGTCTCGCTTTCTGTGCTCTAAAACTGCATGATTTTGCTCAAGGATGTTTTGCATTTCTCTGCTTTTGGCACTAAAACCTGTTTCAGTCAGTGCCGTCGGCGCATCTATTGCAATTATTTGTATATTTGTAATTGTAATATGTCCGTCCGCTCGCATAACTCAACAACCACTGATCAGATCATCTTGGAGTTTTTTTTCAGGTCATGGGTGTTTACTGTTGCTAGGTCCTCCTCTGAGATGATCTGGATCCGGATCCAGACGGGATTTGGGAACCATTTTCTGAATTTTCACCACATGTCCATTTGCCAGCCCGTATTACTCAAAAAAAAAAAAAAATTCTTTTCGGTTTAACTTGAAAGTTTGCTCATTGTCACCACTGCTAATTCCTTAAGGGGCAAAGGTCTGCAATCTTTGATTGTCTTGTTCGTCATTGGTTGATGTTTGTCACTTTAATCTCCACTGTATAAGAGGTCTAATAGCTGGGGTTCAGTTTGGTGCAAGAGGTTTTGACCCATCTTTTCCAAGCCTATTTCTAGTAGCCCTCAAGCAATACCAGGATCATTTGTTCAAAATAAGCGTCGCTCTTCAGCGGCTATGTAAGGTATACGTTCGGCCTCTCTAACAACTAGGCTGCTGGTCATTTTCAGCATACGCATCTTACATGCGCCCCGATGCATCTGCAATCATCAAAGCCCAAAGATCCCTGAAGCCTTTTCAGTCCAGGGTAAGCTTGCAAATAACTGGTGGTCGGTGATTGGCTTTTATTTGTATTTCCGCTGTCACTTGCTAATTGCTTGCAGGGCTTTGCAGCCCCTAGCCATTGCTGGCTATCATCACGCCTAAATAAATAAATAAATACATGTTTTTGCCAGGTCATGCAAATTCCTTGTCACACTTTAATTTCCAGGTTTTCAGGAGCCTTGGCCTGAAAGCAGCTCATCACCGGTTGCAGTCCCCTCTCTAGGTTCAGCCTCCCATGCAGCCCTATTTGAATTCCGCTAGGTTCTATATGAAAAGAGTTTCGCTCTCTCTGCTCTAAAACTGCATGATTTTGCTGAAGGATGTTTGTTTGTGTTTCTCTGTTTTGCCACTAAATCCTGTTTCAGTCAGTGCTGTCTGCGCATTTATTACCTTTGTCCCGAAGGGGAGCGAGGGTATTGCAATCGGCAGTCCGTTTGTATGTATGTGTATATATATATATATTTATATATGTGTCTGTCCGTCTATCTGTCCACTCTCATAACTCATCACCCGTTGATCGGATTAACTTGATTTTTTTTTTTTTTTTACAGATGATGAGTGTCGACCATTTCTCGGTCCTCCTCGGCGATGATCTGGATCAGGATCCAGATTTGTATTTGGGAACAGTTTTCTGGATTTTTCTCCATATGCCTATTCGTCAGCTCGTATTATTTAAATTCAAAAAAAAAAAAAAAAAAAATCTTTTTAACTTGAAATTTTTACTCATTGTCACCACTGTTAATGCTTTAAGGGGTGAGGGTCTGCAATCTTTGATTTTGTTCTTGTCATTGGTTGTTGTTCGTCACCTCAAACTCCACCATATATGAGGTCTATAGCTGGGCTTCAGTTTGCAGCTAGATGTTCTGATCCATCTTTTCCGAGCCTATTTCTAATAGCCCAGGCAATACCTGGATCATTTGTTCAGAAAAAGTGCCGCTCTTCAGCGGCTATGCAAGGTATATCTCTATCTCTCTATCAACTAAGCCAGTGGTCATCTTCAGCAAACGCATCCTACGTGCACCCCGAAGCATCTGCAATCATCAAAGCCCAAAGATCCCTGAAGCCTTTTCAGTCCATGGTAAGCTTGCAAATAACTGGTGGGCGGTGGTTGTTTTATCTGTGTTCCTGCGGTCACTTGCTAATTGCACGCTGGGCTCTGCACCCCTAGTTATTGCTGGCTATCATTACCCCCCCCCAAAAAAAAAAAAAAAATACAGGGCTTTGCAGCCCCTAGCCATTGCTGGCTATCATCATGCCAAAAAAAAAAAAAAAAAAATGCAGGGCTTTGCAGCCCTTAGCCATTGCTGTCTATCATCATGCAACAAAAAAAAAAAAATGCAGGACTTTGCAGCCCTTAGCCATTGCTGGCTATCATCATGCAAAAAATTTAGGGCTTTGCAGCCCTTAGCCATTGCTGGCTATCATCATGCAGTGCAAAAAAAAAAAAAAAAAAAAAAAAAAAATGCAGGGCTTTGCAGCCCCAAGCCATTGCTGGCTATCATCATGCAAAAAAATGCAGGGCTTTGCAGCCCTTAGCCATTTCTGGCTATCATCATGCAGCGCAAAAAAAAAAAAAAAAAAAAATGCAGGGCTTTGCAGCCTCAAGCCATTGCTGGCTATCATCATGCAAAAAAAAAATGCAGGGCTTTGCAGCCCCTAGCCATTGCTTGCTAATGTCTAGATTATATAGTTCTTTAGACCTCATTCGTGTCCCATGGCATGCTCATCATGTTTTCCTCTCTCAGCAGCCCGTGCTTCTTGGACATTATGATGTTCCTGCTCGGTGAGTATTCCTTCCTTCCTTTGGGGGATTCATCAGGCTGCGTTTTCCGGGGGCTTCCGCCCCTATTTTTTTGGGGGGATTTTTCCCAGCTGCTGATCTGAGCCGTGCTCCTGCTCTACGAGTCTTCCTGAAGAGTCCAAGCGCCAAAGACTTGTCAGATTTTAAGCATGTTAATTCGGACTGCTGTCTTCCTGCTGTCCTGATCCTCTCATCCCTAATTTACCATCAATTTATTATTCAGCCAGCAGAGGATGGGCTTCCCCAGAATAGCCAGGTTCCTCCTGAGATTTCTTCTCAATGAGGAGTTTTTTCACACCACTGTTCAAGGCTTTTCTCCCTACAGGGAGTTTTTTGCCTGCTATTCGGGGATTAGGGATTAGTCTGGGCTCTGCCCTTTTCTCTATGTAAAGCGCAATATAAATAAAAGTGAATTGAAGTGAATTCTACTTATGCTCAACGCATATTAAAATTTTTCTTGATTTCACTCGAGTCTCTCCTGATTGAACTGTTCTGTTTAGCATCTAAACCATCCAAACACTGACTTTAGTTCATGCGATATATGATAAGGATGCAATCAATTACGCGATATACATCTTTTACTTACAAAGAAACAGATTGCGAGGTGACAGAATGACGGCAACATGAAAAAAAAACTTGCATAAAAAATTCTTGACAGTATGATAAGTTTGAAAGCACGGTTCGACGCATAATGGAATCTCATAACTCACGCACATGTAGCGTGACTCTTTCCTTACACCGTTCTTGGCGCAAACTACATAAGATTTGCACAGTCTCAACTTTTTCACAGTCGGCGGGTGCGAACTAGCCAGTTGATCACTGCGATCAACACCGCTCATACCGTAGTTGTTACGTATCAACAATATAAAGTGGTTTCACCATTCGCTCACCCTGACGATTCCTCTTCAATGTTTCGCACATGTGGCCCGCGGGTTGACAACATCTTCACAAGCTTTTTGTTCTGCCACAGCAGGACCAGCATCAGTTCATTTGGTTGTCACCATGTGATCCCGGTGAAAACGAACGAAAAAAAATTTACAAACTGAAAGGAATGGAATGTATACACGTTACTTCTTATATCACCCAAGACCAATCATAATGTCACATGAACTCAAACCATTGTCTGTGTTTAGATGCAAAGCAAACAGCATTCATGATGACAGTTCTGCGTGTTTAGATGCAAAGCGAGCAACGTGATAAGACGGCTCCGGGACTCGAGCCGGTTAGCAGTAGAACGAGTACACACATTTTCAGGCAAGTTCGATTAGCCAACTGATAAGAGATCGTGCAGGTGTGAGTTGCGGTAATGTAAATATATGGGAAACAAGCGGTTAAAAACATAACATTGTCAACATATAAACTAATGCATTTTTATGGAAATATTATTATTATATTTATGTGAATGAAAGTGGAAAAAAAATGTGACTTTGGGGCCATGTTGAATTTTTCAATAAGACCATTGCACTATTTGGATTGATTCATACATAACCTTTTTTTAAATAATGTCACATATTTCAATTTATTTATTTTGTATAGCGCTTTTCACAGAGACTGTCACAAAGACGCTTTACAGTGAGAGTTTAAATAAATGAAAGGGCAGTGCCCAGCCTATTCCCCACTACAGCAAATGAAGCAAAAAACTCCCAGTAGGGAGAAAAATCCTCGAACAGTGGTGAGAAAAAACTCCCCAGTGGGAAGAAATCTCAGGAGGAACCCGGCTATAGTGGGGAAGCCCATCCTCCATGGGCTCGCTAATTAATAACAAAAAAAGTAAAATAGAATAAAATGGCAATAGAGTTCCATTTAAGTCCATCTGAACAGTGGCATCGGTAGCTCCAGGTAAAGTGGCAAGTCGAGGATGGTGCAGGACTGGACCAGGACCGGATCAGGACAGCAGGACAGCAGCAGCCAGCGCTCATGGTGAGGGATAGGGGCTCGGACGGTCCAGGACTCAGGGTAGTGGACGGAAAGATCCTCGGAAAGAGACACAGAAAAAAAGGGGTGTGAGGCACTGGATAAAACTACTGCATGTTAATAAAAATACCGTCCTGTGTCATGTGCCATATCTGACAGACTCTAAAGGGCAAAGAATAGCTCACTAGCTTCAGAACCGCAGTACTCGCTGGTTGCAAGCTTAATAACAGGTGATTCTGAACGTCAAGACAGGGTTTTGGGATGGAAAATTTAAAAGTCTTCCTGTATTCCAGAAAAAATTTTATTTGGCACCGTAGAACATTGAATCAATATCCATCAAATAGTATGCTGTTGCGCATTGGTGGCTCATTGGTCTAAGCGCATGCGTGCGCGCGCCATAAAGGCTATGTCCTTCCCGCGGCGACCTGGGTTTAATTCCAGCTTGGGTCATTTCCCGCATGTCTTCCCCATTCTTCTCCCCAACTTTCCTGTCTCTCTCCACTGCATAACTATCAAATAAAGTAAAAATTCTCAAAAAAATAGTAGGCTATTAACTACTGGTCCATCAGAGGGGTCCTTTTGTAAGCTCAAGCACATTTTAACCGAACACACACTTGCGATTGCCCATTAATTTAACGTCAGTCTTACTGCTTCTGTGTCCCCCCTCCAAATGAAAACTGCGTGCTATATAAGGATCATCATGGCCAAACAGCTGGTCAGTTTTTTTGCATTTGAAAGCCTGAGCCTCCAATGTCTGTTTACTTTATTCTTTATTTTTACTTTTACTTTTATTATTTATTTATTTTCCGCGTCACCATTGCTTTCTGACATTTTCGTCTGATCTCGTAGTCTTTCAAACGCGTTTTTAGACTGTTAACGCAACTTGGGACAAATCGAGAACAAATCATACTTCAGAACCTCACAGGTCCTCAAACTCATGTGATGTCTAGTTGGTTCTGGGCAACACCAAAGTCTTTCTTGACTTTCTTTTGCTTCATCTGTGGCACAGCGAACGACTTTCTTTCAGCTCAGGCGAATGTCAAAATTGCTGGAGGTGATAGTCTGTGCCACAAAACCCCAAGTATGGTAAAAAATCATGATCCTATCTCAACTGTTTAAAGAGGTATGGAAAAACAAAACTTGCAGCAGCCATCTTTGTGGCCATTTTGAATTTTCTGATGACCCTATTATATTTAAAATTGCTGGAAGTGATAGCCTGACCCTTAAAACCCCCGAGTTTGTCACAAAAATCATGATCCTATCTCAAGTGAGTAAAAGGTTATAGACAAATGAAACTTGCGGCAGCCATATTTGAGGCCATCTTGGAAAAACCATGACCTAATCGCAATATGGTCTTATCTTGGATCCCATTAGCTAGCTTGACCCCTAAAACATATGGTTAGACACCAAAATCTTCCTTCTATCATAAATAACTGGGAAATTATTCAGGGTAAAAGCTATCAGCGGCCATCTTGTCCGCCATCTTGAATTTCATCATTTTGGCACCTGATTCAAAATGTCTACCCAAGTTTTTTTCAATCCCCTGTGGGTCCCCTACAAGGTTCAGGAGTCAAACTGAGGGGACATCGAAATGCACACAGGACCCCCCTCAGCCCCAGGACTACTGAATGGAGTATGTTGAAGGGCTCGTGTTCCTGGTTCTGGGTAACAGCACTAGCTGGCTATTTATCTGGCTGCTCATCGATTTTGGCCAAATTGCTATAGTGCCGCATGCATTCCCATTCTGCGTTTCCGGCTAGTGCCCAATTCGCTTGTATTTGAATGCCAATTGTTGGCTAACTGCCGAGCATTTGAAAACGAAGTGTTTGCTACATACCTTATTTGTTAGGTGATGATGATATAATTATCTTGTCAGAAAGTTTCTATCTTTCTATGCGACCCCAAAACAGTTATTTCATGTAGATTAACTTACGAGAAAGCTAGCTGGCTTGTCTGTTTGGAAATGTATTGACTAACTTTATTATTTTTTGGCCCACCACCACCCCCCCTTTCAGGAGGATAACTTCTCTTCATCTCAAACTGAAATTGAGTTCAAAGACATGTATTTGAGCCACTCTGTGACCACAACCTACCCAGCCTAATGCCGTGACAAAACACATGATGAAATAGACATGTAGACGGACCTATAGAGAGAGACTGACAAGTATGTCGACAGACAGTCAGATGGACGAGTATACAGACATACTCGACATGCTGGACTAATGCAGACACTGACAGGACAAGACAGGACAGGAAAGGACAAAACAAGACATTACAGATAATATTCAAGGAAAAAACAGGTAATCAAACAAAATCAACCAAAGCGAGGGACATGGGCAAAGCCAAGCAAAACAACCAAAAATAAATAATAAACAAAGAAAGAAACAAGCAAAAAATATAGCCGCAAGCGACAATTCCGGGGATCAAGCCATGATCATTAGTAGTTGAAAGCTTTAACAGCTTAATTAACAAGTGTTGCCACTAAGCGTGGACTTGTCCCCCGCCAGGAGACGGAAATCGACTGGGGTCGGCGTATCACAAAATTACACATTGAATCCAAAGATGAATAAAGTCAATCTAAGCGTTCTTGAGATTTCGCGTTCACAACAAACGGGACGTGATTGGTGGACGCCCGGACGGATGGACTGATGGAGTTGAATACTATGTCCCCCAGCCCTAATACACCTTAACCCCAAAGATGAATGGAATCGGTCAAACCGTTCTTGAGATATTGCGTTCACAACAAACCGGACGTGATTGGTGGACGGACGGATGGGACGGATGGATGGGCGGACGGATGAAGCTGAATTCTATATTCCCCGCCCCCAATACATCTTGACACTAAAGATGAAAGGAAATGGTCAAACCGTTCCTGAGATATCACGTTCACAACAAACGGGATGGGACGGACGGACGGACGGCCTAGCGGACGGATGGAGCTGAATCCTATGTCCCCCGCCCCTAATACACCTTGACACCAAAGATGAATGGAATCGGTCAGACCGTTCTTGAGAAATCATTTTGACAAGGAATTTGTAAGTGGTCAAATGATCATAATGACCTTCAGAATAATGCCAAGGTCTAGGAAATCTACTGGGGTCGGTGTATCACACCAATATACCTTAACACCAAAGATGAATGGAATCGGTCATACCGTTCTTGAGATATCACGTTCAGAACAAACGGGACATGACGGACGGCTGGATGGAGCTGAATACTATGTCCCCCACTCCGCTCGCTATCGTGGCAGCGGGGGACAAAAACCACTTTAAGAGTGTAATGCAGGTATTTATGTGGACCTATTTTGCCAGTGTAATGATTGGACCAACAACTTATGATGTATAGTCTGATTTGTGTTATGTTAGGCTATTTTGTGCAGTAATGGCGCCCCCTACTGGTCGATTTGATTGAAACGTTCAGACTATGTTTCCGGTTCTTATGTGGACATATCCTGTGAGTTTTGTAATGATTGGAAAAATTATTTATGATTTATAGTCTGATTTGTGTTATACCACGTTGCTTTGTTTTGCATTTGTAGCGCCCCCTATCGGACAATTTGAATGAAATTTTTAGAGTATGTTTCAAGTACTTATATGAATATATCCTGTGAGTTTTATGGCTGCAGGACAAACAATTGCTGATTTATGGTCTGATTTGTGTTATACCATGCTGCTTTGTTTTGCAGTTATAGCGCCCCCTATCAGTCAATTTGAATGAAATTACCTGGGTATGTTTTAGGTACTTATATGAATATATCCTGTGAGTTTTATGGCTATAGGACAAACAATTGCTGATGATTTATTGTCTGATTTATGTTATAGCGCCCCCTACAGGCCGATTTGAATAATACTGTAAAGGGTATGTTCCTGGTACTTATATTGACATATTCTGCAAGTTCTGTGATAATTGGCCCGATGGTTGTTGAAGTTTGTCCATTTACATGCTAAGCCACGCCCCTGCTAAAGTTTATTGGTCAATATCTTGAAAACGAAATGAGATTTCAACAAGGTTTATGCAGTCTTTGATAAGCTTTGTCCACTGATGATCCACAGCAAATTTCGAAGGAATCGGACCTACGGCCTAGGAGGAAATGTCAAAAATGTTTTTTTTTTTTAAAAATTCAAAATTCTGGAAAATCAAATATGGCGGACCTTAGAGGTCCTGCTAGTAAAGTTGTAGAGATTGGACCAAGGAATGTCTTTACCAAGTTTCATGTGAATTGGACTTACAGCTTAGGAATTATGACCTTTAAAGTGAAAACTTGTTTTTCTTATATTATAGCTCCACCATCAGGCCGATTGAGATAAATATGCATTGGTCAGCATTTACACACAACTTCCAACCAATCTGCAAAATTTCCGGTCTCTACTATTTACCATCTCACGGGAATTGCGAAAACATTTCTGAAGAAAAAAAGAAATAATAATAATAAATATAGCCGCAAGCGGCAATTCCGGGTTCAAGCCACGAAAGACCATTAGTAGTTGAAAGCTTTAACAGCTTAATTAACAAGTGTTGCCACTAAGCGTGGCCATGTCCCCCGCCAGGTTACAGAAATCGACTGGGGTCGGCGTATCACAAAATTACACATTGAAGCCAAAGATGAATAAAATCGGTCAAAGCGTTCTCGAGATTTCCTGTTCACAACAAACAGGATGTGATGGATGGACGGCCGGACAGACAGACTGATGGAGCTGAATAATATATCCCCCGGCCCTAATACACCTTGACCCCAAAGATGAATGGAATCGGTCAAACCGTTCTTGAGATACTGCGTTCACAACAAACGGGATGGGACGGACAGACGGCTGGACGGATGGAGCTGAATTCTATATTCCCCGCCCCTAATACACCTTGACACCAAAGATGAATGGAATCGGTCAAACCGTTCTTGAGACATCGCGTTCGCAACAAACAGGACATGACGGATAGATGGACAGACGGACGGAGCTGAATACTATGTCCCCCACCCCTAGTACACCTTGACACCAAAGACGAATGGAATTGGTCAAAACGTTCTTGAGATACCATGTTCACAACAAACGGGACATGACGGACGGATGGACGGAGCTGAATACTATGTCCCCCACTCCGTTCGCCATCGTGGCTGCGGGGAACAAAAATCATTAAGAGTGTGTTGCAGGTATTTATGTGGACCTATTTTGCCAGTGTAATGATTGGACCAACAACTTATGACTTCTAGTCTGATTTGTGTTATGTCAGGCTATTTTGTGCATTATGGCACCCCCTACCGGTCGATTTGATTGAAACTTTCAGGCTTTGTTTCAGGTTCTTATGTGGACATACCCTGTGAGTTTCGTTATGATTGGAAAAACTATTTATGATTTATAGTCTGATTTGTTTTATACCACGTTCCTTTGTTCTGCATTTATAGAGCCCCCTTTTGGACAATTTGAATGAAATTTTCAGAGTATGTGTCAAGTACTATAATGAATATATCCTGTGAGTTTTATGGCTTTAGGACAAACAATTGTTGATTTATAGTCTGATTTGTGTTATACCATGCTGCTTTGTTTTGCATTTATAGCGCCCCCTATCAGTCAATTTGAAAGAAATTTTCTGGGTATGTTTCAGGTACTAATATGAATATATTCTGTGAGTTTTATGGCTATAGGACAAACAATTGCTGACTTATAGTCTGATTTGTGTTATACAATGCTGCTTTGTTTTGCAGTTATAGCGCCCCCTATCAGTCAATTTGAATGAAATTTTCTGGGTATGTTTCAGGTACTTATATAAATATATCCTGTGAGTTTTATGGCTATAGGACAAACAATTGCTGATGATTTATAGTCTGATTTGTGTTATAGTGCTCCCTATGGGCCGATTTTCATGAAACTGTCAAGGTATGTTTCTGGTACTGATATGGACATATTCTGCAAGTTCTGTGATGATTGGCCCAATGGTTGTTGAATTTTATCCATTTATGTGCTCAGCCACACCCCTGGTGAAGTTCATTGGTCAATATCTTGAAAAAGAAATAAGATTTCAGCAAGGTTTATGCAAACTTTGATAAGCTTGGTCCACTGATGATCCACAGCAAATTTCGAAGGAATCGGACCTACGGCCTTGGAGGAGATGTCAAAAATGTGTTTTTCAAAAAATTCAAAATTCCAGAAAATCAAATATGGCGGACCTCAGAGGTTCATATTGGAAAGTTGTAGAGTTTGGACCAGGGAATGTCTTCATCAAGTTTCGTGTAAATCGGACTTACAGCGTAGGAGTTATGACCTTTAAAATGAAAACCTGTTTTTCTTGAATTATAGCGCCATCATCAGGCCGATTGAGTTGAAAATGTCTTTGTCAGCATTTACACAGAACTTCCAACCAATGTGCAAAATTTCAGGTCTCTACCATTTACCAACCATGGGAATTTGCAAAAACATTTCTGAAGAAGAAAAGAAATAATAATTATAATAATAACTAGGACTGCCGCGGCAGTACTTAGGTCTTCAAGACTTCAGCTTTAACCATAACTCCGCTTTGACCTTCGACCCCCTTTGACAATCGACTATAAGTTCAAGATCTCCTGTTTGACCCAGGAGTTCAACTTTATGGTTCCTAGAGGAGAACTTTTTCAGTCAAGAAAGAGAAGTGCTTGTCGCTGGAACTGACTTCTGCAGTTTGAGTAAGTACTGTGTATGTAGGTAATTGTGAAAAGATCCAAAAGATCACTCTATCTCCCTTTGAGAAAGAGTAAAATAAAATTATTATGTATGTTATTATCATTAAAATAAATTGTCACTTGTGGCCGAATTATCATCTTTTATGTAATAAGATTCTTAAGTATTTTTTTCCCTTGATGTGCTGGATACATTTCAAAAATATGTTTTAAAATGGGTTAATTTCTTTCAAAATTACGGCCCTTCCATGCATGACTGTCGGAAAATGTATGTTATCATTCATGGACAGATAACTATGGGATTAAAAAAAATTGTATCATTTTTCTGCAATATATAACTGAATTTTTAAAAAGATTTTGCGCTAAAGACAATGTTTTATCTTGTGCCGTCGTGATGTGAAAATTAGACTTGACATTTGACCACTGGTTTCAAATGCTTAGTTACAAAAGTATGAAAGTAATACAAATGTATAATATGAATCAGTGATATCTAATGATATGACACTTCTTATAAGGTCAAGGTCAAGGTCAAAGGGTACAAAAGAACATGAGACTTGATCCATGTGTTGTATATAGTCATGCAAGAGTTATGCCCCTTTAAATCTGTTCAGAATTGGCAGTTTTGCTAAAAGTGGCCACACGTCAAGGGCAGATAACTCAAAAACTGTTTCAGTCAGAATTGTTCTCATATTTTTCCTGAATGTACAATTGAATTTTCTACAAACTTTGTGTTGAACAATAAGTTGTATCTTGTACATTCGCGACGTGAAATGGCTCGAATGCTGAAAATTCACAAATTTCACAACTTCTGTAAATATAATTTTTTCGTGGGTTAACTATCAACATTTTAATGATAATGTTCTTAAGCAAGTTGTTTCTTCTGACATTGTGAATACATTACTGCAATTCGTTTTAAACTCCCATGGTAAGAAATAGAGTTTTGTCCCTTTGAAGATGAAGTCCAAAATAGCCTCTTTTAATGAAGGCAATATTCAAGGGGAGATAACTCAAAAACTACAATAAATTTCAAAATTCCACGAAGTCATTTTGTAGAATGATATTTGAACTTTCAAATGAGCTATAGATGAAGGTTGTAGGTATAGTCTTCTTTGAGGAGTTGATTTTTAAAGACGACTGGGGTCAAAACAGTAAAAGTACACCGAATTTTAAAACTTTAATTTTTTCACAGGAAAATGACCATACCAGCCGTCTTTGGTTATATGATAAAAGTTGTAGAGCATGATCTGGGCTTTCTGGGAAAAATTTGAAAAAAATTCTATCTCTCACAATTTTCGAGATATTGAGGTTTTTCGATTTTTGCGTTTTGGGTTATCTCCCCTTTGTGAAGCCAAAATTGAAAAATCGGTCGACGCAGTGAACAACTTCAGCATGCAAGCTATCATTCCTGAAAATTTGGTTAAAATTGGTTCAGTGGTTACTTCAGAATCGCTTGCACAAAAATCTGCAAAGAAAAATAATAAGAATCCGGATAAAAACAATAGGTCTTCAGACATTCGTCTTGAAGACCTAATAAAAATAAACCAGCTCAAAAACCATAGGGTTTCAGCCTTACGGGCTTGAACCCCTGATAAACAAAACAGAATATTGATGGGGAAATTTATAATGATCTTAAAGTGAATTGAAATGGAAGTAGGTATTGAGAGAAAGGAAAAGAGAAACTTCTTTCTTGATTGTCATAATTCTGTGTGTGTGTGTGTGTGCGCATGCGTCTGTCTGTGTGTTTGTGTGTGTGTGACTTTGTGTGCGTGTGTGTGTGCAGGTGTGCATGTCTGTGCGTGTGTGTGTGTGTGTGTACGCACACGAATGTGTGATGTTTGTCTGTGTCTCTGTGTGTTTGCGTAGCGTGTGTGTGTGTGTGTGTGTGTGTGTGTGTGTGTGGTTAGTTGAGTTGAAGGGGGAAGGGGGAAGGGAGTGGAGTGGAGTGGACATGGTAATGCCGTGATGGTTGATTGTTGAGGTCAAGTACGTGGCTTAAGTTATGGTAGAGTTTAGGAAATAGATTATAAATGGGTTCCAGGCAGGGGCGGCGCTAGACTCTCAGCCCAGAAGGGGCGGAGCATTGTCAAGTGGGGCCCTCAGATAGTCACTGCAGTCAACTGTAAAATAACGGGCAAGCCTATATCTTATTCTGTCCAACCCAATACAATCACGGACACATGAATAGTCTGTTTCCAAAAAGCAGTAAGTGCCAAAATTACAAAAATTGAAACAATCCCAAAGAGCGGTAGCCCTGTGCTTCTTACACATGGTGCAAAAATCTGTTTTTTGAAATTCATTTGGTGAACTTTTTCATGGTCAAAGTATGTGTTTTTCTGTAAAATGCAATATGTACCAACATAGAAGAAGCTAATTCAATCAAAATGAGTAAAATGGATATATTGCGTTTTGGAAACAAACTCTTCACATGGACATAACGGTACATAGGCAACTCGGAGATGTGTTTTCCAACATAGCCACTAGGAGGCAGCAAAAGCAGATGGGGTATGGTTGCAAGGCATCTGCTGAATGAGAATTGTTATTTCCATTTATTCCGAGCTTTCAGCGAGGTATACATGAGAATTACTGCTCGAGTTTTATAAAATTTGATATCTCAGCAGGGCTCAGTCCTCCCATTTTTTTGTGACAGAATTAAGTCACTAGCTCTCAAGATTTTACAAGCCCGACGAAAAAAGATTTGAATGTCATGTGAAATTCAATTACACAGGGACAAACTTTATTGAAACATTTGATAAAAATCTAAATGAAATTTCGATAAATAAAAAACATCAACATTTTAAATGAAACAGATATTTTCATACATTAAGCAAAAAGGTCCGTCCATTGGATAATTACTGTAAAGAGTGGGAAAATTACGTTGATCCAAAGGAATGGGCGTCCCCTGACAAAGCGGTCGTGTGAAAAACCCAGTGCAAACGCTGGAGTACCTATATTAGAGAGCCCACTTTACAAACCCTAAGGGAATATGCTGAAAGAAAAAAACACTGCCCTTGGATCTTGCTCACTCACTGTAAAGACACTGTGCCAGAGACCAAACGAGTGACATTGCCGATGACCAGCAGACAGCTGTGAACCACCTAAATTTCATTGCATTTCATTTGTCAGTAACTGCAGTAGATGGTTCACCGGATATAGCCAGGTAGCTATGAAACGGGAGCGTTTATGCAGCTTCATAACCTAATGCACCCGAGAGGTAAATCCATTCTGGCGCTGAATTTCAGCAGAGAGCATAATGGATATTTGTACAGTCCTGAACTCTTAACTGGACATTTTTGTGTACGCTGGTTAATTTGCTTGTGCGTGAAGCACCACTCCTAAAACACCATCTTTCTTTGCTGGCAAGTTAAATTGGGGACAAGTTAATTTGACTTAATATTTGGTCAAAAGCAAGGTCAAATAGAGTTTGCATTGGACATAAAAACAATTGTCAGAAAAGGTCAACTTTTCATATGGCGAAAAATTTTCATGTATTTGGTCGCGTGTGTGACATTTAAAAGTTAAATAAATTAATTTGTAAATTATTTCATTGAGAATGAAAGATGGTGGTACTTTTAATCGATTGATTTGAGAAATAGAGAAACATGCATACTGCAACACTTAAACACAAAAAAGTGACATATAATTTACCAGTTGATGAAAATAAGAAAAAATACTCTTATTTTTATTTTTACTTATTAAAAGAGATTTTGATAAACATTCAATCATAAAACCTAGTGACAATAAAACCCCACTTTTAAAAAACATGTTAAAAAGTGAAAAGGTAAAAATATAAAAGTTTAAAAACTTCAAAAAACTATCAAAAAAGGTTAAAAACTGAAAACAAATGTTCAATGTTCATACATTTGGGTATCCGTGGTGTTGAAACAGTTGCTTTCCAATGGAACTGTTTTTATGTTCAGTGATGCATTGATGAAGATGGTGTGAGGAAAAGTGATACTTCTTGTTTACTAACATTGTCCTCATATTCAGGTATGCGCATTAGAGTGGTTGGCAAGAACAAGTGTAAATCAATACAAAAAAACAGGGGAAGTGTGGCATCCTGCAGTGGTGGAACCAGTTTGGAGGTCTGTGAATCTGTACAAAACCTTGACAGTGTCGCGAAGGCAAGATATTTCTCTTAGCTTAAGAACAACGAAGTTCTGTTTAGGCTTCCGGATTCTTACGAGCTGAAAGGTTGGCGGAACGACCCTTCTTTGGACCTGGGTCGGCTGGATCATCACTTGATATTCCTACATTGAACAGAAATTCAACATTTGTTGATCATCGTAAGTAATTCACAGTAGTACGTTTACCAGAACAATTTTAAAAGGGGGTTCCAATATATTTTGGGGGGATTTATTAATGATAACGGGGTTTAGAATTTATCATTAATATTTTATATCGCAAATGCATGTAGGGGTCTACTCTCCCATGTGCGCAAATCGAAGCGCATTTCAGCCTACGCGTATTCTGCCCTTGACTTAAGTCTGTGCATTAAGCGCCCCGAAGGCAGTTACGCACTTCAGGCGGAGGAAGGCCAAAATCTGGGTGTTTCTCATGCAAATAACACTTACACGTATTCTCCCCCTGGCTTACGTGCTTTTGAGGGCTGTTTTAAAGTCAAGCACCAATATAAGGTGAAATAGAATATTGCCTTTGATGTCGGTTGTAGGCCGAATTTTAGCATTAATTTTTTTTATTAAACATGGTAAAGGTTGAGACATTCAATATTTGATTTTTCATCCTTATTTCTCAACTACAATTCTCACAACCATAACGATTTATCAAACAAAATCATCACATGATATTACGCAACAGCCTGTTCTCCAATTAGTTCAATTACAAAAACATCGCAATTAATTAATACAAGTATAAATAAGACCATCATTCTACCATGCCCTCAAAATCTAAAACCAAAATGCCAGTCCTGCATTTGCTTGAACTCTTGCGTGAGTGGGACAGAGTAAGAGGAGCGTGCCGAGATCGAAGATTCGACCAGGCATCAAAACTATATATGGGCCTCGTTTGGACATCCTGGGACTAACAGACACTTCAAAGTGCATCCAGCGCTTTCGTCTGGACCGTGAGGCAATCATCTCTTTGCCGACTTCTGGATGAACAGCTATCCAGCCGCAGCAATCATCCACGAAACATACCCGTGGTCATCAAGGTCACAACTGCGCTGTCGGTCCTGGCATCTGGGTAGTTCCAGAGAGTGGCTGGTGATGTCATGCACATATCACAGGCGTCTGTGTCAAGGTGTCTGACACAGTTCATTGACGCTATGCTGCACTACATCAGCCATCTTCATAGAGTTCGTGGTCAAACACCCGCTGAAAGACGGAGAGTGGCTGGGGGGGTGCACATTACACAGGTCCCTGGGTTCCCCAGTGTTGTGGGAGCCATTGATTGTCCTCACGTTGCAATCAGAACCCCTTCCACTAGTGAGAATATGTCCCGAGATCGTAGACGTCAGCACACCATTAATGTTCAGGTTATGTGCGATCATGATACGCGCATACTAAGCATCTGCGCCAAATTCCCTGGCTCAGCCCATGACGCCTATGTACTGCGCAACTCGTCACTATGGCAAAAAAAATGGGCACGCTTGCTGATGAAGATGCCTGATTGGTAGGTGAGTAAAGGCAACAATCTTTAATGATGCTCCTTGTGTAGCAAACTAATCCTAACCGTGCTTATATGCAGGGGACCGGGGATATCCTCTCCTGCTATGGCTGATGACCCCATTCACCAACCCGACCACTGAGTCTCATGATCGATATAACCAGGCTCATGCAGTCACCAGGAGTGCCATAGAGCGCACTGTTGGCATTTTAAAAAGTCTCTTCAGGTGTCTAGATGATTCCGGCGGCTGCCTGTAAATAACTCCGGGCAAAGCATGCCGTGTAACCACTGTATGCTGCATGCTCCACAACATGGCATTAGAAAGAAGATTCCCCATGCCGGTCACGCTGGAAAACCAGCAAGAGGATGACCTGGCAGTGGCCGAGGAACTGCCAATGGGGAGGGCAGCACGAGTGCGTCAACTGATTGTTGATCAGCATTTTAGGTACGTTCACTATTAAATACAGCGCAAACACCATTTAACAAAAGACAAGTGACTATAAATGTGGTGACGTATTTTATTCAGCATTAATTTTAAGGCCATCTCCCACCCTTTGTTCTGGGAGCACGGCTCCAGCCGCGCTGCGAAGAGGGAGGGTGCACGCCCCGAGTTGAGCGCATAACCTCAACCAGTTCTTGCAGCACACCTTGAATGGCATGAAGGTGGTTGTCAACACTGGTCAAAGTGTCCCTGACGAACCGGTGGAACTGATGTTGGCGCATCCTCTCCTCAAGCTTCTCTAACATTCCCTCCTCCTCCATTCTGATCAGCCGCAGGTACTCTGGCTGAGGATCGTCCACAAGTTGTGGTTCTGGCTGTGGCTCTGGCTCCACAGACTCTAGAGGCGCTCTGGCCTCCTCCACCAGACCAGCCTCCAGAGACAGGTCTACAGGTTCCAGATCTGTAAAACAATTCCATTCATAGTATTTTCCACAAGTAGAACAGGTCGATCAACGTCAACATACGATCTACCTATGGTCTGCTCTGGAGAGGACACCTCCTGGCTTTGTCTGGCTGCAACTGCTTGAAATGCCAAAAAATACAATAAATATTTGAAACCATATTAAGCTTGTTTCTAGTATTTATCACAATGATACTTTGAGTACAGGCAGATAAAAATGACCATTTTACGTAACCCTCCTTCATCCGTATCCACTCCCAGTTCTTCTCCATGCACTTCCACTGCAGAAAGAGTGGAGCCACCTCCTCCTCCAGTGCAGTGAAATGCACAGGGGATGATGGTTCCCCACCACCTGTTGTGTGCACACTTCTCCGGTGTGCAGAGAGCCTGGCTTTTACAGCGCCCCACAGATCTCTCCATTTATGCTTTAAATCGGGGATACTGCGCTTACATCTCCCCACCGAAGCCACATCCAGACCGATTTGCAACCAAATTGCAGCTTTCTTCCTCGGATCAGCCTACATTGCCTCCTTGCCAAACAACACCTCTTGGTGCCTCTTCACTGATTTCACTAATACCTCTACCTCCTCATCTGTGAAATTTGGTTTTCGGCTTCGGCTTGACGTCGCCATCGTTGTCTTCGTGTTCTATTAACAAATGTGGCTGCCTGATATGCTCTAAATTGAGCCCTACCCTGGCTAATACCAAAGCACCACCCATTTGTTAATCAATTTTAGCCAATAAAGAACAGCCGACATGGGAAGAATCATTATCAGTAAATGGGATAATTGATTATAATAAAGTACTAGGCACAAGTTCAAGTGAATGTGTTGCTCAAATCAAATGGGACATAATAGGCTACGGATATGGAGTTGTGTGATTGTTGAGGCGGTTTCGGGGCGGGGGGATGACCGCGTGCGGGGTAAGAATCCTTTGTTTTTTAGATCATATAAACTGTCTTTGTTATTTTTGTGTGACTAGAATGTTCTATTTATTTGTCTTCTTCCCTGTCTTCCATGGAACAAACAGGCTGGTGTAGGAGGGGCACATTTTCAATGCTCCGATTGCGCTGGTTGAGAAGCGCTAAATTCTTTGTTATTTCATTATCGCAGCAATTTGTTTGTTTGCATAGCTTTAATGTCATGGTGGCTAGAATAAGAAATAAAAAAGAGGTGCATTACTTCTGGTAATTTGCACAGACACACATAGGCCTACTACTACAGCGGCATATTCAAATTTAAAGTCTGGTTTGCGTTTTCCATGGACAACAACTGCATTTTCATGGTTAATCAGAAAATCCTTGTTCCATGTTTTCCTGATAGCCATAATCAATGAGCTTGGTACAGAGTCTGCCTCTCTTCTGGATTAGTCACACCTCTGTCATAAGGCCGCCTACATTCTGAAGTTAAGCACTGTGGGCGTGATTGAAGCGCGAAGGGGAGAAGACGCGTAACTCAAATGCGCGTAACTTGAATTGTGTAAAAAAAGGACTTAAGCACAAATGGGAGAATAGACCCCAAACTGCGCATTCCCTAGCCACCTGGGGTGTCATCAGTAACAAGGCTGCCGCCGTTTGAAGATGAGCCGAAAAAGTACTGATCTCAGTCGATACTGAAGAAGGTTGAAAACGGAATTCTTTCCAATACTAATATCTGAACTGTCACTGAAATACTTGCTCTTGGAAAGCATAAGGAACCGATCAAATTACCCAACAAAAAAGAGAGGATCATTCCCTTGCCATAAACGAATAATAAAATGCAAAAACAAAATGTCATGTTAGAAATGATGGAAAATAACTTGCGACTTACTCGACAGAAAGCGAATAGTACAAACAGGCGAGTGGGTCCACGGCACCCAGTTCTTGCGTCGAATGGCATCAATCCAAGTAGATTTTTTTGGTTCTCGATCAGGAATACGAAGAAAACGTATTCCTGAACCCTTCACGAAACGGTTTGTGCAGTTAATAACGCTGCAACTGACTGGCATTATGACGAAAACTGGAAGGCAACTTTCCTTCCCCCATAAAATCTATAGACATGTTGAGGCTTTTTGCCAACCACGGTAGTCAACAAGCCCACGTGACCAGGTTTGTGACATCAAGAAAAGTATCGCTATGGCCAACATAACCTGAATCGCACAGATCACATTTAAATTTGTAAACAAAGCATTGATGGTTTCCGATGTCTGGCTTATTTTCTGGTTTGAAATCACCTGTTTGATCTTTGTACTTTGGAAAATCGGTTTGATCTGTACACTGACTTTAAAACCGAGACAGAACATTTGCTTTTTTACGGCATGACCCGATTTCTGATCTTTGAAGGGTAGAAGGATGTTAACTGTTTTCTTTTTCAATTTCACCCTGCTCTGTGTCATCTCGTCCTTTTTTCTGAAAAGTTGCAATGACTTGATTCATGGAGGAGTTTCTCAAACTTCTTGGATAACAGAGTTTGTGGAAAATGGATTGGAGCTTTTAGGATTCTTGACTAAAGGCTGAGGGGGATGATGAGAGGGGATGTGCGCGGTGAATCATGGTTTTCAAAAGACAGACTTTATAATGCTCGTCTACATGACTCTGGTAATGAAGGAATAAGCCAGTATTGGTTTTCTTCCCTGTACACAGATGTTGAGAGCCAAATTCCCCTCTTTTAACCAGCATGCCTAATAAAGGGATACAGTTTTGTTCCTAAATCTCCATTGTAAATTTAAGATTGTTGCGGCAGTCGTTGGGTACTTTTAAAAATTCTTCCGCTGCTTCGGCGTTTGACATGATAAACGTGTCATCCACGTATCACCTATAGAATGGTGGGATAGTACCCTCTTTTTCCAACTTCTCTTCAATTGAACACATAAAAGCGGTCGCCAAAAGTGGACCAAGCGGAGACCCCATTGCAACTCTGTCAATTTGCTCATACAAATTTTTGTCAAAATGGAAGAGCTGGTTTGTTGTAGCGAGCTTTAGTAGTGCGACCAATTAGTCTTTTGTTATGTCCAAGTTGTTGGTTTTGTAAAACCAATTGTCCTTGAATGCCTTCTCTGCTAAAATTGTTATTGTCTCATGGACAGGAACATTTGTAAATAGTGAGGCCACATCATAAGACACCAAAATCTGTTCACGTTGAATACTGTGGCGTTCTCGCCAGCATCATTGCTTGCACTCTGGGCTGCTGTGATTGGCTGGCGACATTTACATTGGGGGAGCCAATCACAGCGGCCCAGTGGCTTTGTAAGGGAGGGTAATATTTCATTTGAGTTAGTTGTATTTACGTTGTTGTGGGGAGTGGAACCTTCCCGAAAATTTATGTGCTGTGCTGAAAGATGCAGAGAATGCCCGAAGATTTAATAAACCAAAGCTCCTTGGAGGCGATTTGCAAAACTCCTGCCCCGCCTCCATGTCCACTTCCTTCTGGGATCGCCACAATGGTGTAAGAAGTGGGATTCAAAGGTCTATAGCTAGAGATCCAGCGATTGGAGGAGTTAGCGAGCCGGGGCCGGCGAGGAAGTGCAAATATGGCCCCAGATGAGAGAAGCTGCACCCCAGCGTGGAGACTGCTGATGGAGGAAGGAGCACAGTCACCAGTGTTGAATGTACCGGCCCCATCAGTCGTGCCACAGGGGGTCAAACTGTCGAGATTCTATGACTGATCGCCATTGGAGCCCTAGCAACCACCCAGAACACCATAGCAACCACCTAGCAACGCCCTAACAACCACCCAGAACACCATAGCACCTACCTAGCAACATCCTAGCAACTGCTCAGAACACCATAGCAACCGCCAAGCAACGCCCTAGCAGCCACCCAGAACAGCATGGCAACTGCCTAGCAATGCCCCAGCCACCACCCAGAACACCATATCAACTGCCTAGCAAGGCCCAAGCAACGACCCAGAACACCATAGCAACTGTCTAGCAACGCCCTACCAACCACCCAGAACACCATTGCAAGCGCCAGGCAACCACCCAGAACACCATAGCAACAGCCTATGAATGCCCTAGCAACCACACAGAACCCGATGGTAACTGCCTAACAATGCCCTAGCAAAGATTAGGAACACCATAACAACCACCAAGCAAAGCGTAGCAACAACCCAGAACACCATCAAAAAACATACAGAACGCCCGAGCAACCACCCAGAACACCAAAGCAACCGCCTAGAAATGCCCTAGAAACCACCCAGAGCACCATGGCAACCACCTAGCAAAGCCCGAGCAACCACCCAAAACACCATAGCAACCGCCTAGCAACGCCAAAGCAACCACCCAGAACACCGTAGCAACTGCCTAGCAACGCCCGAGCAACCACCCAAAACACCATAGCAACTGCCTAGCAATGCCCTTGCAACCACCCAGAACACCATAGCAACCACCTAGCAACGCCCAAGCAACCACCCAGAACACCATAGCAACCGCCTAGCAATGCCCGTGCAACCACCCAGAACACCATAGCAACCGCCTAGGAATGCTCTTGCAACCACCCAGAACACCATAGTAACTGCCTAGCAATGCCCAAGCAACTACCCAAAACACCATAGCAACCGCCTAGCAACACCCTAGCAACCACCCAGAACACAATAGCAACTGCCTAAAAACACCCTAGCAACCATCCAGAACACCATTGCAACAGCCTAGCAACGCCCTAGCAACCACCAGAACACCATAGCAACCGCCTAGCAATGCGCTAGCAACCACCCAGAACACAATAGCAACTGCCTAAAAACACCCTAGCAACCACCCAGAAAACCATTGCAACAGCCTAGCAACGCCCTAGCAACCACCCAGAACACCATAGCTAAAAAACCTTAGCAACCAACTCGCAACGCCCTAGCAACCACCCAGAACACCATAGCAACCGCCCAGCAAAGCCCTAGCAACCACCCAGAACACAATAGCAACTGCTAGCAAGACCCTAGCAACCACCCAGAACACCATAGCAACCGTCTAACAACGCGCTAGCAACTACACAGAACACCAAAGCAACTGCCTAGCAATGCCCTAGCAACCACACAGAACACCATAGCAACCGCATAGCAATGCCCTAGCAACCACCCAGAACACTAAAGCAACCGCCTAGCAATGCCTTAGCAAACACCCAAAACACCATAGCAACCACCTAGCAATGCCAAAGCAACCATCCAGACCACCATAGCAACCGCCTAGCAACTCCCGAGCAACGAACTAGAACACCATAGCAACCGCCTAGCAACGGCGTAACAACCACCCAGAGCACCATTGCAACTGCCTTGCAATGCCCTGGCAACCAACCAGAATAAAATAGCAACTGCCTAGCAACAACCTAGCAACCTCCCAGAACACCATAGCATCAGCCTAGCAACGCCCTAGCAACCACCCAGAGCACCATAGCAACTGCCTAGCAATGCCCTGGCAACCAGCCAGAACAAAATAGCAACTGCCTTGCAACAACCTTGCAACCTCCCAGAATACCATAGCAACCGCCTAGCAACGCCAAAGCCACCACCCAGAACACCATAGCAACTGCCTAGCAACGCCATAGCAACCACCCAGAACACCATAGCAACCGCCTAGCAACGCCCTAGCAACCACCCAGAACACCATAGCAACTGTCTAGCAACGCCCTAGCAACCACCCAGAACACCATAGCAACTGCCTAGCAACGCCCTAGCAACCACCCAGAACACCATAGCAACTGCCTAGCAAGACCCTAGCAACCACCCAGAACACCATAGCAACCGCCTAGCAATGCCCTAGCAACCACCCAGAACACCATAGCAACCGCCTAGCAACGCCCTAGCAACCACCCAGAACACCATAGCAACCGCCCAGCAACGCCCTAAAGAGCACCCAGAACACCATATCTAAGGCTTAGCAGATGCCTGACAAGCACCTTGAACTCTGTTCGTGTAAAGCAGCAGGCACATTCAAAATTTCTTCTGGAATTTTGTAGTTTTATTATTATCTTTCCTCTATATTCTGTAATCGCATGGATCTCTACTCCTCCCAAAGTTTTCATCCGATCCCCACACATTACACATGAAAAAACGTGCGGCTCCCTTGTGAGGAGTTTGCTCTGACTTTTTTAAGCCATCTGACTTATGGATTTCCAGAAGGTTCCTAAAAAACATGGACATCTGAAACCTTGTTATAATGGAAGTCAATGAGAAAATGAAAACTCACTCATCTTCACCCTCTCACCGTGAACTCATATATTAACGTGAAAACTGTGTTCCAACTCCCAAACATTGAATAACAATGCCCAAGCAACCGTTGGGAAGAGCAAAGCAACCGCCTAGCAACAACCTAGTAACCATCCAAAACATATCAACCACCCAGAACGCCCTTAAGATCAGCCAGAACACCATAGCAACCACCTAGCAAAAACCATAGCAACCACCCAGAACACCATAGCAACCGCCTAGCAACGACCTAGCAACCACCCAGAACACCATAGCAACCGCCCAGCAACACCTTAGCAACCACCCAGAACACCATAGCAACCACCTAGCAACACCCTAGCAACCACCCAGAATACCATAGCAACCGCCAAGCAATGCCGTAGCAAACTCCCAGAACACCATAGCAACCGCCTAGCAACACCCTGACAACCACCCAGAACATATTAGCAACTGCATAGCAATGCCCTAGAAACCACCCCGAACACCATAGCAACCGCCTAGCAATGCCCGAGCAACCACCCAGAACACCATAGCAACCGCCCAGCAACACCCTTGCAACCACCCAGAACATATAAGCAACTGCATAGCAACGCCCTAGAAACCCCCCGAACACCATAGCAACCGCCTAGCAATGCCCTAGCAACCACCCAGAACACCATAGCAACCGCCTACCAACGCCCTATCAACCATCCAGAGCACCACAGCAACTGCCTAGCAACGCCCTGGCAACCAGCCAGAACAAAACAGCAACTGCCTAGCAACACCCTAGCATCCGCCCAGAACACCATAGCATCAGCCTACCAATGCCCAAGAAACCACCCAGCACACCATAGCAACCGCCTAGCAATGCCCAAGCCACCACCCAGAACACCATAGCACCCGCCTAGCAATGCCATAGCAACCACCCAGAACACCATATCAACCGCCTAGCAACACCCTAGCAACCACCCTGAACACAAAAGCAACCGCCTAGCAATGCCCTAGCAACCACCCAGAACAAAATAGCAACTGCCTAGCAACACCCTGGCATCCGCCCAGAACCCCATAGCATCAGCCTACCAACGCACTAGAAACCACCCAGCATACCATTGCAACCGCCTAGCAACGCCCAAGCCACCACCCAGAACACCATAGCACCCGCCTAGCAATGCCCTAGCAACCACCCTGAACACCATAGCAACTGCCAAGCAATATTATTATTCAATATTCTTCCGTAATCGCACGGTTCGCTACTCCTCCCACAGTTTTCACCAGATCCCCACACATTACACATGAAAACGTGCAGCTCCCTTGTGAAAAGAGTGCTATGACTTTTTTAAGTGATCTGACTCACGGATTTCCCACAATTCCCAAAATACATGGACTTCTGAAACCTTGTTAGAATGGAAGTCAATGAGAAAATGCTTCAAACTCACTTATCTTCACCCTCTCACCGTGAACTCATATATTAACGTGAAAACTGTGTTCCAACTCCCAAACATTGAATAACAATGCCCAAGCAACCGTTGGGAACAGCAAAGCAACCGCCTAGCAACAACCTTGTAACCATCCAAAACATCATATCAACCACCCAGAAAGCCCTTAAGATCAGCCAGAACACCATAGCAACCACCTAGCAAAAACCCCAGCAACCACCCAGAACACCATAGGAACCGCCGAGCAACGACTTAGCAACCACCCAGAACACCATAGCAACCGCATTGCAACGCCTTAGCAACCACCCAGAACACCATACCAACCACCTAGCAACGCCCTAGCAACCACCCAGAATACCATAGCAACCGCCTAGCAACGCCGTAGCAAACTCCCAGAACACCACAGCAACCGCCTAGCAACACCCTGGCAACCACCCAGAACACAATAGCAACTGCCTAGAAACACCCTAGCAACCATGCAGAACACCATAGCAACCGCCCAGCAACACCCTAGCAACCACCCAGAACACCATAGCAACCGCCATGCAACGCACTAGCAACCACCCAGAACACCATATCACCTGCCTAGCAATGCCCGAGCAAACACAGAGAACACCATAGCAACCGCCAACCAACGCCCTTGCAACCACTCAGAAAACCAGAGCAACCTCCTAGCAAAGGCCTAGCAATGACCCAGAACAGCGTATCAACCGCCAAGCAACACCCTAGCAACCACCCAGAACACCATAGCAACCGCCCAGCAACGCCCTAGCAACCACCCAGAACACCATAGCAACCCCCTAGCAACACCCTAGCAACCACCCAGAACACCAAAGCAACCACCTACCAATGCGCTAGCAACCACCCAGAACACCATAGCAACGGCCTAGCAACGCCCTAGCAACCACCCAGAACACCATAGCAACCACCTAGCAACGCCCTAGCAACCACCCAGAACACCATAGCAACCGCCTAGCAACGCCCTAGCAACCACCCAGAACACCATAGCAACCACCTAGCAACGCCCTAGCAACCACCCAGAACACCATAGCAACCATCTAGCAACGCCCTAGCAACCACCCAGAACACCATAGCAACCGCCTAGCAACGCCCTAGTAACCACCCAGAACACCATTGCAACCGCCTAGCAATGCCGCAGCAACCTCCCAGAATACCATAGCAACCGCCTAGCAAAACCCTACCAACCACCCAGAACATCATAGCAACCACCTAGCAATGCCGTAGCAACCACCCAGAACACCATAGCAACTGCCTAGCAACGCCCTAGCAACCACCCAGAACACCAAAGCAACCGCCTAGCAATGCCCTAGCAACCACCCAGAACACAATAGCAACCACCCAGCAACACCCTAGCAACCACCCAGAACACCATAACAACAGCCTAGCAGCGCCCTAACAACCAACCACAACAGCATAGTAACCGCCTAGCAATGCCCTTGGAACCACCTGGAACTCCATAGCAACCACCTAGCAACACCATAGCAACCACCCAGAACACAATAGCAACCGCCTAGCAATGCCCTAGCAACCACCCAGAACACCATAGCAACCGCCTATCAATGCCTCAGCAACCACCCAGAACACCATAACAACCGCCTAGCAACACCCTAGGAACCACACAGAACACCATAGCAACCGCCTAGCAACGCCTTAGCAACCACCTTGAACACCATAGCAACCGCCTACCAACACCCTAACAACCATCCAGACCACCATAGCAACTGCCTAGCAACGCCCTGGCAACCAACCAGAACAAAATAGCAACTGCCTAGCAACACCCTAGCATCCGCCCAGAACCCCATAGCATCAGCCTACCAACGCCCTAGAAACCACCCAGAACACCATAGCAACCGCCTAGCAACGCCCTAGCAACCACCCAGAACACCATAGCAACCACCGAGCAATGCCCTAGCAACCACCCAGAACACCATAGCAACCGCCTAGCAACGCCCTAGCAACCACCCAGAACACCATAGCAACCACCGAGCAACGCCCTAGCAACCACCCAGAATACCATAGCAACCATCTAGCAACGCCCTAGCAACCACCCAGAACACCATAGCAACCGCCTAGCAACGCCCTAGTAACCACCCAGAACACCATTGCAACCACCTCGCAATGCCGTAGCAACCTCCCAGAATACCATAGCAACCGCCTAGCAAAACCCTACCAACCACCCAGAACATCATAGCAACCACCTAGCAATGCCGTAACAACCAACCAGAACACCATAACAACAGCCTAACAGTGCCCTAGCACCCACCCAGAACACCATAGCAACTGCCTAGCAACGCCCTTGCAACCACCCAGAACACCAAAGCAACCGCCTAGCAATGCCCAAGCAACCACCCAGAACACAATAGCAACCACCTAGCAACACCCTAGCAACCACCCAGAACACCATAACAACAGCCTAGCAGCGCCCTAACAACCAACCACAACAGCATAGTAACCGCCTAGCAATGCCCTTGGAACCACCTGGAACTCCATAGCAACCGCCTAGCAACACCATAGCAACCACCCAAAACACAATAGCAACCGCCTAGCAATGCCCTAGCAACCACCCAGAACACCATAGCAACCGCCTATCAATGCCTCAGCAACCACCCAGAACACCATAACAACCGCCTAGCAACACCCTAGGAACCACACCGAACACCATAGCAACCGCCTAGCAACGCCTTAGCAACCACCTTGAACACCATAGCAACCGCCTACCAACACCCTAACAACCATCCAGACCACCATAGCAACTGCCTAGCAACGCCCTGGCAACCAACCAGAACAAAATAGCAACTGCCTAGCAACACCCTAGCATCCGCCCAGAACCCCATAGCATCAGCCTACCAACGCCCTAGAAACCACCCAGCATACCATAGCAACCGCCTACCAACGCCCAAGCCACCACACAGAACACCATAGCACCCGGCTAGCAATGCCCTAGCAACCACCCTGAACACCATAGCAACTGCCAAGCAATATTATTATTCAATATTCTTCCGTAATCTCACGGTTCGCTACTCCTCCCACAGTTTTCACCAGATCCCCACACATTACACATGAAAACGTGCGGCTCCCTAGTGAAAAGAGTGCTATGACTTTTTTAAGTGATCTGACTCACGGATTTCCCACAATTCCCAAAATACATGGACTTCTGAAACCTTGGTAGAATGGAAGTCAATGAGAAAATGCTTCAAACTCACTCATCTTCACCCTCTCACCGTGAACTCATATATTAACGTGAAAACTGTGTTCCAACTCCCAAACATTGAATAGCAATGCCCAAGCAACCATTGGGAACAGCAAAGCAACTGCCTAGCAACAACCTAGTAACCATCCAAAACATCATATCAACCACCCAGAACGCCCTTAAGATCAGCCAGAACACCATAGCAACCACCTAGCAAAAACCCTAGCAACCACCCAGAACACCATAGCAACCGCCTAGCAACGACTTAGCAACCACCCAGAACACCATAGCAACCGCGTTGCAACGCCTTAGCAACCACCCAGAACACCATAGCAACCACCTAGCAACGCCCTAGCAACCACCCAGAATACCATAGCAACCGCCTAGCAACGCCGTAGCAAACTCCCAGAACACCATAGCAACCACCTAGCAATGCCCTAGCAACCACCCAGCACACAAAAGGAACCGCCTAGCAACGCTCTAGCAACCAGCCAGAACACCATAGCAACCACCTAGCAACAGCCTAGCAGCCACCCAGAACACCATATCACCTGCCTAGCAATGCCCTAGCAAACACACAGAACACCATAGCAACCGCCAAGCAACGCCCTAGCAACCACTCAGAAAACCATAGCAACCCCCTACCAATGCGCTAGCAACCACCCAGAACACCATAGCAACGGCCTAGCAACGACCTAGCAACCACCCAGAACACCATAGCAACCGCCTAGCAACGCCCTAGCAACCACCCAGAACACCATAGCAACCGCCTAGCAACGCCCTAGCAACCACCCAGAACACCATATCAACCACCGAACAATGCCCTAGCAACCACCCAGAACACCATAGCAACCATCTAGAAACACCCTAGCAACCACCCAGAACACCATATCAACCACCGAGCAATGCCCGAGCAACCACCCAGAACACCATAGCAACCACCTAGCAACGCCCTACCAACCACCCAGATCATCATAGTAACCGCCTAGCAACGCCCTAGCAACCACCCAGAACAGCATAGCAACTGCCTAGCAACGCCCTAGCAACCACCCAGAACACCATATCAACCACCGAGCAACGCCCGAGCAACCACCCAGAACACCATAGTAACCCCCTACCAATGCGCTAGCAACCACCCAGAACACCATAGCAACGGCCTAGCAATGACCTAGCAACCACCCAGAACACCATAGCAACCGCCTAGCAACGCCCTAGCAACCACCCAGAACACCATAGCAACCGCCAAGCAACGCCCTAGCAACCACCCAGAACACCATATCAACCACCGAGCAACGCCCGATCAACCACCCAGAACACCATAGCAACCATCTAGAAACGCCGTAGCAACCTCCCAGAATACCATAGCAACCGCCTAGCAATGCCCTACCAACCACCCAGATCATCATAGCAACCGCCTAGCAATGCCCTAGCAACCACCCAGAACACCATAGCAACCGCCTAGCAACATCCTACCAACCACCTGGAACACCATAGCAACCGCCCCGCAACACCCTAGCAACCACCCAGAATACCATAGCAACCGCCATGCAACGCCCTAGCAACCACCCAGAACACCATATCACCTGCCTAGCAATGCCGTAGCAAGCACACAGAACACCATAGCAACCGCCAAGCAACGCCCTAGCAACCACTCAGAAAACCATAGCAACTTCCTAGCAAAGCCCTAGCAACGACCCAGAACAACATAGCAACCGCCTAGCAATGCCCTAGCAACCACCTGGAACTCCATAACAACCGCCTAGCAATGCCCTAGCAACCACCTGGAACTCCATAACAACCGCCCAGCAACGCCTTAAAGAGCACCCAGAACGCCATATCAACGGCAAGCCAGATCCCTGGCAAGCACCCCGAACACTCTTCGAGTAGAGCTGCAGGCACATTCAAAATTTCTACTGGAATTTTCTAGTTATTATTATGTCCCTGCAGCAATGCAGACACATATTTTAAACCTGCATCCTTCTTTATTATTTTTATTATCATTATGTGCCTGCAGCAATGCAGACACATATTTTAATCCTGCATACTTCTTTATTATTATTTTTTTATTATTATTATTCCATATTCTTCCTTAATTGCACGGTTTGCTACTCCTCCCACAGTTTTCACCCGATGCCCAAACATTACACATGAAAATGTGTGGCTCCCTTATGAGGAGTGTGCTATTACTTTTCTAAGTGATCCGACTTACAGATTTCCCACAATTCCCGAAAAACATGGACTTCTGAAACCTTGTTATAATGGAAGTCAATGAGAAAACTCACTCATCTTCACCCTCTCACTGTGAACTCATATATTCACGTAGAAACTCTGTTCCAACTCCCAAACATTGACAAGCAATGCCCAAGCAACCATTAGGAACTGTATAGAATCCAGCTAGCAACACGCTAGCAACCACACAGAACACCATAGCAACCGCCTAGCAACGCCCTAGTAACCACCCAGAACACCATAGCAACCGCCAAGCAATGCCCTAGTAACCACCTGGAACTCCTTTGCAACTGCCAAGCAATGCCCTCTAGAGCACCCAGAACACCATATCCATGGCTTGGCAGAACCCTGGCAAGCACCTTGAACACTGTACGTGGAGAGCAACAGGCACATTCAAAATTTCTACCGGAATTTTCAACTAATCGCATGCCCTAGCAACCGTCCCACAGTTTTTACCCGATCCCCACACATTACACATGAAAACGTGCAGCTCCCTTGTGAGGAGTATGCTATGACTTTTCTTAGCAATCCGACTTACGGATTTCCCACAATTCCCGAAAAACATGGACTTCTAAAACCTTGTTATAATGGAAGTCAGTGAGAAAACTCATTCATCTTCACACTCTCATCATGAACTCATATATTCACGTAGAAACTCTGTTCCAAATCCCAAACATTGACAAGCAACGCCCAAGCAACCATTAGGAACAGCATAGCATCCGCCTAGCAACGACCAAGCAACCACCCAGAACACCATAGCAACCACCAAGAACACCCTAGCAACCACCCAGAACACCATAGCAACCACCTAGAAACGCCCTAGAAACCACCCAGAGCACCATTGCAACCACCAAGCAAAGCCCTAGCAACCACCCAGAACACCATAGCAACTGCCTAGCAATGCCCTAGCAACCACCCAGAACACCATAGCAACCGCCTAGCAACGCCCAAGCAACCACCCAGAACACCATAGCAACTGCCTAGCAACGACCTAGCAACCACCCAGAACACCATAGCAACCACCTAGCAACGTCCTAGAAACCACCCAGAACTCAATAGCAACTGCCTCGCAACACCCTGCAAGCACCCAGAACACCATAGCAACCGCCCAGTAATGCCCAAGCAACCACCTGGAACTCCACAGCAACCGCCTAGCAATGCCCTAGCAACCACCCAGAACACCATAGCAAACGCCTAGCAATGTCCTAGTAGCTACCCAGAACACAATAGCAACTGCCTAGCAATGACCTAGCAATCACCCAGAATTCCATAGCAAAAGCCTAGCAACGCCCCAGCAACCACCAAGAACACCATAGCAACCACCTAGCAACGCCCTAGCAACCACCCAGAACACCATAGCAACCGCCCAGCAATGCTCTAGCAACCACTGAGAACACCATAGCAACCGCCTAGCAACGCCCCACCAACCACCGAGAACACCATAGCAAATGCCTAGCAATGCCCTAGCAACCACCCAGAACACAATAGCAACTGCCTAGCAACACCCTAGCAACCACCCAGAACACCATAACAACCGCCTAGCAATGCCCTTGCAACCACCCAGAACACCATAGCAACCGCCAAGCAATGTCCAAGCAACCACCCACAACACCATTACAACTGCCTAGCAACACCCTAGCAACCACCCTGAACACCATAGCAACCGCTTAGCAACGCCGTAGCAACCTCCCAGAATACCATAGCAACCACCTAGCAACGCCCTAGCAACAACCCAGAACACCATAGCAACCGCCTAGCAATGCCCTTGCAACCACCCTGAACATCATAGCAACCACTTAGCAACTCCGTAGCAACCTCCCAGAATACCATAGCAACCGCCTAGCAATGCCCTACCAACCACCCAGAACATCATAGCAACCACCTCGTAATGCCCTAGCAATCACCCAAAACACAATAGCAACTGCCTAGCAACACCCTAGCAACCACCCAGAATACCATCGCAACCGCCGAGCAACACCCTAGCAACCACCCAGAACACCATAGCAACCGCCTAGCAACGCCCTAGCAACCACCGCGAACACCATATCAACCACCGAGCAACGCCCGAGCAACCACCCAGAACACCATAGCAACCATCTAGAAACGCCGTAGCAACCTCCCAGAATACCATAGCAACCGCCTAGCAACGCCCTACCAACCACCCAGATCATCAAAGCAACCGCCTAGCAACGCCCTATCAACCACCCAGAACACCATAGCAACCGCCAAGCAACGGCTTAGCAACCACCCAGAACACAATAGCAACTGCCTAGCAAGACCCTAGCAACCACCCAGAATACACCATAGCAACCGCCTAGCAATGACCTAGCAACCACCGAGAACTCCATAGCAACTGCCTTGCAACGCCCTAGCAACCACCCTGAACACAATAGCAACCACCTAGCAACGCCCTAGCAAATACCCAGAACACCATAGCAACTGCCTAGCAATGCCCTAGCAACCACTGAGAACACCATAGCAACTTCTTTGCAATGCCTTAGCAACCACCCTGAACACAATAGCAACTGCCTAGCAACACCCTAGCAACCACCCAGAACACCATAGCAACTGCCTTGCAACGCCCTAGCAACCACCCAAAACACCTTAGCAACCACCTAGCGTGCCCTAGCAACCACCTGGAACACCATAGCAACCGCCTAGCAATGCCCTAGCAACCACCTGGAACTCCATAGCAACCACCCAGCAATGCCCAATAGAGCACCCAGAACACCATATCAACGGCTTATCAGATCCCTGGCAAGCACCTCGAACACTGTACGAGTAGAGCAGCAGGCACATTAAAAATTTCTACTGGAATTTTTTAGTTATTATTATTATTCTTCCAAATTCTTCCATTATCACACGGTTCACTACTCCTTCCACAATTTTCACCTGATCCCCACACATTACACACTTGCATGGAATGACTTTTCTAATTCCTAACATTCATATTTTCCCAGATGTTCCAATTTTTTCAAAACCATTTTCCCATTGAAAATGAATTATGGAATCTTCAAAAATCAGAAAACTTCACCTTTTTTTCAAACGATAACTGCCGATTCATACTTTCAGCTAGAAACTCCATTCAAAGTAGAAAATATTCTACATTTTCCTGACTTTTTACATATGATTAATCTTTTCAATCTCATTCAAACTTTAAAAAATATTCACCGTTTTCTGAAAATTGGTTATTATGGTAGTCAATGAGAAAATCCTTCAAACTCACTCATCTTCACCCTCTCACTGTGAACTCATACATTCACGTAGAAACTCCGTTCCAACTCTCAAACATTGACAATCCCGACGACTTTCAGAGTTTGACTCAAATTTTCATGATCTCTTTTAGTTTTTCTACACCGGCAGTTTAAAAAACATTAAATTTTAAGCTCTTCTCAGACTTTATAATTGGTGTCTGTGGTCTCAAGGTGTATTAGGGGCGGGGGACATAGTATTCAGCTCCATCCGTCTGTCCATCTGTCCCGTCCCATTTGTTGTGAACGTGATATCTGAAGAACGGTTTTACGGATTCCATTCGTCATTCTTGTCAAGGTATGTTAGAGGTGGGGGACATAGTATTCAGCTCCGTCCGTCCGTCCATCATGTCCCATTTTTTGTGAATGCGATATCTCAAGAACAGTTTGACCGATTCCATTCATCTTTGGTGTCAAGGTGTATTAGGGGATCTCTCACAGCCCACTTGATTTATTCTTGCCATTATTCTCATTGACCATTTTAAAAAAATTGATATCTCAAGAATGGTTTGACCAAACATTCATCTTTGATGTCAAGGTGTTGAGGATGTCGGGGATAAATTCCTCCATGTCAACATCCCATGATATCACAATAGAATGGTTTGAAAATCCATTCATCTTTGATGTCAAGGTGTATAAGGGCGGGGACATAGCATTCAGCTCTATCAGTCCATCAAACTCCGTCTTTCCGTCACATCCCATTTTTTTCAATGAAACATTGTTTAGCAAATCTCTGCCCTTAATTTGCATAAATAATCACCCAATACACTGAAAACGGATTGAATTTTTTATCAATCAGTCCTTCTTTATATTTATTATTATTTTTATTATTTCTTTTCTTCTTCAGAAATGTTTTCGCAAATTCCTGTGATATGGTAAATGGTAGAGACCAGAAATTTTGCTCATTGTTGGATGTTGTGTGTAAATGCTGCCCAAGGCATTTTCAACTCAATCGGCCTGATGGTGGCGCTATAATTCCAGAAAAACAGTTTTTCACTTTAAAGGTCATAATTCCTACGCTTTGAGTTCGATTTACATGAAACTTGGTACAGACATTTCAAGGTCCATTCTCTACAATTTTTCCTCGGACCCCTGAGGTCTGCCAGATTAGATTTTCTGCCATTTTGAATTTTTTTTTAGAACACATCTTTGACATCTCCTCCTAGGCCGTAGGTCCGATTCCTTTAAAATCCACTGTGGATCATCCAAGGACCAAGCTTATCAAAGTTTGCCTAAGGCTTGTTGAAATCTTATTTCGCTTCCAAGATATTGACCAATGAACTTCAACAAGGGCGTGGCTTTGCACATAAATGGACAAAATTCAACAACCATTTGGCCAATCATCACAGAACTTGCAGAATATGTCCACATAAGTACCAGGAACATATCTTGAGAGTTTCATGCAAATCAGCTAATAGATGGCACTATAAATGCAAAAAATGGGCATGGTATGACACAAATCAGGCTATAAATCAGCAATTGTTTGTCCTCTTGCCATGAAACTCAAAGGATATATTCATATAATTACCTCAAACATACCCTGAAAATTTCATTCAAATTGACTGATAGGGGGCGCTATAAATGCAAAACAAAGCAGTTTGGTATAACACAAATCAGACTATAAATCAGCAATTGTTTGTCCTATCGCCATAAAACTCACAGGATATATTCATATAAGTACTTGAAACATACCCTGAAAATTTCATCCAAATTGTCCGATAGGGGGCGCAATAAATGCAAAACAAAGCAACGTGGTATAACACAAATCAGACTATAAATCATAAATAGTTTTCCCAATCATTACAAAACTCACAGGATATGTCCACGTAAGAACCTGAAAGATAGCCTGAAAGTTTCAATCAAATCGACCAGTAGGGGGCGCCACAAATGCACAAAATAGCCTAACATAACACAAATCAGACTATACATCATAAGTTGTTGGTCCAATCATTACACTGGCAAAATAGGTCCACATAAATACCTGCAACATACTCTTAAAGTGGTTTTTGTCCCCCACCGCCACGGTAGTGAGCGGAGCAGGGGACATAGTATTCAGCTCCGTCCGGCCGTCCATCATGTCCTGTTTGTTGTGAATGCGATATCTCAAGAACGGTTCGACCGATTCCATTCATCTTTGGTGTCAAGGTGTATTAGGGGTGGGGGACATAGTATTCGGCTCTGTCCGTCTGTCCTTCCCATCCCGTTTGTTGTGAAAGTGATATCTCAAGAACGGTTTGACCGATTTAAGAATCCTTGTTATTTCATCCCTGTAGGGAAAAGTATGGGACCTTGAGTTGCTATACAAGCATCTCAGATAAAAGACAAGTGTCTGTTCATTAAAAATGTGAACAGAAATGTAGACTTTGTCTTCAAATTCATTAACCACAGTGAAATGCTCAAATAGATGTGGAGATGAAATGACTTTTGAAAGGCATGTTTACTTGAATGTATGTTCATCTGCGTACTATTATTTTGTTATTTTTGTTTTATTTTGCTACATTTAGACTAAGGACCTCGGAGCCATATTCATCTAGAAACTGCATTACAGACAAGATAGAAAACATTGCCATTTGGTGGATGTAACAGTGTAGTGTATAACCTTTCAGTGGATGCGTATGAGCTGTAATGATGTGAATCCAATTTTATCTAATGTGGTGAATCTGGCAGTGACTTAAACTTGAAAAAATGCTTAATTGATGAAATAAACATAATCAAACCATTTTGTTTTTATACATTTCCTTCTCTTCCACAATACTCAACTCACTCTTCATAGAATGGAAATAAGTATGGTCAAGAAAGAATTTGTGACCTTGTTAATGTTTCAGGAAAAAAAATGTAACAAATAGTATAAGATATTTGTGTTGATATCATAGCTTTTGTCTCCTCTCACTTGCCATAGTTAATAATGACTGATTTACACATAACATGCCGTTGTCACATGTCAACATGTATTTAGGATCAAATGTGATGCTCATTTCACGTGTTCACATGCGATTAATAAGTTATTGCGTGAAATTCTTGTTATTTCTGCAAGGGACTTTGGACTAATATGCAGATATTGCCTTGAGAATAAAAATATGAGCTAGGCATCATGTATGACAGTTGCAAAAGTGAGATATGAGCTGTACAATAAGTATGACAAACATAACCTGCCACTGGGTATATGAGCTATATAGGAGACCTATATACCCTCTATAAGCACAAATATGTACCTGAATTTGGCCTATATACGGCATTTATGCGGCATATAGGTTGCATATATGCGCATATATGTTCATATAGATTCTTTCCATGTGGGAATTCTTGCCAAAATTCAAGGCCTGCAATAACATCTGGTACACACCAGTCATTCCCAAACACCGCTCCCCCCTATCGACAGTCCCCCCAAGTTCTGCCTGCTGGGACTACACCGACACCTGTTGTAATCCTCCGCCAGCCGCCAGGCCGATCAGAGAAAGGTGGACGAAAACGCCAAGCTAACTTCTCGTTAACTTAAGCGGGACCTTTATCACACTGGTACTGGAGTTTGGCTCTAAGCGTTTTGATAATGGCAACATAACACTGAGACAGTGAATAGATCTTGTGATGTGGACAAAAACACGGCTTTTAAAAAGTTCACTGCTAACTTAAATAGTGTGAAATTTGCGGGCAATGTAACACTAGAAGCTATAAGCTAGCTGAGGTGGTTTGGCTGTCTCACAGAGATGAAGAACAAGGTGCCTATTTCATATGTTTCATGATGGATGTTAAGTAGATACAACAACTTTTCCCGAAACCTGTAGGGAGAAGGGCTACAACATCATTTCCATTCAAAAAACTAACCAAACATTCATCTTGTTGTGGCTTTAAGTCACTGATACCAGGGATTTTCTCCACGACAGAGCGAATGGCCTCCCGTGTATCTATGTCCATCGCCATTATTGATTTTGGAGACTACAATTACAAACTCGATGCAGCGGCTACATCATGGCTCTCGGCTAAGCCTTCTGTTCGTTGATTGGTCAAGGGTAGCCTGTGTGTGATCAGACGAAGTGGTGAAGCGAAATGAAATTGAGCGGAAGTACGAAGGCTGGCGGAGTCAGGCTACCATATACCTCACTTGCCACCAGATCAGCCAATCAAAAAATTCAATTGCAATAGCAGCATTTCAAACAGTGGAGGGCAAAAATATAAAGCCTTGGACCTGACTCCATCAGCATTACGTCAAAATATTGAAAAACATTCCTTATAGGCTTTTAAAAAGTGGTTTGGGGGTTTTGTTTCTCTTTACGTGTGAATAAATCGCACAAAGTCACAAAGACTTGACCATTAAATGTTCAGAAACATGAATTCATGATACATCCAGCAATAAATAATGCCTTATATCATCAAGTCATTCATTAGTTCAGCATTACTAAAGCAAATGACTTCTTCTGGAGACCCACCTTTTAAGATGGCGGCGTGCATAGATGCTGCGGCTCAGAACTCCCTAAAACAATGCTTTGTGTGGCTGTTATTTGGACTTTTTCTAGTGGTTTAGCTCAGTTTGGGAACATCAAACATCTTCTACAACACAGAAGATTTACTGCATATCGGGAGAAGACATCGAGTCCCTATCACGAGTGCCTTCCCACACTCGCATGGAACACTGGAGGGAATTGCCAGAGCACCGAAGTCTCCGTGGATCACTACATCGAGCGACAAGCCCCGGAGATGGCGGCAAGAACACACACGGAAGAGAGGCTGCCGGTCTGACTACTTGGCTCGGCTAAAGAGGGATCCGAACAGACCGCCTCTACCTAGCCTTTTTGTCGCAAGTGCCCAGTCACTTGGAAATAAAATGGACGAACTAAGCCTGGATCTATCAACCCGGTCAACCATATGATACAGCTCTGTGATGATTATCACAGAAAGTTCGTTAAATCCAAGGATACCAGAGGCAGTGGTTGAGCTAGCAGGCCGCTCACTCCACCGGAGAGACAGAACAGAGGACTCTGGCAACAGCCGCGGAGGTTGACTTTGTACATATGTTAACAAGAACTGGTGTACAAATTTTTATGTCATTGATAAACATTGCTCACTTGACTTGGAGCTCTTAGCAGTTAAATGTAGACCTTTCTATCTACCACAGGAATTCTCTGTTGTTGTGGTGATGGTGGTCTATATCCCAGCGGATGCAAAAGCTCAATTAGCGCTTAGCTATGTGCTAACAGCCATAGAAAAACAGCAGAGTGCTTACCCGGAGGGCGTTTTCATCCTGGCTGGCGATTTCAATCATGCTAACCTAAAGACCCAGATTTGACCAGCATGTTAAATGTGTGACTAGAGGGAATAATACACTGGACTGTGCTTACTCTAACATCATAAAGGGATACAGAGCCTCTGCCCTCGCACATCTGGGCCAGTCTGATCACCTTTCACTACTCCTGATTCCAGCACATCGCCCCATTGTTAAAAGGCAGAAACCTACCATCAGAACTGTTAAGAGGTGTCCTGTGGACGCAACTCAGCAGCTACAGGACTGTTTTGAATGGACTAACTGGACACTGTTCTTTAATGATGACATAAATGACTATGCCTATACTGTGCTTTGCTACATTAGAACCTGTGCTGAAAACATTGCCATCAATACACACATCCGGACTTTCCCTAACAGGAAACCCTGGATGACTATGGAGGTCCAGGCCCTACTGAGAGAGCGTGACAGCACTTTTAAATCAGGTGACACAGAATTGTACAGCACAGCTAGGCACAATCTAAAAAAAGGCATGAGGCAAGCAAAAGCTGCATGTAAGGCAAAGATCGAAGATCACTTTACCAACAAAGATCCGACAAGCGTGTGGCAAGGCATCCTACAAACATCAGTGTCTCCCTGGCGGAGGAGCTCAACAATTTTTACGCCCGCTTTGAAACATCATAATAATGGATGGATAACAGAGCTATTCCCCACCCCCCTGCTGACGCAGACTACTCACTCACTGTTTTGGCAGAGGAATTGAGACACGTCTTTAAGTCTGTGAATGCCAGGAAGGCAGAGGGGCCAGACGGGATTCCAGGGAGGGTGGTCAAAGACTGCACCCACCAGTTTGCAGATGTCTTCGCAGACATCTTTAACAGGTCTATGTCCAAAGCCACCGTACCGACCTGCTTCAAAAAATCCACCATTGTCCCAGTGCTCAAGCAAAGCAACATCAGCACCCTGAACGACTATAGACCTGTGGCGCTTACCCCCATCTTTGCTAAGTGCTTCGAGAGGCTGGTAATGAAGCACATAAAATCTGTCCTTCCCCCCAACCTGGACCAGCATCAGTATGCCTACAGGGCAAACAGGTACATGGAGGATGCGATCATCATAGCCCTCTACACAGCTCTAACGCATCTCGACAAGAAAGGGACAAGTGTGAGAATGCTTTTTATAGACTTCAGCTCGGTGTTCAACACTATTGTACCCCGCAGGCTGGTCACTAAACTCCTCAACCTGGGCCTCAGCAACACTCTATGTGCATGGGTTAAGGACTTTCTATCTGACCGCCCACAGTCAGTCAGACTGGGCCCACACTGATCCTCCAGTCTGTCTCTCAGCACCGGTTTACCACAAGACTGTGTGCTGAGCCTGTTGCTGTACTTCATCTACACATCTAATCGCATCTCCACCCACCCCTCAAATACAATCATAAAATTTGCGGACAAAACAACTGCGGTAGCACAGATCACCAATGGCAATGAGAGCCTACAGAGATGAAGTTGACAGACTGGTAGAGTAGTGCACCGGAAACAATCTGACCCTGAATGACAAGAAAACCAAAGAAATCATAGTTGACTTCAAGAGGCACAAGGAGTACACCCCCCCACCCCACTCCCACCCCACCCCTCCTTAATCATCACAGGTGAGGTAGTAGAGAGGGTCTCCTGTTTTAAATTTCTGGGCACCTGGATCGTGGAGGATCTTAAACGGGAAACAAATACAACTGCCATTGTCAAAAAGGCACACCAGCGGCTCTCCTTTTTACACACGCTCAAGAAAAACAAGCTGCCTGCCGAGCTGCTCGAGGCCTTTTATCACTGCTCCATCAAGAGTGTTTTAACTTATTGAATCACAACATGGTACGCCAACTGCTCAGATAACAACAAGAAATCCCTGAAACGAGTCATAAGAACGGCCGGAAAAATCATTGGACTCCCCCTGCCCTCACTGGATGATATTTTCAGGACTCGCTGTCTCCGTGGAGCGAGCAGTATTCTGCAGGATGGAACACACCCCTCACACCACCTCTTCTCTCTGTTCCCATCTGGCAGGTGCTATGGGGCCTTCAAAGCCTGTAGCACAAGGCTGCAAAATATTTTTTTTTCCAAGGGCTATTACAGAGCTGAACAGAATAATGAAGGGCATGTGCAATACGGGACTAAAACAATATTGGACATGTGCAATATGGGACTAAGACAATGTGGGACAAGTGGACTTAGGCCTGTGTGGGTCAGTGCAATATAAGGACTTTTGTAATATGGGACTCAAAAGCGAATGTGCAATACTCTGCTGCTACCACTGCTTTATTATTATTATTATTTTTCTTTTTCATTTATTTATTTATTTGCAAATCTCCTGATGCTCTTAAGCCCAACGCCCACTGGCCGCGAAACGCGAAGCGTCGTTTCAAACTCCGAATGTTGCCTTGACGCTTTTAAACGCCCACTGACAGCGTCAGCCGCATCAACATTGACAGCTGTCAACACGACCGAGAAGCCATGAGTGTCAATCTCAAAATATTTAACAAAACAATGTTTAATTTTGAGAAAAAAAACTAACAAAAAAACCCTACCGTCCATCCATCCATCCATCCATCTTCTTCCGCTTATCCGGGGCCGGGTCGCGGGGGCAGCAGTCTAAGCAAGGATGCCCAGACTTCCCTCTCCCCGACACTTCCTCCAGTTCTTCCGGGGGTATCCCGAGGCGCTCCCAGGCCAGCCGAGTGACATAGTCCCTCCAGCGTGTCCTGGGTCTTCCCCGGGGCCTCCTCCCGGTGGGGCATGCCCGGAACACCTTCCCAGGAAGGCGTCCAGGGGGCATCCGATATAGATGCCCGAGCCACCCCAACTGGCTCCTCTCTACGTGGAGGAGCAGCGGCTCTACTCTGAGCTCCTCCCGGGTGACAGAGCTTCTCACCCTATCTCTTAGGGAGCGCCCTGCCACCCTGCGGAGGAAACCCATTTCAGCCGCTTGTATCCGAGATCTTGTTCTTTCGGTCATGACCCAAAGTTCCTGACCATAGGTGAGGGTAGGAACGTAAATTGACTGGTAAATTGAGAGCTTCGCCTTTCGGCTCAGCTCCTTCTTCATCACAACAGATCGGTACAATGACCGCATTACTGCTGCTGCTGCACCGATCCGTCTGTCAATCTCACGCTCCATCCTTCCCTCACTCGTGAACAAGACCCTAAGATACTTAAACTCCTCCACTTGAGGCAAGAGCTCTCCTCCAACCCGGAGGGGGCTAGCCACCTTTTTCCGGTCAAGAACCATGGCCTCGGACTCGGAGGTGCTGATTCTCATCCCAGCCGCTTCGCACTCGGCTGCAAACCGCCCCAGTACATGCTGGAGGTCCTGGTTTGAAGGAGCCAACAGGACAACATCATCCGCAAAAAGCAGAGATGAGATCCTCTGGTCCCCAAACCGGACTCCCTCTGGACCCTGGCTGCGCCTAGAAATTCTGTCCATAAAAGTAATGAACAGAACTGGTGACAAAGGGCAGCCCTGCTGGAGTCCAACATGCACCGGAAACAGGTCTGACTTACTGCCGGCAATGCGAACCAAGCTCCTGCTCCGGTCGTACAGAGACCGCACGGCCCTTAGTAGAGGGCCCCGGACTCCATACTCCCGAAGCACCTCCCACAGAATGCCACGAGGGACACGGTCGAATGCCTTCTCCAAGTCCACAAAACACATGTGAACTGGTTTGGCAAACTCCCATGAACCCTCAAGCACCCTGCGGAGGGTATAGAGCTGGTCCAGTGTTCCACAACCAGGACGAAAACCGCATTGTTCCTCCTGAATCCGAGGTTCGACTATCGGCCGAATTCTCCTCTCCAGCACCCTGGAATAGACTTTACCGGGAGGCTGAGGAGTGTGATCCCCTATAGTTGAGCACACCCTCCGGTCCCCCTTCTTAAAAAGAGGGACCACCACCCCGGTCTGCCAGTCCAGCGGCACTGTCCCCGACTGCCACGCGATGCTGCAGAGGCATGTCAACCAAGACAGCCCTACAACATCCAGAGACTTGAGGTACTCAGGGCGGATCTCATCCACCCCCGGTGCTTTGCCACCAAGGAGCTTCCGAACTACCTCAGTGACTTCAGCCCGAGTGATGAATGAATCGGCCTCTGGGTCCCCAGCCTCTGCTTCCTCTATGGAAGATGTGTCAGTGGGATTGAGGAGATCCTCGAAGTATTCCTTCCACCGGCCGACAATATCCCGAGTCGAAGTCAACAGCTCCCCACCTCCACTGTAAACAGTGTTGGCAGGGCACTGCTTTCCCCTTCTGAGGCGCCGGACGGTTTGCCAGAATCTCTTCGGGGGCCGACCGATAATCCTCCTCCATGGCCTCCCGAACTTTTCCCATACCCAAGTTTTTGCTTCCGGCACCGCCCGGGCTGCAGCATGCTTAGCTTGCCTGTACCTGTCAGCTGCCTCAGGAGTCCCATGAGCCAACCAAGCTCGGTATGACTCCTTCTTCAGCTTGACGGCATCCCTTACTTCGGTGTCCACCACCGGGTTCGGGGGTTGCCGCGCCGACAGGGCCCGAGAGACCTACGGCCACAGCTCCGAACGACCGCTTCAACAATGGAGGTGGAGAACATGGTCCATTCAGACTCAATGTCTCCAACCTCCCTTGGGATCTGGTCAAAGCTCTCCCGGAGGTGAGAGTTGAAAACCCCTCTGACAGAGGGTTCTGCTAGACGTTCCCAACAGACCCTCAGAACACGTTTGGGCCTGCCGAGTCTGTCCAGCTTCCTCCTCCGCCAGCGGATCCAGCTCACCACCAGGTGGTGATCAGTGGACAGCTCAGCCCCTCTCTTCACCCGAGTGTCCAAGACATATGGCCGGAGGTCAGATGACACGACCACAAAGTCGATCATTGACCTCCGGCCTCGGGCGTCCTCGTGCCATGTGCACTGATGGACGTCCTTATGTTTGAACATGGTGTTCGTTATGGACAAGCTGTGACTAGCACAGAAGTCCAATTACAGAACACCACTCGGGTTCAGATCAGGGAGGCCGTTCCTCCCAATCACGCCCCTCCAGGTAACACTGTCGCTGCCCACGTGGGTGTTGAAGTCCCCCAGCAGAACAATGGAGTCCCCAGTTGGAGTACTTTCCAGTACCCCTCCCAGGGACTGCAAGAAGGCCGGGTACTCTGCACTGCCATTCGGCCCATAAGCCGAAACGACAGTGAGGCACCTGTCCCCGACCCGAAGGCGCAGGGCAGCAACCCTCTCATTCACCGGGGAAAACTCCAACACATGGCGGCTAAGCTGGGGGGCTATAAGCAAACCCACACCAGCCCGCCGCCTCTCACCGCGGGCAACTCCAGAAAAGAAGAGAGTCCAGCCTCTCTCGAGGAGTTGGGTTCCAGAGCCCAGACTGTGCGTGGAGGTGAGCCCGACTATCTCTAGCCGGTACCGCTCGACCTCCCGCACAAGCTCAGGCTCCTTCCCCCCCAGTGAGGTGACATTCCATGTCCCGAGAACCAGATTCAGTGTCCAGGGATTGGGTCGTCGGGGCCCTCGCCCATGACTGCCACCCAAAGCACAATGCATTGGCCCCTTCTGAACCCTCCTGCGGGTGATGGGCCTACGGGAAGGCGGGCCCACGTCACCCGTTCGGGCTGTGCCTGGCTGGGTCCTGTGGGTGGAGACCCGACCACCAGGCGCTCGCCTGCCAGCCCCAACCCCGGGCCTGGCTCCAGGGTGGGGTCCCGTGACGCTAATCCGGGCGACGTAAACGTCCTTGATTTATCTTTGTTCATAAGGGGTGGTGGAACCCCTCTTTGTCTGACCTGTCACCTAGGACCTGTTTGCCCTGGGAGACCCTACCAGGGGCAATAAGCCCCAGACAACATAGCTCCAAGGATCATCCAGGTGCTCAAACCCCTCCACCACGATAAGGTGGCGATTCAAGGAGGGAAAAAAAAAACCCTACCGATGAAGCTTATTTTAAGTAATGGCAAAGTGCAACGGTCGGGTTACTATGCACTATACGTTATGTACAGGCATAATTTTCCTCCTAAATTTAGCTGTCTTGTAAATTATGATTATGATTCATTTTACTTCACCCAGCAGCGAATTAGCTAGCTAGCTAACTTAGCAGTGTTAAGTTCTTACCAGTGTACCCTGAGTTAGGTACTGTCTAACTGTAGATCGCTTGATAACTTAAATGCTCGCAAAATAACGGATTTCCTCTCAAAACTGAGACTTGGTTAAAAAGCACGCATATCGGTTTTGACAACTGCATGTGAGGTTGCTGCTATATGTGTGCCACCAACCATGACAAGGCGAAATAGTTAAATAACCTAAAAGACAAATGTGTTTCTATTGAGTTGACGCCTTAGAAAATTGAGCAGTGGCAAATAGTAACAATTGAGCAGTGGCGAAAAGTAAAAATCTGACGCGCGTCACACGCTGCCAGTGGGCATTGCTCCATTGAAATTAACGTAACCAATTTTTTGACGCGCGTCTCACACTTCCAGTGGGCGTTGGGCTTTAATATTTATTGATGTGTGTGTGTGCATGCAGGTGTGTGTGTGTGTGTGGGCATGTGTGTGCAAGTCTGTGTGTGTGAGTACATTGTTTTTGAGGCTGCACAAGCAAATCTCATTGCGCTGTTTTACAGCACAATGACAATGAAGGTGATTCTGATTCTGACCTGTCCGCTTATTGTAAAGTGTGATTACTGTACAGTGCGTTTCCATGACGTTAAAGAAAATAGAATTGTTGTGTTAAAATGCATGTAAACAAACTAAACATCATGTTAGTCCGACTGGAATCGCGTCAAATCAAATTTCTCATAGTCCGACTAACACACCCAGATAACACGGTTAATAGTTGCATTAACTAGCAAGTTTGCACTGAACAGTAACAATCCTAGTCTTCAAGGGTATTAGTGCTTGAACAGTAATGCCTTGGGGTCTTTTAACCTCTACCATTAATCCGCTTGATTTATCAAATGACTTGTGCGTCTTGCGAAAAGTTTTCCTCCACTCACCGTCAGAAGAAGGACACTCTCCCATCAGTCATTACTCCTGACCCGCGTCCAATGTTAAACCTCACAACAATACCAACGACGGAAATTGCCAAAGGCGAAGGTTAGGCGCAAACTTTTGGCTGGTGCGAGAACTTTTGGCTGGTGCGTGAACTTTTTCGCTGGTGCGAATCATAATAAAAATGAATCAGTTTTCCTGTTCGTAGATTTGATTTGATTTGATTTGATTTGTTTTTTTTATTTCGCATGATTGTATACTCATTTCATGACAATTTCAATACAATTTCAATACAACATGTATCATAACCGAAAGGGTCGCGGGAGAAGCGAAATTGCTTATCAAAGTCCCGCCCCCAACTTCCAGAAAAACAGTTTGATTATGGTTAAGATATCATTAGAAGATAAATCACAACAGAGCTGAGCGTCCATTTACACTATGATTTAACCGCCACAACATAAGATAATAAATATAGCTGAGTGTCTATGCAAGTTTAGATTTGAGTGTCACTCTTGATTTAATCCATTAGCCTTGGTCCAGAGAAACCTGAACTCCTTTCTTCATCAGTTGGTTTGTTCCTAGTGATTTGGAATAGGTGGAAGGTGTAGAACAGGGCACAAAGGCACAGTGGTTACAATTGATCTGAGAACATAAGAAATTAGATATATTCTTGTTCAACATCTGACTCCAATTAGAATTAAATTTTAGAATTTAGTGCAAACATGCGTGGATCTCGGGGTGAGTGCACCTCGGACCCTTAAGTGAAAACCTCCGTTACTCAATATATTCCTCCCAGGTTTTAGCATTATTGCTGTATCTTAGGTTCGCTGGTAATACCAGGGGATGGGAGGAACCACCGCAGCAAAGGCATCTTTTGGCTCAGTGACTACGAACCCAGGTCTATGCAGACACCCAGAGGGTTTCTTAAGGGAATTTAACAGAAACCGACTTTTCGTCCATGGGCTCCCTTATGGCTAAATTCCCAGAACTGGCGCTAGATGGACACTTTATATAATAGAATTGATTGTCTCTCCAACTTAATAAAACCAATTCCCATCCCAAAGCCACTGACCAGTCGGTCTCTTGGTTGAGATTAAACCCCTAAAGTGGCTGAAAAGAATGTAAAAGGATTACAGTCACAGAGGCATGCAAGTTTAAAGGAATAACAATAATTTATTCACCAGGTAGGCAAGAACTTAAATCAAGAAACCAAATACACGTTACCACAAATTTAGACAGAGACAAACGTCATACATGGCTACTCACATACAGAGCACAGGCAGGAAAGACAGAATGCAGTCTTTCAGGTGAATATGCACTACACAAGCACTAACATTCGCGGGGGTAAGATTGAATAAGATGTCCCCCGAATGGATTGTTTCTCTCTCCTTTAAACTCACTCCATCCTTTAATGCAGGCGCATGGCCATAAATTGCCAAGAGGGGGGTCAAAACCGAAACTTTGGGCTTTCCCCATCCGGAGGCTGTAAAGTAATTTAGTAAATGGTACTATTACCCGAGAGAAAATTCTACCCTAACCAATTTTAGGGGGTTTCTGAAAGTGAACGAATTATAATTCCATTTGATATGAAATATATTACATTCGACTCCTCGAATGATAACAACATACCAAACAAGTCAGAAAAAATTTATCGATGAAGCAGTTGTCATGAAAAAGCCTTCAGCTGAATTATTATCCAGGTAAGTTGGGTTATAAGTACAGAAGTAATTTCATGCCAGTATATTGAACACATGAGCATATCGTGAAGTTTCCAAAGGTTTACATTATTGTAAATAGATAAGTTAAGGTCCAGGTTTATAAAAGACTGAGGGCCATAAAATTACTTCCACAGGGGCATTGTGTCAGTCAGAGGCCTTGCAACTACCCCTGCCATACAGAGTTACACCAGGGACACAGAAAGACCATAAACACCTTCTACTCGCAGGCTGAGCAAACGTCCTGGGCCCACTCATAACGGAGGAAGTCTGAACAGTTTTATTGTTATCTTGCATGGCTCCGGAGTTCCTTGAGGCCCAGTTCCCGAGGTATCAACCACTTGCCGCTTCCAGCCTTGGGGCTCCCCCACTCATCAGCGTCTGCGGTGTTCCAAACCCCTTTCTCAATTTTACACCAACATGCACGGGAAGCCCGGGAGTGCGTTTCCCGATAGCACAGATGCTAACATACATAGTTGGAACCGCTTACAGTCAATGGAGGAACTATGTTAGTTGCTATGTTAGTAATGCTTTTTCACAGGTATAGTACACATGGACCTTAACTGTGATTCTCCCCTTTCCTTTAAATTCACAACTGAGAGGTTAACAGGCCAACAGGAAATATGTGCTACGCCGATGCCAACAGGGGGTCAGCTTTAGATCAAGGGGATTTACCATCCTGTAAGTTATCAACTCAACCCCAATACACCTGACTCTACTCATCAGCAGCTGTGTGAGATCTCACACCTTTGATTGTGTTCTCCTCTCTAACGATCGGCATGAAAACATACAGGACAATAGATCTCCTGTTACAGATGCCAGGCTTTAGTGAAGCGTGTGCAGTGAAAGTAAAAAAAATTACTTGTTAACTCCAACTTCCTTATTGCCAAACATTTAAATGAAAGTCATGAATGTACCTAATATTACCTGCAGAAATACATTTACTGTAACTGACTGTTCAGGTCCTCTTCTCTTTTGGGGATGAAGGGAAATTGTTTGAGTCTGCTTTGATGAACGTTGTGGTTTCATGTGTAAGACCTTACACCAGGTTACACAGTCTCACTTGTGCTCCAGCTGGCTGACTGCATTGCGTCACTTGTTTGTCTGGGATGCACTTCTTGGATTGCATCACTGACAAATATATTGTTAGAACAGGGATAGGGGGGCACTCATCTACCCCTCCTTTTAGCCCATCCTCTGTTTTACTGCATAGCTGTTTGTCACAAATCAAACCTGCGCCCCAAATCTAACCCCATTTACGCAAAACTTTTGGCACACCCACCCATCCTCAAATATAATCCTGTGGTGACAGGGTATTGTGCTGTTGCTCCCTCACTGGATTTGTGATTGGCTAGAGGCTGCACTGCTTGCATACCACACAAATGTATACATTTACATGAACTAGAACTATATTGAATAAAAACATAACCCTCCTGGACACAGGTGATCAGGATACAGTTGCCCACTGGCCTGTCTGACCTTAAGGAGTGTATGCTGAGCCTCTGCAGTTTCTCAGGTGAGTTACTTATTCTTTCTTTCAAGCTGATGAACCACTCTTTCATTTCTTAAGCTGTGCTTGAGTGAGAGCCTGTTGCAGACTGTAATGCAGTAAACCCAAAGGGCAGACCTAGTCTTCTGGGAACACTGTCTCCAATCTCGGGTGAAGAGTGGTTGCTCAGAGGAAAGGTAGTTTTTCCAGCATGGAGGCAGACTTCCCAGAAAAAAATTATCCCTCACTGCCACAATACTACAAGATTCTGCAAGGCTCCCTTCACTTGATTAATTTATTTATCAATAGAGGGAGCTTGATTTTGTGCAAAATTGCCAGCATAAGAGTGTTGTCATTGGTATTTTTTTGCAGTAAATGTGTTATGATTAGAAATACTTTGGAGAAAAGAATGACATAAAATAATGCAGGAATCAGCATAAATATAAGAACATTATGTAGTCTTGCAGTCAGTTTAAGTGGTGAGGACCATTGCTCTGTTTAGTTAGGCTTGAGCATTTATCTTATATTCACTCTTTTTTTTCTCAAGACATCAACCCTCAGACCTGCTTGGTAAATAAAAGCCAAAATGAACAGCTCTGCCATCAACTCCATCCTACAGCTCAACCACTCCTCTTCAGGATCCAGTCTCTTGAGCGTGGATGTAGGATGTAGATTATCATATTATGTGTTTGTGATTCAATATATTGCCTTTGTTATCAACGTTTTTATGGGCTACCCTGCCAATATAATGGTACTTTGGCTGGTGGCCAGAAAGGAGATTGACTCTTCCACCTCCGATGTCTTCTTTGTAAACCTGGCCATTGTAGATGCCTTCTACTCCCTGATTATCCCCCTGAACTACCTTCGCATCGCATATTTCAATCAGGGAGCCAATTTTTATTTTATGAACATGATATTTGGGATAAAAGACACCTCCCCTCTCTTCCTCACCTGCATTTGCTTGGACCGCTACGTGGCCGTGGTCCACCCCATTGTGTTCACCAGCATCAAGGATAACAAGATCAGAGTGGCCATTTCCATGCTTGTTTGGCCATTCATGATAGCCTATGGCTTCATGAGGGGATGGATGAGATATTTCACAGGTATGTTCTTCACTGCAGTGATCCTGACCATCAGCATAATCATGGTTTTCTGCAACATTTCTATCATAAGGAATCTGAGGAAGTCAGTCTTGGGCAGGGAGAAGATTAGCCCCATGAAAAAGAAAGCCCAAAGAACAGTGCAAATCACTCTGGCCATCATAGTGTTTCATTACCTGCCTCTAGCTGCTACCATGCCCTTCACATATCTCAATGGGTTCAAAGGCTTCTGCGTCATTCAAAATATTGCCTTCGCAATCATGGACCTCAGTTGCAGCATTGAACCCCTACTCTGCATCTCCAAGGTTAAGCAGCTACCATGCCTTAATAACTTGCCCTGCATCTGCTGCCGAAGCCCTTCCCCTGAGCCACATAATGTAAGCACATGAGATGTATGCTTGTGATTGTCAGTTAAATTGCATATTTGTTCTATGTAAGGTTGAGAAAATGAGTTCACGAAACAAAGACAGGACGTGAAGTGAGTGACAGGCAAGTATTTTAGCTCTGATATGAGTAAAATATACAAAAAACAATTAATATAACTGTAACTGTAGGCATTGATGAAAAAACATAAATTGTTTGAATCAACCAAATGCCAAAATCACCATGATTACATACTGTGAAAATTAAACGTTCAACATTTTATGAATATGCATAACCTATCAATTCAAGTTAAAGTGACCAATTTTTTTTTCTCATTTAAATATTTAATCTCATTATGCCAGCATGGGTTCTAGTTTTGCTTACAGAAGAGCCAACAGTGACTATAGACCTTTCTGGAGGCACACCCTATGATTGTATTGGCTATTCCTGTACTTAAGGCCAACAATTAGTCAGTGAATATACCATTTAAAATATTTAAGTCCGAAAAATGATAAAATGCATTCAACATGGAATAACATGAAATGTAACCAGTATAAAAACTTCAGAAAGACACTAAAAGAATACAAATTAAATGTTCAGTTATGGAATAATGCATCTCGAACATGGCCAAGGTCAACCAAGAGGAAAAGTGTCCACTGCCTGTAATATTACCTCGATTGTATCTCTGATTTCAGGGGGATGCTGCACTTCGTTATGAGTTTAGCTGTAAGTCATGTGGAATAATACAAAACATCCTTTGCATTCTAATCATTTTATTATCATCAGTATTATTATCAAAACATATTTTGTATTATTATTATCTTTTACTGCTTAAAACATCTTTTATGTCAATACCCCAAAGCTTATAAACCTATTCACCCAGAATGTGTGTCTGTGTGTGAGGGGAACTGTACAGAGGACCAAGGTCAAGAGTGGCACAGGAATGCAGAGTTTCTGCCAAGAAAGAAAACACCCTAAGCGCAGTCTAAAGTGGCATCAGGTATCCCATAACCGCCTTTCAGTGACCTGTCCAAAGTAGACTGGACAATACTATGAAGAAAGGCGGGAGCTGATTAGACTACGGTTATAGACAGATCTACAGCCAACTGATGTACAGCTAAAGGACTGTGGATTATAAGAACTGATGTCCGGGCAACGCCCGGGCAGAGCGCTCTCCAAACTGTGGCTCAGAACATCTCTCTGTTGCAGTTTGTAATTTTTACTCTTTGTCTGTTATAAATTTATTATATTTCAATCACAATCTGGTCAAGTCTTTATTTCAATTGTCTTCCACCCTAAACGAACACCACCGGGTAACAAGAGGTAATTTTTCCCGCAGTCACAACTCCAGGGAACGAAAGGAAGCACCAGGGTTAGTCATCAGAAACAAGGGCAGCTTTATGTAACTCATGATGTCCTGTTTTATTTGTAACTGATTCAGTTTCTCTGTGATTTTTGAGCTGTAATTTACTGGTTATTAGCAACCATCAAACAAAAGTGTTTTACGCATTGCCATATTAAATTGTCGTCTCTGAGAAGAACACAAAATCAGTTTGGGCTCCAGGAATTTTACGACTGTTGTTTTGTACGCTAATCGTATGTCTTTCTCCTGTTAAACACACCCCAACTACTAAAAGTATTTATATTAGAAGGAATGACACTGGTTTGTTCAGTAATTAGGTTTTTAGTCTTCAAATTTAGAGCCTTTTTTCAGGGGGACTTCAATATTTTGTCTACCCCCAATATCTAAAATGAAAAGCCGAGAGGGGACTTCATACGGGATTGTAGTGCACTGATGTAAATTAAGCATGTTTGACAGTCCAAATTCAACTGTATCATTGCTGATATTCTATCTCTGCACTCAGGTACACAATGGCTGTTTAAATTTTGTAAATATCAGTCCACCTCTATAGGCCATGAATTATATTAATTACTCGGTTAATCCCAGGTATGGTCGTTTGATCAGAGCTATATGGCTGTTTTCCCCTTCCTGCTGTTCAATGTCTAAACGTAAACGTTGTAGATCCTGAAAAATCATAAATGGCACCGTCATCAACACAACGTTACGATTAAAAACTAAACTAAATGGGCTGCAAAAGTTAATTCCTCTCGTGTTAATTAAGGGTTGACAGGTTTCCCAATGGCTGATGGAAATTTTGCAGGAAAAGAATTTTATGAATAGGCCTCACAAAATTGAAGTTAGGTCTGTACACTCCACATTTTTTTTTAAACAATTTTGAATATGCATACTGTATGGATGCAGTGCATTGTTAATGAGTGGAAATAGACACAGGTTAGCCAAGGTTCATAAGCACTTTGGTTCTGCCAGACCAGAACATTAACCATCTTGAATATGCACAAGATTCGCATGCAGTGTTTTGATACTAAGGGCCCTATCTTACGCCAAAGTCCCTAAACCCGTTATTTGGGGATTTCGCATTGCGTAAGAGGCGTTCCCCCGCGAAAGTTGCTATCTTGCTCACCTGCCTATATCTCTAAAACGCCAGCGCTACCCGTTACATTATGCATAGGCGTGGTTTGGGCATTACGCCAGTTAAACCAATCAGTGTGCCAGGTGCCACTGCCTTTCGGAGCAGGCTGCGCTATCCCAAATCCTCAAACCGAAATCCGTGATGGAGAGAGGAAGGTCGCCACGTTTCTCCGTCGACGAAGTTAAATTGCCTGTGCATGAGGTCAAATCCAGTCAGGGGAGGATCTGTTTTTGTTAAGTTAATCATGAATTGTATGAATTATTATTATTATTATTATTATTATTTGACATTGACATATTGTTTAATGTTTGGTATGTAGTAAAAAAAAAAAAAATCAAGCTAACGCCTTTGTGATGGAAACTTCAAAAAAAAAAAAAAAAAAAAAAAAAAAAAAAATCGTTTAGCCATGCACTTCAACTCCTGTCCCATCTGAAATGAAGCATAGAACAAAATCCCATTTTAGAAAAATAAAATTAGGTATATGCACTGGCACTCAGCGACGTAACTTTTTTTTTTCCCCCAGCAAGAGCGGCATTTCAGAACTCTTCAGCGAATGAAGGTAATTCTGGTGACAAGTACGCGGTTTCGTCTGTTTACATTTTCCAATCGGACACCTGTCTATTTTTTATAGCAAGTTGCGTGACCGTGCTGCAAAAACAGGTGTGCGTACTTGCCGCCGAAATTACCTTCATTCGCAAAAGAGTTCTGGAATGCTGCTCTCGATGGAAAAAAATTACCATTGCTGAATGCCAGTGCATAGTCCTATTTATAATTAAATTATTTTTATGTACTGAATGTAGCCCATTATTTTGTCGCTGTTAGATCGCATGGGGGAGAGAAGCCGTGTCTTCAACAGCCACTTGATTATTCTTGAATTGGAAAATGTGTTAATAAAGGAAAACCATCTAGAATTAACCAGGACTAATTGTAGTCAATAAAGGGATGGATATTTTCCCCCAAATTTTTATAGGCTTTTATAGGCTTTTTATAGGCGAGTTAATTCGGGAAGTGGAGCCGCATGCGCACGTCCATATGTGTCCAAGTGGACGCGCAATGAAGCCGCCTGGGCGCGCTCTTGTAAAAGCCCAAATGGTTAGCGGGTGGTTTGAGGACCCGCTATCCGCTTTCCCTAACGTGTGAGGTCAAGATAGCAATTGTAGGGAAAGCGCATAAACACGCCCACGGGCACACCTCCAGGCGCAAATAAGGGAGTCGGCATAACGCAAAGCGGGTAGTGTGGCCGCAAGATATCGTTTAGGGATAGTGGAAGCTGCTAAATGCGTAATTCACGGGTAGCGGGTAGTGGCAACGGGTAGGGCAGTGTGAAAGATAGAGCCCTAATTGTTCATGTACACAGCTTAGCTAAAGTTTTATCAGCACGTTTTAAATGTTCTGGTCTTTAAAATAGATATTAAACATTTCAAAACATGTAAAAGCCTTGTGTCATGCAATTTTTTGCATTTGTGACTGCTTTTCATTTCCCAGACCTGGGCCCTACTGCTCAAGGGCGGGATAAGGGATTAGCCTGATCTCAAGCCCCATTTCGGTTGCACAGAGCGTGCTGGCTAAGCCATGGCACAAGTTTCTTTGGAAACAAAGTCTGTGGAGCCAGTCAGCTCCAGACCTGGCTTACCTTCTGGCTGAGCTCCTACCTCAAGCTAATTTCACCTCACCTCAGTCAGCAGTCACCCAAATTGAAAATCACTGTCCTTAACAGTCATTCTAAATTCTCCATTACACATTGGTATCTCAATTATACTACTCTCAGAGTAATTATTTTAAAAACTTGTGACCATTGATGTCAGTAAAATAGCCAATATTCGATCATTATATTCAAGTATCCATGTGACAGTGACCAGCACAGTTCAATCAGTCCCCCTTCCATGTCACATTTTAACCATATTTAGAATCTGTCATCATCAGATTTTTCCTCTGGGTACTCAAGTTTCCCCCACCCTGAACAACATACATTATAGGAACACTCTTACCAGTCGCCCTAACCAAGGCTTTGGCTTTAGAAAGACATGCTCTATAGGAACACTCCTACCAGAAGCCCTGACGAAGCCTCTGGCTTTAGAAAGACATGCTCTATAGGAACACTCCCACCAGTGTCCCTGACCAAGGCTCTATTTAGAAAGACATATACTCTACTTGAGAACACTCACCAGTGTCCCTGACCAAGGGCTCTCTGGCACCCAGAAAGACATGCTCTATAGCAACACTCCAACCGTTGCCCCCGACCAAGGCTCTGGCTTTAGAAGACATACTCTGTAGGGGCTTCACTCCACCAGTGTTCCTGACCAAGGCTCTGGCTTTAGAAAGACATGCTCTATAGGAACACTCCTACCAGTGTCCCTGACCAAGCCTCTGGCTTTAGAAAGACATGCTCTATAGGAACACTCCTACCAGTGTCCTGACCAAGGCTCTAGCTTTAGAAAGACATGCTCAATAGGAACACTCCTACCAGTGTCCCTGACTAAGGCTGTGGCTTTAGAAAGACATCCTACCAGTGTCTGACCAAGGCTCTGGCTTTAGAAAGACATGCTCTATAGGAACACTCCTACCAGTCTCCTGACCAAGGCTCTGGCTGTAGAAAGACATGCACTATAGGAACACTCCTACCAGTGTCCCTGACCAAAACGCTGGCTTTAGAAAGACATGCTCTATAGGGACACTCCTACCAGTGTCCCTGACCAAGGCTCTGGCTTTAGGAAGACATGCTCTATAGGAACACTCCTACCAGTGTCCCTGACCAAGGCTCTGGCTTTAGAACTGGACTTAGTCCCTGGGTGCTGCTCTATGGCTTCTCACTGCTCCTCACTTTAGGATGGGTGAAATGCAGTGGAACACAGAATGCTATTGTATTTTTTATTGCTATTGTATTGTAATTCACAGCCTTGCTATTGTATTTTACGCAGAATGTGGTTTGGCGTTGTCTTGCTGGAAAATAGTGGGATGTCTCTGTAATACAGAATGCCTCGATGGTAGTGTTGAGGATTATATTTCAATATTTCTCATCATATTCATTAGTAGATCAATTGCCATGTTGAATGACCAGAATCAATAACCATATTATGTTAGCAGCAGTAACACACACAAACACACACATACACATAACATAACACACACACATACAAGTAGTTGACATATGCATAGGGAGGGGATGAGCAGTGCAAACGCACCCGCACACGCACACATGCACACACACCTGCGCACACACACACACACACACACATACACACAGTTCACACACACACACACATACACATACACACACATACACATACACACATGTACACATGCACACACACACACACACACACACACACACACACACACACACATACAAAGCAATTCAATTCACACATGCATCAGCAGCTCACACACATAAGCAGCGGGCTTCTGTAGCTTTGATAAGTAAGCAGGCTTGTTTAGTTGATTCAAAAACATAATCAGGTGATGTATTTGATTTCTGTAGCTTTGATCAATATTTGTTCAGTAAAATCATTAGTTGTTACTGAAAACATAATCAATTGAATCATTTATGTATCCACTTGTATCCTGTTCATCTGGCTGTATTTTTCCTCTCTCGACTGTAATTTTCCGCTCCTTTGTAGTGATGTGCATCCTTATCTTTGCTTGAAGTTCTGAAGGTCGAATGTGCAATACTCTGCTGCTACCACTGCTTTATTATTATTATTATTTTTCTTTTTTCATTTATTTATTTATTTGCAAATCTCCTGATGCTCTTAAGCCCAACGCCCACTGGCATGAAAGCGTCGTTTCAAACTCCGAATGTTGCCTTGACGCTTTTAAACGCCCACTGACAGCGTCAGCCGCATCAACATTGACAGCTGTCAACACGACCGAGAAGCCATGAGTGTCAATCTCAAAATATTTAACAAAACAATGTTTAATTTTGAGAAAAAAAACTAACAAAAAAACCCTACCGTCCATCCATCCATCCATCCATCTTCTTCCGCTTATCCGGGGCTGGGTCGCGGGGGCAGCAGTCTAAGCAAGGATGCCCAGACTTCCCTCTCCCCGACACTTCCTCCAGTTCTTCCGGGGGTATCCCGAGGCGCTCCCAGGCCAGCCGAGTGACATAGTCCCTCCAGCGTGTCCTGGGTCTTCCCCGGGGCCTCCTCCCGGTGGGGCATGCCCGGAACACCTTCCCAGGAAGGCGTCCAGGGGGCATCCGATATAGATGCCCGAGCCACCCCAACTGGCTCCTCTCTACGTGGAGGAGCAGCGGCTCTACTCTGAGCTCCTCCCGGGTGACAGAGCTTCTCACCCTATCTCTTAGGGAGCGCCCTGCCACCCTGCGGAGGAAACCCATTTCAGCCGCTTGTATCCGAGATCTTGTTCTTTCGGCTCACCCAAAGTTCCTGACCATAGGTGAGGGTAGGAACGTAAATTGACTGGTAAATTGAAAGCTTCGCCTTTCGGCTCAGCTCCTTCTTCATCACAACAGATCGGTACAATGACCGCATTACTGCTGCTGCTGCACCGATCCGTCTGTCAATCTCACGCTCCATCCTTCCCTCACTCGTGAACAAGACCCCAAGATACTTAAACTCCTCCACTTGAGGCAAGAGCTCTCCTCCAACCCGGAGGGGGCTAGCCACCTTTTTCCGGTCAAGAACCATGGCCTCGGACTCGGAGGTGCTGATTCTCATCCCAGCCGCTTCGCACTCGGCTGCAAACCGCCCCAGTACATGCTGGAGGTCCTGGTTTGAAGGAGCCAACAGGACAACATCATCCGCAAAAAGCAGAGATGAGATCCTCTGGTCCCCAAACCGGACTCCCTCTGGACCCTGGCTGCGCCTAGAAATTCTGTCCATAAAAGTAATGAACAGAACCGGTCACAAAGGGCAGCCCTGCTGGAGTCCAACATGCACCGGAAACAGGTCTGACTTACTGCCGGCAATGCGAACCAAGCTCCTGCTCCGGTCGTACAGAGACCGCACGGCCCTTAGTAGAGGGCCCCAGACTCCATACTCCCGAAGCACCTCCCACAGAATGCCACGAGGGACACGGTCGAATGCCTTCTCCAAGTCCACAAAACACATGTGAACTGGTTTGGCAAACTCCCATGAACCCTCAAGCACCCTGCGGAGGGTATAGAGCTGGTCCAGTGTTCCACGACCAGGACGAAAACCGCATTGTTCCTCCTGAATCCGAGGTTCGACTATCGGCCGAATTCTCCTCTCCAGCACCCTGGAATAGACTTTACCCGGGAGGCTGAGGAGTGTGATCCCCCTATAGTTGGAGCACACCCTCCGGTCCCCCTTCTTAAAAAGAGGGACCACCACCCCGGTCTGCCAGTCCAGCGGCACTGTCCCCGACTGCCACGCGATGCTGCAGAGGCGTGTCAACCAAGACAGCCCTACAACATCCAGAGACTTGAGGTACTCAGGGCGGATCTCATCCACCCCCGGTGCTTTGCCACCAAGGAGCTTCCGAACTACCTCAGTGACTTCAGCCCGAGTGATGAATGAATTGGCCTCTGGGTCCCCAGCCTCTGCTTCCTCTATGGAAGATGTGTCAGTGGGATTGAGGAGATCCTCAAAGTATTCCTTCCACCGGCCGACAATATCCCAAGTCGAAGTCAACAGCTCCCCACCTCCACTGTAAACAGTGTTGGCAGGGCACTGCTTTCCCCTTCTGAGGCGCCGGACGGTTTGCCAGAATCTCTTCGGGGCCGACCGATAATCCTCCTCCATGGCCTCCCCGAACTTTTCCCATACCCAAGTTTTTGCTTCCGCCACCGCCCGGGCTGCAGCACGCTTAGCTTGCCCGTACCTGTCAGCTGCCTCAGGAGTCCCATGAGCCAACCAAGCTCGGTATGACTCCTTCTTCAGCTTGACGGCATCCCTTACTTCTGGTGTCCACCACCGGGTTCGGGGGTTGCCGCCGCGACAGGCACCGGAGACCTTACGGCCACAGCTCCGAACAACCGCTTCAACAATGGAGGTGGAGAATATGGTCCATTCAGACTCAATGTCTCCAACCTCCCTTGGGATCTGGTCAAAGCTCTCCCGGAGGTGAGAGTTGAAAACCCCTCTGACAGAGGGTTCTGCTAGACGTTCCCAACAGACCCTCAGAACACGTTTGGGCCTGCCGAGTCTGTCCAGCTTCCTCCTCCGCCAGCGGATCCAGCTCACCACCAGGTGGTGATCAGTGGACAGCTCAGCCCCTCTCTTCACCCGAGTGTCCAAGACATATGGCCGGAGGTCAGATGACATGACCACAAAGTCGATCACTGACCTCCGGCCTCGGGCGTCCTCGTGCCATGTGCACTGATGGACGTCCTTATGTTTGAACATGGTGTTCGTTATGGACAAGCTGTGACTAGCACAGAAGTCCAATTACAGAACACCACTGGGGTTCAGATCAGGGAGGCCGTTCCTCCCAATCACGCCCCTCCAGGTAACACTGTCGCTGCCCACGGGTGTTGAAGTCCCCAGCAGAACAATGGAGTCCCCAGTTGGAGTACTTTCCAGTACCCCTCCCAGGGACTGCAAGAAGGCCGGGTACTCTGCACTGCCATTCGGCCCATAAGCCGAAAACGACAGTGAGGCACCTGTCCCCGACCGAAGGCGCAGGGCAGCAACCCTCTCATTCACCGGGAAAACTCCAACACATGGCGGCTAAGCTGGGGGCTATAAGCAAACCCACACCAGCCCGCCGCCTCTCTCACCGCGGGCAACTCCAGAAAAGAAGAGAGTCCAGCCTCTCTCGAGGAGTTGGGTTCCAGAGCCCAGACTGTGCGTGGAGGTGAGCCCGACTATCTCTAGCCGGTACCGCTCGACCTCCCGCACAAGCTCAGGCTCCTTCCCCCCCAGTGAGGTGACATTCCATGTCCCGAGAACCAGATTCAGTGTCCAGGGATTGGGTCGTCGGGGCCCTCGCCCATGACTGCCACCCAAAGCACAATGCATTGGCCCTTCTGAACCCTCCTGCGGGTGATGGGCCCCTCGGGGAAGGCGGGCCCACGTCACCCGTTCGGGCTGTGCCTGGCTGGGTCCTGTGGGTGGAGACCCGACCACCAGGCGCTCGCCTGCCAGCCCCAACCCCGGGCCTGGCTCCAGGGTGGGGTCCCGGTGACGCCAATCCGGGCGACGTAAACGTCCTTGATTTATCTTTGTTCATAAGGGGTGGTGGAACCCCTCTTTGTCTGACCTGTCACCTAGGACCTGTTTGCCCTGGGAGACCCTACCAGGGGCAAAAAGCCCCAGACAACATAGCTCCAAGGATCATCCAGGTACTCAAACCCCTCTTCCATGATAAGGTGGCGATTCAAGGAGGGGAAAAAAAAAAACCCTACCGATGAAGCTTATTTTAAGTAATGGCAAAAGTGCAACGGTCGGGTTACTATGCACCATACGTTATGTACAGGCATAATTTTCCTCCTAAATTTAGCTGTCTTGTAAATTATGATTATGATTCATTTTACTTCACCCAGCAGCGAATTAGCTAGCTAGCTAACTTAGCAGTGTTAAGTTCTTACCAGTGTACCCTGAGTTAGGTACTGTCTAACTGTAGATCGCTTGATAACTTAAATGCTCGCAAAATAACGGATTTCCTCTCAAAACTGAGACTTGGTTAAAAAGCACGCATATCGGTTTTGACAACTGCATGTGAGGTTGCCGCTATATGTGTGCCACCAACCATGACAAGGCGAAATAGTTAAATAACCTAAAAGACAAATGTGTTTCTATTGAGTTGACGCCTTAGAAAATTGAGCAGTGGCAAATAGTAACAATTGAGCAGTGGCGAAAAGTAAAAATCTGACGCGCGTCACACGCTGCCAGTGGGCGTTGGGCTTTAATATTTATTGATGTGTGTGTGTGCATGCAGGTGTGTGTGTGTGTGTGGGCATGTGTGTGCAAGTCTGTGTGTGTGAGTACATTGTTTTTGAGGCTGCACAAGCAAATGAAGGTGATTCTGATTCTGACCTGTCCGCTTATTGTAAAGTGTGATTACTGTACAGTGCGTTTCCATGACGTTAAAGAAAATAGAATTGTTGTGTTAAAATGCATGTAAACAAACTAAACATCATGTTAGTCCGACTGGAATCGCGTCAAATCAAATTTCTCAAAGTCCGACTAACACACCCAGATAACACGGTTAATAGTTGCATTAACTAGCAAGTTTGCACTGAACAGTAACAATCCTAGTTTTCAAGGGTATTAGTGCTTGAACAGTAATGCCTTGGGGTCTTTTAACCTCTACCATTAATCCGCTTGATTTATCAAATGACTTGTGCGTCTTGCGAAAAGTTTTCCTCCACTCACCGTCAGAAGAAGGACACTCTCCCATCAGTCATTACTCCTGACCCGCGTCCAATGTTAAACCTCACAACAATACCAACGACGGAAATTGCCAAAGGCGAAGGTTAGGCGCGAACTTTTGGCTGGTGCGAGAACTTTTGGCTGGTGCGTGAACTTTTTCGCTGGTGCGAATCATAATAAAAATGAATCAGTTTTCCTGTTCGTAGATTTGATTTGATTTGATTTGATTTGTTTTTTTATTTCGGCATGATTGTATACTCATTTCATGACAATTTCAATACAATTTCAATACAACATGTATCATAACCGAAAGGGTCGCGGGAGAAGCGAAATCGCTTATCAAAGTCCCGCCCCCAACTTCCAGAAAAACAGTTTGATTATGGTTAAGATATCATAAAGATTCATAAATCACAACAGAGCTGAGCGTCCATTTACACTACGATTTAAGCGCCACAACATAAGATAATAAATATAGCTGAGTGTCTATGCAAGTTTAGATTTGAGTGTCACTCTTGATTTAATCCATTAGCCTTGGTCCAGAGAAACCTGAACTCCTTTCTTCATCAGTTGGTTTGTTCCTAGTGATTTGGAATAGGTGGAAGGTGTAGAACAGGGCACAAAGGCACAGTGGTTACAATTGATCTGAGAACATAAGAAATTAGATATATTCTTGTTCAACATCTGACTCCAATTAGAATTAAATTTTAGAATTTAGTGCAAACATGCGTGGATCTCGGGGTGAGTGCACCTCGGACCCTTAAGTAAAAACCTCCGTTACTCAATATATTCCTCCCAGGTTTTAGCATTATTGCTGTATCTTAGGTTCGTTGGTAATACCAGGGGATGGGAGGAACCACCGCAGCAAAGGCATCTTTTGGCTCAGTGACTACGAACCCAGGTCTATGCAGACACCCAGAGGGTTTCTTAAGGAATTTAACAGAAACCGACTTTTTAGTCCATGGGCTCCCTTATGGCTAAATTCCCAGAACTGGCGCTAGATGGACACTTTATATAATAGAATTGATTGTCTCTCCAACTTAATAAAACCAATTCCCATCCCAAAGCCACTGACCAGTCGGTCTCTTGGTTGAGATTAAACCCCTAAAGTGGCTGAAAGGAATGTAAAAGGATTACAGTCACAGAGGCATGCAAGTTTAAAGGAATAACAATAATTTATTCACCAGGTAGGCAAGAACTTAAATCAAGAAACCAAATACACGTTACCACAAATTTAGACAGAGACAAACGTCATTCATGGCTACTCACATACAGAGCACAGGCGGGAAAGACAGAATGCAGTCTTTCAGGTGAATATGCACTACACAAGCACTAACATTTGCGGGGGTAAGATCGAATAAGATGTCCCCCGAATGGATTGTTTCTCTCTCCTTTAAACTCACTCCATCCTTTAATGCAGGCGCATGGCCATAAATTGCCAAGAGGGGGGTCAAAACCGAAACTTTGGGCTTTCCCCATCCGGAGGCTGTAAAGTAATTTAGTAAATGGTACTTTTACCCGAGAGAAAATTCTACCTTAACCAATTTTAGGGAGTTTCTGAAAGTGAATGAATTATAATTCCATTTGATATGAAATATATTGCATTCGACTCCTCGAATGATAAAAACATACCAAACAAGTCAGAAAAAATGTATCAATGAAGCAGTTGTCATGAAAAAGCCTTCAGCTGAATTATTATCCAGGTAAGTTGGGTTATAAGTACAGAAGTAATTTCATGCCAGTATATTGAACACATGAGCATATCGTGAAGTTTCCAAAGGTTTACATTATTTTAAATAGATAAGTTAAGGTCCAGGTTTATAAAAGACTGAGGGCCATAAAATTACTTCCAAAGGGAGTGAAGTTGGTCAGAGTAAGTGAAATTAGTTGGTGTGAGTAAGTGAAGTTGTTGTAAGTGGAGTCGGTTAAAGCAGGAGTTTAGCCATTTTAATGGCTGTGGAGTTGTAAAAGGACAAAATTGTAGAAGTGAGCAGAATAATTATTCCTTGTGAAATCAAATAAAAGGCCCTATTTCTTGATTAAATAAGCGTATGCCCTTCTTGAACGATCAGTAACTATCAACAGAGGGAAGTTTAGACGAAGTAATAATTCAACGTCAATTACATGAACGTGGACAAGTGTTTCTAATGTGGCTAACTGAATTGTTTTGAGGTGCAGGACTAAGTCCAATATTTAAATGCTCTAATATTTGGCAGTAGTAATTCATTGCTGAGAAAACCACTACTAATATCCTTTATGAGCGTGAGGTAATTACACCATTTGAATTTGTTCAATATTTGTAAAATTGTAAAGAGCTAGAAAATCTAAGCAGTTTTCTGTAAATAATTAGACTGTGTGAGATTGGTGTGCTAGAAGCATATCTCTGAAAAGAAAATGAAGGAAAAGTACAAACAAGAATAACACTGTGTTGAAAATTTGCTGTTTAACACTGTATACAGTAAGAGACTCAGTGCCAAATTTTATTGATACAGAGGTTTCTCAAGTATTGAAAATTTTCAATTGATATTTGAAAAAGATCACAGTACCTGGAAATATAAAATATAATATGAAATTTAATGGTACATATTAGATTTATAAAAATAAAATAAAAAATCAAGTGAACTATTGTGGGATTAGAGACTGGATGGGTTTTTAGATGGAGGAATGCAGAGTCAAAACAATAGAGGAACGGAGCCTTATTGACCGAAGCAGATTAGGGAGCACAGATAAGTGAAAGGTCAACATGCAGAAGTCAGAGAACAGAATATGATGCATTGTGATTGAGCAAATGTGACTGGAAGCTATCCTGACCGATGAAATGCAAATGAATTAATGAAAAATCTTTTCTCCATTTCAAACAGGGACTATCAACCAGTGATTCTCCATGGGAAAAAACCTAAGAGGGGCATGATAACCTTAATCTGTTTATTTAGCTTTTACAGGAAAGGATCCAAGCGAGTGAAAAAAAAAAAAAAAACAGCAAAATTATGTTGATGAAGTTTTTGTTCATTGTAGTATGCATCTAAACTCATTCTATTGAAACTTTTTCACAGAGTGCACACTGCTGAAAAGAAGAGATGAAAATTAACCTTGTGTGAAAGTGATTTGCTGGCCAGCTGGGGATTTAACTGTGGGTTTTCAGCCTAAGTTTACCCTCTAAAATAGATTTGGGGAAATCCAATTCGGAGTATTAACACGAGCCTAAATTCAAAAGCTGGACCACCATATAATTGAAAAAGTCGACCAATAACGTGATCACATATAATTTTCCTTCCAGTTCTCAATTTATTTTTGATTAGGCTGACAAAATCTTTTACTGTGACTAGTAGTGAGAAAGACAAGGACTTTCAAATAAAAGGTACTGACTGACTGACTGAGCTGACCAAATTTGGGACAATTGTTTACCTTTATGTGCTGGGAGCCCAACAGAAAAATTATTACAGTTGAATGTTCAATACATACCCATTTTTTGTGAATAAAAAAAAAAAAAAAAAATTGCATTTTGTAACACAGTCTAAAGCAACTCCACCTGGTTCTGCTGAGGATATGGGGAATTGACACTATGGCTGGGGCTGACTGTGCATCTCCTCCATGCTTTTAACGGAACCCTAGACAGAGGCGGATTGCTCAAACATAATTAATGGGAAAAAACACTTTGAAAAGATATTATTGTTACTGCACCATTTTTGACCCAGAATACAGAGGAACACAAATTCATGATTATACTTCAAAAAAAAAAAAATATATATATATATATATAAATGCAAAATTGACAGGAGCTCAGAAGCAAGGATGGGCAAATTTAGTAATTATGAATTTTTAAATAAAATTCATTTATCAAGGTGGCACATGCACTGCGATTGACAAGGCAGTGTATTCCAAACAATTCCGAAGAAATTGATGATTTTGTAAAACACATTCAGACCGAGGGGACAAAATACACAAGACAAAGTTCTTGAATTGAGATTTATTCGGCAGGTAAAGAAAGGATCTAAGTGAATTCCATCGACTCTTTTGCTTGATTTCTTTTTACAGTTTTATTGATTTTTATAGATGTTTTAGTTTCCCCATTTTATTATCTGCCAGTTATCATTGTACACTACTTTGACTCAACTTTGTTGTTTTAAATGTTCTCTATAAATAGACCTGACTTGACTAATGTTGCTGAAGGAATTTTTGTTGTTACTGTTATAATTCCTCTAAATAGTGTTAAGTGCACTTAGATTTTATTACATTATAGTTTTAGTGCTTAAAAACAAAATAATATATACTTGTTAGAAATGTCAATGCTTATTTTGTTCTCCGCTTCAGACTCTGAGAAAACTGTCTGTGGGAAAGTACTGATACACTGTAATAAGTAACCTATAGAATTTACCCAATAAATCTGAGGTAACAATTTGCATCAACTTTTTTTGGGTAGATTTAATTCCATGTATTGAGTATAAAATAACTGAAATAAAAAGCTATGAAATACTTAAATAAATTGGGTTAAATTTACCTCACATTTATGTATATATTCTACAGCTACTTACTCAATAAAATTGGGTAAAATTATCTCTTAATTGCTAGTAGGTAATATCTGATAATTACTCATAAATGTTAATTAATATCAATTAGTGACCATTACTTATTCAAATAAGGTAAGATTTACCCCCCAAAAAAGACTTTCAGACTGTAATCATCTCAATGTTTTTTTTTTTAATTTGGCATCTCCAATCCCTGCCGAATCTGGAATATCCAATGAGGGAACTATTAGGCTTTTCTCGCATTTGCGGCCCCCTGTGGCCATCGGAAGAGCGTACATATCTCGCGGCTCTCCTCCAAAAGCACGCGCCTGTCAGCCACTGCTTCTTATACATTAATTAGTTGAACTTTGCAAGCCTAATGCAAGGGCGGAGGAAACACGGACATGTATGAGCTCAGAATCTTCTTTTATGACCGCCCATCTGGTCAACAGGAGGCGCCTAGGGGAACTCTAATCTACTAACCCTTCCCAGCAGGCCCTTCCCAGTTTGCATCCCTGTAGCGCATTGGCCAATTGCGCGCTACTTCTGAAAAGAGCTGCCGACCACTGCTGGTTGGTACAACCGGGGCTCAAACCTGTGACGTGATAGTCACTTCAGTGCCTTAACCGAGTGAGCTATCCGGCAGTCCCATCTCAATGTTTTTAATCCATAAAATCATCACAAAAAAAACACAAAGTGCAATACAACAGCTTCACAGCCATGGTGCCACCAGAGACAGATTCTAACTTTCGTTTCAAGTAACGGCACGTAACACAGACTCACGCCGAATACAAGTGAAGTGGAATATCTCATCATTTCATAAATTACCATTTGCATTCGCACTATACACAGCAATAGCCCTATGGAAATGGCTTACCTTCACTTCTGTGGTTCGACGGCAGCCAGAGCGAGAGGAAGATGGCAGTCAAAGAGTTCCTTGTCCCATTCACTCAAATACACGGTCTGACGCACGCCCAATTTGGAGCACAGGACTCACAGCTTTGGGGTATATTTTACCCTATTTTTCCATGTAACAGTTGTTACTGTTAACAAATAGGTAGTATGTGTGAATTTTACCCATTACTTTATAATTCCTTGGCTGACTACAATAATCGAGTAAATTTTATCCGGTTTGCATAGATTATATTTACCACTCTCTAAAATCACTTTTTACAGTGTAGGAGGGGTGCATGCACCTGGATAGGAGTTATGGACTCATGTCTGGGAAATGTCCCAACTTAGCAAGATAACAGAATTGTTTCTCTCTGTACCAGGCCTTGAAACTGAGCCCCTAAGCACAAGATGTGACTCCTCCAAGCACATCCCTAGAGCGGAAATCTTCAAAGAATAAAATGTTTGTGTAATTTTCTGATTGATTGCTTGAAGGATGCCAGGCTAGAAGGGTATGGGTCATTCCATGAAAAAGAGAGCCAAAGTGTGACTTGTGTAATGTGGTGAAAAGCCACTAGATGGCAGTATTGACATTTTTTTTTTTGTTAAGCAATCTCAAGCTAGGTTTGGACATGTCCCGGGCATGCCTCAGAGGGGGCTGGAAAAGAGTATATAAGGAGAAAAATCGAGGGAGTGTAGAGGAGTAGGAGAAATGGCAAGAAGGATACATTTGACCAGACCTGTCACTCTTTTCAAGACCCTTTAAGCTTTTTGTGGATTTTTGCCTGTGTTGGAGCATTTTCCTGTCCCAGGACATCACAACAGAGCAGCCCATCTCCATTACAGGGAACTGTAAATATCTCATTTTTTTATTTTCTTTTCAATCTTGGTCAGTAGTGTAGGGTGTAGAGTAGTTCTATGTGTTTGTTTAATTAAATCTGTTGAACTTAAAGGATTTTGTCTGTCATCCCTTGCTGTCCGTGACGCCATAACAAATTGGGGTCATAACACTTGACTGTTCAAATTTGAAACAAAGATTTTGCATGAAGTACTGGTTCACTTTTGTTGGCGTTCCCATGAGTCAAAATGTGACACAAGTTAAATGGCAAGATCTACTGTGGGATGCAAGAGGCAAGGTGTTGAACGTTCAGCGTTGCCGATGTAACAAGGACATGAAACTAAGACAAAAGTATGCAATAAAAATTTTGTTTCAAGATATAACAGTCTCAACTTGTTCAATTAGTATAACAGAGAACAAATTTAAAACAAACCAGCAGTTTGGCAATGCCCAGTTTTGCTCTAAGGTCTGAACATGTTTGGCAGGGCTTTGATAAGTCGCTCATTGGTCATGTTCATCTGAGGATGGAACAAATGCAATATTCTGGACAAAATATAAATGAGAAGGTAGCCCATGTAAGTACACATCAGCTCTGAAAATATTTTAGAGTAGACTAGTTGCTAAATGCAAAATTTGTCATCTGGATTGTACCACATGACAAATGTTGCGAATGTAACATGAGCACGAAAAATGCTCGACTTAGCAAATGCGTCACCTGTCTTCACCCTACGCCCTTTTTGATATTGGAAACCACTAATGATTCAATTTACAATGGTACAACTAATGGTCAACAGGATGAATTTGTTGATTTCAATTCCTCAGCAGGAGCATGCAGTTAAACATTCAATACAATTCTGGGCTGAAATACAGGAACTTAACAAAAAGCAACCCTACATTTGCTGTGCAACATTTATTAAAAAAAAAAAAAAAAAAGGCTAAATTGCTTGTTTCACATTTATTAACAACTTCCATCAAACTTCTTTTTATTTTGAAAAATTTATCCTTTCTTTCGCCAAAGTGCGTTGAACGCAACATGGGCACAATAACAGCAGTGACTGGCCATGTCCCAGTTGGGTTTGCCACAACCCCCACAAAAATACACCAAACTGCTGAGTGTCACTTTCATTGAGAAAATATATGGATGGGAGGTGCTGGTAGACATGTAAACAATAGTGGTGGGATGCGATTAAAAAAAAAAAAAATCTAATTAATTAAAGGCTTTGTAATTAATTAATCTCGGTTAATCACATTTTTATCAAATACCAATTTTTGACACAATAAGCAAAGTTTTTCAATTCAAATAAATTTCGGATGACGACTGAATCAATGAATCGACATATATGTGATCTTAAACATCAAAAATGTTTATTTTTCATCAATATTTATCAGCATTATTTATCACTTCATTCGAACGTAACTTTCTGGGACACAAAAATACTAACCTGCTCAGCTTCCTTCATGAAGACGATAGACTGGTTCCCGGATGAGAAGTAGGAGGTTCGAAAGGAAATCCATATCTATGACCACTGTGAGACCCCAAGGGGATACAGCAGATCGGGCAGCGAGCCCGGCTCGTGTTGAACGTAACTTGGAAAAATATGACGCGAAAAATTTTGCTCCACAAAAAGAGGAATTTTATAAAAACCCGTAGGTTTTCTGAGATAATATTTTGGACGGTTATGCAACAGATTAATATCAACATGTTGGTGCAAAAATCTAGATAATATATTATGTATCTCAGCACTGTTCCAAAGTAACTTTTCAGGACACCATGAGTTACGTTCGTAACAATATTTTAAGCGCTAGTTGCAGTGTTATAAATCTGGATTTCCCAATTAATTGCCGTTGTGGGTTAATCACTTGGAATTGATGTTAAGAACAAATGCCATTTCAGCCAGACTTTCATTTAAAAATTCATAGAATTTTACATACAAAGTCTGAAGGCAATGAATGTCACAAATTTGGACACTTTTTATCCACAAGTTTTTCAAAGACATGCAGTTTTTTTTTTAATTAATCTTTTTCAGAAGACCAATTATATTGCCTGGGTTAGCTTTTTCTTTTATATACTCTGGCCTTCATGCATGGCATTTTCTATAGGTGGCATCCAATTTTGTAAATCATATAGTCCTGTAAAAAATGCAGGGTCTCTGGCTCTCTATTTAATGGAATGACCCGTATAAGAATTGCTTGTTGAAATTATTCAGCAGAGGCCAACCTCTGACTGCTGTGGACATACAGTCCCTGTTTGCGCTCTCATTCTGCAGAATTATATTGCAATAAACTGTTGATCATGTTTCTTGTAAAAAAAAAAAAAAAAAAATTTAGTTCCCATTGTTTCAAAGAAGTCCTATCTAATAATACTGCATGTCCTGGACTCAAGGACACCCCTCTATCAAATCCTGAGATTGAATACTTTGTTGATGGTTTGGCGTCAAGAGTCGATAAAGGCAACCCATGTGTTGGATATGCTGTCTGTACTCATGAAACAGTGTTAATTGTAACCCTTTGCACACCAAATATGTTGATCCAATCAGTTTGGCTGATGCCTTTGCAGACAGAGGAGCAAGGGCAACAGCCAAACACACTCTTGTGGGGCTATTACACCAATCTGAAGACTCAATTTCATGTGACCTGCTGTGAGCAGAGCATGATGCTGCTCCCCCACAAGAAAAACGTCAATGGACCTTACATGGAACACAACACACTGATGATGGGTGGGTAGGAACCAATGGTAAACCTATATTGCCAAAATCCCTCTTCCATATTGCCACAGATTTGGTGCATGGGCAGTGCCATGTACCAAGAGGAGGGACCAAGGGGTTAATAGAGCAACAGAGTGAAGTTACTATCACTTCTTTACTAAAAAAAAATTTTTCTAAGAAATGTCCAACATGACAAAGACGGGTAGTAGTACAGAAGGGGGCAATCCCTACACCCCCTGGGCCATTCCACATGTTTCATACATTTAACACCATGTGAGGGGAAGAGGTATGCGTAAGTACTGGTATGACCTTTTTCTAAATGGGTTAGAAGCTATAGATGCAATCACATTAGCAAAAATCCTGAGTGGAGAAATTATTCCTAGGTGGGGAATTCCAAAGACATTGTATAGTGACAATGGGCCAGAATTTAGGAATGAAGTGTTGACCCACCTGAGAGCAAAATTGGGAATAGGATTGAAAAAGCATTGTGCATATCACCCACAATCAGCAGGATTAGTGGAGAGAACTAATGGAACCCTGAAAGCAAAACTGGCAAAATCCATGTACTCCACTAATTTGACCTGGGTTGAGGTCCTCTCACTGGCACTATACTCTATGCGCCAGCAACCAGCGAAGGACAAGTTTCTTTCACCACATTAATTACTCACTGGAAGGCCCATGCTTTGGCCTCCGGGAGACCCTAACGTGGTCCCCACCACAGCCTTGCTGCAAACAGATCTGTCAGATTATATGCGGACTTTGGGCAATATGACTAAGCTTCTCTCGCCAGGTGCAAGCAGCAAATTCCACAGGAGACGAGTACAACGGCACCCCGGCCCCAGGGGTGACCACTGGCGACTGGGTCTGGTTAAAGGCACCAGGCCGTCCACGTTGGGACGAACCGATCTGGACGGGACCGTTCAAGATTACTGAGGTTTCCGACCGGCGCAGTCTTGGTCGAAAAGGAGGAGATAAGACCTGGCATCATTTTGCACACTGTGCAAAAGCAAGACCGCCAGAGCGGTCACTGGAGCAGGTAAGAACTAACCTGTTGTCATTCCAGGACATCAACAAGGAAGATGGAGATGGAGAATCGAAGCAGGGTGAGGTAACGTAATGAAATGTGGCTAGGAATAGGAAAGGAGGGATTAGCTCTCCTAGTAGGATTTTCTTTACTTCTAGTAGGCGCTTTACTAAACACTGAACGCACTCAGAAAGATGCCCATACGACACCTACACCACACCAAGAATTCACGGAAGACATGTTGATGGTAGCGGCAGTAGTAGGAGGACTACTAGCAGGAGGAGCATTCTCCAGCCTGGTCTTGCAGTATATACATCGTTGTAACACATACATCACTGGAATACACGGACAAGACAAATTTAATTGCACGTCCCAAAAGTAACGTGAAAATAGCAAGTACTATAGTAATCTTGGCTTTGGTACTGGTAACAGACGCAGCTACAGTGAACTCAGACCCCTGCGGAGCCAAGGTAATTTTAAAGGTGGACCCGGACAATGAGAACACATTTCAATTTGATTTATGTAACGTAATCAACTGTGGTACTGACCCCTCCAAATGGAGGGGATATGAAGATACTGAGTTAGAGGAGTACCGAGATGACCCCATAGGCCTGGAGGCCAGGGGACTTGCCCTAACCTCGCCCGATGAGGCGACTATGTTACTGTACCAACAGGTGACCGGAGATGTGACAGGAAGTGACGAGTGGGTGAGTCCTCCAGAACCCTACACACCCAACTACCCCATTGGAAATCCCTACTGCAAACATGGACAAGGTGGTGGAGCAGGTTGGGCTTGCTGGAAGTGGGCGAAGAAGTATCGCCCAGACCTGCCTAACCTCAGAAAACAACTTCTGACTGATCCTGAATTTCAGCGAGACTACTGCCGAGAGATTCTGGGATTGTCTGAGGAGGAGTGTGAATGAGATTTGAGTGGATGAAGGGTATTGGCTGAGTAAATTTATGACGGCAGAGTGTGCTCATGTGCTCATGTGCTAGATCCATATTCCATGATAGTGGCTGACAAGAGCACTTGCACATTTAAAGTAAAATTAAAATGCCGGAATATGCAGATTTGCTGTAGGACTAAAGGGTTTCGCTTGGAGCGGATGCTGGGCCGGCAACTAGCCAAGCCGACCTCCACTGGCGTCATGGCCAAGTCATGGTCATGTGGATCCCTGAGTTGTCAAGGGGTGAAGGGGGGCACCCAAGGAGGGGTCCCAGTGGTTAAGTAGAGCCCAGAGGTCAGGTTTTGCTTCGCTGCGCTAGGATGCTGATGCAATCACCCCATTGATAGCAATATGTAACGTAGGTGCTCACAGCACAAAAGGGTGAGAATGTAATCGCTTCAGCACTTAGTGTTGCCCCCATAAAATGGGGCCAAAGGAGGGAGTTGTGGAATAATACAAAACATCCTTTGCATTCTAATCATTTTATTATCATCAGTATTCTTATCAAAACATATTTTGTATTATTATTATCTTTTACTGCTTAAAACATCTTTTATGTCAATACCCCAAAGCTTATAAACCTATTCACCCAGAATGTGTGTCTGTGTGTGAGGGGAACTGTACAGAGGACCAAGGTCAAGAGTGGCACAGGAATGCAGAGTTTCTGCCAAGAAAGAAAACACCCTAAGCGCAGTCTAAAGTGGCATCAGGTATCCCGTAACCGCCTTTCAGTGACCTGTCCAAAGTAGACTGGACAATACTATGAAGAAAGGCGGGAGCTGATTAGACTACGGTTATAGACAGATCTACAGCCAACTGATGTACAGCTAAAGGACTGTGGATTATAAGAACTGATGTCCGGGCAACGCCCGGGCAGAGCGCTCTCCAAACTGTGGCTCAGAACATCCCTCTGTTGCAGTTTGTAATTTTTACTCTTTGTCTGTTATAAATTTATTATATTTCAATCACAATCTGGTCAAGTCTTTATTTCAATTGTCTTCCACCCTTAACGAACACCACCGGGTAACAAGAGGTAATTTTCCCCACAGTCACAGCTCCAGGGAACGAAAGGAAGCACCAGGGTTAGTCATCAGAAACAAGGGCAGCTTTATGTAACTCATGATGTCCTGTTTTATTTGTAACTGATTCAGTTCCTCTGTGATTTTTGAGCTGTAATTTACTGGTTATTAGCAACCATCAAACAAAAGTGTTTTACGCATTGCCATATTAAATTGTCGTCTCTGAGAAGAACACAAAATCAGTTTGGGCTCCAGGAATTTTACGACTGTTGTTTCGTACGCTAATCGTACGTCTTTCTCCTGATAAACACACCCCAACTACTAAAAGTATTTGTATTAGAAGGAATGACAGTGGTTTGTTCAGTAATTAGGTTTTGAGTCTTCAAATTTAGAGCCTTTTTTCAGGGGGACTTCAATATTTTGTCCACCCCCAATATCTAAAATGAAAAGCCGAGAGGGGACTTCATACGGGATTGTAGTGCACTGATGTAAATTAAGCATGTTTGACAGTCCAAATTCAACTGTATCATTGCTGATATTCTATCTCTGCACTCAGGTACACAATGGCTGTTTAAATTTTGTAAATATCAGTCCACCTCTATAGGCCATGAATTATATTAATTACTCGGTTAATCCCAGGTATGGTCGTTTGATCAGAGCTATATGGCTGTTTTCCCCTTCCTGCTGTTCAATGTCTAAACGTTGTATATCCTGAAAAATCATAAATGGCACCGTCATCAACACAGCGTTACGATTAAAAACTAAATATATTAATGGGCTGCAAAAGTTAATTCCTCTCGTGTTAATTAAGGGTTGACAGGCTTCCCAATGGCTGATGGAAATTTTGCAGGAAAAGAATTTTATGAATAGGCCTCGCTAAATTGAAGTTAGGTCTGTACACTCCACATTTTTTTTAAACAATTTTGAATATGCATATGTGGCCCACTCAAAATGTGTCCGCATTTTTATCGTTTTTTTTGTATTGATGGTTAGTGCGTTGCCTATTTAGACTTTACGCTATTTGCAAGAGCAGTGCATTCAGATATTAACATGCAGAGCCAAAGCGGTTTACTCCACATTTTATGCCAGACGGAACCTAAATTCACAAGGAAGGAGAAGAGCGGAACTAAAGAGCCGAGGTGGTGTTGCGCCCATGTTCCTGACTGCGAGGGTTTCCTCCCCTCTTCAGAAGACATTTGGGAAGAGAAATGCGTGGTTCGCGTCTTCATTCCTCTGAACATTTTATCTGTGATTTTCAGGTTAGTACACGGTGAAAACCACCAAATATACTTCCTTGAAGCAAACTAAGTTTAGAGTACGCGCGTGGAGTTTTATTTACGAACTTTAGTGATTTACAATAGGTTTTAAGAGTGTAAAATGGTGTAGCCGCTTAGCCTGCTTGTTGCTAGCCAGCATAGCTAACTTTGTTCACGCCGCACTAAACCAACTACTCGTTGTGCAGCCAGTTAAAATGATTGTTAGCCAATTGATTTGTCAGGTACTAATTGTTTGGCACATGTAGCGAGTTTCCTGCGCTGTAAAAACTCGCTTTCGCTGTTTGTTAAAAGCAAGACTAGAATCGCGCAATGCTCTAGCGGTCGGAGAAATGCATGAAGTTGGGTTTCGGTTTAAAGCCGATAAACCAGAGCACGAGCTTCCACTCAATTTAGTTCAAGTCGCGCAGAGAACGTTCGCCACTGACGCATTTGCTTAGTTTCTTTCAGTGAACTGAATAATAGAACCAGAGTTAATGAACTATCATTTGTAAGCTCAGTTCCGGGTGGCCAAAGCTACTGATAGGCATTGCCTTTATTCGTGTCTTTTGTTAGTTTGTTGAAAATTCGCTCGGCTTGATAGCAGGCTAAAATAGCATTGCCTTGTCACAGGAGTTAGGAGTGTTTGTATGAGTAACAAATTATCGTGAATAGGCCGGCCATGCCTTAATCTGCATACAGCGTTCGCATTGTCATCAGAGTAGGACAGATTGTTCACGCGGTTACCTACGTAGCGAGGCACTATATTTATTTTGGGTCCCGAACACTTGACATACGTTCATGTATCTACATTTTTGTATTATGAAGTAGGATTTTTATACAATTAAGGACAGGTTTATTGCAGAAAAGCACTTTGTTAAAGCTGTTGATACTGAACTTTGTGAACTTGAACCAAACTGTAATTTTAAAGTAATGAGCATTCCCTTAGTGACATGTGTAATGTATTGTAGGTTAGACAACCCGATGTGGTAACGAGTGTTTTAAAAGGGGAGTATGTTATTGCCCACTGCACTGTGAATTTATCACTGTCTCAGAGTTACTCTTGATTGCCTTATTTGCACTTTGTGAAAGTAGCTATTAACAGTATTAATACTGAGAAGTACTTTGTTAAACATTAATGTTCATTGAAGAGAGTGGATGTTGAGGTAACATAGAGAAACGGTACTGATGAGTGTTACCAGGATGAAGACCATTGTACTTAAAATAAGAATACGATCATGTGCAAAGGGAAAGGTTGTGTAAACCACTTATGAGATTTGGTAATAAAAGAAGAAATTTGGGAAGAAGAAATCACGTGGTTGAAAGTGCAAATTTCCTCTGAACATTTATCTCTATGATTTTTTCAAGGGACTGAAGCGCACCCGAACACAATCTCTTTGTTACTGTGAATTGCTCACAGTATGACATAACACATACTGCTTCATGGATGCAGTGCATTGTTAATAGTGGGAAATAGGTACAGGTTGGCTGGAGTTCTGGCACTTTGGTTCTATAGAGCCAGAACATTAACCATCTTGAATACTTTTTTAAGATTCGCATGCAGTGTTTGATACTGATTGTTCATGTACACAGCTTAGCTAAAGTTTATAAGCACGTTTTAAATGTTCTGGTCTTTAAAATAGATATTAAACATTTCAAAACATGTAAAAGCCTGGTGTCATGCAATTTTTGCATTTGTATTTCTTTTCATTTCCACCCAGACCCTGGGCCCTATACTATAAAAGGCGGGATGAGGGATTAGCCTGATCTCAAGCCCCATTTCAAATTTACAGCGTGCTGGCTAAGCCATGGCACAAGTTTCCTATGGAAACAAAGAGTCTAATGGAGCCGAGTCAGCTCCAGACCTGGCTTACACCCAACTTCTGGCTGAGCTCCTACCTCAGCTAATTTCACCTGCCTCAGTCCTTGAAGTCCACCCAAATTGAAAATCACTGTCCTTCACAGTCATTCTAAATTCTCCATTACATTGGTATCTCAATTATAGTAGGCTCAGAGTAATTATTTTAAACTTGGGCCATTTGATGTCAGTAAAATATCAATATTCGATCGTTAAGTATCCATGTGACAGTGACCATCGCACAGTTCAATCAGTCCCCCTTCCATGTCACATTTTAACCATATTTAGAATCTGTCATCATCAGATTTGTCCTTATTCCCCCTGACTTTCATCTGAGTAGATGAGCAATTTGCTGTATGAAGTAGGTGCGTGTTTTGGTAGTGTATATCGCTATGGTAACCCCCTACCTACAGCACTACTGCTACTTTTCTCAGTTTTATTCAGGCTGAGACGGGAAAGGTAGAGTCGATGCTTTAATGCCGTGTACTTGCACAATGTTACTGGCTTCGTGGTACTGGAATCAAACATTTTCAGGAGGCTCCTTGCAATTACATTTTAATTTGAATATGCCTCCATTTGAAATTGACAAGAGCAGAAAGTAAAGTCTACTAGTGTGAAAAGCAAATCTTCCTAGATCAGACAATCATTTCAGGGGTTTTGCAGGACAAGGGGCTTTCTTCAATATTGTGGTATATAAGAAAAATATGCTTGTAGAATTTGGCGAGCATTTGGGCTTGCCTGGCAGTTCACATGCACATTTATGCATAATCACATCTACTTCATTTCATCTTGATCTTTCTCTCATTCTGCCTGGTAACAGTGGCTTATCCCATTCACACAGATGCCGAAGTACATCAGGAACTCCTTTTCGATGGCACTGAAACACTTCTCCAGTTAACTTTAAAGGGGACTTATTATACTGTTTTAATTTTTTTATTTTGTGTTTTATTTCACTTTTGCTCACTTTAATACTCCTCTCAAACGCCGTGCACTATTCATCTTCGCGAGATCCGGGCAAAACCTGACATCAGGTTGTGCGTCCAATTAGTGCAGACCAAGCCAAAAAGCAACCACTAGCTGGATACCCTTTACGGAAACTATTCTTGGCTCAAACCATGACAGATCCATACTATACTTGTCGTAATCTACACTTTTGGAAATAAAAGAACGCAGTGTTGAGGTGAGTTTTAATCGAAATATCTCTCCCAAAGCTGCTTGTGGATTTACTTTTGAATGTAAAGAAAAACACCTATTTTTTTCTTCCAAAAGGCGATGCCACCAGAAATCAGTGGTGGCTTTTTGTTTGGCAACAAGCAATGACAAGGGGCGTTAGCTGTTTTGTGCTCAGCATTTACCAAAACAGCTTTATCAATAAAGGTTAATTACGACACAGGATGGCGTTTCAGCTGCTTCTCAAACCTGAAGCAGTTGCATCGATCAAGCGCTTGAGCAACCTGGCTGTAAATAGCGATATAACAGCAAATAATGCAAGTGAAGCTAACGTGTTGCGAATTGTACTTAGTCCGCTGGCAATGATTATACTAACAACTGGCTCAAAACGCAGGCTTTATGCAATGTATATCTGAAGATAAGACCTGCCAGTAGTTTGCGACTGTCCGTGACTCACAGACACAAGCTGTAAGTTAGCTTTTACTGCATAAACCAACCTGTTGTGATAGCCGAAGTTGATTGTGGCTGTGCTTGTGACTAAAACAAGTTACTGTTGCTGTGTTTGTGTCCTAAATATTTAAAGAGTGATATCGAGAATTCTACAGAAGGTGTGTGAACATAAACCTCATTTGAAGCCTTTTTTTAATACTTGTTTGTAATTTGGATGTTTGTTTAACTGTCACAGTAATAAACTTGCTGTCTGAAACCTGCTTATTAAAGGGTTTGTCTCTATGGTCATCACCATGGTTACCAACTACTGCATGGTTAGCTTGCGTGTCGTGCTAATTAAAATATCTAGTTATGCAGCAATTCTGATCGGTATGCTTGTGTACTTTTTGGTTAGCGCATCAATGTGGCGTTTCATCATACGTTACCGATTGTAGCCACTACAGTTAGTGATAAACTTCACTTATCCATGACCGGGATCGGCTGAGTACTTCACAGATGTCTGCATTAACAATGAAGCTTTACCGTGTCTAATTATAACAAATGATTCCTCTGCACTACCGTGACATAATTTCCATCCCCCCCTTTAAAATTTGTTGTGTAGTAAAAAAAAGCCGAAAAGCGAGGTATTTTGAAATTCTTTCCTGTGGAAGTGATCAGTCGCAGGCTCCGTAACCTTGTCGCTTTAAAACGAAATTACCGTCTGCAAAACCTGTATTATGTTCATTAAATAATCAAGCTCTCTGTAGCTGTCGCGTACTATCCATAAAGCTGCTTTCACATCGGACACGAAACAAATTTTTCGTGGGACACCCTAGCCTACATTCAAAGTCAATGCAAAGACGCAAATACACGTGTTATGGGCGTGTCAAGCCGCTTTCACACCGGACGCCAAACAAATTTTTCGCGCGACCGGTTACCTTCAAAGTCAATGCAAAGACGCGAATACAGGCGTTATGGGCGCGTTAAGCACCTTTCACACCGGACGCGTAATGAATTTTTCGTGCGACTGATTACATTCAAAGTCAATGCAAAGATGTGAATACACGTGTTATGGGCATGTCAAGCCGCTTTCACCGGACGCTAAACAAATTTTTCGCGCGACCGGTTACCTTCAAAGTCAATGCAAAGAAGCCTTGAATACAGGCGCTATGGGCGCGTGGCACCTTTCACCGGACATAAAATGAATTTTTTTGCGCGTCAGACCATTTCAAAAGTGGGCCGCTTATCGCTTCTGCGTAGTTGGATTTCGCGTGCTCTGCTAATTAAAAATGCTCCTGGATTGCTTGTATGCAGCAATTATGATGGGGTATGCTTGCGTTACTTGATGGCATCAATGTGACAGTTTCATCGTAACGTTGCCTCTTATTGTAACCACTACAGTTGAAGCTAACGGGAGAGGTGCAGTTAAACCAGGCGTGGGTTTGCAAAGCTTGGGGTGCGTTTGGGTGCTTGTCAAATGATAAGCTTTACTTATTCACTTGTTATAGGTCAGCCTGATACATCTCCAATGTCTGGGTAAGCTCTCTGATTCTACCGGTGCATTGCCATCGATTGAATAGTAAATTCTTTCCTGTAAAAGTGATCGATTCGCTAGCTCCACATAAGCAACGGTTCACGCAAACGGAATTTACGGTCTGTAAAATCTGTATTATGTTCATGACATTACCGGAGCTCTATCCAGCTCTCGTGCAATATCCATAACTCGCCCATATTCTGCGAGCAAAGGCTGGTCATTCCGACGCAATTAGTAAACCATTACCACGGGCAATTTCCAAAAAGGCCGTTTTGCCTGGAGCTTTTGCCCCTCCGTCATATACCAACGCAGAAGCTGTTCGTGACTCCTCGCAAACGACACACCACAGCTGTCAGACTTTCGCACTGCGTCCTCCACTTTGCCGCTGCGCTTATTAGAACAAGTTCATTTCACTTGATCTATACACATGTACTGCGTTAGATTGCGGAATTTTCCTGCCGATTCCTAATCAGATTGCTTAGGCGATATGCATTCCTCTGGGGAGGCAGTTCCGGAAAACTGTGTTCTGCAGCCTCATCCTTAACTCCGCCCTCGACAAGGCTGGCCAGTCAGAAGAAAGTGGGCACAAAAGGGGTGGGGGCCATAGCGGAAAAGCCAGCCCAAACTGAGCGTTTCAGGCAGAGACTACAATGGACTACAAATGGGGTTTTTTGAGGATGGCAGTATGAGCTAAATAAGGACCCTGTTTTGGACTTTGAACGATCAGAAGTACTCTAGGGGAGTCCAAGATCAAAATATAACCTTGGAAATATTGCAAAATGAGTCTCCTTTAAGAGCCAAGCATAAAAAAATACCCAGAGAAGATTAAGCTCCGTAACTGCTGTTTCCGATAACCTTGGAGTGTGTACATTTGAATTTAATAAATTTTTTCTTAGAGAAAATGAAGTTGATTTTTGCTTCAAATGGAACACAGTGGTACCAGGTTATGTGCTACAGGCCTGAAGGAGAATTAATGGTTAGACCTTGCTGCAGGACTTGGATCCAATGCACTGTTGAGAATTATATTTAATGTTTCTCCATCGCATATTCATCAATAAATCAATAACCCTTAATTAATAACCATAATGAAGACAATCATAATCAGTAACCATTGTAATGGCGATTGAATTGAGAGGCTAGTACTGCAATGACAAGAGGAAACAGAAACGCTGGCTTATTACAAACAAAATGATACAGACCATGACAGGAACAGTTCTGGCGCTTTAAGGGCGTCCAACCATCCAACAACATGGAAGCAAGCGAGAAAAGAGAAAAGAAAAAAGAGAATTAATAGAAACCGAGATAAATAGAGCTCCTCAGTAGAGGCGATACAAAATCAGAAGGAAAAGGGGAATAATCCTAGAAAAAAACTCCACAAATAACGAGAAGATATAAAGTCAAATAAATCCTGACTACAGATATCTTCGGCTATAGTGCATAAGTATAAACAGACACTCGAGCGAAGGAGGCGTGGCGGACTTCCGGCTCATATAGAGTCCGGGGAAGCGCCACCCCAGTTCAATCAGCCAGCTGGGTAAAGAATCCGATTGAAAAGAATTCGATCTCGTCCAGGGGCGAAGGCCACAAAAAGTCCGAAACATGGACAAACATCCAGAACCATGAAAACCATATTATATATGCAACAGTAACACACATATACACATACACACACACATACAAGCAGTTAACACACATGAGCAGTACACACACACGCACACACACATAAGTAGTTGCCTACTGTAGCTTTGATATCTGTTCAGTCATCAGCATTATTCACCATCATTCATCAGAAATCATATGATGATGCATCCTCCAGTATTACACTCATAAAATCTAGTCAAAAATGGTTCACTAACTGCAGAACATTTAAGTTTTCCCATGAACATGACAGTCTCCTGACATAAACCCCATAAAAAATCTGTGGGATGAACTGACAGAGGGTCCACAAGCATTAACCTCTGAATCTGAAGGACGTGGAGAAATTCTGCACTGAGGAACGGTCTGAGATCCCATTCCACGTGTTCAGCAACATTATACCTATAGTTTGATAAAATTACTACATTAGTTCGATTTTATTTTGTTGTCCTTCGTGATAATTCATTAATATTTAATATATAAATGTTGTTATTCGTGGAATGGAGTTTTTTAAATTGAAAAAGTAGTGTGAATTTTGCTCTCCTCCTTCAAGCCATCTTGATCTCGATGGAGTTTCCCCATTGAGATCTCCAGTAATTGGCATCATCTGAGATTGAATGCGATTCCTGCAAATAGACAAAGTCTGACCTAAACTGCTTAGCAAAGAGAAACAAAGCTTTGTGTTTCACATTATTACGTAACCCGCTGCATTCAGTGAAAAAAAAGATAAGGATAACAAAATACTACAAATAGAAGCAGATGAACAAATGTAAAGTTTGGTTTATGCAAACTTTTATATATAACCTTGCTGAACTTACAGAAACGAGCTCAGCACTAAATTTGGACTACAAACAGATAAGAGCACTTCAGTGAAAATAAAGTTGGCCTCATTTTTCCTCTTCTTAAAGTCACAATTTTTTAAAAAAATAAATCAAGAAAGTTTGTGCTATTCAAAGCAGCCTTTCAGTTTTTCAAATATTCTTGAACCTTTGAAAATGAATATCCCAGCTGAAGTAAAGGAAATATCTCTCTGTAGTATAGTGTATGCATCTCCAGATATAGGCTGTACATAGATCCAAGCAAACATGAGAAATCAGAGGACCAGGTCAGTAATGAATTTCTGTCCCATTAATAAACCCTCTTCCTCCTACAAAATAGGCTGTTTTCCCCTCCTCACGTGCACTCTTTATCATAGGCCACAGTTTCTGTCTGTATTCTTTGTCCTCCTTTGACAAGTCCTCCGTGAATCACAGCCCCTTTCTCTGAAGAAAAGCATTATTCTTGGCAGCTTTCCAAACCGCATCTCTGCCGCCGAGAGATGAACCTCAGAATGATGCAGCGGGGCCTTGGATCGCTCAGACGTAGTTTCCCAACTCGATGAGCGACATTAATGGCATCAGGAAGCTTCTCCCTCTCAGATGAAATGACCTCTTGGCATACTCTGATTATCTCTGTACGCACGTTCTCCTTTTCAGCTTCTGGTACGACATGGAGCCTTAAGTTCCACCGTGTCCCATAACGTTCAAGCTCGAATACGCGATTCATACATTTCACAGCAGTTTCTTCGGTTTCTCCGCTCGTTTTTCAATGCTGACAATCTTCTCATACAAGTCTTTTATTTCGCCAGCGGTTTTGAACCATTTTCTGGTATACTTTTACAGTTAATGAGGTTATGTAGAGTGTGAGCGGCATCGCCGGAGATAAGATTACTGTCAATATTGGCACAAAAAAGTGTTGGTTTTGGGGGCTTACTTGGTGTCACGGGCAATGGAGGAAACTCTTCTTCATTCTCCATTTGTATGTTGCACTCCTTCCCTCCGTCATAGTTGTGGTCGCGAGCAGAAATGCTACTTTTTACTTCCTTGTCAGGTTCGCCCAGTCTTTCTTGAGCAGACTTTGGCATTTTTTGTTCACAGCAAGATTAATTCCACTTCGGGATGTATCCAGCTTTCTTCAGCAAACTTCACCAACTAACTTTGTCAAGTATTACAGAAAAGTGCTTCCATAAAAAGTTTGGTGCTGAGAGCTCGATTACAATCGACTTACTCCACCGCCATCTTGCCGGCTACTCAGTTGTCCCGAGGTCGACTACGGAGTCGTCTTTCACAGTGACGATTCTCTCTGACCAATCAGTGGGCTGCAATGTTATCACGTCACATTTTTGCTAGCTATGTCATGGCAAGGTTGCTAAACACACACTGATTCGGCAGCAAGTTAACTTGTAAATGTCAATAGGTGTTATCGGAAAGATACTTATGGCTAAAATGACTTGCTAACAACAATACTATATTATTTTTTCATCTGCATGCAACAGGCTTGTAGCTGGACAATATAAGTAAGGCAATTGGCATGAATTTGCAACGTGGCCGACAATAGGCACTGCCAGTAATCAAGCTACCGGGCTGTTAAGTCACAATATGAATGTCAATTTCAGTAACCAATCTAACTTCATAGTCAATGGCAATGCAGTATTTTAGATCTGATAGGAAGTGTTGTGCACTAACATCTGATGCTTCTCGTGAAGATATCTTAGTCCAATTGCTTGAGGCTAATTTGACGCCAGTGAAATGACCAATTTGCAATTTCAGAAACGGCTCCAACATAAGTATACTGGACAAAGAAAATTGGGGATCACCCCAATTTTCGAATTTGAAATATTCGATAGTTCAAATTATGTTCCATATCATATTTCAGTATTAAAAATCAGAGTGATCCCTAACTTTCTTTGTCCAGTATATCTCCGAAGTATATTAGCTACCTAGTTTCTGTGATTATTTTTAACAGTGCCAATTCATGTAAAATGGAAGAGACTGCAAATTGGCAGAAAAGATCGGGATCCGTCAGGCAGTTAAATAGACATTTCCTATTGCTAATTCTAATTCGAGCTGGCTGTTTTCACTTGCTCAAGCAAGCCTTTAACAAGTGAACGAAACAAGATAAATTGACGTGGTCAATTGTGAGAAGTCATAACTTAGAAACACAGAAAAGTGACCAGGAGTATATATCCCAACAACGTTGTGTACTCAACTTGCATAGCTGCAACCTATGATCGAATGGTTCAGCCTATCCATCATAGTAGCTGATATCATTAGTGACTCAGCTTTTGGGAAACATACCCTAGGCTGGATAGCTAACATGTTAAATTAAAGCTTGTGGTGCACTCTCGATTCGCAACGTAGAGCTGTAGCAAACTAACATATTACGCTAACTCGTTCCTGGTTCTGCTTCGTGTCGTAGCCAGAATAAATGCATGCAGGTATTATTTCCCCCAAATTAAGCCCCCAACCCAGTTTTCTTTCCAATGAGAATTCCAACTATAACCGTTCCAAAAGCGCTATGTCTGGAGGGTTATCCGTGCACGCCCATAAAGGCTGTTACCGCTCATCAGTTTCATAATAAACACTGCTCACAAGATCTGCTATGTCATCAACTGATGGCCGGTCTTGGGAATTTCGTCGTCGTGATGGTTATTCGGACAGCTTGATTCTTTATTTTTCAGAATAGTGATACATTCAGAGCGGAGGAAAGATAAAAAATAAAGATCACAAGAGGCGGGTGGTAAGATGAAAGTAAAAATACTTTTTTTTTTAAATTGTATGTTTGGGAGTGGCGGACGGACATACAAAAAGTTTTATTTTTTTTCTATTTAGGGCAATTTCCATGGCGGGCCCAGGACCAGAGTATAAAGTCTGGCGTGACCTGCTTCCTTGGTGGAGGTAATAAATGACAAAAATAATAAAAAATATATATATCCATAGCCCACATCAGTGCCTATTCTCTGTACCCCTGAAAATAAGCACACAAATGAAAAAAGAAGTAAACAACTAGAGGGTGTGTTCAGAGGGCCAAATCACCCCGCCTATGCCCTGAACGCTACATGAAGGTCAATGTCATGGTGCAGTTGGTGTCCCCATATATGGTTTCCTATTTTTGATTGAGCATAACATCGGGCCTATCTCTGCCACTTTCCCAGTTACAGAACCTAAAAATATGAAGGTCAGCCATTTTGACCTTTCAAAGGTCACTTGAAGGTCAAGGTAATGATTGCATTAGATTCTTCCATATTATGACTTTGTGACCCTAATGGTGCTGAAAAAGTGAAGATGGGTGTATCTTTCCCCGTTTTGCTGCAAGAGCACTCGGAAAAGTGGTGATGCTGAGTTTGACCTTTTAAGGTCACTTGAAGGTCAGGGTGGCGGTGCTATTAGATTCTCATATATGACTTCCTAATAGTGGTTAATTGTAACCATGTCACTATCTCTGACTGTTTGGCCCCTCGAGCAGCCTGAGAAATGAATGACCTTGAGTTTGACCTTTCAAGGTCACTGAAGGACACAGCATTTGATGTTATAAGAATCTCCATACCCGACTTCCTATTAGTGATTAATAGTAACTACATGCCTATCTCCAACCAATTTCAAGTTATAAGCAGTGGAAAGTCTGCCCTATCTCCCAGTGTTAATAAGAAATATTAAAGTGATCCGAATCCAGGATTTGATCAGATCTTTACAAAAACTAATTATGTCTTCCCTTCCGCCCAGGATTGTCCCTACCAGAATTTGAACAATCCGACCAGGGTATGGCCTGTAGAGTGCAAACAGACACACACACACTGATAAATAAATATAAACAAGAGGTGTGTCCAGAAGGCCACATCACCTCGCCCGTGCCCTCAACACCATGTGAAGGTCAATGTCATGGTGCGATTGGTGTCCCCATATATGGTATTTTATTTGTGATTGAGGATAACATAGGGCCTATCTCTGTTGGTTTCCCAGTTACAGAGCTTGAAAATATGAAGGTCGGCCATTTTCACCTTTCAAGGTCACTTCAAGGTCTGTTGTTAATTTACTCTGAGTGATTTCAGGTGAATTCGGCACCCTGGACATTGCTTGACGTTGACTGCCTGTGGTGCGTTTTTGTGAATGGGGGAGCAGGGCAGAAGCCTATGAGAGCGTCGGGAGAGTCACCTGAAATTGATTTTAATTAGGCATGGTTTGACTTGCGTCCACCGTGCATTCCTGGCTGTCCAAATTTTTACAAAAATAAAAGTCACATTTTGTAATTAAATTATTGTCGAAACGCAAAATGAAGCCTCGTCCTTTGTGAGAGATCCAAGTATCACAAAGTTTTGGTGCCGAAATCCGGGATACGAAGACGAAAAGCGAAGTTGTGAATGTGGATCCAGGAAAAGAAAGACCATGGCAGACGCTGTCGGGAAGCTGAAGAAGAAAAGAAAAGCAGTAAGGACTTCAGTGACAAAACTAATCACGAAGATTGACGAGGTATTGGCGCAGGAAAATCCTGAAGTGGATATTATTGAAGAATATTGGGACATGCTTTCGGAGAAACAGAATTTGTTGGAAGAGTTGGACAGAGATATTGAAGCCGGGATAGATGAAGATGATCTTGAAGAGGAAATTGAATCTGTGATGGGTTACAAAGGCGCTGTGGGGAGTTGACAAGCGAGGGAATGAGAAGAATGCTGAACAGCGCGAGGGCAGATGACACCGCCAGTGAAAGAAGCTCTAGGAGCAGCACGTTTGGACATGGAATTAAGCTCCCTAAGCTGGTAATCGATAAATTCAATGGTGATATAAGTTTATGACAAACATTCTGGGGTCAGTTTGAAATGGCAATTCAGAAGAACACTGAGTTTAGTAAGGCAGATAAATTTAATTATCTTAAATCATATCTGAGCGGCCCATAATGGAGAATATGATACCAGAGCTTGTCTTTGTGGAAGCAAGGAATTATGATAGTCACGATAGTAATGCTCAATAATAGATTTGGCGGAAAAGATTTAGTGATAAATACATATAAAAACTTCTTGGATTTGACTCAGTAAAGAATCTCATGATGTAACTGCTACGTAAATTGTATGGCCGAGTCACCGAAATTCAGATCAAGTCTAAATGCAATGGGGTAATTATTATCCGACACATATGGCACGTTATTATGCCCTATTTTAATGCAAATGATCCCTGAAAATATCGCCTTGTCCTTTAGCCGGCTAAGAGATGAGGAGGAAATACTGAACGTTACACAGCTCCTGGAATTTCTGAAAAAGGAAAGTGAAAGTCGAGAGGCGAACTGCCAATTTAACTAAATCGGAAAGTGTCTATAAAAGAAAAGGAAAAAAGTAGAAATCTAATTGGAAAATGTATGACTATAAAAATAAAAAAGCCCTGCTCTGCAACAGCTTTACACTGCCAGTTATCGAAGCCTTACGTTATATTTTTTGTGAAAAGTCTGATCATAAATCTAGAAGATGCCAAGACAAGACAATTGAGAAAAGAAAGAAAAAATTAGAAGTGTCAAGGGAGATCTTTTTGTCTGTTTGGGCACAAGACATATTGCCAGGAAATGTAGGTAATCTGAGGAATTTCTTCACGATCCTGTGATACTTTACCTGTTTTATACAAGGAACAGATGGAGTAAGAGAGAACCAGGACAGCGTCCGGAAGTCCGTCATCAACAAATGTACCCGAACATGAGTTATTGCAGCTTCTTCCTGTCATTCTGGTAAGAGCACAGTTTTACTGCAAACTGCCACAATCTGGGTCGAAACTCCGTTAAACAGAGTAATAGCCAAACGTTTAATGGATGGGGGAAGCATGTGCAGTTTCATAAGAGAAGATATATCCCGTGTGTTAAAGCTTCCAGTGATGGGAGAAGAAACCATTAATTTCTATACTTTTGGCTCAGAGAAACCCAGACAAGTAAGTGATACAACAAAGTCAAGAGCAAACTTGAAAAACGGTAGGAAATGGGCAGAATATTACGTGTTGAGGTTGCTGGAGACTCCTCAAGTATGTACTTCCAAGATAATCAAGTGGCTGGAGATACTTGCAGTGTTGGAGGAAAAGGGAATGCAACTCGCCAATACTCCGGTCAATGGTGTGGAAAACATGGAGATCAGAGTTTTGATTGGAGGAGATTATTAATGGCAGATGGTCACTGGGAAAGTTGAAAGACTGAGAGGGCTTGTTGCTATTGAAAGTATCTTTGGATGGCTTCTCCAGGGCTCAGTATCAGTAATGAACGTGGTCGCTGAGGCTCATGAAGTCGAAGTGATGCCGGTGATTACCGGCAATGACAGACAGTCGTCTGACCAAGTGCGCCTGTTCTGGGAGATTGAGGCACTTGGTATCCAACCTGTTGTAGAAAAGAAAATGACTTTAGAAGAAGAAGAGGCCCTACAGTTCTTCCAGGAAATGGTGAAGAACATTGGAGGAAGATATGAGGAGGTTGCCATGGCGTGAAAATAAAATGCATTTATCCTCCAATTTGTGTATAGCCGAAAACAGATTAAACAATTTGGTTAAAAGGTTCAAAAAGGACTTTGTTCTCTATGACAGATATAATGACGTAATTTCTGATAACCTTGAACAGAACATTGTTGAACCAGTAGAAGAAGGGCAAACAGATAACCTTGTACACTATTTGCCTCACCATGCTGTGATCAAGGAGGAGCGCTCCACTACAAAGTTGCGCATAGTGTTTGATGGTTCTGCTCAAGAAGAAAACAAAAACATGCGGAAAGAGTGCTTGACCACAGGTCCAAATTTGAATGCACAGCTCCTTGATATCCTAATCAGATTTTTAGGCAAAATCCCATAGCGTTCATGTTAGATATAACCCAAAAGCTTTTCTGGTGCCATCGCGCTGAGAAGACAGAGATGCACTTGGGTTCCTGTGGATAACTGAGAGACCGATGGTAAGCACAACTGTTCCAAAATGCACTTTGAGGATGACTAGAGTACCTTTTGGAGCCACCACTAGTCCCTTTTTGTTAGCAGCCACCATTCGTCACCACTTGGAGAGATATAAGGATATTCAACCTCAAATAACAGAAGCACTGCTAAAATCTCTTTATGTGGATGATTGGATTTGTGGAGAGAAAAATGTTGAAGCTGCTTTTTTACTTATTAAAACAGCAAATCCATGGAGGCTGCTGGAATGTCAACGTAGTGAAAGCTCAGAATTCCAAGGAAAACTTCAACCCAAAAATGGAAGGATAATAAAAACAGTGATGGGAAAAACTGAATCGGAGAAGCAACATTCTACTTAGGTGCCCAGATTTCATGGAACGTAGGAGGATGAGTTCACGTTTGAACTGAGCAGTTTAATGGACATTGTGAAGATGGAAAAAGAAAACACGAAAGAGACATATTAAAGAGCACTGCATCAAGGTTGTTTGATCCTGTTGGGTTTGTCTCACCTTTCATAATCAGAGCCAAGCGTTTTTTCCACGAGACATGGGAGAGAGGTTTACAGTGGGATGCAGAGCTGCCCGCTGACCTATCCAAGAGATGGAGTTCTTGGCGTAGTGAGATCGGTGAGTTGAAGAACATCAAAATTCCCAGACGTTATGATGCTGAAGACCAAACTGATGCTGAATCCTACAAAGAAATACATGTCTTCTGTGATTCAAGTGAGACCGCTTACTGTGCTGTAGCCTATATGCGCACAGTAAGACATAATGAAACATGTCATACTGTTTTTGTGTCTTCTAAAACCCGAGTTGCACCTTTAAAAAGGGTCACACTTCCCAGACTTGAGTTATTAGGTGCACTAATTGGAGCAAGACTGGGAAGTCGGCTTTTAAGCTGTTAGAAATTGTCAATGCATCAGCTCTTTTTTTGGACGGACTCCATGATTACTCTGCATTGGATGAATGGTTCATCAAACCAATGGAAATCCTTTGTAGCGAATCGAGTAATAGAAATTCAATCTCTTACAAACCCACAAAATTGGGATCACTGTCGTGGCAAAGACAACCCAGCTGATTTGGGCACAAGAGGAACCAAATTAGAGACATTGATCAATAATAAATTATGGTGGAATGGGCCGGAGTGGCTCAGAGCAATACCTGTCAATTGTCAGATGGAGAGCAAATTTGAGATGGATGATGGTAATGAATTGAAGTGCACAATGTGAAATTACAGTTGAATCTGGTTTGCAACTTGAGAATTTCAAGGAAAGTGTCATTCCAATTGACAAACATAGTAAACTAACAAAGCTTTTGAGAATAACGGCTTGGATCTACAGATTTATACATAATCGCGGCAATAATGGGAAGATCTGGAGATGCCGCGGAACCAGATTATCTGCTGAGGAATTAGACCACGCAGAACAATATTGGATCAAGTATACTCAAAGCAAATCCTTTTGTAAGGAAATTAACCAGTTGAAAAAAGGACAACAGATTGACAGACAGTCCAAATTGATTAGTCTAAACCCTTTTCTTGATAAAAATGAATTGTTATGTCTTGGAGGTCGACTACAAAAATCAGATTGTACATTCAAAATGAAACATCCCTGGATATTGCCAACCAATGACTGATTTACTGGTGCAAGTACAGCAAAAAGCGCATATATAGGTCATGCATTCAGGCAACACAAGCTTAACCCTAACACAATTGAAGAGAACGATTTTACGGATCCTCTGAGGAAGACAAAATTAAAGAAAATCGTGAATCAATGTTTTGTGTATAAACGGTTTAAGGTAAAACCTGGACAGCAGATTACAGCTCCATTGCCAAAGGATCGAGTTACTGAGGCTCCACCTTTTGAGAGAACTGGTGTTGACTGTTTGGTCCACACTCTTAGTAAAAGTCAAAAGTCATATATTGTTCTTTTTACATGTGCGGTAACAAGGGCTGTACATTTAGAATTAACATCTGATTTAACTACCGAGAGCTTCTTGTTAGCTTTAAGAAAGTTTATTGCCAGACAAGGAATGTGTCAAGTAATTTATTCGAACAACTAAAACCTTTAAAAGGCAGCCCGGATGAATTACCAAGCTTTATGGACTAAATTAAACGCACTGTTCCTTCAGCAGTTCTTTTCAGAAAAGAGGATTCAGTGGAAATTCATTGTGGAACGTGCCGCCTGGTGGGGAGGATGTGGGAAAGAATGGTGAGGTCTGTAAAGTTGTGTTTAAAGAAAAATTCTGGGGAGGCGTTCCTCAGATTTGATGAACTGGAAACGTTTCTAACTGAAGTGGAAGCAGTGATCAATTCCAGACCCCTCACTTATTTGGAATCAGATGGAAGTCAAGTTCCTCTGCAGCTCCAGTTTCTTACAGGAGAGATTGGCTGCATTACCCCACCGGAGAATAAAAATGATGAAATATCCTTATGGGAAATGCAAAATAAGCAAGAATGGCTCTGAGAGAGAAACTCCTTAATCAGTTATGGCGAAGGTGGAGAGAGGGGTATTTGATGTTGTTAAGATCTGCTCATGTTTCAGTGTCTACCAACTCAACCCCCCCTTTCAAGACTGGTGATGTGGTATTAATCTATGAGCATGTCCTGCCAAGACAGTCCTGGAGAATGGGGCGAGTCCATGAAGTTTTCATTGGATGAGATGGAGCGATCCTGTTCCATGCAATTTGCTGCCGAACAAGACTTTGGTAAGAAGACCAATACAATTATGATACAATCTCGAACTGAACTGAAGGTTTGATGAACATATAATTTATATGTTCATCGGGCCGGAGTTTGTTGTTAATTTCCTCTGAGTGATTTCAGGTGAATTCGGCACCCTGGACATTGCTTGACGTTGACTGCCCGTGGTGCGTTTTTGTGAATGGGGGGCGTGGCAGAAGCCTACAAGAGCGTCGGGAGAGTCACCTGAAATTGATTTTAATTAGGCATGGTTTGACTTGCGTCCACCATGCATTCCTGGCTGTCCAAATTTTTACAAAAATAAATGTAACATTTTGTAATTAAATTATTGTCGAAACGCAAAATGAAGCCTCGTCCTTTGTGAGAGATCCAAATATCACAAGGTCAATGTGATGGTGCACTTAGATTCCTCATACATGACTTCCTATTAGTCTTCAATACTAACTATGGGTCTATCTTGCACTGTTTGGCTGCTAGAGCACTTGGAAAAGTGGTGATGCTGAGTTTGACCTTTCAAGGTCAGGTGAAGGTCAAGATGACGGTGCTATTAGATTCCCATATATGACTTCCTATTAGTGGTTAATAGTAACCATGTGTCTATCTCCCACCGTTTAGCCCCGAGAGCAGCCTGAGAAATTGGTGACCTTAAGTTTCACCTTTCAAGGTCGCTCGATCTTCACCAAAAACGATTAGTTTCTTCCCATCCGCCAAAGGATTGTCCCTACCAAATTTGAGGACAATCCGTCCAGAATTGTGTCCTGTAGAGTGCAAACAGACACACAAATAAAAAAATAAATAAACGCAACAACCACATACACCGGTGCATAATATGCTTTGCACCCCGGCAGTTTCTCATCATCTGACCTGGCTCCACAGGGCCTGCACTCGTGGTGCAGCGTCAGGAGTGTGCATTGGAAATAGGGTCGCCTATGGGAGACTGATGCGGATTTAATCTTAGAAGTAATGAAAACCGAACCACACACGGCTGTCAATGGCAGGTTATTGCTGCCGAAAAGGTCCAGGATGTCAGGTCGCCAATATAAGCGGAGGAGGAGGAGGAAAATACAGTGGATAGAAAATGAATACACCCCCCTTCAATATTTTTATGTCTTGTTCTGTTGTGGAATGTAAATATAATGGATTAAAATGGGACTTGTTTTTCCCCGACCCAAAGAACACAACATGCCATATGAATGCAGTGAAATTATTTTAATTTGAAAAAAGAGTGCATTTAATGAACAAAACTGAAATTTCCTAATTTTTTAATTATACACGCCCCTGAGTCAATACTTGGTGGAAGCGTCTTTGGCAACAGTTACAGGTATCAGTCTTTTTGGGCAGCTCTGCACAAGGTTGGCGCACCTGCACTTGGAGATCTTCCCCCCTCCTCTTTGCAGAACTGGTGTTCAAGCTGGAGGTTTGTTGGTTTGCCTGATGGGCAGCAGCCTTCAGTCATTCCTGATTTTCAGATTTAGGTCAGGGCTTTGGCAGCCATTCAACCTACCACCTTATTCTGTAAAAGCCACTCAGTGGTAGCTTTGGCCTTGTGCTTTGGGTCATTGTCATGCTGGAATATGAATTTTGGACCCATTCTCAGTCTCCTTGCAGACTTCTTCAGGTTCTTCTCCAGAATATCCCTGTATTTGGCCCCATTATCCCTTCAGCCTATAGATAGTGTTTTTTTGGTGACCAACGATGTTGGGTTTTTGCCAAACATAGCATTTGGCATTCATGCCGCAAAGTTCTATTTTGGTTTCATCAGCCCACAAAACGTTCTGCCAGTTTGTTGCAGGTTCCCCAAGGTGTTCTTTTGCAAATTTCAAGCGAGCCTCCCGGTGGACCTTTTTGAGAAATGGCTTTTTTTCTTGCCACCCTTCCATACAGGCCAGATGTGTGCAATATCTTTTATATATAGTTGCATGATGCACAAGTTTCCCTCTGTCGGCCATAAAATCCTGGAGCTCTTTCAATGTTGCCGTTGGACTCTCTTGGTAGCCTCTCAGTCAGTTGTCTTCTCTCCCGGTCATCCAGTTAGGCGGACACCCTGATTTTGGCAGACTGTGAGCGGTGCCATGCACTTTCCATTTCTTAATAAGGGTTTTAACAGTGCTCCAAGGTATCTTCAAAGCCTTAGAATTCTTCTTATATCCCTCACCTGATGTGTACCTTTCCACGACTTTGTCACGAACTTCTTTTGCAAGATCTTTGGGGCTAATGCTTCTTCCTTTCAGTGAGACTGCTCTTGCATACTGAGGGACCATGGTAAACAACTGTTTTTATTCTGCCTTTCAGTAACACTGCTCTTGCATACTGAGGGACCATGGTAAACAGCTGTTTTTATTCTGCCTTTCAGTGAGACTGCTCTTGCATACTAAGGGACCATGGTAAACAACTGTTTTTATTCTGCCTTTCAGTAACACTGCTCTTGCATACTAAGGGACCATGATAAACAACTGTTTTTATTCTGCCTTTCAGTGACACTGCTCTTGCGTACTTAGGGACCATGGTAAACAGCTGTTTTTATTCTGCCTTTCAGTGACACTGCTCTTGCATACTAAGGGACCATGGTAAACATCTGTTTTTATTCTGCCTTTCAGTGACACTGCTCTTACATACTAAGGGACCATGGTAAACAGCTGTTTTTATTCTGCCTTTCAGTGACACTGCTCTTGCATACTGAGGGACCATGGTAAACAGCTGTTTTTTATTCTGCCTTTCAGTGACACTGCTGTTGCATACTGAGGGACCATGGTAAACAGCTGTTTTTATTCTGCCTTTCAGTGACACTGCTCTTGCATACTAAGGACCATGGTAAACAGCTGTTTTTATTCTGCCTTTCAGTGACACTGCTCTTACATACTAAGGGACCATGGTAAACAGCTGTTTTTATTCTGCCTTTCAGTGAGATAGTTTATGGGATGATTCAGTAAAGGGGGTGGATGCTTATCAAACCAATTTATTGCAATTGTTGATTTTTAATTTATGTTAAAACAACTTTTTAATTGGTTTATCACTTTGAAAAGGTTAAGTACTGTATGTAGATTTGTGGGAAAAACACAGAGATTAATTGCACTTTAATGACAGGCTACATGCTAAGTAAATCTGAAAAAATGTTCAGGGGGTGTATTCATTTTCCATCCACTGTACCTCACATGGCACTAGATCAGCCAATTGAAAAATTCAATTGCAAGAGCAGCATTTCAATCGGACGAGGGGAAAATGTAAACCCAACCGACCTTGAATCCATCAACGATACGTCAAAATATTGAAAAACATTCTTTATACGCTTTAAAAAAGTGGATTGGGGGTTTTGTTTCTCTTTAGGTGTGAATGAATCACGCAGAGTCACAAAGACTTGATCATTAAATGTGGAGAAACATGAATTCATGATGCATCCGGCAATAATTAATGCACAATATCGTCAGTCATTCATCAGTTCAGCATTACTAAAGCAAATGATTTGTCCCCTTATTGTAAAGTGTGATTACAGAGGTTTTCTCCTGGAGTTCATAAACACCATGTTACCGCTGTAATGTAATGCTTTTTCACAGGTATAGTACACATGGACCTTAACTGTGTCTCTCCCCTTTCCCTTAAATTCACAGCTGAGAGGTTAACAGGCCGACAGGAAATATGTGCTACGCCGATGCCAACAGGGGCTCAGCTTTAGATCAAGAGGATTTACCATCCTGGAAGTTATCAACTCAACCCCAATACACCTGACTCGAGTCATCAGCAGCTGTGTGAGATCTCACACCTTTGATTTTGTTTTCCTGTCTAACGATCAGCATGAAAACATACCGGACAATAGATCTCCTGTTACAGATGCCAGGCTTTAGTGACGTCGATGCAGTGAAAGTAAAGAAAATTACTTTTTAACTTCAACTTTCTTATTGCCAAACATTTTAGTGAAGAGTAAAAACCATTATGAATGGACCCTATGTATCTGCAATACATGTGTACTGAAACTGAGTGTTCAATTTCTTGTCTTTGTGGGGATAGAAGGGTGTTTAGATCTGCTTTGATGAAGCTTGTGGTTTCATGTGTAAGACCTTACCAGGTTACAGTCACTTGTGCTCCAGCTGGCTGACTGCATTGCGTCACTTGTTTGTCTGGGATGCACTTCTTGGATTGCATCAGTGACAAATAATATATTGTTAGAACAGGGATAGGGGGGCACTCATCTACCCCTCCTTTTAGCCCCTCCACTGTTCTACTGCATAGCTGTTTGTCTAAAATCAAACCAGCTCCAAAATCTAACCCCCCATTCACATAAAACTTTTTGGCACACCACCCATCCTCCAAATATAATCCTGTGGTGACGGGGTATTGTGCTATTGCTCCCTCACTGGATTTGTGATTGGATGAGATCTGCATGACTTTCACACCACTCAAATGTATATATTTACATGAACTGGAACGATATTGAATAAAAACATAACTCTCTTGGACACAGGCGATCAGGATACAATTGCTCACAGGGCTGTCTGATCTTAAGGAGTGTATTTTGAACCATTCCAGTTTCTCAGGTGAGTTACTTATTCTTTCTTTCAATCTGATGAGCTCTTTCATTTCTTGTGCTGTGCTTGAGTGAGAGCCACTGTTGCTGACTGTAATACAGTAAACCCAAAGGGGCAAACCTAGTCTTCTGGGAACACTGTCTCCAATCTCAGGAAGCAGCTGTGCAGTTTCTAAGAGTAAAGAGTGGTTGCTCAGAGGAAAGGTAGTTTTTCCAGCATGGAGGCCGTCTTCCCAGAAAAAAATTATCCCTCACTGCCACAATACTACAAAATTCTACAAGGCTCTCTTCACATGATTAATTTATTTATCAATAGAGGGAGCTTGATTTTGTGCAAATTTGCCAGCATAAGAGTGTTGTCATCGGTATTTTTTGCTGTATGGCGATGTTATGATGAAATGCTTTGGAGAAAAGAATGATGTAAATTATGCAGGAATCAGCATTAATATAAGAACATAATTAAGCCTTGCAGTCAGGTTAAGTGGTAGGGACCATTGCTCTGTTCAGTTAAAACTTGACCATTCTTTTATATTCACTCTTTTTTCTCAGAGCATCAACCCCTCAGAATCCTGCTTGGTAAATAAAAAGCCAAAATGAACAGCTCTGCCATCAACTCCATCCTACCGTTCAACCACTCTTCTTCAGGATCCAGTCACTTGAGCGTGGATGTAGGATGTGGATTATCATATTATGTGTATGTGATTGACTATATTGTCCTTGTTATCAACGTTTTTATGGGCTACCCTGCCAATATCATGGTACTTTGGCTGGTGGCTAGAAAGGAGATCGACTCTTCCACCTCCGATGTCTTCTTTGTAAACCTGGCCATTTTAGATGCATCTTACTCCCTGATTATGCCCCTGAACTATCTTAGCATCTTATTTTTAAATCCGAGAGCCAATATGTATTTTTTGAACATGATTTTTGGGATAAAAGACACCTCCCCTCTCTTCCTCACCTGCATTTGCCTGGACAGCTCTACGTGGCCGTGGTCACCTATTGTTCACCGCATCAAGGATAACAAGATCCAAGAGTAGCCATTTCCATGTAGTTGGATATTCATGATAACCTATGGCTTCATGAGGGGATGGAATCAATATTACTCAAAAATCTTCTTCACTGGAATGATCCTGACCATCAGCATAATCATGGTTTTCTGCAACATTTCTATCTTGTGGAGTCTGAGGAAGTCAGTCTTGGGCAAGGAGAAGATTAGCCCCATGAAAAAGAAAGCCCAAAGAACAGTGCAAATCACTCTGGCCATCATCGTGTATCATTACCTGCCTCTAGCTGCTACCACGCCCCTCTTCTATCTTATTGAGTATCAAACCATCTGCGTCATTCAAGTTATGGCCTTTAATATCTTGGAACTCAGTTGCAGCATTGAACCCCTACTCTGCATCTCCAAGCTTAAGCAGCTACCATGCCTTAATAACTTGCCCTGCATCTGCTGTCAAAGCCCTTCCCCTGAGCCACATAATGTAAGCACATGAGATGTATGCTTGTGGTTGTCTGTTAAATTGCATATTTGTTCTACGTAAGGTTGAGAAAATGAGTTCACGAAACAAAGACAAAACGTGAAGTCAGTTGCCAGGCAAGCTGGCAATTCTCTGAAATAGTTGGGACAAAGTGGCTTAGACCGCATAACTGCTGAACATCTAAAATATGCCAGTCCAAGGTTAGCCCCTCTTTTGGCAGTCTGCTTTACAGGTTTCATGACTCATGGATTATTACCTGACTCAATGCTGTCTGTACTATTGGTTCCTGTTGTTAAAGATAAGGCTGGTAAGCTGTGCAGCGTGAACAACTACAGGCCTCCTAGCATTGCCAGCATCCTGTCTAAAGTTTTGGAAAATCTTGTTGGAGGCTACATGACTTTTTTAACTGCTCTGATCATCAGTTTTGGTTTTAAAACCAAATCATAAACAGACCTGTGCATACATGCATAAGAAATTGTTAACATGTTTAGGTGTCAGAACTCGACAGTTTTTGTGTGTTTTATTGATGCATCCAAGGCATTTGATCGAGTAAATCATAAAAAGTTATTTGAGAAAATGATTGATAAAGGAGTGCCCAAATATATTGTTAGACTTTTGTCTTACTGGTATGCCAACCAGACTATGCAGGTAAAGTGGGGGCATAGTCTTTCCACTCCATTTGGTGTGAGTAATGGTGTAAGACAGGGAGGAATTCTGTCCCCTGCTCTTTTTCATTTGTATGTGGATGACTTGTCCAAACACTTGACATACTGTAAATCTGGATGCATTATTGGTAACATATTAGTTAATCATGTGATGTATACTTGATGACCTTATTGTTCGTCCCGAGTAGTGCTGGGCTAGCTTGATTGCTGTCTATTTGCTCTGTGTATGGTGTTGAACATGATATTAAATATAATGCTAAAACGAGCTCAGTCATGATTTTCTGTATAAAAGAGGATCAGATGTTGAACTTTCCTGTCTTTAAACTGTATATCTGTAATCTTGAGGTCTCTAGTAAAGTTAGATACCTTGGACATGTTATCATAGATAAGATGATGGATGATGATGATATCTGCAGACAATGCTGCAAAATTTATCCACAAGCAAACTTCTTCCTCGTAGGTTTGGTTTCTGTTCAGATACTGTTAAGTTGTCTCTGTTTAAAGCATATTATACACCTCTGTATACTGCACACTAGGGCTGCGCCGATTCAGGAATCGTGATTATTTTATTCCCAATAAAAGTAACTGCCACTATGAGGCAGACAGACGTGCTTACTTATAATCTTTTCTATGACACATACCTGTCTTGATGCATTTGATGCTTCGGGGAAGAAAACTGTGTGATTTGAAATCCGCTGATTACCAGGTTGGACAGCCTCCTTCACCTTGGCATAATTATCTTACCTTAAATCAATTCCCGTGTACTTCGCCTAACTTGCAATCAAGCTATTTATTCAGCCAACTGACTAATCAAAACCAAAATGTGGCCTATAATGATTTACAATTTTTACAAAGGTAATTTTTTTCAATTGAGAAAAACTTAAAAAATTAGCTGTCACAAGTTGACGCAATTTTTTTTACTTTGATCCAAAGTTTCAATTTTTTCAGTGAAGCATGAGTCACTTTCGAGAGGATATGTAGTTACATTTATGTAGAACACCACAGTTCCCAATTTCTTAATGGTGTACTTACGGTTATAGGGTCTCTCATTCATCAGGAAGACCTTATTGCTCTTTTGCTCGCCTAAATGTGGTCCACTGGCCAGCAGTGGGCAGTCTATGCACCTGCGGGTGTTTTCTTTTTGCAGACCGGACCGGCACACTGACCCAGTGGCCCACCGGAAAACTCCCCCTTATTCCCGATGGCCAGTCCGCCCCTGTAGTCCTGGGGCTGAGGGGGGTCCTGTGTGCATTTCAATGCCCCCTCAGTTTGACTCCTGAACCTTGTAGGGGATCCATAGGGGATTGAAAAAAAACTTGGGTTGACATTTTAAAACACACAAAAAAGTGACATACAATTTACCAGTTGATGAAAAGAAGAAAAATACTCATTTTATATTATTACTTATGAAACGAGATTTTTATAAACATTTAATAATAAAACCTTGTGACAATAAAACTCCACTTTTAAAAGACATTTTAAAAAGTGAAAAAGTAAAAAATATTAAAGTTTAAAACTTTTAAAGTTTTGTTTCGTCAAAGCACACAACGTTTCGAAGCAACTTTGCTTCATTCTCATGTGACCGAAAAACTAAATTTTTGCGGAGAATAAATAGAAAAGAAGAAAAGGGAAAAAAGGAGGGGGATGACAGTCACGTGCATGTCAGGTAAAGAGCTTTGCACGGACAGAGTCCGATTGGACGTTTAATTTTGGTTTGATCTTTGAAATGTTCTTCATTAAGGAGCTCAAACAGTCAAATTTTGATCTGCATTTTTTTCAATACTGAAAACATTTGTTCAATGTTCATAGATTTGGGTAATCCGTGGTGTTGAAACAGTTGCTTTCCAATGGAACTGTTTTTATGTTCAGTGATGCATTGATGAAGATGGCGTGAGGTATAGCGGTACTTCTTGTTTACTAACATTGACGTCATATTCAGGCTTGCGCATTAGCGTGGTTGCCAAAAACAAGTGTAAATCAATACAACAAAACAGGGGAAGTATGGCATCCTGCAGTGGTGGAACCGATTCGGCGGTCTGTGAATATGTACAAAACCTTGACAGGACTGCGAAGGCAAGATATTTCTCTAAGCTTAAGTACAATGAAGTTCTGTGTAGGCTTCCGGATCCTCATGAGCTGAAAGGTTGGAGGAACGACCCTTCTTTGGGTCTGGGTGGGCTCGATCATCACTTGATATTCCTACATTGAACAGAAATTCAACATTTGTTGATCATCGTAAGTAATTCACAGTAGTACGTTTACCAGAACAATTTTAAAAGGGGGTTCCAATATATTTTGGGGGGATTTATTAATGATAACGGGGTTTAGAATTTATCATTAATATTTTATATCGCAAATGCATGTAGGGGTCTACTCTCCCATGTGCGCAAATCGAAGCGCATTTCAGCCTACACATATTCTGCCCTTGACTTAAGTCTGTGCATTAAGCGCCCCGAAGGCAGTTACGCACTTCAGGCGGAGGAAGGCCAAAATCTGGGTGTTTCTCATGCAAATAACACTTACGCGTATTCTCCCCCTGGCTTACGTGCTTTTGAGGGCTGTTTTAAAGTCAAGCACCAATATAAGGTGAAATAGAATATTGCCTTTGATGTCGGTTGTAGGCCGAATTTTAGCATTAATTTTTTTTATTAAACATGGTAAAGGTTGAGACATTCAATATTTGATTTTTCATCCTTATTTCTCAACTACAATTCTCACAACCATAACGATTTATCAAACAAAATCATCACATGATATTACGCAACAGCCTGTTCTCCAATTAGTTCAATTAAAAAAAACTTATACATAATTAATTAATACAAGTATAAATAAGACCATCATTCTACCATGCCCTCAAAATCTAAACCAAATGCCAATCACCATTTGCTTGAACTCTTATGAGTGGGACAGAGTAAGAGGAAGCGTGCCGAATCGGCAGAACCATATCTCGTGACCTGGTTTGGACATCCTGGGACTAACAGACACCGAGTGCATCCAGCGCTTTACGTCTGGACCGTGAGGCAATCATCTGCTCTTTGCGACTTCTGGATGAACAACTGTCAGCGCAGCAATCATCCCGCGAAACATACCCGTGGTCATCAAGGTCACAACTTTCCATGGGTCCTGGCATCTGGAGCTGGTTCAGAAGTGGCCTGGTGATGTACATATCACAGGCGTCTGTGTCAAGGTGTCTGACTTTGATCATTGACGCTATACTTTTTCCACATCAGCCACTTCGCAGAGTTCCCGAAACACCCGCTGAAGAGCGGAGAGTTAAGGGGGTTCAGATTTCGGGTTCCCGTGAAAGTGTTGTGCAGAACCGTGGTTGTCCTCCATTTAATCAAGACCCTTCCACTAGTGAGAATATGTCCGAGATCGTAGACGTCAGCGCACCATTAATGTTCAGGTTATGTGCGATCATGATACGCGCATACTAAGCATCTGCGCCAAATTCCCTGGCTCAGCCCATGACGCCTATGTACTGCGCAACTCGTCACTATGGCAAAAAAATGGGCACGCTTGCTGATGAAGGTTGGATTGGTAGGTGAGTAAAGGCAACAATCTTTAATGATGCTCCTTGTGTAGCAAACTAATCCTAACCGTGCTTATATACAGGGGACCGGGGATATCCTCTCCTGCTATGGCTGATGACCCCATTCACCAACCCGACCACTGAGTCTCATGATCGATATAACCAGGCTCATGCAGTCACCAGGAGTGCCATAGAGCGCACTGTTGGCATTTTAAAAAGTCTCTTCAGGTGTCTAGATGATTCCGGCGGCTGCCTGTAAATAACTCCGGGCAAAGCATGCCGTGTAACCACTGTATGCTGCATGCTCCACAACATGGCATTAGAAAGAAGATTCCCCATGCCGGTCACGCTGGAAAACCAGCAAGAGGATGACCTGGCAGTGGCCGAGGAACTGCCAATGGGGAGGGCAGCACGGAGATTAAATGTGGATGAGTGATCCAGCATTTGGGGTACGTTCACTATTAAATACAGCGCGGACACCATTTAACAAAAGGTAAGTGACTATAAATGTGGTGACGTATTTTATTCAGCATTAATTTTAAGGCCGTCTCCCACCCTTTGTTCTGGGAGCGCGGCTCCAGCCGCGCTGCGAAGAGGGAGGGTGCACGCCCCGAGTTGAGCGCATAACCTCAACCAGTTCTTGCAGCACACCTTGAATGGCATGAAGGTGGTTGTCAACACTGGTCAAAGTGTCCCTGACGAACCGGTGGAACTGATGTTGGCGCATCCTCTCCTCATGCTTCTCTAACATTCTCTCCTCCTCCATTCTGATCAGCCGCAGGTACTCTGGCTGAGGTCGTCCACGGGTTGTGGTTCTGGCACTGGCTCTGCCTCCACAGACTCGAGAGGCGCTCAGCTCTCACCCAGGCCAGCCTCCAGAACAGGTCTGAGTTCTAGATCTGTAATTCCATCCATGGTATTTTCCACAAGTAGAACAGTCGATCAACGTCAACATACGATCTACCAACCTATGGTCCGCTCTGGAGAGGACACCTCCTGGCTTTGTCTGGCTGCAACTGCTTGAAATGCCAAAAAATACAATACATATTTGAAACCATATTAAGCTTGTTTCTAGTATTTATCGCAATGATACTTTGAGTACAGGCAGATAAAAATGACCATTTTACGTAACCCTCCTTCATCCGTATCCACTCCCAGTTCTTCTCCATGCACTTCACTGCAGACACCTCCTCTCCAGTGCAGTAAAGGCACAGGGGCGATGATTCCCCACCACCTGTTGTGTGCTTCTCCGGTGCAGAGCCTGGCTTTTGGCGCCCCACAGATCTCTCCATTTATGCTTTAAATCGGGGATACTGCGCTTACATCTCCCCACCGAAGCCACATCCAGACCGATTTGCAACCAAATTGCAGCTTTCTTCCTCACATCAGCCTACATTGCCTCCTTGCCAAACAACACCTCTTGGTGCCTCTTCACTGATTTCACTAATACCCAAAATCCTCATCTGTGAAATTTGGTTTTCGGCTCCGCCTCGACGTCGCCATCGTTGTCTTCATGTTCTATTAACAAATGTGGCTGCCCTATATACTCTCAATTGAGCCCTACCCTGGCCAATACCAAAGCACTGTCCATTTGTTAATCAATTTTAGCCAATAAAGAATAGCCGACATGGGAAGAATCATTCTCAGTAAATGTAATAATTGATTATAACAAAAAACTAGGCACAAGTTCAAGTGAATGTGTCGCTCAAATCAAATGAGACATAATAGGCTATGGATATGGAATTGTGTGATTGTTGAGGCGGTTTCGGGGCGGGGTGATGACCGCGTGTGGGGTAAGAATCCTTTGTTTGTTAAAACGTTGCGATGTCCTTTAGTTGCAAACCTGACATCAGAGTAGTTTGAGATTTCAAGTGCGCAATTTCTAATGAGATCATATGAACTGCCTGTTATTTTTGTGTGACAAGAATGTTCTCTTTATTTGTCTTCTTCCCTGTCTTCCACGGAACAAACAGGCTGGTGTAGGAGGGGCACATTTTCAATGCTCTGATGGCGCTGGTTGAGAAGCGCTAAATTCTTTATTTATTTCATTATTGCAGCAATTTGTTTGTTTGCATAGCTTTAATGTCATGGTGGCTAGAATAACAAATAAAAAAGAGGTGCATTACTTCTTGTAATTTGCACAGACATACATAGGCCTACTATTACAGCAGCATATTCAAATTGAAAGTCTGATTTGCGTTTTCCATGGACTACAACTGCATTTTCATGGTTAATCAGACAATCCTTGTTCCATGTTTTCCTGATAGCCATAATCAATGAGCTTGGTACAGAGTCTGCCTCTCTTTTGGATTAGTCACACCTCTGTCATAAGGCCGCCTTCATTCTGAAGTTAAGCGCTGTGGGCGTGATCGAAGCGCGTACGGGAGAATACGAGTAACTCAAATGTGCGTAACTCGAATTGCGTAAAAAAGGACTTGCGCGCAAATGGGAGAAAAGACCCCATACTGCGCATTCCCTAGCCACCTGGGGTGTCATCAGTAACAAGGCTGCTGCTGTGTGAAGATTAGCCAAAAAAGTACTGATCTCAGTCGATACTAAAGAAGGTTGAAAACGGAATTCTTTGCAATACTAATATCTGAACTGTCACTTAAATACTCGCTATCGGAAAGCATCAGGAACCGATCAAATTACCCAACACAAAAAAGAAGATCATTCCCTTGCCATAAACAAATTATAAAATGCAAAAACTAAGCAAAATGTCATGTTAGAAATGATGGAAAATAACTTGCGACTTACCTGAAAGAAAGTGAAAAGTACAAACAGGCGAGTGGGTCCACGGCACCCAGTTCTTGCATCGAATGGCATCAATCCAAGTAGATTTTTTTGGTTCTCGATCAGGAATACGTAGGAAACATATTCCTGAACCCTTCATGAAACAGTCTGTGCAGTTAATAACACTGCAACTGACTGGCATTATGACGAAAACTGGAAGGCAACTTTCCTTCCCCCATAAAATCTATAGACATGTGGCTTTTTGCCAACCATGGTAGTCAACAAGCCCATGCAACCAGGTTCATGACATCACAAAAAGTATTGAGATAGCCAACATAATCTGAATTGCACAAATCACATTTAAATTTGTTAACAATGCATTGATTGTTTACGATGTCCAGCTTCTTTTCTAGTTTTAAATCACCTGTTTGATCTTTGTACTTTGGAAAATCAGTTTGATCTGCACACTGATTTTTAAACCGAGACTGAACATTTCCTTTTTTACGACATTAGCCAATTTCTGATCTTTGAAGGGTAGAAGGATGTTGACTGTTTTCTCTTTTTCAATTTCACCCTGCTCTGTGTCATCACTTCCTTTATTCTGAAAAGTTGCGATGACTTGATTCATGGAGGAGTTAATCAAACTTCTTGGATAACAGAGTTTGTGGAAAATGGATTGGAGCTTTTTGCATTTTTCGCTGAAGGCTGAGGGGGATGATGAGAGGCGATGTGTGTGGTGAATCATGGTTTTCAAAAGACAGACTTTATAATGCTCGTCTACATGACTCTGGTAATGAAGGAATAAGCCAGTATCGGTTTTCTTCCTGTACACAGATGTTGAGAGCCAAATTCCCCTCTTTTAACCAGCATGCCTCAATAAAGGGATACAGTTTTGTTCCTCAATCTACATTGTAAATTTAAGATTGTTGTGGCAGTTGTTGGGAACTTTTAAAAATTCTTCTGCTGCTTCGGCGTTTGACATGATAAACAATGTGTCATCCACGTATCGTCTATTGAATGGTGGGATAGTGCCCTCTTTTTCCAACTTCTCTTCAGTTGAACACATAAAAGCGGTCGCCAAAAGTGGACCAAGCGGAGACCCCATTGCAACTCCGTCAATTTGCTCGAACAAATTTTTGTCAAATTGGAAGAGCTGGTTTGTTGTAGTGAGCTTTAGTAGTGCGATCAATTGGCCTTTTGTTATGTCCAAATTATTGATGTTGTGAAACTAACTGTCCTTGAATGCCTTCTCTGCTAAAATTGTTATTGTCTCATGGACAGGCACGTTTGTAAATAGTGAGGCCACATCATAAGACACCAAAATCTGATCACGTTGAATACTGTGGCGTTCTCGCCAGCATCATTGCTTGCACTCTGGGCCACTGTGATTGGCTAGCTACATTTACATCGGGGGAGCCAATCACAGCGGCCCAGTGGCTTTATAAAGGAGGGTAATATTTCATTTGAGTTGTATTTACGTTGTTGTGGGGAGTGGAACCTTCCTGAAAATTACTGTGCTGTGCTGAAAGATGCAGAGAATGCCAGAAGATTTAATAAACAGAAGCTCCTTGGGGGCGATCCGCAAAACTCCTGCCCCGCCTCCATGTCCACTTCCTTCTGGGATCGTCACAATGGTGTCAGAAGTGGGATTCAAAGATCTACAGCGAGAGATCCGGCAATTGGAGGAGTTGGCGAGCCGGGGCTGGTGAGGAAGTGCAAATATGGCCCCAGATGAGAGAAGCCGCATCCCCGCATGGAGACTGCTGATGGAGGAAGGAGCACAGTCACCAGTGTTGAATGTACCAGCTCTATCAGTCGTGCCACGGGGGGTAAAGCTGCTGAGATTCGATGGCTGATCGCCATGGGAGCCTTACCACGCTCAGATGAGACTGATTGCACAGCACATAGGATGGACCAAGGCGGAGACAGCAATGCGTCTGGTAGCAGCCCTAGAGGGTCCAGCGCTGCAGACTCTGCTGGATCTGGACTCCAATGAGCAAGGCAGCCTGCAGGCACTGGTTGCAGCACTTGAACGGTGATGTAGGTGCAGTGAATCCTTCGAGCTGCACAGGAAGAGGCCGACGCATCGCCGCCGCCAACCTGGGGGAGAGCTGGGGAGTCATGGCTGCTGACCTGAAGCACCTTGCCCACCTGGGGTACCCAAACCTTGGGTCAAGGGGGCAAAACGAGCTGGGTCTGCATGCATTCCTGCAGTCCCTCACACCCGAGACACTCCAGTACCATGTCACCCTGATGGCGCCTAGTTCCCTAGATGAAGCTTTGCAGGAGGTCGAACGAGCGGCGGACATCATGGGAGAAGTCCAAACTGCCAAACAGGACAAGCCTCGGCCCCAGGTCCGTGCAGTGGACTTTAACGCTCACTCTGCTGAATCAGCGGCACACCCCGATTGGACGACCAGGCGAGGACTGGCGGCGCTGCTACTGCTGCAATGAAACAAGGCACATTTCCAACTATTGCCCTGCCCCAACATCCAAGCACCAAAGGCCCCCACCATCGGGAAATGAACCAGGGGTGGTGCAGTGAGGAGACCACCGCCCCAGGGACACATCCTCCTCGATCAGGTCTGCTCTGGTCACCTTGAATCTAAGCCGGCTTCACCCACCCTGAGCAAAAATCCCTCTTCCCTTTCCAGGGCAATTAAGCGAAATTTTCATTCTGCCTTTTTAAAGGCAGACAACAGCAGTTTCCTTCATTGGGTAGGCCGGCTGGGTAGGGATGGTGGGCTGTACCTGCATTGTTGGCTGGATGGGCAACCCTTTAAGGCACTGGTCGACACTGGCGCCACCATCTCCCTGGTGCGTCCAAGAACCTCCATAGTGCCCACTGTGACCCCAGCAAAATGCAGCTACAGTCAGTAACCAGTCAGAAGATGGGCATGAAGGGTTAGAAGATGGTGAGTGTGGCCATGGTGGACAACCGGCTTTAACACCAGTTCTGGTTGGCTGAGATCAATGATGACTGCATTGTGGACCTGGACCTGTTAGAGTGCTAGGATGCAAGGATCGACATCGCCCACTCGGCCCTCATCATTAGTGCAACCAGCTACAGCCTCTAGTCAGCGGTGGAGGAGCGGACAGCGAGGGGAGCCTGACAGCATGTTGTGGCCTCAGCCCAGTTAGCCAGCTCACCGTCCCAGCCTACTGACACAAGCTGCGGCACAGCTCCCGTCTGTCCAGCCCTTCCACCACAACCTTGCTTGCCCTCGGCCGAAGCAGTGAGTGTCATCCACAAGCTGTGGCAACGCAGCCGGGCGGCCTCAGCCCCTCCCAGAGCCAGCAGCTGAAAAATTATTTGCAGACAACACGGACCTCTTTGCTGCCCGCGATGAAGAATGCACCCAAACCAACCTGGTGCAGCACACCATCGACACCGGTGATGCTGTGCCCATCCATCTACAGCCACACCACTTATCCCTCTCAAGATGGCTGGCAGCAGACGAGAAGGTGAGGGAGATGGCTGCAGCTGGCATCATTGAGCCCTCAGACAGTCCGTGGGCAGCCCCTGTGGTCCTGGGGCCAAAGAAGAATGGCGCGTGGAGGTTCTGCGTCGACTACCGACGCCTGGATGCAGTAACCCGGAAAGATGCCTATCCCCTTCTGTGCGTTGATGAGGCACTCAACCACATTGCGGGCTCCAGCTGGTTCTGCTCATTGGACTTCCGCAGTGGGTTCTGGCAAATGTGCATGTCTGATGAAGCAAAATCAAAAACTGCATTCACCATTGGACAGGGGCTGTGGCAGTTCAAGGTCATGCCGTTCCGTTTGTGTAATGCCCCCGCAAGCTTTGTGCGGCTTATGGAGAGGGTCCTGTCAGCTGTCCCCCAGAACTGCTGTGTCGTGTACCTAGACAACCTGCTGGTTCACGCCAGCACTTTCGAGGGTGCCCTCGCTAACCTGGGAGACATGTTTGCGGCAATCCGGCGAGCTGGACTTGGGCTCAACCCCGAAAAGTGCCCGCTGCTCCAGCGTGAGACTGTGTTCCTATGTCATGAGTGAGTAAGGGGTGGCCACAGACCCAGCCAAGGTGGCTGCCGTGCGTGACTAGCTAATACCAGCAGATGTGGGTGAGCTTCGCAGCTTTCTGGGGAAGGAGAGGGGCTGGCTGCAGGTCGGAACATCACCAGCATGGGCTGAAGTCATGGCAGAGGGTCCAGAGCAAAAGGCCTTCTGAAGCCAGTTCCAGCACCTAGAGTTGCAGGACGGGTTGGTATGTCGGCGGTGGCAGGCACCCGGCCAGGGACGTGATGTACTCCAGCTCCTAGTACCTTACAAGTTGCACCCCACGATTCTCGAGCTGATGCATGGCTTGGTGGGGGTGGGCCACTTTGGGGTAACAAAAACCCTGCATCGCCTGAGGGGGCGGTTCTACTGTCCGGGTTGCCGCCGTGACATGGAGCTTCAAGTACACTGTTGGGACTCCAGCACAGCTCAGAAGGGACCCAGCCGAACATCACAAGCTCCCATGCAGCGGTGCGTTGTCCGTGCACTAATGGAGCGGGTTGGGGTGGACGTCCTTGGCTATTTCCCACCACCGATGCTGGGACCGATGTCACCATCTCCCCCCCTCCCACAGATAGGCAAGGTTGCAATCAGCCGGCAGAGCTCAGGTCACACTTTCATGTCTAATCCATCATGCAGGGAGAGGCACTAGTTTACGGGCTTGCTAGCCTTTTGTTCAACGGTACGAGCCTCGGCTAGCACAGCAGCATAATAGCATGGTATTGTAATCTTGACGCATGCCATGTGAATGTGCCAAGCACTTCAGTAATAACAAACATTGAGCTGTTTCGTGATGTGTCCACTGACACTTGACTTCTTCTTTTAGGTGTGGTCAATAGGCTACATCAAGCCAAAAATTAAAAAAAAAAAAAAAAAATGCTTCTGCATCAAGGAAATGGAACGGCTTGTGACACAGGAGAGAGAAAAAGAGCCATTGGCATGTTACGGGCATAATTATGCATATTTTAATTTAAATATACTGCCCCATTCCCTCAAAAGCCTGTTTTGTCTGAAGTATTACAGCTCTTTATTCTGCTTTTATCTATTTTTCCATCAGGATCTGAGATCTGTCGTCGTAAAATAGGTGAATTTGTGGGGAAGAATTTGTCAGATGCACAAATCGATGACATAACAGAGCGAGTCACCTTTAAGAACATGAAGGATAATCCTTTGGCAAACTATGACTTCCTGCCAGATGATGTAAGCGACAAAACAAAAGGAGCATTTTTATGCAAGGGTAAGGGTTAGAAAACAAAATATGGGCTCTGATTATCAGGAGGAAATTTGAATTCATAATCATTGAATTAATCCATTGTGGGAAAAGTAATATTACCTCTAGTTTTGCCTCTGAATATGCAACCCCAATTCTAAAAAAGTTGGGATGCTGTGTAAATTGCAAATGAAAACAGAATGGAATGATTTGCAAATCTTACAAACCAACATTTTATTCACAATAGAACATAGACAACATATCACATTTGAAAGTGAGACATTTTTACCATTTTATGAAAAAGATTAGTTCATTTTGAATTTGATGGCAGCAACACATCTCAAAAAAGTTGGGAGAGGGTCAACAAAAGGCTGGAAAAGTAAGTGGTACTCATAAAAAACCAGTTGGAGGAGCATCTAACATAACTAATTAGGTTAATTTGCAACAGGTCAGTAACATGACTGGGTATAAAAAGCATTTTAGGGTGACAGCATCTCTCAGAAGTAAAGATGGACAGAGATTCACCAATCTGCAGAAAAATGCATCTAAAAATCATGGAACAATTTCAGAAAATTGTTCCTCATTGTAAAATTGCGAAGGCTTTGAATCTACAGTACATAAGATCATCGAAAGATTCAGAGAATCTAGAGAAATCTCTGTGCGCAAGGGACGTGGAGCTTACACATCTGGAAAGCCATGATTAAGGCTGAAAAGTATGTAGAGGTTTCACAATAACATATGCTCCCATACAGACAACTTCTCTTTTAGGGAAGGCCTTGCATATTTTAGCAAAACAATGCCAAACCACAAACTACATCCGTCACAACAGCATGGCTCAGGGCTTAAAGTTCTCCGGCACCCTGCCGGATTTCCGGCGTGAGGAGATTTTTCAGCGCGAGCCCATCAGGCTTTTGTTTTTTTTTTAATGTGAGCTGAGTTTTCGATGTGCAACCGTTTATCGAATCACATTAAATGCTGTTTAGAGGCTGATAAAACTGATGTAATTCTAAACCAATAGCATAGGAGTATTCCACATTTCTAGGGAATAGAGGCAGAGCGGGGCACATAATTTTTTTTCCAGGCGAGTACAGGGCTAATTACGATAAATAGATGTGTCTATTGAGCTGACACTTGTTCTTGGCGTCTGCGATATAGTCGTCGGTCTCACACATGGACTGTATATAAATTATATACAGTTCATTGTCTCACATGCTTACATGCTCAACATCCAGATGGGGGACAGATATAAGTATAGGAAAGGATAATACATCCTCAGAGAGCTGGGACGCAGCCGAACTCTTCGCATCCCATCCATGTTTTTGCCATTTTGGGCAGACATAGGCCTACATGACGACTTTTTTATTTTATGGCTCAATCGCGCCTTTAAAAGCAGAAACAGATTTTCGCAAACCAAGGCTAAATCCAGATCGAGTAATACTAAACTGCTGAGGCAATAATTTTATTAGAAGAGAAACACTCGCAAAATAATTAACAGCAAATACGAGTAGGGGAGCGCCGGTGCGAAAGTAACTCTGGCCGAAAGTAACATGGCGATTTACTCACAGCCATCTGCACTTCGATGCGTCATACTAGGTCAGCATGTGCAGCTCGCACCCCTCTCCAGAACCGCGAACATTCTTGAGGCATCCAGTCTTCCTCGCGGCACAAGACCGAGAAGACTGTTTTCCACAGCGGTGAGTAAATTCAGACGAATGCTGAACTTTTTCGATTTAAAGATTGTCCTTATCGCTCCATGTGTCATATTTATGATGAAATGATCGGTGATTTAGTTCCGCGACATATGGTGCAGTTTGAAATGTCAGAATTTTTCCACTTTGGAAGTAATCCTCGTTCAAATGTCAGGAGTCACCGTCGGGACTGAAGTAGCAACAGTTCGTTCATCCCTCTCTGCTAATCTTGGCGGCATTTTGTGTTTAAAAAGCTCCATAAAAATGTGTGTTGTGTTTTAACGACAGAAAATGCCCAGAGTTAGGGTCAGAACTACCCAGAGAGGAACGGTTGACCCAGAGGTTTACGCAAGGGCCTTTTTTGATGTCTGAAGAGGCGATAGTATAAGGAGGGCAGCAGCGGTGCATGGCGTTTGTCATGTCACCCTGTTCAGGTACTGCAAGAGGAGGGCAGAGGCAAGAGGGCAGCAGACCAGGGCCCCGGGGTACAGGGCTCACAACAAAGTCTTCACAGAAGAACAGGAGAAGAGACTGCAGGCATATATAAAGAGAGCAGCCGATATATATTTTGGCCTGAGTCCTAAAGAGGTGCGAGTAACACCGCAGACAGAGCTACACCACTACCGCCATATAGCAAGCACCTCCGCTCCGGATCTGCCATGACTCTGAGCCGGATCAGCTGGAGCCGGGGCGGATCCGGGGCAGATCCGGAGCGGAGGTGCTTGCTACCTGGGAATTAACCTCTTTTTTATGATTTTTTACGTGCGAAAGTTTGCATATGAGCTGGCCGAAAATATTGGCCTCAAAACTCCATGTTCATGGAAGAAAAACCAGATGGCAGGGAAGGATTGGCTCACCTCCTTCCTCGAACGCAACATAACCCTGTCCATCCGTCGACCTCAAGCCACCAGCATGTCCCGTTCCACCCGCTTCAACAAGACCAACGTGGCCGCGTTTTTTGACAACCTAAAGACTGTCCTCACCCGCTATAATTTTGAGGCAAATGACATCTGGAACATGGATGAAACAGGTAAACATTTATATTTGGATGATAAATTTAAAAGCACCAGTGATTTGCACCAGCAATAATTCATTTCACTGATTATTTCAGGTACCTAACGGTTCAAGTGCCAGACAAAGTCATTGCCACCAAGGGCCAGCGCCAGGTCGGTGCTGTGACCTCCGGGGAAAGAGGGACATTGGTGACCATTGCCTTTGCTGCCAACGCACAAGGCAACTTTGTTCCCCCTTACTTTATCTTCCCAAGGAAGAAGTTCCATGACCACTTCATCCAGGATGGTCCCCCTGGCTCCACTGGTACTGCTAATGGATCGGGGTGGATGGAGGAGACAGATTTTTTGGCCTTTTTACAGCATTTTGCAAGACACACCCGCGTGAAGTTGCTGCTACTCTTAGACAATCATGCATCACACCTCTCCGTGGTAGCTATAGACTTTTGCAAGTCACAGCATTGTACTCCTGTCATTTCCACCCCACTGCTCCCACCGTTTTCAGCCGCTAGACCGAAGCGTTTTTGGCCCTCTGAAGCACTACATTAACCGTGCAGCAGACAATTGGATGCGAATGAACCCTGGAAGAATTTTGACCATCTACAACATCCCGAGTCTTGTGGCTAAAGCTCTGCCTTAAGCTGCGACACCAAGCAGCATTTCATCTGGGTTCGAGTGTACCAGTATCTGGCCCTTGAATCCAGATATTTTCGGTGAGGAAGACTTTGCTCCAGCTTATGTGACCGACCGTCCTGCACCAGCACCAGCTCCATCCCCAGCGCCCTCTTCATCACCAGCGCCAGCTCCATCACCAGCACCCCCTTCATCACCAGCGCCAGCTCCATCGCCAGTGCATACCATCTATCCAGGTATGCTAGTGGTTCCAGGAACATCTAGTGGCATGCCAGTACAGCGGTTCAGCCGAGAAAAGCTTCGCCCACATCCAAAGGCTGGCTCGAGGAAAGAAAATAAAAGGAGAGGCCGAAAGAGGTGAGCATAGTGTCATTTTTAACTCGTCTTGGTTCTCTTGCTTGTATAAAAACAAGCTGATTCTGACTATTATCTCATTGAATGTTCCAGGTAAACAGCAATACTGACCGACACCCCGGTGAAAGCTGCTTTGGAGGAGGAGAGTCGGCAGAGGGGCCAGAGAAAACAGTCCTATTCAAACCTCCCAAAGAAAACGGGGCTTAGTGGACACACTGCAACCACAGTTTCTCGGGGCAAGGATGAGGAATGTCTTGTTTGTGGGGAGACATTTTCCTCATCTGTGCCTGGAGAAGTGTGGGTGCGGTGCATCTTTTGTCTGCTGTGGTTGCATGAGGCATGCACTGAGGGTGCCACTCATTATATCTCTCACAACTGTGATGAGTAATTTCATCCCAGATAGCAAGCTCCTCCGCTCCGGATCTGCCCCGGCTCTGAGCCGGATCAGCTGGAGTCGGCACAGAGCCGGGCAGATCCGGAGCGGAGGTGCTTGCTCTCTGGGATAATTTTTATAAATAGACCTTGCACATTAAACATGTTCACGGTCACTTTTGGATCATTTGAAGCCAATTAAAATGTTTAAAACAAATGCCTGACTGTTTTTGCTTCTGTTTTAATGAGAAATTTAAAAAAGATTCTAGTAAATTTGACCACGTTACTTTCGCCCTGCCCGTGCATTACTTTCATCCCGGCTGGATGGGTCGAAAGAAGCAATCCGCAACTTCCGTCCGACGTCAAACTATGCCGAAGTCAATATATATGGTGATGATTTATCACCTGAAATTGACCGAGCACCCACGCAAGTAGTTAATCGCTCCGAAATTTTGTTTCGGCCTGTAACGTTATCTTTTAAAATGACGTCCATGTGAAAAATGTAACTTTCGTACCACCTCTCCCCTACTGGACACATCTGTCATCATGCTAAACGCTTTCGTACTGGCGAGACAAGCGCGCGTGACTTATTTCCAGTCCGGGGATGTGAATGTGATTTTCAGAGTGTTCCCAAGAAATGAAAGTAGCAGGTTAATTTTAAAAAGTAGCCAGTTAAGAATTACATGTGGCGCCACACCGTTACTCGGCCTGTAGGAGGGTCCTTAGGTATGCTTATTTCTTTCTTTTTTTTTTTTAAAGGTGCATTTTGGCGCATTCTACTGCACTTCAGACGGCCTAATGCAAGTATATTTCAGAGTAAAATGTTAGGATTTTCTGGTCAAATTTCAGTTTTGTTTTTTTAAGTTGAATCTCCATTATCAATTAAGCAACATGCCTCTATTTCAATCACAATACTAACTAACGCCATAAACACCCTAACATTTAGAACAGAAAGCATTAATTAACTTGACCATCACATCAATTATTTCTTTGAAGCATTTATTCTATTTTATTATTATGTATTCTTCATCTTACAATGGTAACCTATCTTATGCAATAGTATAACACATATATAAAATAATTCCCATTTGCTTGCAATTACACTTTAATTTCAATATTTCAGTTCTTACTGATGAACATGTCTTCATTTCAATGTCTGTGGCTTTTTATTTGGCACTGATTAATTGGCTGTTTGTTGTCATACCAACATTAAGATTCAAGGAATAACTTGAATAAGTTCCTCAAGAAAACTGCAACAATATCAATAATAAAAACTGCACTCAACCCCTGGCAAAAATTATCGAATCTCCACACACAGAGGATGTTCACGCAGCTGTTTACTTTGTACCAAATAAACAAATCGCAGATATGACACAAAACAATTTTTGAACATTAGCTTATCATTCAACCTCCCTGAAACACACCTCAAACAAATTAAATTATTTTAATTAATGGAATATTTTTTTCTTAATCAGGTAAAGGAAAAAAAATATATAGAATCACTAATTTACTTCAGTTATTGGGCTGGTCAGCACTGCTGAAGAAGTGCGTTTTTCATATGTCCCATGAAAAATGCAAATATAAGCTAATAAACTGGTTTTGCTAAATTTGAAATATGTTAATTGTCGCATTCACATGTTGCATCATTGTGCACAAAATATATTTGATCTCACCCCACCCCACATCAACATCATTTAAACAGGGGGCAAATAGTGCATTTAATTTAACAAGAGTTAACTTCTTCAACCTGGACACCCCTGATTTTTTGAGGATCTTCTGTTGCCTGTAAACCGTGAAAGGTGTGGAGCTTCACGCTTTTTTTTTTTTTTTTTGCATCATTGCGCTCAACTGGTTACAGCAAAAGATCGCCTGAGTAAAAATTGAACAGTCTTTCTTAATTGAATAATCAAGACCGCTATGAGCCTATAATGATTAAGAAATTATATAATTCATGGGAAAAAAGATCACCGATAGGTGACACTAAGAACAAACATAATACTCTACACACAATCTCGCAAGGATGGCATTAATCCAGACAATTAATTCAAAAGAATTTGCCATGAATTACAGCTCTCGTTTCAGCATTTTCTTGGCAGTATAATTTATTTTAAGATGGCACTCCAATACTCAAAATGTCCTCAAAGGTTAAAAATTATTTAAAATGTGAAACATCTTGAGCGTATCGAACTGAGAACATTGGTGCAAAACTGCGTATTACAGCGTTCGCCCAGCTAAATATGTGCCATCTCACGAGCTACAGGATTCAGAATATTCAACAGACAATTGTCGTTTAATGCCCTTATTAAGAAAAATGAAATATAACTTTTTTTGATGAAATGAACAGGAATGCAAGCTACGAACAAATTTACCAGTCGATAGGCGTACTGCCCAGTCTTCGCAAATGAATGAATCCATGCTTGGTTACGGAGTAGATGTGGGAAAACGCATGAGCACAATTGCCGCCACAACGCATAAATAATATAGCCTATACTTTTACCATCATTTGGACACAGGTTTTCGGGACACTGTGAATCAGTTCAGTACCCTGAAGACTTCGAAACAGCTTGTAATTAAATACATGAAATGATCGAATACCCACTGAGCAAGCGACGTCTGTGGACATCCAAGACAAGTTGATATCACGTCCGTCCGTCCAGGTCGTAATCTGGACGTCCATGTGACGGCCAGACTTAGTTGATAAATGACAATGACAAAGATGTTTGGCCTGCCCCGATTTTGGACGTCTACAGACAACCAGAACTAGTTGAAAATAGACATTCTAACAGGCCACAATCTGGATGTCTATATGACACCCAGAATTAGTTGATAAATGACACTGAGAAAAGAGGTCGGCCTGGCCCGATTTTGAACGTCTAGAGACAACCAGAACTAGTTGAAAATAGACGTTCTAACAGGCCACAATCTGGATGTCTATATGACACCCAGAATTAGTTGATAAATGACATTGAGAAAAGAGGTCGGCCTGGACCAATTTTGAACGTATAGAGACAACCAGAACTAGTTGAAAATAGACGTTCTAACAGGCCACTATCTGAATGTCTATATGACACCCAGAATTAGTTGATAAATGACATTGAGAAAAGAGGTCGGCCTGGCCAGATTCTGGACGTCTACCAACAACAAAAATAGGTTGAAAGGAGACGTTCTGACAGGCCACAATCTGAACGTCTATATGACACTCGGAATTAGGTGAGAAATGACTTGGAGAAAGACATTCGGCCTGGCCAAATTCTGGATGTCTCTGAATGACCAAAATTAGTCGAAAGTAGACGTTCAGACAGACCACATTCTGAACGTCCAGTAGCAAACACACTTGGTATAGAATTCTGACAAGATATTATTTGGACTTCCACTGACAACCAGAATAAGTTGGTAAATAATCAAATAACACTGAGAATTCATCCAGGCCAACTAAATCAACAACAAATATTCCGACAAGCCATAATATGAACGTCTACTGACAACAGGCTAGTCGAGGGAGGACATCCATTTTGACCAAAAAGATCAAAGAATATGCCAGACTGGGTGTATGCCCGACCAGAGGGACAGAGACAGGCTGACTCGCTGGCGAAATTGCCCTGTCAGCTATAGTCACTGTCTTAGCCTCATCATGTAATGTAGGGCCTAAACCCTTTATCCTATGCACCATCCCACCCTCAAGATATCCACAGGCTTGTTCCAGTCCTTCCAAACAATTACCAGGTCTAAATCAAGTCCATGTCACTATGTCAACTGAGGTTATAAGACCTAATCCAGTAATATCTCAAAGAAAATAATATTTCCATGCAATGTATGATAACAACAGAGCGTTATGACTTTATTGTGATAATCACTTAAGGATGCTAAAGGCAACACCTGAAGCCACAGTATGTTCTCCCTGCTGGCATCTGGCAAAAAATACAGAAGGATCCGTTGCCATACAACCAAACAAGTGTACAGAGCAGCTTTCTTGCCCCACGCTGTGAGACTCCTCAATTCATTTCCTGCAATTCACTCTTCAAAATAGTCTGTTTTACTTATCCTAAACGGAAAATGACAAATAAATGAACATTCTTTAACCCTAAATTCCTAAATGTAGATTAAGTTTAACTATTTTTTTTCTCTCAGTTCAGCATACAGTTTTCAATTAATTTGTCTTATTTACAAAATGCAGTGTTTCCCACCTAGGTAATTTGGTATACAGATGAGTGAGCACTTCAACTAAAAAACAAACAAACTCTAACAGACTGTTTTTCTACCCTACCCTACCCTTGAGGTTGCTGCATGATTGATGTAAATTCATTTATAAGGGTCATGTGTCAATTGAACTGTTAAATGGACATCGAGAGAAAATAATTGAACACTTTTTTTTATCTTGACATATTCCATAAAAAGTGTGAATTAATTAATGTACTGTCACGTTTAGATTTTGCTATTTACCCCGTTCATGCATAGCGCATAGGTGCAAGACCTCCGTCTACAGACGGATTTCCGTCAATAATGAATTCTTGGTTCAGTCAAAGTCCGTTATTCAGGGCTGTGCAGGTGCGCAGTGGTAGTGGAAGAAAAATTATGACCTGCTCGTAGCACGAAGTAACGTCTCACCATGGAACCTCCCAGATTTCCCATTGGAACACCTTAATTCATGTTGCCGCCACTAGGGGCAGTATTTCGAGGCTAGAACTGTTAGCTTATTGTGGAATGAGGAAGCCGAAGACGCATTTCGGTCAGTAAAAATGTGCACAAACGTGGAATATAATCACATATCACTATAACGTTTATATGTACGGGTATTTGTGATAACGTCGCAAAATTGTTGCTATGCATCGGTGTGTAACAGTAACGTTAACGTCACGCGAAGCGTCCGATCAAAAATCTCCCCAACCGTTTATTTTTAGAAAGATCCGCGTTTATGAAAAGTGCCCCTGTGCGTGAATATTAGTGTGATGTTTATTTCGGATTGAATTTTGAATGCGGTAGAGGGTTAACAACATGTTTGAAGACCTTAGCGGTTTTAGTTTGCAGTCTGTATTAGTTTTAATCTAATAGCTAGAGCTAGCAGTGATGCACGCGCGTTTTTTAGGCAACGTGTTTGTGCAAAGGCAGTGTATATTTTGCCATGAACTGTTTTCACATTTCTACGGCTCTTTGGCCATGACCTTCGGGACACATGCGCAGTTGTATTATTTTTGGACTTGGAAAACAGAAATCAATGTTTGACCAGTCTTTGACCAACGTTAACCGATCGAGCTACACAGATAATGCGAAATAATTGCGATTCACTGTTTTTATTCATTATTATTATTGATTTATATGCACCACAAATGGGTAGCTGAGCAGGCGAACTATCTTGCTAGCCTAGCGTGCGAGCTGTTTGTTGGTTTCTCAGTCAAATGTTAGCTGGCAACCTATTTATTCAATGCATATTAATGCCAACTAGCGAGCTAAATGCTCGCAGTGCAACTCCAGCCAAGTTATTTCGCATGATAATGGCTATATGCATTTTAAATGGACTTCAATGCATAAAATATAATGTTAGCTAGTTAGCAGGAAAGCCTTTATGCCGACTTAGCTAGCTATATTTCATATATGTATATGCGAGCTAGCTAACTAAATGGCTAAGTTATAACTACTAGCCGATACCCGTGCTACGTAGAGCTGATTGAATTAGCTGGTTTTGCAAAAACGGCTTCAAAATGCAGTTATAACTTCATATCTAAGTTCGAAACCTGGCGCATTGTCTTTGTCACACAGTAAAACCGGTGTTTGCGGAAAACAGTCGTTATTCACGGTGGTTTCGGAGATGTGTGAAATTACGCAAATCGCCAACTCAGTAAAAATATAGATTCATTATCATCTATTAATTTCTCTGAGCAAGTCCAAAAATAATACAACTGCGCATGTGTACCGGAAGTCACGGCCAAATAGCCGCAGAAATGTATAAACGGTTCACGGCAATATAAACACTTTGTTGTGCAAAATAAGAAACGTATAAATATTAAATATACGGATATTAAAGGGGCAAGTTTCTTAAAGTGGCAATGCCACTTTTCCATATTGGTTTTGTGTTTTTTCCATACTAAGCATGGCAGGTCTAGCAAGACTTTTGGGTAAATGACAGCGAATAATTTATTAGGCGAAATAGAAAATATTAGCCCAATGTTTTATCCATGACAACCTTCCATACCAAAGTATGCAGAAACACGCATGAAAACAGCCAACTCAGATCAGTAGATCTTGATGCATAGCCAGCTATTCAATATGAAAGAAAAAGAGGGGAAAAAATGGGCTTGAAAACACAAAATTGTTTTCTGTCATAAAAGATAAGCTTGAAGATCTTCTTTCAAAAAGCTCTGTTCTGAATTAAACAGAATTTTGGTTAATGTTAGACTTGAAATAAGGCAACTTGATTTACATCTTAAACTGCAAGCTGAGTTCCCACTGCACTGTAAGAGATATAATTTGATAGCCTCATTTGACGATCCTGTGGCACACAGCAGACATCAAATTTGAATTGTATACGCCAAACAACCAGCAGTGTTTTAGAAAAAAGTTATTTACCCCCATTAATGTTCTATACATTTCTCTTTGAATAGTGCAATTCAGTATGAAAGGCCAACACCAGGAACTAGCAGAATTTGGGGGAATTGTTGCTGTTTGTATTCAACAATCACATTATTTTGCAGTGATACAAAAGACCTCAGTTGTGCATGAGTAACCCTAATACACACAGACACATAAACACATGCAGCCTACCTGTTAAAAGCAACAACAAAAGACTCAGTCCACCCCCAACTTTACATCACTTTGTCCGTCTTTTTTTCCTGCATTGCCAAACTCTATTCTGTTTTCAGAATAGCTAAATTTGCACATAACTGATGAGAGCAGTGTGTCCTCACGGGGTGCAGTGGTGGCAACCAGTGCTCTCAGATTTGTCGTAGCTTTTTATTCCTTTTAGCTCTCTTGAAACAGGTGCTAGTTGTGCTGCACAAAAAATGGTTTCATCACTTTGTGTTTTGCCTATGTGTTTGGGCCTTAAGCCTGAACAGTAGCGTCTGTATTTATTTATTATGCATGATTTTTGTGTTTGTCTTTTATTTTAGCCACTGTCATTCAGTGGGACGGTTCTGCTACAGAGGCCAAGATAATAACTGCAGCAGCTGACCACCTCAAACATGCCCCAGGGAGAGTGGGGGGGAGGTGGATATAAGCAATAAAGATATTGTTAGCAACTGTAATAGACTAATACTGCAACCAGTTCTTTTGCCATATAAATGAAGAGTTACAAATATTATATTCAACTGTGGACAAGACTTTGGGGGTCTGCTACCTGCTGTTTGCGATGTGGTACTGCAAATGTGTTCCAGGTATCAGTCCAATGAAGTGACACCATGCATGAAAGTGTTTAAAAAAAATTAAGGTTATTCAGATTATGTTGAAAGTAGATTTTATGATCCGATGTTAAGATCAGGTTTTATGATCAGATAATGTTAAGATGGGATATAAAGTTTTGTGTTTTATACACTTTACAGTTATACACTTTGGTACAAGTGAGAGAATAAATGCATTTGACTCACATAAGTAATTTCTTGGAGTGGTCCGTTTGTTGTCAAAGGTGTGAATGGTTGCAAAGCTATACATTTTTTACATAGTGATGGTGATCAGTTGAAGTCGGTGCATTTCAGCGAGAGGGGTACTACTTTTACAAGCTGTTCTCCCCAGTTACCCAATTTGAATGTTTAACGTTTCCAATTTTAATGTCCAGAATAGATGTGGCCTATCATGCAGTCAGCAAGTCTTCTGGATACCCTGTAATTAACGTCTTAAACACATATTTTCATTGAAATCTATACTACGTCCAGAAACAACGTATAAAAACTTTCAATCTAGCCCCCCTGAGGACATTCTCTGGATGTCCAGTAATTGCGTCTTTAAAACGTAATTTCATTGTGTCTATATAACGTCTAGAAAAGGCATCTATACTATGTCCAGAAAAGACGTAGAAAAAACTTTCATTCTGGCTCACCTGAGGACGTCTTCTGGATGTCCAATAATTGCGTCTTTAAAACGTATTTTCATTGACATCTATATAACGTCCAGAAAAGACATATAAAAAACTTTCATTTTGGCTCCCCTGAGGATGTCTTCTGGATGTCCAATAATTGCATCTTTAAAACGTACTTTCATTGACATCTGTACAACGTACAGAAAAGACATATAAAAACCTTTCATCTTGGCTCACCTGAGGATGTCTTCTGGATGTCCAATAATTGTGTCTTTTAAACGTATTTTCATTGACATCTATATAACGTCCAGAAAGGACATCTGTACAATGTCCAGAAAAGACGTAGAAAAAACGTTCATTCTGGCTCCCCTGCGGACGTCTTCTGAATGTCCAATAATTGGGTCTTTAAAACGTATTTTCATTGACATCTATATAACATCCTGAAAAGACATCTGTACAACGTCCAGAAAAGACGTATAAAAAACTTTCATTCTGGCTCACCTGAGGACGTCTTCTGGATGTCCAATAATTGCGTCTTTAAAACGTATTTTCATTGACATCTATATAACATCCAGAAAAGACATCTGTACAGCGTCCAGAAAAGACGTATAAAAAACTTTCATTTTGGCTCATCTGAGGATGTCTTCTGGATGTCCAATAATTGCGTCTTTAAAACGTATTTTCATTGACATCTATATAACGTACAGAAAAGACATCTGTGCAACGTCCAGAAAAGACGTATAAAAAACTTTCATTCTGGCTCACCTGAGTACGTCTTCTGGATGTCCTATAATTGCGTCTTTAAAGTATTGAAGAAATTGAAGAAATTATAGATCCACTAACTCATATATGCAATTTATCATTCCAAACCGGTACATTCCCAGATAAAATGAAAATTGCCAAGGTTATCCCAGTATACAAAGCAAATGATAAACATCTTTATACTAATTATCGGCCGATATCTCTCCTTTCCCAATTCTCAAAAGTACTTGAAAAACTTTTTGCTGCAAGGTTGGACAATTTTATTGAACAAAACAATTTATTAATGGACAGTCAGTACGGGTTCAGATCAGCCAGATCAACCTCAATGGCTTTAATGGAGTTAGTTGAGGAATTAACGAGTTGTATCGAAAATAAAAAAATATGCTGTGGGAATATTTATTGATCTTAAAAAGCATTTGATACAATAGACCATGAAATTTTACTTGGAAAAATGGAGCGGTATGGTATCAGAGGTTTAGCTTTTGACTGGTTGAAAAGTTATATTGTAAATAGGCAACAATTTGTGCAGATGGGCCAACACAAATCAAAGTGCCTCAATATTACTTGTGGGGTCCCACAGGGCTCAGTACTGGGTCCCAAATTGTTCATTTTATATATAAATGACATTTGCAAAGTATCAGACTTGCTAAAATTTGTTGTTTTTTTTGCTGATGATACAAATATATTTCGTTCTGGAATGGATTTACATCAGTTATTAGAAGTGGTCACAAAAGAAATGGGTAAAATTAAATGTTGGTTCGATAAAAACAAATTGTCCTTAAACTTGAACAAAACAAAATACATGTTGTTTGGTAAGCGTAAAATAAATACAGAGGTACAAGTCAAAATTAATAAGGAAATGATAGAAAGGGTTTATGAATGTAAGTTTCTGGGTGTTGTATTAGACCATAAGCTCTGTTGGAAATCTCATGTTAAATATCTGTGCTCCAAGATCTGCAAAAGTGTTGGGATACTGTGGAAAACTAGACATATGCTGAACCAAAAAACACTGTACATGCTGTATAACACGCTAATTCTACCATATCTCAGCTACTGTGTGGAAGTTTGGGGTAATACTTACAGGAGCAACTTACAAAAAATAAAAAAAAAAAAAAAAAGAGCAGTAAGGTTAATGCATCATGTGGGTTACCGAGAGCACACAAATGTACTGTTTTTAAAATCAAACATTCTGAAATTCATGGATCTAGTAAAATTTAAAACTCTACAAATCATATTTAAAGCAAGACACAATCTACTACCAAGAAACATTCAAAAATTATTCAGTGACAGAGGGGCAAGATATGAGTTAAGAGGGAAATTAAATCTGAAACAAGCTTGTGTCCGCACGACACCAAAAAGCATGTGCATATCAGTTTGTGGGGTGATCCTGTGGAATAGCCTTGATGATGACTTTAAGCAAAGCAATAATATTACACAGTTTAAAAGCAAATATAAGAAATTAATCATGGACAAATACAGAGATGAGGTGGAGCTCAAAAAAGAGAAAAAAAGTCATGATTTAATGTTGTGGGGAACGTTGCAATTGAAATGTTAAAGATATCTTGGTGAGTATTACTTTCGGGTCTAAAATAACGATCTTTATGGATACTGTTACTGTAATGATGGGGTAGGACTTGATAAGCATTCTTGCTTCTTCCTGCTCCTTCTCGAACAAATTACAAATTTTCAGTCTTCTGATGAATACCAAGTGATGTATTTTATTATATTTTGTCTTATTTATATTAATTTTTATCTTTTTATGTACTATAGTGTATTTTTTTTGTTTTGTTTTTGTTGTTGTTGTTGATGTTCGAGACAAATAAACTTAATAATAATAATAATATTTTCATTGACATCTATATAACGTCCAGAAAAGACATCTGTACAGCGTCCAGAAAAGACGTATAAAAAACTTTCATTTTGGCTCACCTGAGGATGTCTTCTGGATGTCCAATAATTGCGTCTTTAAAACGTATTTTCATTGACATCTATATAACGTCCAGAAAAGACATCTGTACAACGTCCAGAAAAGACGTATAAAAAACTTTCATTCTGGCTCCCCTGAGGACGTCTTCTGGCTGTTCAGAGATCACGTCTTTTTGACGTGTTTTGCACCACTTTTTGCTCAGTGGGTAGTGGCTTTGAGTGTCCTCGGGCTAACAATGGGGAATCAATATGGTAGAAGGCTAGTGTTCTAAATGAATATACGGGCGTTTACTTTACGCACTGTCTAGAGATACGGCAGTCGTACACCGAAATGCAAATGCTACAGATACGGCATCGTGTTTGCACAGGTGCACATCTCGCCCACTTCCGCCTTCAATTCATCATGGCGGGCAACTCAAATTCTTCCAGATTGGAAGTGAATTCCCGGTTCAACTCTCTGGTTGAACTGGAAAAAGCGCTCGAAAAATACTAGAATACCAATTTTTTCCGACTTTACAAACGGAGAACAAGGGGTATTGCCTCCGCATTACCGCATAAACGCATTGGCAAGCTTGAATTAAATATTAACGCAAACCTTTTTTTTTTGTCTTTTTCGCATCTCATTATTACCGAAGGGCTCTTCTGATTAAACACTACAAATTACTTTATTTTTGTATTTTCTTCCGGTTGCAGTGATCAGCTGATTAAAGTTTGGTTGCTTGTTTGAGTGCTTAGCGACAGCTTGTTGGGGGAGATCACGTGATTAGTTCGCTCACATAGTAAATAACTTGTTTTTTCGGTCCGTTTGAATTAAAGGGAACCATGGTCTTACAGTAAAACCCCGGGTCCCTTTAATTCAAGCGGACCGAAAAAACAAACAAGTCGTTTACTATGTGTGTCTTTTTCGATTACCTTTGGTTGTATTGGTGGCTAGCAAGTTAGATAGTTACTGTTTGCATTTTTAACTTGGGATCTGAGATTTAGTATTTAGTTTGTAGGGCAGCTGTTACTTGAGTCGTCCATTCGGTTAGGTTGGAATTTTCAACGGTAAGGTTTACCGGAGTGCCCCCTTCCCCACCTCCCCGCCAGTTTCTCCTGGGCGTTGTAGCCAGTCTGTGTTATCTGGATTCTCAGCTAAGCCCTGTGATATTTTTAAATTAGTAGGCCTATATTAATAGTACTGGGACTATATAGAGTCAAGTCGGCTTATTAAGAGTGCTTATTACATAATCGAGTTTGTCTCAATTTGGAATTTCTTTTTTGTTAACTGAAACTAAGCTCCTGCTAAATGCGCTGATTGGGCGCATCTCAAAGCGTAGGCTACATCCTTCAATGGCTGCATTTTTAGGGGTCGTCAATTACTTCCATCCACCAAACTAACATTTAGGGTCAGGGATTTGGTTATATTTAGGGTTAGGTTTGACGCTAGGTTTAAAGTTAGGGGTTAGAGTTAAGGTACAGTTAGGGAAAACAATGACGACTCACTTAAACCAAAGCTGTTTAACAGAGATGAAATGACGTCATGTCAGTTTGGCGGATGAACTAAGTGACGACCATAGATATATATAAAGAACACTAGATTGCGCATAGGGTTCGCTCAAGTGAAGCATCTGGACATACACCCAGAAGTAAAGTTAGCACGTAGACTCCCATTCATTTTTGCCTCCTTTAAAATTCATTTTTAAAAACACTTGCTTGCGAGTCGGTGTTATTTTGGTGTCGCTGTGCTGAGCAACATTTTTTCTCCCTAAATATGTGCTTTTTGGAGGATGGAAAGCGGCACACTTACTAAAGGGAAGATCGAAATGTGACTCGGGGTCAACGTTAAAATGCGAGCAGAAAAGTTAACTAATAACTTGACCGAGGCTTTTAATGACCCTCTGGTAAGATGATTGCTTGGAAGTATTCGTTGTTATAAGAAACGTTAATAAATGCTTGTTTACATTTTCAAATTGCTGTCTGATTTCTTCACTTCATTGTACCCTGGTTGAGCATATTTGCCATTTACCGAATCGTTTATATTAGTTCATATGGTTAATGCCGACGTTTAACGGAAGCGCTAGTTAACTCTAGCAGAGGAGGCCGACTATTGTAAATGTTTAGCTAACGTTAAAAACAAGGTAAACGTTAACTATTTAGCTTGCTAGTTCGTTTTTTTTTTTTTTTTAATTTGGCATCTCCAATCCCACCCGAATCTGGAATGCCCAATTAGTGAACTATGTACATGGCTTGCTCGTATGCGACCCCTTGCTGCCAACTCAGGAGAGTGTAGACAGTTCACGGCTCTCCTCCGAAGCACGTGCCTGTCAGCCACTGCTTCTTATACACTCATTGGTTGAATCCTCGCAAGTACAGAACGAGGGCGGAGGATACCCGGACATGAACAGACTTAGAATCTTCCTGACGAGCGCCCGTCTGGCCAGCAGGAGGCGCTTGAGCAACGAACAAAGCAACTATTATATTCCCTTCCGGCAGTCCCTTCCCAATTTGCAACCCTGTCGCGCTATAGCCAATTGTGCGTTACTCTGAAAAAGCTGCCGACCACTGCCGGCTGGTACGAAGCGGGGCTCAAACCCGCGACGTGATAGTCACTTCTGCTTCGCAGTGCGATGCTTTACCGAGTGAGCTATCCAGCAGCCAAGTTCGTATTTTTTATGTTTATGTTAATGTAGTATGTTACTTAAAATAATGCGACCAGCACGCCTCAGTTTTAACAGCCAAGCCTTTCTCTCCTCATCTTTTGGAAATCTGTAAATACAAACAAAGCAACTCATCCACTGTTTTTAAATATTTTGCAGTTTCATCTCAATTACAAGTAGCTAGCTTGTTAGCCACCCTTTTAAATTTGTTTACCGTCAAGTCAACGTAGTCTCGCAACGGTAAGGTGACCAATCAAGGTAGCTGGTGACCGTTAACGATAGATAGCATTTGCTTTTAGTCAGCGGTCTTTTGAAGTCTGTGAGATGGCTAATTAGCTTGGTAGCACGAAAACGCTATTTTTTCAAATAAAGTAATAAATTCGCGTCTTTACGTTAACTTACGCATGAAATGATTTAGTACAGCCCTTCGAATGAATATTGCTGCAAAACGCAGCCGCACATCTCGGCATTTCAGCGATTATATTATCTTATTTGAAATTTGCCTCGTAGGAAACCATTCATTTTTATGAAGAAGTTGGGTGTATCAATATGGCGGCCGGGTGCTTCACTTTGTGTAATGTAAATATGATGTCATCAGCAATCTAGTGTTCTAAATATATATATATATCTATGGTGACAACCCCTAAAAATGCAGCGTTCAAAGGATGCAGCCTACGCTTTGAGATGCACCACTGCCGTACCTGTAGAATTTTTATTTCGGGATATGGCTTGACAATGCAAGCCCAGAACCACTGCCGTACCAAAAGACTTTTGGTCACTAAATATGGCTGCCGTACCCGTAGCAACTGACATTACTTCATCATCGCGCATGGGCCAACCTTTCACCAGAATTAAATCTCATCAATTTTTAACGTTGAAATTATCTTTCTTTACAAAGGATTTCAGCAATGTTTGCCCGTTTGACGCCCCCTTCTTCTTTAAGGGCGGCATGTTTCGACCAGCTACCGAATGAAATTCGGATATTTTCAGAAAATACAACAATATTATGCGAAGAGGATGGAAGTTGAATTATTGGAGTTCATATTACGCGCAATATTATTGGATGTTGAAATTGTTCTTGAGTAATCACAGCGCGGCTTAGAGTAGCGTTTCAATACGTCAGCAAAGAGAAAGTCCATAGTCAAACTGAAAAGCATTTATCGAGATAAAACGCGTGGAAACTCGCCTAAAATCTTGTAAATTCGTCGGGAAAGTAGCCGGCGGAAGAGGACAGAGTGGTCGGCGAAATCGCTGACGTGAACATTAATCAGGTTTCTCCTTTCATCGGCCGAAGCTCATGCCTTAGTGAATGTTTTTTATAAAACAAATGTCGGGCAGTGTCGATGTGTTAGAGGCTCTTGTATTGTGATTTTTAGTGGGCGTCTTTCTGTATTATGATGGACAGGCAACGATCACAAAGTACGTTAGATCGCAACTCAATTTAGGACCCCCCCCTGGTAATTTCATTTTCCGGCATGGCAATTTTTCCAGCTTTAAGCCATGCATGGCTTCACTGTGGAAGAGTCTGAGTGCTGAACTGGCCTACCTGCAGTCCTTTCACCATTAGAACACATCTGGCGTATTATAAAACAAAAAATCTGGCAAAGACCCAGGACTGTTGAGCAGCTAGAATCCTACATCTGACAAGAGTGGGGCAACATTCCTCTTTCAAAACTCCAGCAATTGGTCTCCTCACTTCCCAGATGTTTACAGACTGTTGTTAAAAGAAGAGGGGATGCTACAGAACGGTAAACACAGCCCTATCCCATATTTTATTGAGATGTGTTGCTGCCATCATGTTAAAAATGAGCTAATATTCTTCATGAAATGTTAAAATGTCTCACTTTTGACATCTGATATGTTGTTTATGTTCTATTGTGAATAAAATGTCAGTTTATGAGATTTGCAAATCATTGCATTCTGTTTTTATTTACATTTTACGCAGCATCCCAACTTTTTTGGGATTGGGATTGTTATAAAATTTTCACCGAAAGTTTTAGTTACCTGCCTGTGTGTGTTTGTGATTCAGGTACAGTCGGGGACTGGAAGAACGCCCTAACGGTGGCTCAGAGTGAATGCTTCGACAAAGTCTTCCAGGAGAGAATGAAGGACTTCCCCCTCAATTTCATCTGGGACATCAGCGAGCTCAGCAGATGACAGCTCTATTTCAAACATCACCTGCTAATTTTACAGAAGATCATCACAGATTCACTCAATATAACAAAATAATTCTTAGTTAAAAAAATCTAATGTGTTCAAAAATCTCAGGGGAAAGTTTCAACAAAAAAAAAAAAAAATCCATTTTAGAGAAATAAATAGTGGTAAAAGATGGTATAAAACAGGAAGAGGGCATTTATTATCCCTTAAAACTGATGATTATTATACTGCAGTGTTAGGATGATTAAATCACAAATAGGTTTTATTCACTTGCCTAAGGAAGCTACACATTTTGAAAAAAGACTACTCTGGATCTTCCACATATGCTGTTGTCACATCCTGAAATGCAGTCTATCAAACGTGCTTCATGATTGTTTCATGAAAACAAAGGAAACAAAGATTGAAATGTGCACAATTTTCCATCAAAAGCGTTTTATTTCTCATCTAATCTTAACAAAGAAAATTGGCTGCATGTGAATGACTTGAATGTTCACGGTGTCGGGGAAAATGATAAATACCCGTGTTCAGCTGCCGCCACTGGAAAGAAATGTGCCCTGTGGCCCAAAATTGTTTCACAAAATGCTTCAATCAATGACACACTGAATATGTATAAAATAATAATATGCACAGTTCTTTCAGAACAGTTTATAAATTCTTGCAAATTGCATACAGTCTTCAATAATTTACAGTTTTTATATTTTGAAATAATTCAGATTTAAACTATGTGAAGGCTCATCCACACACATAAAGGAACCATTGTGGCATTTCCTCAAACTAACCTTGACGGTACCCCATTATGTTTTCTTAAGTTAAAATATTCATGGATGTCCGATAAAAATCCACGATTTCCAGGCCATTCTCTGCATGCCATTGTGAGATCTCAGGGGTTTTCACTCAGCGTGTCTCCACTATATTTCTCCAATAATTCAATATGACTGTTTTTCTGCTCCTCATCAGTAGGTTTATGTGAAGGACATCAGTTGTTGGCCAAAAAGATAATGATCATCTCTGGCTTCCCCCAGGAAAGACATGTAAAACAGTAGGGTGCCTGAGGGTCACTCAGCATTGTTTTGTGAAGCTCGGCCCAGACATCCTGAAAGGAGGTTTGCCACACTGTTCTAGGAGCTCAAGTGGATCTGGATATCCTATCAACTTTATGCTTCGACCAGGGTTGCCAATGCATATTATAAAAAGAATGCCAACTTTTATGCCAACAGGCTATCTATCTATCTATCTAGCGATCTGTCTTTATTTAAAAAGCACAAATCATGCAAAAATATGCACTTAGAGTGCTCAACATAAAAATCGGATGGAATGCTGAACATTAGATACATTTCAACAGACAAACATAAAAAACTAAAAGCCTGAGCCCCTGTTTACATGTACACGGTTATTTTCACAAATGGAGATATTTCCCTGCGTTTGTGCCCTTCGTTTACACGCAAACGGAGAATTCGGCCAAAAACTCCGGCCAGAGTGGAGATTTTGGGAAATTTCGTTCGCAAGTTTGCATGTAAACGGAGTTTTCGGTAGCCGACGTCAAAGTATGCACCAGAACTTGCACCTGCGCCAAAAGTGCGACCAATGTTTACATTTTCATTTGGCTGTGATGATCATGGATGATCGTAATTCATTTCTGATGTTGCTATTTTCGGGATTCTGATTGGCTAATGTGGACTTGAGCTTATCGTTACACTGCCACCTACAGGTTTGATATGCTCGTGACGGCATATATATACACGGGTACATGTAAATGATAACTTCTCTGAAAACTGATACGTGTGCATTTTATTATTTTTGAAAACGGAGACGGTGAAATGTTCATTTTATGAAAATAGGCGGCCACGTATAGACGGAGAGTGAGGCACACCTGAGATGAAGTGTTTGTGACGAGCGCCAGCTGTAGCTGGTCATCCCTGCCTGCTGGCTCAATCACCCGCCACTCACACCAATTATTCAATCATTAGTTCTGTCTTTCCATTGGCTCAGCTTCCACCTCACTCCACCATTTAGTTCCTACCTGTTCACTTTGCTTTTGTCATTCAGACCATTCACTTCCCTCCCTTGATGCTGGTTCGTTCTTTCCGTTTCAGGAGACTAAATTCTCTCTTTATAGAGAGATTGCGCTTTTGTGCGTCTAAATTTCCCTTCTACATTTTGTAAATTTAACTCGCTTATCTGTGTCTCAGTGAGTTTTTACTTCCTATTTGGGCTTTTCTAAATTCTCCCTTCTGGAGTTTGTAAGTCTCTTTCTCTTTTGTATTTTGCTTTTTTATTAGCTCCCGCCGCTCGCGGTGCGGGAGCTATGGTATCGGGCTCCGTCCGTGCGTGTATGCATGCGTGCGTCCGTCAACACATTTTGCTTTATCTCATCAACAATTTCAGTTACAGGCTCCAAATTTTTACTGGACATGCATCTCATAAAGGCCTACAAATTACCTGCCTAAAGGTGACCTTGGCCTATTTTTTCAAGGTCACTGGCCTAAAAATATCACCAAAAACTTCAACATTTTGCTGCATCTCATCAACTATTTCAGTTACAGGTTCCTAATTTTTACTGGACATGCATCTCATAAAGGCCTAGAAATGACCTGCCTAAAGGTGACCTTAGCCTATTTCTTCAAGGTCACCTGCCTAAAAATATCGCCAAAAACTTCGCCAATTTGCTTTATCTTATCAACATTTTCAGTTACAGGCTCCTAATTAGCTCCCACCACCCGAGTGGCATGGGAGCTATGGTATAGGGCTCCATCCCTGCATGCGTCCGTAAACAAATACTTCAACATTTTGTTTATCATAACAGCGGGAGCTTCTGGGGCCGCCAGTGCCCAATTTTTGCCATTGTTTCTGTGCGCTTGCGTGCCTGTTACAAACTTTGTGCAATGATTAACAATGAACCAGTCATTTTGCCTGCCACTCTGCGCTTGGGGTCTCCCTCTCTTCCAACGCCTAACAGTGTTGCTCATAAAGGCTTTCTACCGCATGTATAATGCCTTCATAAATGAGACATAAGCAAATGTTATGCTTTGTAAAGGGTGAAATAATACATCCTAATTCAGCATGTGAGGCCAGATGTCATCACTGACGATGTCACTTAGCAGGTGACTAAATGCTATAAAGGATGACATTGTCAGCTAAGTATCATTGTCACATTTGGCATCATATGCTGGATAAGGGTAAGGATGTGACCGCGTGGGATGGAGAAGACAATGCGGATATAAGGAGTGGGGTTGTTAAAGGTATGAGCTGTAGTTGCATCTAAATTAGGACAAAATTTTAAGGCTAGTCTTTACTATTGTGAGGAAAATTTAGTCATAAATTGCTTATTTTGTTATAAATTGCTTATCCTTGATTGAGCTAGGTTGTGGCCTGGGTCTGCGTAATTGTTAATCATTGTGATCTAACCTGTATGTAATGAAATGTGCTTTCTGAAACTTTATGAGATGGGATGTGTGTATTCCCTCTGAAGCCTAGAGAACCTGAGAGGCCAGACCGTTTATCTCTGTGCAGTTTGTCCTGAGAAGCCTGCTGAGTGTTTCAGATAAGGCCTAAGAATGTAAATCACTGGGAGGGGATTATGACATTCTGCTCATACAAATATTCAAGCAAAAGAGGAATTCAGTGTCTTTTGTTCTTTGTAACGGGGACTCTACGTGCACGTAGTAAAGCCTGGATCCTTCTTACTATTTCTGTCTCAGTCTGATTTCTTGCAGGAATATTACATCAAAATTCCTACAACAACTATAATACGCATTTTGAGAATATAGGGAAATTATTGTAGTAGTTGGAAAGAACAGCGCTGCAGGTGAAGGAGTGGCAAAGAAGATTTCGTTCTCTGCCCAGCCAGGCAGGAGAGCCTTAAAAAAGCTCAGAATGTAACCACTGCAATATGGTATGAAGGGTAGCAGCCCAATCAAGCAACTGAAAATTAAGCAAGTTATGATCTCCACGGTCTTTAGGTTTCTGAAGAACAGCTTCCCAAAGTCTTGGACACTTTAAAAAAATATATTTTGTAGTTTTAGAAAGTCATATAAAACATAACATGTATAGCAACATAACCCATAAACATAAGTAACATGGATACTACATAAACAAAAAATACATAAAGAGGCAAAGAAAATATAAAGAAAAACAGACCCCTCCCAAAAAAAAAGAAAGGAAAAAAACCCCCAAAACACATACTTCTTATAACTGATATCTGAAAAGTGGATCCAGGGAGCCCATTAATGATTTTTCCACGTGGGCTAATTGGAAATTACAACCATAAATTAACATAGCTAATTCAAATCTCTCAATTGTTTTTTTAGTACTCTTGCTGCCTAATAGCAGGCCTTGTACTTTATACTTCAAATCAGAACATTTCCCCTTCCCCTCCCCAAAAATATTAAGTGTTTGTACACTGAACAAAAATATAAACGCCCCATGTCAAATATTGTTGCAACATGGAGTTAACAACTCTCAGTGAGCATATGCTGACTTTCACTTGTACAATAGGGATATTTCTCTTGATTTGTGTATCATTTTTTAATTCATCTCTCTGTCAGTGAGCATTTGCTCAGTGATGCAGTGATTTCACTCGGTACATGGGTGTGGCATTTCCAGACGGTGATCAGACAGAATGAGCAGTACCCAGACACTCCTTATACTGGGGACAATAAAACGCAACCCCAAAATGTCAAATTTTGTCAAAAGTCATCATGCCTCAGATGTCTCAGGTCATGCGGGAACGTACCATTGGCATGCTGGATGCAGGGATGTCCACCAGAGCGGTCGCTGTGCAGCTGAACGTTAACTATCGGACAATAGGCCATTTGAGAGTTTGTTTCCGACAGATGGGCAGTACTGCAAATCGACCTCATCCACGTCGGCTACGTGTGACCACACCAGCACAAGATCGCTACATCCGGCTTGTCCACCTGCGGGATCGGCTCAGATCAGCGACACGCACAGCGGATGAGACACATCACACCACAGACAGTCCGTAACCGCCTGCGAGAAGCCAACTTGCACGCTTGGCGTTCTCACCGTGGTCTGGATCTCACCGCTGTCCGGCGTCGGAACCAACTCGCATGGGCAAACGCACGCGTTCAATGGCCCTTGGCATGCTGGAGAAGAGTGCTATTCACAGACGAATCCAGGTTCCAGTTTTCTGTTAATTAAAACTCAAAAATTTGACATGGGGCGTTTATATTTTTGTTCAGTGTATTTTATTGTTTGGTTGGGCCTGGAATAACCACATCTCCGCTCTCTCCTACATGTTGTTTTTCATATAAAATCAATCTGTGTGATCTTTTTCCATGTTCATTCAAAAGCAATACCTAAGTTCATAGTTGGATGAGATTCATTATGTCTCTACTTTTAGAATTAAAATTTGACTTCTTTTATATCAGACAAGAAAGCGTAGTTCTGCATTCATATCTTGACATGTTTCGACGGGAACTCCCATCTTCCTCAGAAGTGTCACATCACATTATTGAAATAACAAATCAGGTGGCAAAGTAGGGTCATTTTCTCAGACTTCAATAGCATTGAACTTCTTTCTGCAAGCACCCTCATCGCCATCTGCTGGCCATTAAATATAATGCAAATTTTTGAGATTTCCACATCGGCCTCACGTCACGTTCGAGGAGCGCGTGGCAGCAGGGCTCCCCCTCCATCGTGGGAATACGGGGCGGTGGGGACACGGATGAGTCCCATCGCCTCGATCAGAACTGCATGAGGGTAATAATGTTAAAATACAGTTTGCCGTGATCACTCATTGTACTTTTATTAGTATTACTCCATGACAGTTTATTGGGTGCCACACAAAAAGAGCAGCCATTCGTCACTTTCTCGGAGGAGATCTTCTCTGTGCCGAAAGTTCCTCTCACTTCGGACAGAAGCATATTCCTCTAACAATAGAAGATCTGCCATTGTCATGTGATCACGGTGTCTGTAGGCCTATACATATCTAATTGGATGAGCATCTGACATACCACACTGCATATCTCTCAAGCCACGCATTGCGCTTAATCAAATTGATTGTAATTGTCAGCCGTCTGGCCTGACAAGCAGGTTGTCTCAAATTTCTCAACACAGGTGTCCTATTCATTTATTTATTCATTTATTTATTTACCCTGTTTATTCATTTTACTAATAAGAACAACAACAGCATGACATCCGCATCGCTGCATATGGTTAATGGAGGCGTTGCACTGGATGCAGAAACCGTACTGTAAGTCGCATGATCCCCAAAGTAACCCAGGAAGATGGCTTTGATGGGATGGGAATGCATCGATTAATTATTATTTATTTATCCAAAAAATTGTATTTCCTTGCTCTGAAAGGTTGCATGGAAAACCGGATATTGAACCTCAGGTCCAAATGCTCCACCTTATCCACGACACTAGCTCAACAGACTATATATTCACTGGTTGATTTAGCACTTGTATAGCTGTGCTGTGTTTGAACTTTAGCATATGGGCGCAAGGATTCTCAGTCATAAACTGGCTTTGAAAACAATAGTTGAATATTTAGCGGTTATTTATTGCGAAAATACAAAAAACAAACCATTTGAGTGATTATACTGCTGAGGTCTTCCAGTGCATAACATAATGGCAAGAGAACTCTCAGACTGGCTAAAACAATAGCAAGCACAGATTTACCCACAAACAGCTTTTATGACAAAATGTCAAAGGTAAGAAAAATTTTTGCTCTTTTCTGTAGCATTTAAAGTGTATGCTCGCTGTTCTTTGAGTGTGGTGTCAATTAAAAATGACAAGGCTTATATCGTTGGAATCTGTGGACTGTCCTTTTTCATTTGAGGTATCGTTTGTATGCATAGCACAAATTCAGTAGAAATGCTTGCGATAGAGCACTGATCTTATTTTATTTAATGTTTTGCTAGATGCTTATTTACTTGCTTGGTACTTGAATGTGTTCTGTTTTGGTAAAAACGGTCGTCACAAACCTTTCGCCGAGTTTCTTCGCTTTAAGAGGATATGCCGCATGACGAGGTTGCCATTAGGAAAAATGCTGTATTTATTATGCAAATTCATTGCCCCCGTTAGGGGGACGTTCAGGCTTAAGGTTAATATTTGAATTGAATGTATATTTTCCACTAATTTCTTTAAATCTTCACTTGAAAACCAGTTTTTATTGCAACAAAACTGCTGACTTACTTGTGAACTTTTGGTACCTGAAGCAGCTTTTCTCAAAGTGCTCTGAGCAAGAACTGATTGTTTTGTTGGATTGTAAGGCTTTCCACGGTCAATTCTTCTTAATTTAACAAGCCAATCTTTCAAAAGGGCTACATTGTTTTGTGGAAATTGATGGAAACTTATTTTGTCAATTTCCCAAATGACTGAATGGCATTATTATTGGTGCAAGCAGCAGCAGCACAAGATTTCCCCATTTTCACTATGCTGCGATCAACCTTTCTGTACATTTTGCTTCGGGGATCACGTGACCACCTACGTAACTTACAACGACCTCATTAATGATTTTGACAGCTGCACTCGTTCCTGCATGTTGTACGCTGGCTTCAAATGTGCGTACGCCTGGTCAGACCTGGCGTGAGATTTTTGCAGACCGCATGCTCACGTTCACATTGATAAATGCCGATCCCTGCGGGAGATTTGGCGTGAAGCCATTTTTTTGGTGTACGCACGCTTGATAAATGAGGGCCATTGTCACTGCGGCACAACATCAAATTACCAAGGCAACTTAGCGTAAATATTTATTAATTTGAATGACTAGACTTAAAACAGTGGTTTATGTAAAAATGACTGTGGGGTTTTTCTGCATGTGCATGTTGTAGACTACCGCAATGTTTGAGATTCAGTTTACTCCAACCATTATATATAGCCCTGCCTGCAGGTGGTCGTGCATTAAAATGCCGAAAACATTTTCCAGTAAACGATTTATTTGTTTATTTTAAATTGGTCGACATGATGTATCCATGGCGGTATGACGTTGCACTACAGTGACGTTGTTTGACGATGGAGTATAGTTTGAAACATTGGAGGCAAAGTTATGATATAAATAGTTTCTCTATATCTTTGATTATCATCACGTAGTCCTGGAAAAGGAGACCTTTCCTTTCGTCAGGTTTCTGCATCAAGACGTGCAGACTTTTGAATGGGCGCAGTGCTGTTCCTGCAAAAGATGGCTCCACACAGACTGCGCCAGAATTTCTCATCCTCATCTTAGGGATGGGACATGCTCTTGTGGTCGTGATGCTACAAACATCTGCAGATGGTGTCTGTCTGTCTATCTGTCTGCCATATGTTTGTCATTTTGCTAAGAAGGATGTTCAGCGTGTGAACAACAACTAACATCAATGTTCTCGTTTCAGAAAGACAGATTTGTAAGATTCACAGGGAATCCATGATCTTATACTTGGATTTTCAGAAAGCATTTGATACAGTACCACATAAGAGACTAATTTTTAAAATGCGCTCCATTGGAGTTTCAGGAGGTATTCTGAAGTGCATTCAGAACTGGTTACAGGACAGGACACAAAGAGTGGTGGTCAGTGGTATCTCATCTGAGCTAGGTATGGTGGGGAGTGGCGTCCCCCAGGGATCGGTGTTGGGACCCCTGCTGTTCCTCATCTACATTAATGACCTTGACAGGAATATTGAGAGGAGATTAGTTAAATTTGCAGATGATACTAAATTGGGAGGTTTGGCAAATAGTTTAGAGTCCACTAAAATGATTCAGGATGATTTGGATAGAATCCAGAATTGGGCAGAAATGTGGCAAATGAAATTTAATGAAGCAAAATGTAAAGTTGTACATGTAGTAATAAAAACATTAGACGGGATTACTTCATGGGAGGTTTAAAACTGGAATGTGCTCCACAAGAGAAAGATCTGGGAGTGATTGTTGACCAAACCCTCACAGGCTCGAGCCATTGTGCCGTAGCAGTTAAAAAAGCCAATCGAATGCTGGGATACATTGCCAAAAGTATTGAGTACAAATCTAAGGAGGTGATGCTTCTTTTGTACAACCCATTCGTCAGACCACATCTGGAGTACTGTGTACAGTTCTGGGGACCAGACTTTAAGAAAGATATAGAGGTTCTAGAGAAAGTTCAGAGAAGAGTCACTAAGCTAATTCCAGGTATAAAAGATGAAAGCTATGAGAACAGGCTGAAGATCCTTAGGGCCCTATCTTGCGCCAGAGTCCCTAAACCCGTTATTTGAGGATTTAGCATTGCGTAAGAGGCGTTCCCCCGCGTTAGTTGCTATCTTGCACACCTGCCTATATCTCTAAAACACCAGCGCTACCCGTTACATTATGCATAGGCGTGGTTTGGGCGTTACGCCGGTTAAACCAATCAGCGTGCCAAGTGCCACTGCCTTTCGGAGCAGGCTGCGCTATCCCAAATCCTCAAACCGAAACCCGTGATGGAGAGAGGAAGGTCGCCACGTTTCTCCGTTGACGAAGTTAAATTGCCCGGCATGAGGTCAAATCCAGTCAGGGAGGATCTGTTTTTGTAAGTTAATCATGAATTGTATTATTATTATTATTATTATTATTACTTGACATTGACAAATTGTTTAATGTTTGGTATGTAGTAAAAAAATAAATAAATAAATCTAGCCTACCCCTTTTGTGATGGAAACTTCAAAAAAAAAAAAAAAAAGCGTTTCCCCATGCACTTCCAACTCCCTCTCCCGTCTGAAATGAAGCATGGAACAAAATCTCATTTTAGAAAAATAAAATTAGGTATATGCACTGGCACTCAACGACGTAACTTTTTTTTTCCCCAGGGAGAGCGGCATTTCAGAACTCTTCAGCGAATGAAGGTAATTCTGGTGACACGTACGTGGTTTCGTCCATTTACATTTTCCAATCGGACAGTTGTCTATTTTTTTTTTACAGCAAGTTGCGTGACCGTGCTGCAAAAACAGGTGTACATACTTGTCGCCGAAATTACCTTCATTCGCAAGAGAGTTCTGAAATGCCGCTCTCGCTGGAAAAAAAATTCCGTTGCTGAGTGCAAATGCATAGGGCTCTTGTGAAAGCCCAAATGCGGGTAGCGCGTGGTTTTAGAACCCGCTACACGCTTTCCCTAAAGTGTGCGGTCAAGATAGCAATTTTAGGGAAAGCGCATAAACACGCCCACGGGCACACCTCCAGGCGCAAATAAAGGATTAGGCATAATGCATAGCGGGTAGTGTGGTCGCAATATATCATTTAGGGATAGTGGAAGCTGCTAAATGCGTAATTCACGGGTTGCGGATAGTGGCAACGGGTAAGGCAGTGTGAAAGATAGAGCCCTTAATCTCTTTCGTCTTAGGAAAAGGAGACTCCGGGGTGATCTGATTGAGGTCTTTAAATATGTCAAAGGGATTAACAAAGTGAATTATGTAGGATTCCTTCGACCAAGTGTTGTTAGTAGAACTTGGGGTCAAGTTGACCAAGTTGACCAAAGGTAAATTTAGCACTGATATTCGGAAATATTTCTTCACCCAAAGAGTAATTTCGAAGTGGAATAGCCTGCCTGACCATATTGTTGAGGCAGAGACCTTGGGAGTTTTCAAGAGCTGGCTTTACTTAAAGCTAGATACCATTGAGTCATTGAGTATCTGAAGTGATACAATCGCGATAGTATAAAGAAACTGGCGAGCCTAGTTGGGCTGAACGGCCTGTTCTCACCATTCATGTTATGTTATGTTATGTTATCTGCTCTCCGCTCTCTCTCTGCTCTAAAGGTGGTTCTTTTTCTTTAAAATGACCAATTTCAAAATGAACTAGAATGAGAGTTTATAAAGAAACTCTGAGTTTGCATGTGATAGCACAATTCACTGTATAATGTGATGTTTATTTTTGCATTGTCCTGCACTCTGCTGTATGATAAGGTGCAAAGTGTCTTCTTTACTGATAGGCAAGTATGATAAACTATGATGAGCATCCATTGCATGGTCAAAGTGACCAGGGCATATGTATGGTAAGGGTTAATTTAATTGTCAAGCTACATCATTGGTATGTAGCGTAATAAAAGTTTTTTGGATGATGATGATCTTTATTGTTGTCAGTAATGGTTCAGGTATATATTTGTTTATTATCTATATACTGGTTTTACATGGCTACTGATGCACTATCATCATTATCGACATGTTATTATTCACAGCATATGATTGTAATACAACTATTGTTCATCAAAGTCCAACTTGATGTGCTGGACGATACAGGTCCGACATTTATGATCATTATTTTGCTTTTATCAATATAGTAGAATGGACATTGCTAAAAGATGCATTATTACTTTTTAATTATTACTATTATTATAATTTTTTATTGGTAACAGTCATTTCTGGACTGGCAGCATCACCACCTTGTAAAGCAGCCGTAGTAATTGAGAGGCACAGGGTTCAAAGGGTGGTGCAGTCAGCCCAGCGAGTTTTTGGTGCTGTATTGCCTAACCTGATGGACTTACACAATATGAGGTGAGGACCCCAGTCACCCAAACCATGGCCTCTTCTTGACGAAGCTGTCCAATCGGAAGCCAGGCTATGTGAACATTGCAGCCAAGACCAATTACCAAAGCCACAGCTTCTACCCCCATACTCTCTGTAAGACCAATAAGACGTGCACTGCTCTCTCAGTACGAATTACTGAGCTGCTCCCTTCATCTTTTTGCTCATTGCTATTGCCTTTGTAATATCTTGTAAATACAGAATGTTCGTTTATTTGAGCCTACTTTGTCTTATATTGTTATTTTTACAGTATGATGATGACATTTTTATTATCTTTTTTCTCATTATTTTCATTGGGTTTGAATTTTGTGAAGTGATAGAGATGCATATTAATCTCCTTAATAATAAAACTTGAACAATTTGAACTGATAATATTTATGATGCACTTTCATAAAGATGTATAATTATACACACCAGTGCATAATATACTTGTAGGTTGTATTGCAAAAATCATTTTGTGCATTCATAGTGTTTGTTTTTTTAAAGTCTACTTTGTCTTATTATTTGTTTTTTTTATCGTAATTTTGTCTAAGTATTTTAATTGGGTTTGAATTTTTTATACTATGAGAGATTCATTTTCTTCTCCGTATTCCTATCCCAGCATATCTTTTGGGCGAGAGGCAGAAATATACCCTGGACAGGTAGCCAGTCCATCGCAGGGTATACACCATACGCTCACTCATACCTTTGGGCATATTAGAATCTCCAGTTAGCCTGATATGCATGTATTTGGACTGTGGGAGGAAACCAGAGCACCTCAAGAAAACCCACGGGGGCACGGGATGAACATGTAAACTCCACCCAGAAACGCCACGGGCGGATTCAAACCCACAACCTTCTTGCTGGGAGGCCGACCACCGTGCCGCCCTACTGACTAAGATGAATAATGGAATACCAAATCTCACTGCTTTGAACGGCATGTGGATATGATGAATCACAAAACTTGAACAATTTGATTATGTATGTATGTATTAGAAATGTTTGATTTTTGTTTTAATTATCATTGGTGCTATTATTATTATTATCATCATCATTTTTGATTATGATAATATAATAGTTATATTAATATTAATTAATAGTGTTATGATATCAATATAATTCAGAACCCTCCCCAGGAATGCAAAGTGTCTTTTATAGTTTCTGTGACGATAATGATATTATGAATATTACTGGTATTGTCATCATCAAATAAAAATAATCAAGCATGGTTTACTGTTCAGTTTTGGTGTCAGCACAGATTTTGTGCAAAAGTAAATAATGCGTTTCTCTCGCTGACGGGCTCTCACGTTGTTTTCATTAGCAACAGTGTTTTCCCGAGCGTTTGTGAAGAATCACCGCGTGAAAATGAGCTAAAGGTCAACAAAGACACTAAATTGTATGAAATGTTAAATTCCGCACGGCACACGAAAAAATTATTCCGCAGGAAAACTGGTGAAGGCACAGCACTTTTTAAACATTCGGACATGCTGTTTACTTTTGCTCACATTTTCCCACGCCTTTACGTTGATCCTGTGTGTGTTAACGAAGGACAAATCGCACCCCCTTTAGCTCGCAACATTATACAATCTTTGGCGGATATGTTTTCATCAAACTGTCAGCTGCGGTTTGCTGCGGAATGTTTACATCTACCATGTGTACCGAGGGAAGTTGGCAGTCGGGTGAGCACCGGCAAACCAGGCGATTGGGCTAAATGGACAAGTGATAACGCAAATCTAGAATATTTTTTGATCGACATAAAATGATATGTGGACATTTACTGAGGAGAAAACATCATAGCAGAACCCTTAGTTCGAAGGCATAATACTGTCTGACATCGATTTCATTACCTTCAGAAGCAAGTATTCATGCCATCTAATTTTAGAATGAGCAGATCATCCATCGGCTCTCAAGTCCCTGTAACGCTACGCTGTCAGACGGCTCTGGGTGCTGAATGTTTACGTGAAATATTATGCGTTTAAAAAGGGCTTTTACCGGCCAATTTGTTTTGTAGCAGAATATTACATCTTGGCCGATAAAAGCCCGTTTTAAATGCATATTATTACACATAAACGTAAATAGATCGCTAGCACCAGGAAGCTAGTCATCTCGCTAGCTAGCTAGCCTGCGATTTAGGCTATCAATACTGTGACGGATTATTTCAAATAAAATCGAGTATTGTTGTGTCCGTGTGTTTTGCTGTTAATTGCATTATTATACCTAACTGGACATAGCTAAACGTTTTTGTGGTCATTTGTGCAGTATGTATGAATTTAACTAATATTACGTGGCTAGCTAGCTAGCTTCCCGGAAAAACTAAACCATGCCTACGGGACAAGCACATTGTTCGTCGGTCTTCGTATTAACATGGAGACCGCTGCGGCTCGTGGGCCTATTTGCTTGCTGCCTGTGGAGCCTGGATTGTCCTGTATTATATTGTTTTCTTTGTTTGCTTGGGTTATCTTTGTATTATTTTTGCGAAATGAACATAAAGAAAATTTTTTGAAAGTTTGTGCTGTATGTAATTTCGTTATAAGTATGTAGCTAGCATGCTAGCTAGCTACATGGAACTCCGTGTTGTGACACGGAGCCCTGCGAACCATAATCGCAATGCATTTTCATAAAACAGTATGCTAGTTTGCATTTATAATTGTGTTTCATCATTGTATGACATTTGTCTGTTGTGATGTTACGATTAAATTTTTGCCTTGATTGCTATTTACGTTGTATTATTCAGCATATTTTCGCTGCATACTGCCCGTTTATAGTTAGCGGACAAAGCGTTCGCGTTGATGTGGGTTTTGCATGTATATTCTAGCTGATGCGGTCCGCTTGACAGTCATCTGCGCTTGCTGGAATCACCGATTTTTTTAAAGATGGTATAACGTGTTATATCGTCTTCTGTGTCTAGTTAGCTCCGTCTTGCATTTTGTGTTACCTAGCTGGACATAGCTAAGCATTTTTATGGTTATTTGTGCCGTATGAATGAATTTGACTAATATTACGAGGCGAGCTAGCTAGCTAGCTGCCCGGGATAAACTAAGACATGCCTCGGGGACCAGCGCATTGTTCGTCGGTTCGTGATAAAATGGAGACCGCTGCGGCTCGTAGGCCTATTTGCTTGATGCCTGAGGAGCCTGGATTGTCGTGTATTATATTGTTTTCTATGTCTGCTTAGGTTATCTTTGTATTATTTTAGCGAAATGAACATAACGAAGAATTTTTGTGAACGTTTGTGCTGTATGTAATTATTTCGTTACAAGTATGTAGCTAGCATGCTAGCTAGCTACGTGGAACTCCGTGTTGTGACACAGAGCCATGCGAACCATGATCGCAATGCATTTTCATAAAACAATATGCTAGTTTGCATAAGATAATTATGTTTCATAATTGTATGATATTTGTCTGTTGTGATGTTACGATTAAATTTGTGGTTTGATAGCTATTTACTTTGTATTATTCAGCATATTTTTGCTCGCATCGGAAGCAAAACAAGATGGGGGCGTTTCAATTTTGTCCCGATGCTGTTTAGCCAATAGGAAAAGAGAGAGAGAGAATGGTCGATGCTGTTTAGCCAATTGGAAAAGTGAGAGAGTGTGGTTGTGCAAGAAAGTCTCGCTCCCATTGAAAATGAATGGGCTCCATTCATTGTCAATGGGAATTTTTTTCATTTTTAATTGCTAATAATTCATAAACTATAATTAATATCGATATGATTTTGAATAGCAACGATCTGCACATATAGTAGAATCATTTGGTATGCAGGTTGTATGGGTAGTATGAAAACTGTTGGAGGAGTTAGTGTTAACAGAATGGGAAGAAAGAGAATAAAAGTAAAAATAAAATTAAGTTGAAAGATCCTGAGAAATAACAATAGTTTGCATGCTTCACATGCAAACTAATAAATTCAAACCATGTTCACATGAATAATTTCACCTGTCTTCCAATTTTACTTGATATCACTATCCCTAAAGCAATGGCCTTATCCTGGCGACCTCCATCCAGCCATGTAAAAGACAGACCATGTTACCAAGTTTTCACTTTTTATTCTATCAATTCTATGCATAGTCTGTTCGATTTACTAATCAGTTTCCAAAAACATTGGTATGCTGTGTAAAATATGAATGAAAGCAGAACAGAATGGCTTTTAAATACTAAATTTAATTTAAAATCATAGAGAGAAGACATTAGACTTTGAAATATTGTTTCCTGAAAAATATTTGCTCACGGCAAAGCCCTCCAGCCTCTCTAAGATGCTCTTTTTACACCCAGTCATGTCACGACCTGTTGCCAATTAACATAATTAGCAGTGAGATTTTCCATCGGATGCATTTTTTTTTCCCTTCTGTTGCCCCTGTCTCAACTTTCTTGCAACATATTGCTGTCATCAAATTCAGCAAATATTTATCAAAAACAATGAAATTTCAATTTCAACATTTCATGTTACCTTTGTGCCATATCGGGTTTAAATGATTGCGCTCTGTTTTTATTTACATTTTACACACCATCCCAACTATTTGGGAAATGGGGTTGTATGGCTTGTCCTCCACACTGTATGTAATGTGGATTGTTTTCAGAATTCTGTGAAACTCTGTGAAACTTGTAATAACCTGCCACTGCTTTGAATCATAGGAGGTTTTTTGTGCTTTGCCTTCAAATATTTATAGACACAGATGAGTACAAATCAGTTTCTCTCTTCAATTACAGAGATTGCATGAGGACTTGAAGCAATAAATTGTTTAAATATTTCAAATAAACTAAAAAATAATAGTAAACTAAACTAAAAGATTTGAAAATCTTTATCATTTTAGACTCCCAATGGACAGTTGCACTCATGAAGCTGATGGCATCTGCCATTGGTCTGCAAGACAGGATTGATGGGGGAGAATTAAACTTGATTGACTACCTGTTTAATGTGCTCCTTCAAGTGGTGAGATATCAATGTGGAGCCATCTCTGATTTGCATTGGTTGTGATGGGTGCATTATTATGATGATCAATAATAACAAGGAGACTAATGGCTTGTTTTTACTGTTTAAGGTAATCACTGTGATTCTGGAAAAGGATGAAGGCCGCAGTTGTTATCAGGCATAATGAGCCATTGCCCAGGGGATTAAGTGTTGCCGCGACCAAACTTGAATTTGAATTGTGTGGGTTTTTTCCTCTGTTCTTCAGCAAAGAATACCAAGTTTTGACATGTTTTTGCCTCCCTTGATAAAAGCCTTTATAAAAGCCACGATTCTGTAGTGTGCACCAATCATAGGTTTAGCAGCCCTTCAGTAAACTCATTTTAAAGCATTATTCCTCAAGCTGTTCCTTTTTAAGTTCACCTGATTTACAATCCTGCAGTGTATTTACTGAATAACCAAGACCAATAGATAGCCTATAATGATCAAGAAAAGAACTAAGACACGACACCGCTGTCACCGAAACGCTGTATTTACACATAACCAGGGGTTAAAGTGGGCCAGAACTATCTGGTACTAGGTTCCGCCACCTTAGTTTGAATTGAAATATTTATTTGTCTAAAGCTGCTTTCACACTGGAAGCGAAACAAATTTTTCGCACGACAGATTACATTCAAAGTCAACGCAAAGGCGCGAATACACACGAAACACGTGTATTCGTGTCTTTGCGTAGACTTTGAATGTAATCTGTCGTACGAAAAATTCATTTCGCCTCCAGTGTGAAAGCGCCAAAAAGACTGTATGAAAAGGTGGAGGCAGCACTCTGGTCTGAAAACTGAGGCCGATACAAAAACTTCCAAAATTTGCATTCTATTTAATGGCCAGGAGATGGCGACGTCGGTGGTTGCAGAAATTACTTCAATCTTATAGAAGTCTATGAGAAAATGACCCTACTTTCCCACCTGATTAATTATTTAAATAATGATTTTCCGCAATTCTTTTTTTGTATCTATCGCAAGTTTCAAGTCTCCTTCGATATATCATGATGTTCATTTTTGTAAATTATGGTCCCGAATAGACTAGAATAAAGGATAAAGCCAGAATATGCTTTAGGGGCAAGGCTATCCTCTGGTCCTTGTCTGATACGGTCAGATCCACACGTAGATCCACTCCTCGCTCCTCCCTGGATATTCAATTCACACTCTCGTGCAATAGCAATCACATCCAGTTTCAAAATGACAAAATGGCGCAATTCAAATTGCCAAAATCGAGGCTTCCTAAATGGTATCAGAGCGCAACATCAGTCTCTGCTAGCCCCGCCTTCACTAAAACGCAGCTGTATCGTATGTTGCATTTCATTTGAATGAGTGCATTGATCATGTATCAGCCTGCGAGGAAATGTCAATGTTTGAAATGGCGTTTATAGCCAAAGTAAGTGGATTAACTTAAGTTGAAGTCGATGGTGAAGTTTTGTAATATTCAACAATTCAAACCGGCCAACTAAAAGAATTTAAATTTAAAAAGGGTTAACGTTGGCTGCTTTAGGCTACGTGCAAAATGCTAACCAGGCTGCTTACCAGTGCATTAATGAAATTATTCACCATTCAGTCAAAGTCTGACTAAGGCTCAATTGCACTGATAGTTATGCGAGCAATGTTGGTTTGTGTTTCTGGCTCAGCGGTAACGTTACTTGTGCATATCTTTCTTTGACATCTACTCGCCTGCTAGTTAGCGGCAGAGCTACTTGAAAATCATTGCGCTGAGCAGCACGTTTTTTATGTAGCTGGCAAGCAAGCTATATTGTGCTGGCAGCATCGCAGCGTCCTATACTATCCAGGGATGCGTTTTCTAAAAGCATAGTCGCTAACTGCATTAGAGCATAAAATTATTATAGATCCATCCTGATACATCTAGCCATTATTTTGCATTGGAAATCAGAGCATTTTGGAAGCAGAATATGGTTTATGTGTGCAGTGTAAGGACAGTGTCTTGAAATCACAAAAAGATTCATAGATTTCTGTGACTTGTTCATTTTGGTAATTATGTAATAGTTTTGATTTACTGTTTTAGGAAATGAAAAATACTGTAACAGTAGAATATCTTCACTGTCATACTTCCCTTTATTCTGCAAGTTTTCAGCCAAATCCATCACTGCTTTTCTCTTGTTATGCCCACTTCCTGATTATGTGAATACGAAAATTCAGTCATAGTCCCAATGGGCCAAAAATAAAGCGAATACAGTTATTTGCAATCATTTGTGCCATTTTCCCCACTGCGCCTCGACACTGAATTTTAGGGTTCCCCCACCTGTCAAATCCCACTTTAACCACTGCACATAACTCATGCTATTTTAAGTGTGGCAGTAATCTGTGATGCATTTGAAAAAAAATCCAAAACTTTTTTTTGTACTCGAGCTCCCATTTCAGCAATTTTTCAGCCGTTTAATTTAACATTGCACTTTACATTTGACGAACAATGGCAAAAAAAATGCTTAATTTATCATGAGACTAGCTAACGAATTTACGAAATTGCGAGGCTTTATGAGTTACATCAATTAACAACCTTTGAAGGGCCTCTTACTGTTACACACTGCGCATCAAAAAAAAAGTTGCACACTCAAATATTTAGTTGAAGCCCCTGTAGCTTTGATTACAGTGAAAATTCGTATTGTCATTGTTTTGACAACCATATGCAATGCCAGAACCTTTATTTTCAATCAGAAATGCCTCAATTTTTGGCTCGTGATCTTGTCTTTATTTATTGATTTTTTTATTTATCAGGGACAGTGCACATTAATCAACACTTCAGTTAAACATCGGTGTAAAAGTGCCAGAGTTAGCTACTAAGATCATTTTCATCCGTAGTCCCAGGGCAGGTTGTTACAAATAAAGTGATGTCATATAATGAAAAAAGAGGAAAGAGAGAGAGAAAAAAATAATTATACAACAATCCAAGGACACACCACAGAAATATCATAAAAATTGTAAGTGTAGGCAGGGGTAGTTCCACAGATGAGTTTGCATAGTTACTCATGATCACAAATTTGATTTACCTTGAGCCATGTCTTAAGTTTGTGTTTAAAAGTTGGGTAGTTATTGCTCTGTCTCAATTCAATTGGCAGACTATTCCAGTAGTGGGTGGCTCTAATTGAGAGGACGGTTTGCCCAGATTTGCTGCGTCTGTATTGTACAACACAGTCCCCTCTGGCAGTGGCTCTTGTTGTCCTGCCACAGTTGTTCTTCTGCGTTATAAACTGACTCAGCGGTGGAGGTGCAAGCCCATGTAAAATCTTAAAAATGAGGCAAGCATCTGAGAAATGTTTAAAATTTTCTAAATTAGATAAATTGTACTTTTGTATTATGCGGCAATGGTGATAACTATTGACTTTTTGGTCAAATGTTTTAAGTGTCTGTTGGTAAAGGGGACTCGATTGGCTTCAAAGTTGTCATGCTTGCTTGTGACCAGCTGGTAAAACAATATGCAATGTTGGAAAAAATCATAGCATGCATAAAGAGTTTGGCTGCCTCTATTCTTAGGTTTGGCCTGATATGCCTAAAATTGGCCAGGTTAAATATAATAGCATTGGCCACCTTTTTAACATGCTTTTTAAGAGACAGATTTGAATCTAAAATGATTCCAAGATGTTTAAAATCAGATACCACTTTTAGCTTTTCTCCGTTGACAAAAACATCAGGTTGGAGCAATTTTGTTGGTTTTCGTGAGAAGAACAAACAAAGAGTTTTGTTTACATTCAGGTGTAAGCATGATTTGTTTAACCAATCAGATACTTGAACCATGGTTGCTGTTAATTTTTTTTGCAGCATCTAGTTTGTTTCTGGCATGTACATAGAGAACTGTGTCATCAGCATACATTTGTATGTTGAAGGATGGGCAAACTATAGGCAGGTCATTGATATATACAACAATATTGGTCCCAGTATTGATCCTTGGGGAAAACCAGCATTACAGTTGAGATATATTGATGGGGTGTTACCCATAGGTACACATTGCTTCCTGTTAGTAAGTTATGAGTTCATCCATTTGATCGCTTCATTAGAAAAATTAAAAAAGGAGAGTTTTGACAGGAGTGATTCACAGTACCAAAAGACTTATTTAAATCTAGAAAAACTGCGCCTATTACCCCACCTTCATCTAGTTTCAGCTTTACATGTTCAAGAAAGTAACAATTGGCTGTTTCAGTAGAGTGGTTGGGGCAGAACCCAAATTGCATTGGGTGCAAAGGAGCATGGCCTTTAGTCAGGTAAGCAGTCAGCTGCTGTGCTACCCATTTCTCGGCCACCTTGGATACTACAGGTAAAATACTAATCAGTCTGTAGTTTTCCACCATTGTTTTGTCACCTGTCTTGAAAATGGGAGTTACAACAGCTGACTTCCAGGTATTTGAAAAAATTTCTTGCTTGATTGACAGATTTATCAAATGAGTAATAAGACAAACTAGAACATCCTTATGTGATTTAACAAACAAGGTATCCAATCCATAAGTATCTTTCGCTTTTGAGTCTCTTAAGGAGTTCAAGATATTTATTACTGCAGATTCAGTTATTTCAGTTATTCTAAAAATTGGTATGGCACAATTAATGGGGTTATGAGTTATAGTTCTGAATGAGAAATGATGGGCCAGCTCCTCCACAAAGTTTGTGAAAAAATTTTTAAAAGTGCATGCTATTAGATTATGATCTTGAGTTAAAGCAACACTATGTAGTTTTTTCACTCTCAAATATATATTTCCAAGATCATTCTGGTGATACATCAACTAACAATTGGTTGAATGGGGGCGCCCTGGTGGCTCATCGGCCCAAGCGCGCGTACCATAAAGGCTGTGTCCTTCCCGCAGTGACCTGGGTTCGATTCCAGCTCGGGTCATTTGCTCCATGTCTTCTCCCCAACCTTCCTGTCTCTCTACACTATATTACTATCAAATAAAGGAAAAATTCCCCCCCCAAAAAAAAAACAATAGGTTGAATGACATCTTTGTCATGGCTCGATCGCGCCTGCATCGACTTCTCATATAACTTCGGGTTTTGGGTAGGAACCCAGGCCACCCAGGCCCAAAAAGAACTACAAAACTAACTTACTGCTTTACGGCATACGTCACACAATCCCCCTCCCCCACATCTCTCAAGACCAGCGAGTGAATGTAGAATGAAGCAGAGTCAGAAGTGGCTGTAACTTAAAAAAAAACTAAATCTGGACCCCTGGCGACGTCCACTCGCTTCTTAACAGAGCAAAAATGAATTGATGCCAGTTAGGGCTAGGATTAGTAGCAGCTGTGCATGTAAGCGACGCCAACACGCGAAGCAAAAATGAACCAATTTTGATTGGCAGTCAGTTTTTCTTCTGAGCATAAAATCACTCTGAAAGTGACCGCAACGATGTTGTTTGCCATTATCATTGTCGTTATAGTTGTAGTGTGGACTTCGCCATCTACGTGAGCTAGACCGATTTTTAAGTCTCCCTTAACTGGTCTGAAGACATGGTTGATCGGATCGCAAATTACATGTCCTGGTTCAGAAAGTTCGCTGGTGTCGTTGGCTCGTCAACAAATGCACATGTAGACAGATTTTACAACAGTTTTTACAGACAATACCGTTTATCAACTGAAGGGGGACACCGCGAGCAAATTAAGCAAAAACTACATAGTGTTGCTTTAAGATTCCATTCACTTCAAGTTCTGGTTTCTTAATTCTCTGTTCGTTATTTCTTCCAGTTAATTTATTAAGATTTTTCCAAATCAGTTTCCCATTTCCCTTTGCATTATCAATTAGCTGAATAAAAAACTCAGCTCAAGCCTTCCTCATATTGCTTAATACCTTGTTGTGAAATGATGTAAAAATGAGCCTGTCAGTTCTCAGACCTGATTTAAGTGCTCTTTTAAGTGCAGAGTCTCGCTCTTTCATTTGCCACTAAAGGGCCTCATTGAGCCACGGTAAGGTATCCATTTTCCGAGCTCTGTATTGCACTTTCCTCATGAAAGCGGATATAACATGGTTGATTGTTGTTAAAAATGCATCACAGCTGTGATTTGTCTTCTCGACAAATTGGTTGAACCACTTGGTGGTCTTTCGTGAGCACATCCAAATAACTTTAAATGTGGTTAAGGTCAGGACTTCGTGGTGGCCAATCTCTCTGTAAAAATGATTCCTCATACTTGTTTTTCTCATTCATTGTTTTCTTTGCCAGATACAGGCCAATAATTTGCCTCTTCTGAAATACTGAAACATCTTTTCCACCATCAAGGGATATGTCTTCTGACGTGATTTTTTCAAGAAATGCGTGGCTGCGTCCTTCATCAGTCAGGGTTAAAATAATTTTTGTCAGCTGAAACATATTAATAACGTCAATAATGATCCAATCAAAGAATTTTTAATTTATATCCAAACAACGGCTTTTTTTTTTTTTTTTTTTTTTTTTTGGACGGGCAGTGTGTCACATTAATATAGATGGGAAGACGCTGGATAACAGTGATACAACAAACAATAATGCCAGCTATTGCAAATTTTCCTGTCATTATACCAATCATCCTTCGCAGCTAAGTGGATTAATGTTGCTGCATGGGACATTCCAGAATTGGAGGACATTTTGCGTCCCATCCATGAAATTTCAATAATCCATGCACAAAATAATAAAACATGCAATTGTTGTGTAAACTGTTCTTGTTCTCAGACAAAAGGCAAATACACTGGTAGAAAAAATTGTTCCAAAACATTATTCAAAGTACCAAATTAACGAAAGTACCAAAAATGCTATTTTTCTCTTGTCCCAACCCCTTGCTGACCAAATTGAAGGCCAAATATAACAGTTAAAATAAATTTTACATGTCCTTTTTTTGCTATGATTTTGTTAATATATGTCTCCTCTAATTATTAAAGTATTTTTAATCATAAAAATATTTTAAATAACAGTAGTTATGCTTAGAAGCGGTGTCCCACAACCAGCATGCAACCCTGTTACCGAAACCATTTTAACCCAGTGGAAGAAGAAGAAAACAGTGAGTCACATGATACACTGGAATTAAAATCATCAAGAAGTTTGCTAACAGTGTGTGGAAACCAAAGGTGTGTCCTCTCTTTTATTTTTCATATTTTTATAACATTGTCAACCTTAATTGAATGTCTCACCCTTACCCATGCAGCCCTGTTACACATATTATCAGGATAAGATAAATTAATTTAATTTACATAAGAAAGTTTGTCCTCAAAGTTGATAGCAACAGCTAGCTACAATTGTGGAGAAAACGTTAACATTAGCATGGATTCGCAACCCTGTTACTGTGCTTAGAGTAACAGGGTTGCACAACACAAACAAGGTTGCCTGTGCTTCAGTAAAACTATATTTCATTTTAATAAATAAATGATCTAGATGATCTAGATTATAATTAGTATAATCTATCACGTGAATCTGTTGGAAAGCTAGGTGCCTTTTGTGTAATTGGCCATGCCCATTGTCATGTTCCCCTTTGATCAATGGCTGTGGCAAGTTAATCAGTTCAACCTTGGGTCATGACCAGCATTTCTATGGAGTTATAAAATGTTTTGTGTATTATTTGGATCATCCAACCGAATCCAAATTCTAACCATAAACCCCAACCCAAACAATAAGCCTGACCTACATAAACCTAACCGTTCATTAGGAGCCCGAAAGCTCGACAGCTTTTTCTGATTGGCCATAAATGTGATTCTTTTTCTGTTTTTCTATAAATCTAAAAATACTTTTCATGCAAATCTTTTCTTTTTTGATGAACTGCATATAAGCAGACTGACGGATGAACAGACGGATTGATTCTGTAAAAAAATGTTATTAAAGGTTATATATCAAATTTCAGTCATCCTGATTACTTATTTGTCACATTTATGTCATGATCTACAATCAAAATTAATGTACCTTTTCAACCCTGCCACTTCATGTATCCCTGTTACTCTTATTTCAACCCTTTTACCATATCATTTTTATTGAAAGTGATCATAAATTACTTTCTCTGCTCACAAAGATTTGATGTATTGTCCTTTTAATTGTTTGAGTAACTATATGCATAATGAATTCAAAAAATTTTTGAAAATAAATGCTGAAAAAAGTAAAATGAAACGTTACTATTGAAAAGTTGTACATCATAGATTTCAAAAGTTGCTTAAATCAAGTAATATCTAAGATTAAATAGTTTTTCATAGAGAATGAGACTTTTTTTTTTTACCTACTTATGAAGGAATATTATTCAGAAAATAAATAAATATACTTTCTTCAGGTTCCTGAATATTGGTAACAGGGTTGCGCCAAGCATAGCACACAACAAATAAAAAATATCATAAAAAGTTTACCTTTGATGCATGAGCTGGATGAATCATATATTTCGATGGTTTATAACCTGTTAATCTAAAATACATAGCAGAAATTTGTAAAATAGACTGTCAGTTTTTCAGAATTTCTGAAGCCAAAATGTGCTCCAATTCTGGAATGTCTCACATATAGAACAAAGTAAAGGTCTTCTGTTACTCCTTCGGCACGTCAGGGACATCTTGATCATTTAAGTGAGCAGTTATGATTGAAACAGAATAAAAAAATTTTTAAAAATTGGAATGCGGTGAAGACGCAGGCTTTTGAGCTACTAGAGAGAGTTACATTCAGTAAGGTAAAATTCAGCCGAAAAATAAATCATAAATCCAGGATGACGGCCTGCTATGACTGGCCAAGTATGATTCGAAAACATAAAATGAAGTTGTACTTTGTAACCATAAAATTATCAACAATCAAACTGGTATGCAATCATTAAAGAAGAGAAATACGAGAAACAACATTTTGCTAATCGGTTTTAATTACATTAATCTTTGTTTACTTATAAAGCATTCAAATTAACTAATGTTAGCGATAGCAGTATAAAATCTAAACTGACAAGCGGCAACATCTTGCTAATCAGATGGAACTGCACCAGCCCTTAATTTATTAATATTGCGCACAACAGAAAAGCAGCACAGCAACAGACATAAATGACAGCGTAGGAACGGCAAAATTTTACTGATCTGAAGTTATTCCGCCAGTGTTTCGCATAGCTGCTAATAAAACGTGCATAATCTATAGCCAAAACAGCAGCATTTTCTTAAGTGGTAATTCAATGGTTTTTCGTTTACCTAAAACATGTAAGTTATTTAAGCAACTGATGTGCGTAACTTTAATTCCTGGTGTGGTCATATGATTCTGGAACCCATAGTGGAAGCCACTTGGTTTCCTATGCTCCACAGTGGAGGTCCTTCATTCACATGCACGAGCGCGAGTCTCACTGTGGATCGGTTGTACAAATGCAGCGTAGCGTTAGCCACACACAAACACAGCTAAAGATCTACATTTGACCATCAACAAGTGGCCTATGAACGGGGCCTCAGGACAAATACCCAACCAATACGACAACCTGGGCATATGACAAATATAGTTTCAGCATAGTATGAATAAAACAATGCTAACCACTAAGCTACCCTTAGCACTGGAAACAAGCTAACGTTAGCCACAGCTGCAATGTTTGTCACTTGAGATATTCACAATGGAGTGTTACAGTAACCATTTACGTCTTGGCTATGTTGCTATTTTTTTGAGAATAAAATCAATCATAAATTAAAAAGGGGTAATTAAATTCCCTGTCCCGCAGAAATGTGACTAGCTGGGCGTCAGTTTGGAATCCTTTTAGATCCCTTAGCTCCCTCCACCTCTGGAAACAATTCCGATGTTTATCCTCATTTTATTTCGGGATCTGTCCACTGATCTGCATAGAATAACTGGATAGCTGATGCAATAGTAAACTGTGCTGGAAGGTTGAAGCAACCGAGCAGCTATATTGGTAAGCCCGGTAGCAATCAAACATTACATTGAATCCATGTTGGGGCTGACCCAGAGTCAATCTTTCCAGCGCAGCAAACATTTATCAAATAAATTGGCAAGAGAATTCATTGGCTGCCCTTGCGATGGATATATTGTGAATAATAAGTTACGTTAAACGGCTATTATCAATCTACCTTACCATGGCACCTGAGCCAGCTATCATCAACTAGCCAAGGTGGTGTAAGATTTCAGGGTTTTCTTGTATTTCTTTGTGAAGACCATTTGTTGCAGCCATGTTGATTACCATCTATCTGCTTCCCCATAAACATGTAAATCAGTTTGGCACCTGAGGACAGTCACCATTGTATTGCCAAGTGAGGGTGAGGGGTCTGGACATCCTGTCAGGGAAGCTTCTAGACTAGGCTTACCTATGAATACTATGAATAGAGGGCCATCTCCATGGGACAGCCCAGGTGGGGGTGACTGTCTAACTAGGTGCTACCTCACATCATAAATACTGCTTGTATTTCTTTGTTCTGTGTGTGATCCTGACCTCTCCCGTGGGCACGTCTGTTTTTCCATCGCAACTGAACTTGTAATAAAGTGCTTCACGTGTCTCATCATTACCACGGGCTCCGTATGCAAGTTATTTCCATCCGGGATTAACAGTGAATTAAACAGCCTGTTTTGGAATCGTTGAATCAGCGGTAAAAAAAGAAACTAAACAACAGAGATTTTCTTCAGTTGGAGGTTCCACCGAGATCGACAAGAAACAAGAGAGACGACCTCGCCGGTGACTGGGAGAATAACTGGAGTGCAGCCTTTCCATCCCAATACTTTTCTCCCTCCGTGAGTATGGTTAATCTTGCCTAGCTCAAAAAAGAATTTAAGAATCTCTAAGCCGTTTATTATGGCTGTTTGGGACAGAGTGGAAAATTGTCGAGTAAAGTAGGCTACTTACACTGATAGAGATTTTTATTGGGGAGAGCAGTAACCAGTAATATCAGTGTGTGAAAATTGAGTACGTTTGGTTTGTGAAGTGGCCGGTTGTTGCATTGATCGTTCGGTCATTACAGTTCGGAACTCTTTGGCACTTCAGGTGCGTGTGAATGATCTGATCATTTGTGGAAGCAAAATTTTGTGGTCCATGGGAGATATTAATTTTTGCAAAAAAAAAATTAAGGACACAAAATCTGGACGGTAGTGAGTCGAAAGAATATACCTGAAGAGTATTGATCGACAAGACCTCCGATAGTTTGCAAACGGGTGAAGGTGTGAGAGGCCTCCGGAGTAAATTATTTGCAGTAACGAAAAATTGCGTGCAATCGGGTTTTTCTTCTGGTGGGACTGGCTGGAGCGCTTAAAGGGGAGCTCCGGTCGATTTCAACACGTATCTTTGTTGTTTGTGGCGAAGGAGTACTAGTCGATTGTTGAACTCGTATAATCCAATATTCCAAAATGTAATTTTTCCACCAAGAAATTATGGTTACGAACTGCTGTGGTTATGTCCATTGTAATGACTATGTTGCAACTATGTAATAGTCATTACAATGGACATGGTGCCCCCGAGGGCTTGTTTTAACATTCTGACATTTACTGGCCCAGCAGAGTCACACGCCATGCCATTGACAAAACCTGCAAAAATGGAAATCGCCAACACCACTTGTCTTCTACCGCTGCTAGCGTCAAAACTTTCTTTTATTTTACCTTGTGTCTGGTACCGGCGTAACAACAACATATTAAAGATTTGTTTGGCGCCAACCATTCATCTTAACTCCCTCTCGTTCCGAAAAATAAGTCTGGAAAAGGCAAAACTGGGAGGGAGTGAGCTGGTGCTAACTAGCCCAGAGCCGGCGGTGGTCGAGGTCGCTGTGCAGCCAATTCAAGCTGGAAAGGCTGAAGGCCACCCTGCGTTGGCTCTACAAGGTGAAGGCCTTACCCGGGACCAACAGGACCGGTTGACTGCCATGCTACGACAGTGGGCCCCGGTGTTTGCTGCCAGTGAGGATGATTTCCGGCAGACGAATGTGGTCCTGCACCAGATCCCCACGGGCAGTGTGCCACCAGTAAGAGAGCGATATCAACCTGTCCTGCCGAGTCTGTACCCCGAGTTACGTGCACTTTTGCAGGGCATGTTGGAGAATGGCATTGTGAAGGAGAGTGCGAGTCCCTTGGCTGCTCCTGTTGTGTCGGTGCAGAAGAAGGATGGCTCCTGGCGTTTCTGCGTCGATTATCACAGATTAAATGCTGTTACGCATAAGGATGCCTATCCTCCTCCCCGTATTGAGGAATCCCTCACCACCTTGAAGAGGGCAACATGGTACTCCACCTTGGACCTGGCATGCGGGTATTGGCAGGTCAAAGTGGATCCTCGTGACCAGGAGAAGACCGCGTTTACCACGCCACTGGGGTTATACCAGTTTGAGAGGATGCCTTGGCCTGTGCAATGCCCCCGCCACATTCCAACGCCTCATGCACCGTTGCCTAGGTAACCAAGTGAATGATGTCCTATTGGTGTACCTTGATGATGTCATCGTGTTCTCCCCCTGTTTTGACAGTCACTTGTCCCACCTGGAGCAGGTCTTCGAGCACCTCCAGTCCCATGGGCTTAAACTCCAGCCACAGAAGTGTCACCTGTTTAAGCAGGAGGTACGCTACCATGGGCACATAGTCAGTCGGCATGGTGTGGCGACTGATTCGGAGAAGACGGCAGTGGTACAGGACTGGCCTGTCCCCCGTACTGTGAAGCAAGCCCGGTCATTCCTGGACTTTGCTGGCTATTACAGGCGGTTTATCCCCGGGTTTTCAAAAATAGTCGCCCCCCTTCACCGCCTGTTGGAGGGTACCACCGGAGTTAAATCAGCCGCTGTCCAGTGGACCGATACCTGTCAGGTAGCCTTTGACCGGTTGAAGGCAGCGTTGCTGGAGGGCCCAATCCTTGCATATGCGGACTTTGGCTTACCAATCCGAGTTTATGTAGACGCGAGCCTGGAGGGGTTGGGAGCGGTCCTGTCTCAAGTCCAGGATGGCCAAGAACGGGTGATTGCCTATGCGAGCCGCAGCCTCTATCCAGCAGAGTGGAACGACAAAAACTACTGCTCTTTTAAGCTGGAGCTGCTGGGGCTCAAGTGGGCAATCACCGAGAAATTTAAAGACTACCTCTGGGGGGCAGAGATAGAGGTGTTTACCGACAATAATCCCCTAGTTCATCTGTCAACTGCGAACCTAGGGGCCACGGAGCAGAGGTGGGTGGCACAACTTGCAAACTACCGCTATACCATCAAGTACCGTCCTGGCTCCAGGAATGGAAATGCTGATGCCTTATCTTGCCGGTCGGGGGAGGCTGGGGTGTGTGCAATCCAGGCTGCCTCCAGTTTGCCATCTCTAGGGGGCGCCGCCAAACCACCTGAGCCTGTGCCTGTGGCTGTTGCCCCTGATACGCCTCTAACTGGTCGGTGGAGGGACAGCCAGCAAGCTGATCCTTCCCTCCAGCAGCTGTACATGCGGAAGGAACAACAAGCCTGCCCAGTAGATGAGGTGTGCTCTACCCTGTCTTGACAGATGCAGAGGCTGCTGGCCGAGTGGGAGCAGATCAAGATCCGGGACGGGCTCTTAGCACGCCGGGTGAAGGAGTCGGATTCAGGAATAGAAGCTTGCCAGGTTCTGGTACCGACTGGCGAAGCCCATGAGGTGTGGCAACAGTACCATCAGGCCCCTGTACATGCCAGCAGCGAACAGACCTTGGGTCTTCTGCGGCGGAGATATTTTTGGCCTGGGATGGCCACGGACTGTAGCACCTGGATTCAGGACTGCATTGTGTGTGCCCTGAGTAAAGCGGGGCTGGAGGTGAGGGCTCCCCTTCAGTCTATTCGGACTACCTACCTGTTTGAAGTGGTGGGGTTGGACTACCTGTCATTAGGGAGGCCAGCGGATACTTACCCCTACATTCTTGTTATCACGGATCTGTTTTCTCGCTATGCGGTAGCTGTGCCCACCTGTGACCAGACTGCCCTGACGACGGTGAAGGCCTTGTGGGGTTCATTCATACAGACTTTTGGCTGCCCAGAACGGATTCTTTCTGACCGAAGGGGAGCGTTTGAGTCTGAGCTAATGCAGCAGCTGTGTGGCCTGTAAGGTTTGTCAAAAGCCTGACCACCCCATACCATCTACAGGCCAACGGGGCTGTTGAACGCTTTAACCAAATGCTCCTCTCTTTGTTGAGCTCCTTGTGTGTAGAAGAACGGATCCAGTGGCTATCTAAACTGCCTGCATTCGTGCAAGTGTATAATAACACCATTCATAGTGCTACAGGACTAACACCTCATTTTGTAGTGTTTGGCAGACACGCTCGTCTCCCGGTGGACCTGTGCGCAGATGTCCGACCCCCACAAGAACACACCACCCTGGATGGGTAGGTGTATCATCGCCATCAGACTCTTGACTATGGCCTATCAGCGGGTTCAAGCGCGTACCCAGCAGAGACAGGCCTGGGACCAGGCCCGTTACAACAAGAGGGTTCGGGCCACTCAGCTGCTGCCAGGGGAGAGGGTGCTCATCCGAAACTTCTGACGCCGGGCCCGGGGCAAGTTGGAGCCAAGGTGGGTCCCTTCCACATTTGTGGTTCTGTCGCAGGTGCGGCTTGGTCAGCCCATGTACCGCATACGACCTGAAGGTAAAGAAGGGCCCATACGTATCCTGCATCGAAACAACCTGAGGCCTTGCCCCATTGGTCTACAAGGTCCGCCAGACCCCATGGAGGAGGTAGCAGCCAAGCCAACCAGTACTGGAGCATCGATGCCAGCCCGGCGGCCGATGGTGCCGGTGCCCATGCCTACCCCCAATGCCAAAGTTGCTACACAAGCACCCGCTATGGAAGTGGCTCCTGAGCCCCTTCCAGCACCCCAGGAAGAGGTGGTTAGTGAAGGGTCTATGCCTCTGGTCAGACGGTCGCAGCGGTCTAATCTTGGGGTGCGTCCTCCAAGGTATAGGGAGTAAGAGGGGTTGGGACGACCGTCTATTAAGTGGGGGGGAATTATGTCGTGAGGGTGTTATGTGATACCGTGTTTCTATGATATGAATGTATGACATGTTTTATAGGATAATGTGGGGGGGTAATGTAAATTGTTCAGTGTTCAGACTTTGTAGATTGCATGGTGTTTGCGACAGCTGCTGTCTGAGACACCTGACTGTCAGGCGGCGGGGGAGTGATGGGCTGCAGGTGAAGGCACTCAGTCATTTAGTGGACGAGGACGTGGATTGGCTAAGCCCACAATGAGCGTGGGTACAAGAGGTGCTCACCAGGCTACCATGGGCAGACTCGGGGTCCGGATCGCTGTGCTTCATACTACGGATCACACCAGCCGACGTATTGCCCCATCGCCGCTGTGGATTGCCATTCCGCCGTGATCGAGAGGAGAGGGAGAGAGAGAGAGGGAGAGCGAGACGCATCCGGGGGAGCTCCAGGGTGGCTTGCGAGGAGGAGAGGCTGCGTGCATACGTGGAGTCAAAGATTGGTCTGCGCTCTCAAACCGATTTTAAGGAATGATCCAGTGGCAGTGGGTCAGACGGTGACTGGTGTTTCCGGGATTCGCTAGAGTGACGTCAGCGCGTTGGGGAGCCGTGCTGATGTTGCGTGTGACGTCGGACTGAACGAAGACATTTGTACTGCGTGTGAGTCAAAATAAGAGTCCTGCTCTGGCCAAGTGAACTGAACCTCTACCTGCTCAGTCCTTGAGGGAATTGTGTGCAATCTTTAGACTGTTATCGGGTTTGGGTAATATATCGTGTGTATTTTTATTAGTGGTTTTTTTTTTTTTTTAATTATTTCGGTCGGAAGGGGGCTCTGACATTCTGTCTCACCTCTTCCCTTCCCCCATTTCTTCCCTGTGTGAGGCCCTATTCATCTGGATTTTGGTCGGGGGTGGGGGTGGGTAAGCAGGGTTGTCAGTGGGTTTGAGGGTGGCTATTGAGCACGTGTGTGTGACAGCATTTTGCCATCTTGTAATTTGTGCTTGGCTCATTACGCATGGGGATTGTTGTGTATTGTGTGTATTCATTTCACTGCATTGAGACTGCGCCATACTGTGCAATTGCTGTTGGCCCTCAACTCCCCATTCCTCCATTCCAGTAGTAGTGGACATGGGTATGAACTGATATAATAAAGTATTATAACTTTTTATTACAATTTATGGTCTCCGTGTTGTGGTGTGTGGTTGGGGGTTCCTAGCTTTAGGGGGGCTGCCAGGTTGGGTGACACCCATTTTGGGTTGCCAGGTTGGGCGACATTATTACCACACAGAAGGAAAAAAAAAACCTTTATATGCAAGGGTCTTTTATTTGGTCATTTATTCTTCATGGCAAAATGGATATTTCAATTAAAATTTGGCTTAAAACAGCATATAACATTTTTAAACATAAAATGCACCCAATTTGGACAAATTAATAGCTTGTTAAAGTCCTATGATAGCAATTATGGTTGGGACAAAAACCAGCAGGGGGACCCCAGGACCGAGTTTGGGAACGCCTGGTTTAAACTGTTTAAATGAAATTAGATAATTGGAAGCAATGAAATTGCATAAAGATGCTTCAAATGATCTTATTTCATTTAAACGGTAATGAAACACATGCATTGCTTCCAACTCCTGAGTAAAGAAAAGTGTGAGTCGGGAGTCATAACGTAGGTGAAACTGATAAACCTTCATGCACAAGGACTTCAATTCCGTGCGAGAATGATGTATATTTGGCATTTTCCGGGATGGATTTTGCGATATCTATGAGTTTGGAATCTTTTTTGAGAGTGTAATCAACGAGACGAGTAAACAGTCCCTCCTCATCCATATCCCTGTGACAGTGAACTTGCTCTGCATGGGCACAAACAGTGAGAAACTGAATGACTTCACCCATGCTTTTAATGTGGTATCTGTTCTTTTCTACTTGGGTATGACCCAGCAGATGGACAATATTTTCACCTGTCTCTGACCGGCGCTGGTACTCCTGCCACGCAACCATGGCCCTGGAGTGTGAGATGCTTGTTGCATGTTTGTACAGTCTTTATCGAGTGCTTTTTCCCATTTGTGTAGCCACGTTTAATAAATATGTCCTCACGATCTGAATTTGAACTAAATTTGCGACAAGCGAAGCAAAAGCTGGCATCGCGCAGTACTGAATATTCAAGCCATGCCATGGTCCAGTTTGATACGCTTAGGATAACTGCTTAAAATGGGCTGAGATGGGCGATCCATATTTAAGTCCGGAGGAGTGGACACAGAGCTGGGGGCCTGAACATGGGGAGAAAAGACGTTTTGAGCCCCCAGCATGGGTGCAGAGCTGCTGGTACATAGTGCATCTGCTGGTGACTCATAGGCAGTCCCGGACACCAGCACGGATGCAACGCGCTGTTCAGTGGTTGCAGGGCTGCTGGTAGAGACAGCAGTTGCGGGAGTGGGAGCTGCTTGTTTTTAATGAGCCACCTATGCATTTATTATTGGCAAATGTTCGAAGTGCCTATGATAGGGACATTCTAAAATGCTTAACGTGAAAAAAGCTTAACGTGGCTTAAGGCACCAAAACAGCGACCAATCAGCGCCAAATTTCTCTCAGGTATTTCTGGTCAGGAGCGTTTTCTCCAATAAAAAAAATGAAAACAGAAGTCTGAAGAAAACAGTTAAATCACATTAAGCGTTTTTCCTCCCATTGACTCACATTATAAGGAGAAAGCTTAACGTGGCTTAATGTTCCAAAACAGCGACCAATAATCACCAAATTCCTCTCTGACGTTTCTTGTCAAGAGCACTTTCTCATATTAAAAAATCAGAACCGAAGTCCGAAGAAAGCAGACATTTTATCACATGAAGCGTTTTCCCTCTATTGACGCGCATGATGAGGAAAAAACTTAACGTGGTTTCATGTTCCGAAACGGCGACCAAAAATCACCAAATGCCTCTCTGACGTGCCTTGTCTGGAGCACTTTCTCCGATTAGAAAATTAAAACCGAAGATTTTTGCGAGGAATTTCCCAATTATTTGTCGCTGTTTAAGTACATTAAACTATGTTAAGCTTTTTCCTCATAATGTACGTCAATGGAGTGGGGAACGCTTAACGCGATGTAAGTACCATATTCCTCCGTATTCGGTTTTAATTTAAAAGTGCTCCTGACCAGAAAGGCCCAAGAGGAATTTGGTGCTGATTGGTCATTGTTTTGGTGCATTAAGCTATGTTAAGCTTTTTTCACGTTAAGCGTTTTAGAATGTCTCCTTATAATACAGATGTTTGAAATGTTAAAATGCGCATATGATACAGAATTATTGTTGCAACAACCCCAGTAAGTGACTAGCAACTCCAGACTAGCTGCTAGCTAGCTGCTTGGCCTCACTTGGTAACCAACTCAGGTTATAACTGTAACTATATACAAAAGTAACTATAATTATATAACTATAACTATAATAAACTTGTACACAAATGACCTAAATGTCAAACAACAAAACTGACAAAATAAGGGGTGGAAGAAGTAGCAACAAAAGAGATATGGGCGAAGTTTTAATTCCCTGAGAGAGCAGCGTAGACGTGACCTCAGACTGTGTGAAGACGGTAGTCTAAGAAAATGGGAGGGTCCCTAGTAATTTGAGAGTGCCTATTGGTTAGTTTCACATCAGAACAGACTAGCAAAGGAATCCACCAATCACACATAGTGATAGATAGATTAAGCATACTTAAAGCTCTCTCTTAATGGCTGTCTACCTCTGGCTGTGAATCACGTGGGATACCGCGTGTTTGCTGTCAAATAGTAGTAAATCAGTTTTTTATCTTGAGTTTTCATTGGGTGGGCAGAGCTTTTCTTAGGGTGGGCACTGCCCACCCCCTGCTCCCCCTTGGTAATGCCCCTGATGACAACATAACACTTAGACAGCAAATAGGTCTTGTGCCATGAACAAAAACACGGCTTTTAATAAGTTGGCAGTTGCTACGGGTACGGAAGTTTTTCAATGCATTTCAATGGGGAGAGGTACGGCAGTCCCCATTTCAAGCCCTGCCCTAACCTAACCCTAACCCCTAACCCTTCCCCAAACCCCAACCTCTAACCCTTCCCCTAACCAAAATCCTGAATCCTTATCCTAATCCCTTGAAATCGCCTGCCGTACTAATAAAAAGTAAAAAGTTCGCTGCTATCTTAAATAGTGTTAAATTCGCGGGCAATGTAACACTAGAAGCTACAAGCTAGCTTAGGGGGTTCAGCTGTCTCTCACAGAGATGAACAGGGTGCCTATTTCATGATGGCTATTAAGTAGATATGACAATCTGTAGGGAGTAGCGCTACAACATCATTTCCATTCAAAAAACTAACCAAACATTCATCTTGTTGTGGCTATTAGTCGCTGATACCCGGGATTTTCTCCAAGACAGAGTGAATGGCCTCCCATGTATCTATGTCCGTAGCCATTGTTGATTTTGGAGACTACGATTTCAAACTTGGCGCAGCTGCTACATCATGGCTCTTGGTCACACCTTCTGTTTGCTGGTTGGTCCGGCGTACTTTCTGCCGTGGTAAACGAGGCAGAGCTCCGAGTGACCAGACTGAGTATTGAAGCGAAATGAAATTAAGCGGAAGTACGAAGGCTGGCGGAGCCAGGCTAGGCCTCTTGGGCCTTTCCAACAAACTCTCTACGCACCAGCGTAACCCACTCTTCTTTAGGCCAGCGTTCTTCATGAGCAATGCGCTCAAAAGTGTCAAAAAACACATCAACTTGATCCGGTCGAAAACGCGGCATCAAAGCAAAACATTTGTTTATCTAAAACCTGGCCTCGTGATTACTCTGATGTTGGTTGTCTTGCTGTCTGATTCAAACCTGTTCCAGCTCCATTTTCGCCAACTCCTTGGCCTCCTCTCTATCATTCTGAAGCATTTCCAGCTCCCTGGCTTTCCTTTCTAAATCTCTTTCCCTGGTCTTCTCCCGTCGCCAAGCCTCAGCTTCAGCATCAGCCACGCCGGAGCTTAACAAAAGCACATTAATGATTTCGTTCTTTTTGGCTTTCTCTGAAACTTCGGTTTCTCAAAACTCTACTAAACTTAAGAGATTTGGCTTTGTAAGCCTAACCAGATGCGCACGAGTCATGTCCTGGTTGACGAATTCCCCGGCATTAAAGTCCGTTATAATTCGCCAAAAAAATAGCTGGCTTTATAGCTTGACAGAGAACTGCCAGTGACGTTAGAGAAAAAAGTAAGGCAGCACAAGACAGTTAACAAAACCAAGTGCCCAAAACAGGCACACTACTGCCAACAGCAAGCTAAGCCAATCGGCTTCCAAAACCAGCAACTCGCTGGAGACGGTGTCAAAAAACAAGTCCAAACAAACAGATCGCTGACAACCTATACCTCCTCTCGTAACGCACACAAAACTTTGTGCAGCTGTTACTCTGCACAAACTTTGCTAACAAGCTGCCGAATAATTATGGTTTGCCAACCTAGCTACACGCAGTCAAAAACCCAGACATGAGCCCCCAACTGTTACAAAGTAGGTTTCTGTCTGCTCTAACCCAACCTTGCAACCTAGTGTGCATGAAGATGTGAAAGTCAGTATGTGCGGAGGTGTAGACATGTACCGCCAGGAGAGCACCAACTGGCTTACCTCGTAGGCCCACGGTCATTTGATAGCCCCAGAGATGGCAAGCGCAAGCTCCTAGTTACTCCTCCAAACTCTCCTTCAGTATTCACAGCAGGGAAAACATCGAGACAAATGAAAACAAACAAAACAAAACAAAGTCCTCTGTCCAGAGGGGAAACGTGCGTTCGGTCGGAATCCAGACTAAAAGACAATATGGGCGACTACTCAGTAGACCTCCTGAGTCTCTTCCCTTTGATGGTTAATGTCTATATGCTCTGGCGCGCTTTTTTTTTGCGCCCTCACCTGCTGGCTATTAAGGCCTCAGAAACTCCCCCCCTCGAAGCCAGCCGGTGCCCCCTGGTGGAATGGAGGTGTGTGTGTGTCAGTGTTCTGTCTACCTACGTGCGACTAACAAGACACTACATCCTAACAGGAGGCTTTTACTGCTTGACCAGTTTCTCGCAATAAACACTGCCTGCAAGATCTTGGGTGCATCTCAAAGCGTAGGCTGCAGCATTCGAAGCCTGCATTTTTAGGGGTCGTCGCTTAATTCCATCCGCCAAACTGACATGATGTCATTTCATCTCCACTAAACAGCCTTAGTCTAAGCGAGTCGTCACTGGATTCCCGAACCCTAACCTTAATTCTAACACCTATCCCTAAATCTAACCGTAAAATTCTCCTTACTCCTAACCCTAAATGTTATTTTGGCAAATGGTAATAAGTGACGATTCCTAAAAAAGCAGCCTTCGAAGACTGCAGCCTATGCTTTGAGATGCACCCCTTTGTCCTCAACTGATGGTCGGCGCGGGAATGGAAATTGTCGATGCGATGGTTATTCCGGATGGCTTGATTCTTTATTTTTCAGAGTAGCGATACATTCAGAGCGGAGGAAAGATAAAAAATAAAGATCACAAGCCTTCCAGGAGGCGGCAGGTGGAATGAAAAGGCAGGCCCGAGGACATGCAAAAAAAAAAAAAAAAAAAAAAATTCTATTTCGGGCAATTACCGTGGCGGCGGGCCTGAGGACCAAGGAATACAAAAAGTCTGGCCAAACATAACTTCCTTGGTGGAGGTAAAAATGAGTTTAAAAAAAAAAATGGCAAAAATATATATATCCCAGTGCCTATCAGCACCTATTCTCTATTTGCCTTGAAAATAAGCAAATTAACAAATGAAAAAAGAAGTAAACAACTAGAGGGTGTGTCCAGAGGGCCACATCACCCCGCCCATGCCCTGAACGCTACATGAAGGTCAATGTCATGGTGCAGTTGGTGTCCCCATATGTGGTTTCCTATTTTTGATTGAGCATAACATGGGGCCTATCTCTGCCGGTTTCCCAGTTACAGAGCCTGAAAATATGAAGGTCGGCCATTTTGACCTTTCAGGGTCACTTGAAGGTTAATGTGATGGTGCATTTAGATTCCTCATATATGACTTCCTATTAGTCTTCAATAGTAACTATGGGTCTATCCTGCACCGTTTGGCACTCGGAAAAAGTGGCGATGCTGAGTTTGACTTTTCAAGGTCAGGTGAAGGTCAAGGTGACGGTGCTATTAGATTCCCATATGTGAAATCCTATTAGTGGTTAATAGTAACTATATCTCTATCTCCCACTGTTTGGCCCCTAGAGCAGCCTGACAAATGGGTGACCTTGAGTTTCACCTTTCAAGGTTGCTCGATCTTCACCAAAAACGAATGGTTTCTTTCCATCCGCCAAAGGGTTGTCCCTACCAAATTTGAGGAGAATCCGTCCAGAATTGTGGCCTGTAGAGCGCAAACAGACACACAAATAAATGAAAAGTCATTCATAGAATGACGACTTGCCGGAATCATGCACAGATCTCAGACGCAGAATGAATGGAATGGAGTTGGTTTGTAGTCTCTAGCTGTAATAGGAGTTATGAACCAAAATGTGTTTTTGACCTTTCTGGTGACCTTGACCTATGACCTCGAAAAGAGACCGGTTTGTAGCCACAAGGCTAGTCAATGTTGTCACCAATTTTGGTGGAGAAAATGTGAAAATTGTGGCCTGTAGAGTGCACACAAACAGACAGACAGACAAACAAATAACGAAAATAGAGCACTGCTTAGGTGACCTTGAACTTTGACCTAGATTTACCAAAATAGTGCAGTGATTAGGTCAGGTAACGCAGGCCTTGAGTTTATCAACAAATTATGTACTTGGTTTGAAGTCTCTACACCGATTAAAACCGAAGCTATGGCCACTTATGTGTTTTTGACATTTTGTGTGACCTTGACCTTTGATCTAGATTCACCAAAATAGTGCAATACCTAGGTGAAGTAACATAGACTTTTTGTTTATCAACAATATGCACTTGGTTTGAAGTCTATACAACCATTAGAACCAAAGATATGGCTTCTTATGTGTTTTTGACCTTTGTGTGACCTTGAGCTTTGATCTAGATTCGCCAAAATAGTGCGGTAGCTAGGTCAAGTAAGATAGACCTATCGTTTATCAACAATATGCACTTGTTTGAAGTCTCTACAACGATTAGAACCGAAGATATGGCTTCTTATGTGTTCTGGAAATTTTGTGTGACCTTGAGCTTGACCTTTGACCTAGATTCACCAAAATAGTGCAGTGCCTGCCCAGTGCCAATCCTATGTTGAGTATGTGCTTGGTTTGAAGTCTGTATGACGATTAAAACTGAAGATATGGCTTCTTATGTGTAAGACATGGCCTCTTTTGTGTTTTTGACCTTTTGTGTGACCTTGACCTTGACCTTTGACCTAGATTCACCAAAATAGTGCAGTGCCTGCCCAGTGCCTGTCCAATGTTGATCATATGAGCTAAATTGACCTGAAACTGTGGACGCCACAGTGCAAACAAACAAACAAACAAACAAACAAACAAACAGAGTAATATACTTGCCAATCTGAGATTCCTTGGATTCCGGCAAGTAATAAATAAATAAACGCGATAACCACATTCACCGGTGAATAATATGCTTTGCACCCTGGCAGTTTCTCATCATCTGACCTGGCTCCACAGGGCCTGCACTCATGGTGCAGTGTCAGGAGTGTGCATTGGAAATAGAGTAGCCTATGGGAGAATGATGCGGATTTTAATCTTAGAAATGACTCCGAACGACGGCTGTCGGCTGTCCCATAACAATATGCTGCCACCACCAGGTTTCACAGTCGGGATGGTGTGCTTTTGGTGATGAGCGGTGTTGGATTTTCGCCAAACATAGCGTTTGGCATTCATGCCAAAAAGTTCTATTTTGGTTTCATCAGACCACAAAACGTTCTGCCAGTTTGTTGCAGGTTCCACAAGGCAGGGTTCGAAATAGCGGGCGCATAAGTGCAGTATGCACCCAGTTTTCGGCAGGTGCACCCAAAATTTTAAGTCGGATGCACCGGATGCACCTAGTAAATCTGCCCCCAAAATAAATCCTCTTTCTACAAATGTGCTAATCCTTACCTGAGATGATACATTTTATCAGTAAGGGATGAGAATAAATGACAAAATCAATGTGACTACAAGACTGTGGAAGCCGTTTGGTCTGTGGCCACGTATGTGTTATCATTGGCTGAGCACGGCCACCTGACTATTAAATGGTGTCTGATTGGTCTTTCAGCTGCTTCACTGAGAACTTTCCTCAGCCAAGTTACTGGCAGTTCTATTTATTTCACACGTTTAAACCAAGTTTGATTATATATTTGTTTATGAAGTTTCGCCAATGACTTTCATTATTTTAAAAACCAAGTATTTTCTGACGAATAAACAGAATAGACAAACACAGACAGCATGTAAGATTATATTTAAAATAACACTCAAGATTTAAAATTCGTCAACTTGAACTGACAGGGCTGCAGGTGTTCGGAAACCACAAAGCTCTGGGAGGTATACCATGAAGCAAGTTCATTATAGACAGGTTTTAATTGAGTGAGCCGGATCAACAAACCCTGAACTCACAATCAGAGATAATTAGTACCACAACGGTGGTTATAATCTTTCTTTGATAAACTCGGCTTTGTGCTTTGGCGTCTGTGCGCTCTCCCATGAAGAGGGCTTTTAACGCGTCATTGATTCCATTTCCTCACGGCAATTGACCAATCGCGTATTGTATATTTCTCTACAAAGACTTTCCCTGATCCAGGGTCAGGGGGTTTGTGGGACATCTGCCTCTCGCACACCAGGGGGCGCCGCCAGCACAGACCACGCCCCGCACCAATGGGACTGTGACCTAATAGGAGAAATAAATGACGTTTTACACTGATTGGGTGGACACTTGAAATTATGCAGGTGCATACTCGGGTAGACACTTGGGAAATTGTCATTGGTGGCCTAGCAGCGAAGCTGCAAAGGCAACCTTTGTATTTCTACCTTTTATTATTATTATTATTATTATTATTATGCTTCCGTTTTTTTTCTGCTATTGAAGTCTATGGCAGCCCCAAAAACCGTAACCGGAAAAATTTTATCGATTTTGGCAAACTTGTTCAGGACATTCCCTTGATCACTCACACCAATTTTCATGCCCCTTGCTAAAAAGCTCTAGCGCCACCAACAGGTCAAAGTTTGACATACGTTTACCTTCATAACTTCTGACCAGTTCAACCGATTTTCACGTTAGGTACCGTTGGAATCCTTAGGCCAAGCCGAGTTCAACGCATCCTATGACGTCATTTTCTGCCATATTGGATTTTCCGCCATTTTGAATTTTAGTAAAAACCTTCAAAAAGTTTCACCGGTCACAAATTTTGTCCGATTTGAGTGAAATGTGGTTCATAGAATTTGCAGACCGAGCCGCACAAATGATACTGAAAGCCCTTTCGATAACCAAAACCGTTTGCCCGTAACAGCCAATTAAATTTGGCGGCAAAGCCGCCAAACAGGAAGTGAGGCCATATCTCACTAACGCTTAGACATATCAACCCCAACTTGGTATATGGTCTCAGTACCTGCCCTTGAGGAGGCACAAAAATTTCAGAGACGTTTGACTGCTAGGGGGCGCTATAAATAGAAAAAATATGTTATAGCTGATATTTCTTGATCTGTTTGGAGTAACACCTTAATTCCAATGTCTCCTGATGCTGTTGGACATCCCTAGGCATATTGTAGAAGATTGTATATGTACATGTCAGCATTTGTAGGCCATTTTGAATTTTGTCCAAAATTTGCATAAATTTACAGAAATTACACAACCGTACATGGGTAAATATTGAAATTTGGCAGACTCATTCAGAAAAGTACCCTGATCAAGCATATGAAATTTCATGCCCCTAGCTCAAAAGCTCTAGCGCCACCAACAGGTCAAAGTTAGACCTACATTCACCTTCATAACTTCTCATTCTCTCATCCGATTTCTAGAAATGAGGTATCATTGGAATCCTTCGGTAACTCTGAGTTCAACAAATCCTATGTTTTCTTTGGCGCCCAATTTGATTTTCCGCCATTTTGAATTTTAGCAAAAACTTTTCAAAAGTTTAATGGGTCACAAATGGGTCCAATTTGTGCGGAACATGTTTCATAGATTTGGCAGACCGAGCCGCACAAACGATACTAAAATTTGTTTCGATTTTCAAAATCATTTGCCTGAAATAGCCAATGAAATTTGGTGGCAAAGCCGCCAAACAGGATATGAGGCCATATCTCAGCAACCCTTAGACCTATCAACACCAAACTAGGTAAATTGTCTAAAGACCTGCCCGTGGCGAGGCCCAAAAAAGAATGTGACCTTTCTCTTTTAGGGGGCGCTACAAATGCCAAAAACATGTTTTAGTGGATATCTCTTGATCTTTTTGGTCTAAAGCCTTAATTCCAGTGTCGTCTGATGCTGTTGGACATCCCAAAACAAATCCTAGAAGTCCTTGTAAAAATGCACGAGAATTCGGTGGCCATTTTGAATTTTGTCCAAAATGCGCTTAAATTTACAGAAATTACAAAGTTTGTCCGATCATTATGAAACTTGGCAAGCATGATCTGCAGACAAAGCCTGAGAAGTCTCTGAAGCTTGGTATCTCCACTCCACACCGTTTGGCCAATCGAAATCGACAGTGTAGCCGCCAAACAGGATGTGAGGCCTTATCTCAGCAATGCTTAAATGAATCAACCCCAAACTTAGTATCTCATCTCACGACCTTCCTCTGGGGAGGCACAAAAAATTATGTGAGTTTTGACCTCTGGGGGGCGCTATTAATAGCAAAGACATTTTTAAGCTAATATCTCTGGATCTGTTTGGAGTAAAGCCGTAATTCCAGTGTCTGCTGATGCTGTTGGACATCCCTAGACAGATGCTGGAAGACTGTTTATATAAGCATCAGAATTTGGCAGCCATTTTGAATTTTGTCCAAAATGCGCTTAAATTTACAGAAATTAGAAAGTTTGTCCGATCATTACAAAACTTGGCACACATGATCAACTTACCAAGCCTGAGAAGTCTTTGAGACTTTTATCTGAAGCCCAAACCGTTTGGCCGTAATAGCCAATTGAAATCGACTGCGAAGCCGCCAAACAGGATTTAGGCCCAGAGAACAGCAAAACAGCAATGCTTTGGTGTATCAACACAAAACTTGGTATATGGACTTAGGACACATTCTGGAGAAGAGTTATATAAATATGTGACCTTTTACCCCTGGCAAATATTCAAGTCACAGGAAGTGAATTCATGTCTAAGCAACATTTTTCAAGAAACACACCAAATTCATCAGTTTAACTCAGGACCTTATTTTCATGTTGCCTTATAAAGTTGATGACCATTAATCCTCAAAACCAATTAGGGGTGCACCGATACCACTTTTTTTAAAACCGATACAAGTATGAGTATTTTATTTTGTGTACTTGCCGATACCGAGTACCGATACCAATATTTCTGAAATGTTTTCCAGAAAAATACAATGACAATTCTTTGAGTGCAGGTTTTATTTTTTTATAACAAGCCTTAAAGTGGCCAATATCAAATGATTCATTCATGGCCATTTCCAAAAAAAAAAAAAAAAGTAGGCCTAACTGCTAAACATCTTTCTGTATTTGGACCTGACAAAAATCCTTTAAAGTAGCACTGCCATCAAATGTGGCAAAACATTACTGAAGCTTGAAAAATGAAATAAAACTCACTGCATGGCCAAGGTAACACACAATTTCATAAAAAGTAAGTAGAACAATTCATTGGCACAGATAGTTCTCACACACATTCATAGGCATTCTCAACCCAACTAAAGTCAATAATAGCTGTCATCACTTAAAGTGTGTGGTATCACCATATTTCAATTATACAAATGACAAATGGAAAATTTAACTTAACCACAACTAGAATGTTGAAGGTAACCATATATTATGTTTTGTTTTGCTAAGCAAAGTACTCTGGAGAGTACAAAGTGTGAGTTTGATTAGTGTAAATACAGCAGAAGTGTAGAAGAGCTTTTTACATGATGTTCAGTAGCCTTCAGCAGCTACTATTCAGTTTATTTTTTTTTTTTTTTTTACCTTTTAATTTGGTGAATACATCTGACCAGATTTATTTTTTATTGAGACATGGTTCCATACTATGAAATGGAGATATGTTGATTACTTTAATGAATGTGTGCTTTTAGACACAACAATGAGACATTTGAGTAAAGTTAACTGATATTGCAGAGTAGGCTTTACTTTGTATGATTAGCCTTTCGTAAAAAAAATTGTGTATATATTTTCTGTATGAATTTTAATGATTTGTATGATGGCTTTGCTTCAATCCTTTCTGCCTTTATTTTGAAATGTAACAATAAAGATTTAAGATTTAAAGATTTTTGAAAACGGAAAGCTTTGGTTAATTTAAACGAAAGCTTTACCGGAGTGCTCCGCCTTTCCTCCAGTTTCTCCTGGGCGTAGTATAGCCAGTCTTTTATCTGGGTTCTCAGCTAAGCCCTGTGAAAGTATATTAATAGTAGCGGTCTAGATAAATTCAAGTTGGCTTATTAGGAGTGCTTATTATCGATAGAGTTTCTCAATTTGGTATTTCATTTCTGTTCACTAAAAACTAAGCCCCTGTTAAAAAAAAAAAAACGGTTTCTATTGTGACTGCTGCTTAGGGCTTCTCAGGTTAATTAATTAATAAATTGTGGTTCCTGAGCTTCTGTCTCGGCATTAGTAATTTTCTTTGTTATCTAGGGTGAGCAGGTCATTAGGTAGGGGTTCAAAATGTGGCCAAAACTATGTGACGGTTGCAGGATGATCGCCTTTGGAAAGAGAACTGTCACCGTGCCAGCTAATTGAGCATCTGGAGAGCAAGATCCTTGTTCTTCAGGGCCAGTTGGCTGCTCTAGAGTTCCTAGAGGAACTAAGTAGTATGTCGTTTAGAGAAATGGTCTGTACGCCAAAGCAACCCCAGAGCAGGCAGGGAGAAAGTTGGGTGACGGTAGGGGCGCCAAGCGCAGGAAAAAGGGCGTGCACACCGTGACAGCGACAGCTCCTCCAGTGGTTGAGGTGTCCAACCGATTCCGGCCCTTGCAGGAACTCTCGAATTGGCCCCTGACCCTGAGAGTGAACTGATGAGCAAGGGCAAAGAAAAGAGAGTTATTGATAGTGGGGGACTCAAAACTTAGAGGAATAGACAGTTTAGTCTGTTCGCGCGACAAGGAGTCTCAGACGTTTGTTGCCTGCCTGGTGCCCAGGTAGGAGACCTCCTGGAGCGTGCGGACAAGCTCCCTGGCCAGAGCGGGGAGGGATCCAGTTGTCATGGTCCATGTTGGGACTAATGACATAGGTATTTTGAGGTTCTGCAAAGTAAATTTGTTGAATTAGCTGAAAAGCTTAGGAGCAGATCCTCCACGGTAGTGTTCTCCGGGATTCTATCAGAGGGAAGCAGAATTTTATCTGGAGGTTTAACACGTGGCTACTGAACCTGGTGTAGGAAAGAGGGGTATAGGTTTATGGGGCACTGAACTACTTCTGGGACAGGGGTGACCTGTTCAAGCCGGATGGGCTACACCTGAACCGGAGGGGTACCTTTGCACTGGGTCAGTGTTGAGGGTAGCAGAGAGTTATTTAAACTAGGGACTTGGGGGGCAGGGAGGTTAGAGAGTGTTACACAGAGGAAATGCAGACTGCCCTGATGGAAGCTGGACGCGTTACATGCACTATTGATGATATATTTTTAAAGCAAAAAAGCATGGTGAAGGCTTTGAGCAGCAGGCAAAATCGAACTGAAATGTTTTTATCTAAATGCAAGAAGCATTAAAAATAAATTTCAAGAACTTGAGGCCGTTAAGATTAGTGAAGGCTATGACATAGTTGGGATTACAGAGACATGGCTTAGTGAAGAGGATGGAGATGAATATAATGTAGAAGGTTATAAGCTCTTTAGGAAGGATAGATGTAATAGGCGAAGGGGGTGTAGCACTCTATGTGAATCTAAACATAAATGTGCAGGAAATTCCTGCAATTGAATATTCCGTGCCTTGTGAAGATATCTGGGTCAGGCTCACTGGCAAACACGAGACTGGTTTAAACATAGGTGTATGCTATCGACCACCAGCTTTGGACAGTACAGTCAATGAAATGCTCTTAAGAGGATTACATAAGCTTGTAGAGGAGGAGGGACTATTATTATGGGAGACTTAAATTATCCTGGTATTGATTGGGAAATTGTGAAAGGACAGGGTAGGGGGAGGAAGAATTTCTAGATGTCATAAATGATAATTTTTTTTTGGTGCAGTATGTTAATAAACCTACAAGAAGAAGGCAATTTTAGATTTGCTGCTCTGTAATGACCCAGATAGAATTAGCAATGTTGAGGTACTGGAGCCACTTGGGACAAGTGATCACTCTACTATTAATTTTGAGGTTTCATGGGAAGTTAAAAGGTGTCTCCAAAAACAAAAATTTTAATTTTAGGCGAGCAAACTTTGACAGGATGCGCTCATATCTAAGTGAAACAAAATGGGAGACACTCCAGGACTGTGAGTCTGTAAATGAGATGTGGGAAAGATTTAAGGGGTTTTACTTGATTCACAATGTAAATTCATTCCAAAGGTGTCCAAAAGTAAGCTGAAAAAGCAGAATCCTCAGTGGATGACAGCAGCTATTCAACTAGGAGTTTGAGGGAAAAGAGGAATCTTTATAAGATGTACATAGAGGATAACAATGAGATTACTTGTAAAAATGCGGGCTGTGGTCAAAAAAGAGCTGAGGAATGCTAGAAGACTGTATGAAAGACAAATTGCAGAGGGGGGCAAAACTAACCCTAAGCGCTTTTTTCAGTACTGTAAAAGAGCAGGTTAAGTGCATAAAAGAGTAAAAATGGATCGCTGCTATATGATAATAAGGATATTGCGGACACCTTAAACGTTTACTTTGTTGAGAATTTTACCTTAGAGTGGGTCTTTATTCGGCCGGAGGGCTTGTCCAATGCTCAAGATTATTTAGGGAAATTGAGGTTAGGGATAACGTCGATAGACAAGTTGCATCAACTAAAGGCAGATAAAAAAATCCTAGAGTGCTCAGGGAAGTTAGTGAGATCATCTTTAAGCCGCTATCTGCCATCTTTAGCTCCTTTAGAAACTGGAGAAATACCAAATGATTGGAAACAGGGCAATATAATACCAATATATAAAAAAAGGGGACCGTACTGAGCCAGGTAATTTACAGGCCAGTCAGTTTAACTTTTGCGTGCAAAATATTGGAATCTATCATAAAAGATGAGCTGGACTTATTTCTTGAACGTAACAATATCTTGAGGGATAGCCAACATGGTTTTCGTAAAGGAAGGTCATGCCTTTCTGGAATTTTTTTAAGAGGCCACCAAGACTTATGACCAGAGCAGGGCTTATGACATAATATATTTGGATTTTCAGAAAGCATTTGACACAGTACCGCATAAGAGACTAATTTTTTTTAAAATGAGCTCCATTGGAGTTACAGGTGGTATTCTGAAGTGGATTCATAACTGGTTGCAGGACAGAACACAAAGAGTGGTGGTCAGTGGTATATCATCTGAGCTAAGGGTGGGGGAGTTCCCCCAGGGATCGGTGTTGGGACCCCTGCTGTTCCTCATCTAAAATGACCTTGATAGGAATATTGAAGCAATTAGTGAAATTTGCAGATGATACTAAATTGGGGGGCTTGGCAAATAGTTTAGAGTCCACTAAAGTGATTCAGGATGATTTGGATAGAATTCAGAATTGGGCAGAAATGTGGCAAATGAAATTTAATGTGGCTTAAATGTAAAGTAGTACATGTAGGTAATAAAAACTTAGCATTGCTCCAAAAAATTGTTGACCAAACTCTCACAGGCTCTAAAAAAAAAGCCAATCGGATGCTGGGATACATTGCCAAAAGTATTGAGTTCAAATCCAAGGAGGTGATGCTTCTTTTGTACAACACATTAAGACCACATCTAGAGTATTGTGTACAGTTCTGGGGACCATACTTTAAGAAAGACATAGAGGCTTTAGAGAAAGTTCAGAGAAGAGCCAAAGCTAATTCGGTATTAAAGATGAAAGCTATGAGAAAAGGCTGAAGATCCTTAATCTCTTTAGTCTTAGGAAAAGGAGACTAAGGGGTGATTTGATTGAGGTCTTTAAATATGTTAAAGGGATTAACAAAGTGAATTATGTAGGATTCCTTCAACCAAGTGTTGTTAGCAGAACTCACAAATGGAAGCACTAAAGGTAAATTTAGCACATATTCGGAAATATTTCTTCACCCAAAGAGTAATTTCAGTGTGGAACAGCTTGCCTGACCATATTGTTGAGGCAAGACCTTGGGAGTTTTCAAGAGCAGACTTGAAAAGCTAGATACCATTGAGTCATTGAGTATCTGAAGTGATATATTCACGATGGTACAAAAAAACTGGCGAGCCTAAACGGCCTGTTCTCGCCATTCATGTTATGTTATGTTATGTTATGTTATTACTAATATATTTGTAGTAAAATAAGATTATTCACAATTCTAAGTCTCTGTGTGTGTGCTTGTGGGTGTGTGTGCATGTGTATGTCTGTGTGCATGCGGTGTGGGTAGGGTGAGTGTGTGTGTATGTGTGTGTGTCAGAGGTGTATAAAGTACTGGAAAAAAAAACTAAGTAAAAGTAGAAGTACAAGTACCATAACTGAAAGTTACTTTGTTAAAAGTTGAAGTCACCTATAAGAAACTACTTGAGTAAAAGTCTTAAAGTAGCTCAGATTAAATGTACTTAAGTATCTTGTGAGAAAACATACTTAAGTATCAAAAGTGCAAGGACAAAGTACAAGCTCGGCTTGCTTGAGAATATTCAAGAACTGATCCGGGTCTGCCATCTAGTGATAGAATATTGTAACTGCATGCATAAATTTGCAGCTCCATGTCCACTGGCAGACACATCTGCACAAAGCGCTTAAGATGCCCTGCCGAGCACACGTTGTTCTTCTCGAACACGTCACATCCAGATAATCCTTACACAATGATTTACATTCATATTTTAACTTGTAACGAGTAACGAAGTGGCCAGTGTCAAAGTAAGGAAGAAAAGGTATACTTTTTATCTTTTAAATGGAGAAGAGTAAAAGTCTCGGTTAAAAAAAAAAAAAACTCAAGTAAAGTATAAATCCTCCAAAAAACTACTTAAGTACTGTACAGAAGCATGGGGGGCGCACCACCTTATTTCTGCAAGACTTTTTCAAAGACAGCCTTTTTCGCACATTACACACAGGGCTTAAAGTTAAAAAAACTGCCGTGCCGGAAAAATGAAATTACCGGGGGGGTCGTCTAAAAAAAAAAAATTAAAAAAAAAGAGTTGCGTCCTAACGCACTTTGTGATGGTTCGAGGTGTATAGTAACAAATGTTATGACTTGAAAATCACGACAAAGAAAACCAGCAATGACAACTTAAACAAATTTATTCTTCACTGATAAAAAAAACTTCTACAAATAATCCACTGCTTATTCTTAAAATAACACTCCAATGCCACTATGTAACTCTGTTGCCAAAACTAAAACTCTGCCTCCTCTGACCAAAATCACAGCATCTATATAGACTAGCAACATTCTGGAAAGATCTACAGGATTCCTTGGGTAATCCCGCCCCCTCCAGACAGGAAGATGCCAGAAGCTTCTAGAAAGCACTAGTATATTACAAAGAAGTGATATTACATCAGATGTTTTGCGACAAACACACCACCCGAGGGTGCTGAAGAACAAAATAAATAGCTGATCAGCAAGGCAGCAAAAACAGCATGAAACAAATCTCCCTTTACAAATGATATACAGTGCTTTAAATAAAATACTCATACATAACACCTCCCCTCTTTAAGAAAAGGTTTGCCAAAAGCTTTCGTTTGTTAAAATTAACACAGTTTTATAATCAGTATAATCTTGAACTTTACACAAAAAGTATCATTGATCATTATAACAATCATATACGAAACAACCAGTGCAATTTTCACAATCAAATAGAAAAGAAAAATTTACATTTTTCACAATCAAATAGAGAGGTAAAATTACATGCATGAAATTGTATCTGGGATAACATTATCTTTTCCCCTGATGTGTGAAATATCCAAATCATACTCTTGCAAAAGTAAACTCCATCTCAGTAATCTTTGATTCGTCTTTTTGATCTTATGCAAGAATGTGAGGGGATTGTGATCACTGAAGACCTTGATGGAAGTAGCTGAACAAGTCAAATAGACTTCAAAATGCAGTAAAGCCCAAACAAGTGCCAAACATTCTTTTTCAATTGTTGAATAGTTTTTCTGATGTTTATCAAACCTTTTGGAAAAGTAACAAACAGAGGATGATCTACTCCATCAGTGTCTTCTTGCAGGAAAACTGCACCTGCACCAATATCACTGGCATCAACAGCCAACTTGAACTCCTTTTTGAAATTAGGAGATAAGAGAACTGGTGCATTTTTGAGGATAGCTTTCAGTTGGTCAAATGAATTTTGACATTTTTCATCCCAAACAAATTTTGCATTTTTCTTCAGTAGATTTGTCAAAGGTTCAGAAATGATGGAGAATTTTTTACAGAATTTTCTGTAGTAGCCAGCCATCCCTAGAAATCTCATTAGTCAAATTTTAGTTGGAGGCTCAGGAAATTCAGTGATAACTTTTACTTTTGCATCAATTGGTTTGACTTGACCCTGTCCTACAATATGACCTAAGTAAACAACTGTAGCTTTACAAAAGTCACTTTTAACAAGGTTGATAGTCAGCTTGGCATCACTCTCTGAAAGAAGTTTCTGATGGAGGTGAGGTGCTCTTGGAAGCTGTCGCTGGTGATGATAATGTCATCAATATAGGCCTCACATCCTGGCAGTCCACCAATCACTCTGTTTACCAGACGTTGGAAGGTGACCGGAGAATTTTTCATTCCAAAGGGCATGACCTTGTATTGGTATAATCCATCTGGTGTGACGAAAGCAGAGATCTCCTTTGCTCTGTCTGTTAGAGGGATCTGCCAGAAGCCCTTGAGGAGATCAAATTTGCTGACATACTTTGACTGTCCAACTTTATCAATGCAGTCATCAATCCTTGGAATAGGATATGAGTCAGTTTTTGATAGAGCATTCGCTTTCCTGTAGTCTGTCACCATTCTATATGTTCCATTGGGTTTCGGAACTAGGATGCATGGAGAACTCCAGTCACTGTTACTTAGTTCAACTAAGTCATTTTCAAGCAGGTATTTGACTTCTTGTTTAAGGTATTTCTGCTTCTCTGGATTCATTCTGTAAGGATGCTGTTTTACAGGCTTGGCATCATCTTGAAGGATGACATCATGGTAAACCATATCAGTCCTTGATGGAACGTCAGGGGATATGTGACTATATTCAAATATAAGCTGCTTTAGCTGTTGTTGTTGAGAAGGATCCAGGTGGGACAACTTGTTGTCAATATTTTGAAGAATGTCTGAATTTTCAAGTTTGGCTGGACCAGGATCATTTTCCAACGGGCAGTCACAGTCTTCTTCAGAATTTTCCAGTTCAATCATATTTACCACGTTGACTTGTTTTTGCTGAGTGTCTCTGTCAATGTATTCTTTCAGCATGTTGATGTGACACATTTGTTTTTGTTTCCTCCTTCCAGGGGTTAAAATGATGTAATTTAGATCACTGACCTTTTTGAGGACTATGTAAGGGCCGAAATATCGGGCTCTTAGAGGGTTTCCAAGAACTGGCAGAAGCGCCAGGACTTTGTCACCAGTTTTAAAACTTCTGTCTTTTGAATGAAGGTCATATCTGGATTTCATTTTATTTGAGATTAGACTTAGCAAAGTCAAAAGCCTTAGAGAGATGATTACGGAAGTCAGAGACATACTGAAGCAGGTTCATTGGGACATCATCTTCGGCCAGAAACTTTTCCTTCAGAAGCTTCAGAGGTCCACGGACTGTATGCCCAAAAACAAGCTCAAAAGGACTGAACCCAAGAGACTCCTGGACAGCTTCATAGGCAGCAAACAAAGAAGATGGACACCTTCATCCCAGTCTTTCTCTGTGTCAAGGCAGTAGGTCCTTATCATGCTCTTCAGGGTTTGATGGAACCTCTCCAAAGTACCTTGACTTTCAGGATGGTAAGCTGATGACCTGTATTGTTTAATACCAAGCTCATGCATAACTTGTTGAACTAGAAAAGCACTCGGAGAGCGCAAACCTCCGCCACGCCGAACAGTCCCCCACATATTGTGACTTACACCGAAATATACTACTCCTATATTTGTTTTTTTTATCCATTTTATTGGATTTCTTGACCATGAAAACATACCCTTAGCAATTGAAATCACGTCAATATCGTTTTTAGTTCAAAAGTTATTCGCGAAAATCGACATTTCCATAATGGCGGTTTTCTTCTGGATCTAGCGCCACAAATATTGAAGATACATCAAACCCATTCTTTTTTAGTAGACTTTCAGCTTCAATTTAGCACGATTTCTGAATTTTTCAATGTTGAAAATTATGACGATCCCGTACTTTTCGTTCTGGATCATAGTATCCGGAATGTTCTATGATCCGGATCATGCCATTATCAATTTTTTTGGACTCCTTGACCATGAAAACATGCCTTAGCAACTGGAATCCCATTGATATCATAATTAGTTCAAAAGTTATTCGCCAAAATCAGCATTTCCGAAATGGCGGTTTTCTTCTGGATATAGCTCCGTATCTATTGGAGATAAGTCAAATCCGTTCGCATACTTCTGTTTCGGCAGACCTTCAGCTACAATTTGGTGCTAGTTGCATGTTTGTATCTGCATTTGTTACGTCACTGTGTCAAAAATGTGATGAGCCCCTATTTTTCTCATGTTCTGGATCAGAGTATCCAGAATATTGGCAGAATCCGGATCATGATGTTGCATTTCATAGAAACTGCCATGGCCATGTCCTGTATTTTTTTTGCAAGCAGTCTGGGCAATTTTCTTGGAGTTACGTACACATATGCTGAAAATGGCCCTATCTCGCAATGATAAAGAATCCTTCAAAAAAATCCTGGATCCAGACAGTGATCCGCATCACCTCCAAAATTTAATCATCTCTTCCTTGTCCCAGAATGGACATTTCCTGAAAATTTCATTAAAATCCGTCCATAACTTTTCGAGTTATACTGCACACAGACAAACAAACAAACAAACAAACCAACGCCGGTGAAAACATAACCTCCTTGGCGGAGGTAAATATACCAGACATGAAATTTGACCCTTGGTCAGACTGAATAGATTTAGGAAGACCAACAAAGCAAAAAAACTTAGAGCCTTGATGATAGTCTTTGCTTTGATGTTACGAAGTGGAATTGCCTCAGGAAACCGGGTGGAAGCACACATGATAGTCAGTAGGTACTCACAACCAGACCTAGTCTTCGGCAATGGTCCAACACAGTCAATGATGATCCAACTGAAAGGTTCTTCAAAAGCGGGAATGGGCTTAAGTCGAGCCTTTGGAATATTCTGGTTTGGCTTCCCAACAATTTGACAAGTATGACAGGATTTGCAGTACTTCTGTCCATCAGACCTCATGGAAGGCCAGAAGAAATGATTCCTGTCACGTTGAAGGGTCTTCTTGATACCCAAATGACCTGACATAGGATTGTCATGGGCTAGACTAAGAGTTTCTTGACGATAAGACTTTGGAAGAACAATTTGATGGGTGATCATCCACTCTTCATCTACAGATACATCAGGTGGAAGCCATTTTCTCATAAGCACACCATTTTTGTAGTAAAAACAGACAGGAACTTGAGTCGCCTCTTGTTCATTTGCAGCCTGTGGTAGAAGATGCGCTAGATCACGAGCTTGTTGTTGCTCTTGAATAAGTTGTTTCCGAGACAGAATGTCATTAGAATGACCTGACAAGGACAAGTCTGAAGATTTCCCAGACATCTCTGGACTGGAAGGTTCCTGATGAAAAGACTGTCCAATGAAGGTGTCAGCCAGGTTGAAGTCCAGGTCAGCATCATCTTGAATAGCCTATTTGGCCATAGAACGAGTAACTGCACATGAAGGATAGAGGTCTGGAATTTCCTCCTCTATAGAGTCAGATTCTTGATCAATCAAAGGAGTGTCAGTTACAACAGGGTAGGGCACAACCTTATCCCCAGCAAGATCATTACCAAGAAGCAAATGAACACATTTGAAAGGAAGAGAACACCTAACACCAATAGTAACAGACCCAGAGACCAAGTCTGATTTGAGATTAACATTATGGAGAGGTACACTTGTAAAACCACATTCTACTCCTTGAATAAGAACATTAGCCTGAGTAGACTATTTGTCCGAGAAGGGCAGAATATCTGCAAGAATAAGAGATTGGGAAGACCCAGTATCCCTTAGAATTCGAACAGGAGCAGATGAGGAAAAATCATGTGAAAGTGAGACAAAAGCATCGGTGATGAATGGCTCAAAACTCTCCATAACAGAATCAGACACAAAAGGTGGAAGATCAGGTGAACTGACCTTTGATACAAGAGATTCTCTCTTAGTGAAAGCAGTTGGCTTGGTTTCTTCTCGTTGTTGTTTTTTTCTTGAGAGCATAACACTCAGAAATAAGGTGACCTTGCTTTTTGCAGTATTGGCAAGACACAGAATGTAAAGAATCAGAGGATTGCTTCTCACTGGAAGGTTTCCTCTCAGAAGTGGCCTTAGAATCATTAGAAGTGTTATTAGAAGAAGTCTTGGACTGAGAATTGCCTTGAAATTTAGAAAAAGTGGATTTTTGGACAAAAGAAGACTTATGAGTCAATGAATAACTATCAGCTAGGGTGGAAACATCTTGCAATGTATTGGCTTGTTTCTCCTCAAGGAAGGTCTGAATATCAGGCTGGATACACCTTTTGAATTCCTCAACCAGAATAAGTTGCCTCATTCTGTCAAAATCTTTCTCAACTTTCATGGAATTACACCACTGATCAAACAACTGTTCCTTCAACCTGCCAAATTTAACGTGAGTTTGACTGGCTTCCTTGCGAGAATTCCTAAATTTTTGCCTGTAAGCCTTGGGGACCAATTCATAACCCTTCAGAATGGCAGATTTGACAAAATCATAATCAAAACCAGTGTTGGTCATCTTACTTTAAAAAAGTAATTAGTTACAGTTACAAATTACTTCTCCCAAAAAGTAATTGAGTTAGTAACTCAGTTACCTCATTGTAAGAGTAATTAGTTACTCAGCAAAGTAACTGTGACGTTATTTTTCATGTTCTATACGCTATTACGTTCTATAACATCTTTAACGTCAAAGATGTTTATATTAACTGACTGAAGAATAAAAACACTATATACAGTATTTTAGAACATTTGGGGTTTTTTTTTTAACTCAATAGATTGCAGCCTGCCATATGATATGCATGGAAATAAAAATATATAAAAAATAAATATTGAAAATAAAATTCAAGTGCAAAATTAAGAAACACAGATGTAAACTTGGGTAAAAAGAAACAAAGGAAAATCTGGCCATTAAGTAGTGCAAATCTCTGTGACTGTATATTAGGCCTACTGCACAATAAACAGAACACTATCCTTAAATATTCCGTAAAGTAACAATATTAAATCTTGAAAATAATGTCTCGTCGCCATTGTCGCTGTCTTGTTGTGTTTGGCAGTCAGAGCGTGCAGTGAGACAGCATGAGCAGGGAATGATCCGCCCACCCAGCCAATCATCATCGCATTTGCAACGGTGTCATCATCCCCTCCCCTGCTCTCTCCAGGCAGCTGATGTGTGGCCAAAACCTGGGGGCTGTTTCAATAAACACGACAGACCGTCCGACCCAGCGACGGACTACTCCCGACTGGATCGGACGGTCCATCTTTTTCTGAGTGTTTCAATAAACGGTCCGTCGTCCTCCGACCCGGTCGGACTGTCCGACTTTCTAGGACTACTCGAGAGTTGTCCTAAAACTTGGTCGGACAAAAAATAAAACGCCAAAATATGCCTTTATTGTTTGATTTTGTCTGGAAGCGCAAACAGTCCAAAATATTTTGAGAATGGAAAGACGGTAGGCTATAACCAATGCCCACGAAACCTATATAGCCTGCCCTACACCCAGAAACGGGGCTCTGTTAAATCCGTGAATGAACTTTTCTAACAACTACACATAATTTATTAACCACGCGTGAAGATTTCACTTTTAAATCATTGGTACCCTTATCCTCAAGTGCGACAAAAAGTTTTTTTTTTTTAATGCGTGCTATGAACACTAATGGAACAATCGCGGTCTCGGCATGGTTCAAGTGGTTAAACATCGTATTCGTGGTGCTTAGTGTGACCGAGAGTGGAGCTCTGCTTATCGCCCGTCTGCTTAAAGCCTCTTTCACACTGGATGCGAAACGCATTTTCCGCACGACAGATTTCATTCAAAGTCAATGCAAAGACGCGAATACATGCGTTTCGCCTGCATTCGCGTCTTTGCATTGACTTTGAATGTAATCTGTCGTGCGAAAAATTAGTTTCGCGTCTGGTGTGAAAGCAGCTTAACTCAATTGTGTAAAATGAGCGATATTAATGTTTTAATGTTTTTTTGTGTGTTGAATAGCTTTTTTTTGCCAATCGTAGTTTCAGCACAGAGTGCAGTGAGCAAAGACTGCTTTTAATTAGCTAGACTGTATTCAGTTAGGCTAATAGCCTACTGAAAATGAATGTTACGTGACATCCCACAGCGATGGGCACCGTTAATTTATGTCTGAATAGTAATTAATGATCTACCTAATCAGAATTGTTTTTTGTTTTTTTTTTTTTAACGTTAACTTATTTCGAATATTTGAACGCCAAATAGCGAAGCAGTGCATCGCTGAGGTGTAAATTCTCAGCAACTTCGAACCGTCCGTCCGCGTCGGACCATGGTCGGACATCCTACTTTTGTTTTATTGAAACAACTGACGGACATGGTCTGTCGAAGGTCCGACTTTTCACTCGATGGACGGTCTGACACGGTCGGACAAGTAAAGTTTGTTGAAACAGCCCCCTGACACCTTGCGCTTCATTCAACCCAATTGTAGTAACGCGCCAATTCACATTCTCAGTAACGGCAACGGCGTTGCAACGATGGGAAAAGTAATTAATTAGATTACTCGTTACTGAAAAAAATAACGCCGTTAGTAACGCCGTTATACTCTAACGCCGTTATTACCAACACTGATCAGAACACTGTTGGACAGAAAACTGGCTATAGATTTTTCTAGCTTTACCAGTAAGAACACTTTGTAACATCATTGTCCAATGCTCTTTTGGCCATTTCAAATTTTCAGCAATTTTTTCAAAATGGGTAAAGTATTGATCTACATCATTTTCTAGGAAGGGAGGAACAAGTCTGATGTGTTTAACCACATCAAAATGATCAGAAAGTCCAAAAGATTTTGGAACAGTACCTGCTTCTATTTTCTTCATTTCCAATTCGTACTGCATCCTTTTTTCTTCTAGTTCTAGTTGTTTCTCTAACCTTTTTTCTTCCAGTTCTTTCTCCTTCTCCAACCTTCTTTCTTCCAGTTCTTTTTCCAACCTTCTTTCTTCCAGCTCTAGTTGCTTTTGGCGTAGCTGAATCTCAAGTCTTTGCAGCTCTGTTGCAGACACTTCCACATCTTTAATTAATTCTGCTGCTTCTTCCCCAAAGATATCTTCATCGATGAAATGTTGAACCAAAATGTTCAATATTTCTTGTTTCTTCATTGATGATTTCACATCAGATAATCCAAGGGTTGAGGCTATTTGCAGTAAGTCCTTCTTCTTTGCCAGCACAATTGATTCCTGGATTGGAGTTTTCAAAAAATTTTCAACATCAAAAGTCATGATTGCTGGTTTTTCAAATCGTTACAAGATTTAAAAATGATAGATCAGCTTTCATCTTTGATCGTTGATCCAATGAATGGTTTATCTCGGTAGAACCTCCGATTTGTCATGACTTGAAAATCACTACAAAGAAAACCAGCAATGACAACTTAAACAAATTTATTCTTCACTGATTAAAAAAAAACTTCTGCAAATAATCCACTGTTTAATCTTAAAATAACACTCCAATGCCACTATGTAACTCTGTTGCCAAAACTAAAACTCTGCCTCCTCTGACCAAAATCACAGCATTAGATAGACTAGCAACATTCTGGAAAGATCTACAGGATTCCTTGGGTAATCCCGCCCCCTCCAGGCAGGAAGATGCCAGAAGCTTCTAGAAAGCACTAGTCTATTACAAAGAAGTGATATTACATCAGATGTTTTGCTACAAACACACCACCAGAGGGTGCTGAAGAACAAAATAAATAGCTGATCAGCAAGGCAGCAAAAACAGCATGTAACAAATCTCCATTTACAAATGATATACAGTGCTTTAAATAAAATACTCATACATAATACAAACAATAGCCTACTTTAGTAGTTTTTTTTTTTTTTGAGGATTTGTACTTTACTTGAGTTTTGACTTTTACTTTTACTCTACTGCATTTAAAAGATAAAAAGTATATTTTCACTTCGTTACGTTGACTCTGGCCGCTTTGTTCCTTGTTACAAATTAAAATATGAATGTAATTCATCATAAGGATTATCTGGATTTGGCGCGCTCAAGAACAGCGGTGCACGTCAAGGTAGCTTTGTACATATGTTGATGCCAGCGGACATGAAGCTGCAAATTTATGCACGCAGTTCTAATATTCTATCACTAGATGGCAAACCAGGATCAGTCATTCAATATTCACAAGCAAGCCAAGCTGAAACACGGTTTTATGGATGAGTTCACTCCTAATTTAAACGCAGGATTTCTACTTTAATTAAAGCATTAACATTGTGATATTGACACTTTTAATTAAGCTAATCCTCTGAGTATTAATTGCACTACAGTTTAAATGCTATATTTTAACAAGGGTATTTTCAATACTAATTATTTCTATAGCTGAATGTGTAAAATAGCAACTGACTATTCAATTCTGACAACTTTACAAGCTGTTGTATGCAGTGCATATGGATTAACTATAAGACCAGCTATAACGTTTGTTTAAGTGGTGATAACAGTGCAATATCTTCGAGTAACGTTTGTGCTAGAGCAACTTGATCTTAAACTTGATAATGACAAACCCAGATAGCAAAAGACATTACTTCAATGTTGGATTTTGGTCAGATTGGTTATTGAGGGGGCAGGAGCTTTGACCACTGGGGGGCGCTATAAATAGCAAAAACATTTTTTAGCTGATCTCTCTTGATCTGCTTGGAATTAAGCCTTACCTCCAGTGTCTGCTGATGGTGTTGGACATCCCTAGACAGATCACAGAAGACTGTACACGTATGCATAAGAATTTGGCGGCCATTTTGAATTTTGTCCAAAATGCACTTAAATTTACAGAAATGACAAGCTTTATCTGATTCTTACGAAGCTTGGTTCACATGATCTACAGACCAAGCCTGAGAAGTCCGTTGAGTTTTGTACCTCAAATCCAAACCGTTTGGGCATAACAGCCAATCGAAATTATCCGAGAAGCCGCCAAACAGGAAGTAGGCCCATATCTCAGCAATGCTTTTGTGTATCAACACGAAACTTGGTATAAGGATATCACAACACGGTCTGGAGAAGACCTATTTAATTTGGTGACCTCTGACCCCTGGCAAATATTCAAGTCACAGGAAGTGAAGTCATATCTTAGCAACACTTTCAAATAACCAAACAAAACTCATCAGTTGAACTCAGGACCTCATCTCCATATTGGCTCATGAAGCTGTTAGTCATTAATCCTCAATACCAATCAAAATTGATTGTGAATCTGTAAAACAGGAAACAGGCACATAACACTGTCGATTAGTGGTAATTGGTGGCCTAGCAGCGAAGCTGCGAAGGCAACCATTGTGTTTGCAGCTTTTCTTATAATTATTATTATTATGTTTCCGCTTTCTTCCGCCATTGAAGTCTATGGCAGCCCCAAGAACCATACACTAGAAAAGGCAAATGATTTGGCATTCTTGTTCGGGACAGTCCCCTGATCAATCACACCAATTTTCATGCCCCTTGCTCAGAACCTCTAGCGCCACCAACAGGTCAAAATTTGACATATATTTACCTTCATAACTTCTGACCTGTTCATCTGATTTTCACAAATGAGGTTCCGTTGGAATCCTTGGACCAAGCCAAGTTCAGCACACCCTATGACGTCATTTTCCGCCATATTGGATTTTCCGCCATTTTGAATTTTAGCAAAAACCTTTCAAAAGTTTCACGGGTCACAAATTTTGTCTGATTTGAGTGAAACGTGGCTCATAGAATCTGCAGACCAATCCGCAGAGACGATACTAAAAGCCGTTTCAATATTCAAAACCTTTTGCCTGTAACAGCCAATGAAATTTGGCGAGGAAGCTGCCAAACAGGAAGTGAGGCCATATCTCAGCAACGCTTTGATTTGGGATGGGACAAAAAATTCAGAGACATTTGACCTCTAGGGGTCACTATAAATTGCAAAAACATGTTTTAGCTGATATTTCTTGATCTGTTTGGAGTAACATCTAAATTCCAGTGTCGTTTGATGCTGTTGGACATACCTAGGCAAATCCTAGAAGATTGTGTTCATACGCGTCAGAATTTGGCGGCCATTTTTAATTTTATCCAAAATTTGCATAAATTTACAGAAATTGCACAACTGTACATGGGAAAATATTGAAATTTGGCAAACTAATTCATAGACATACTATGATCAAGCACACCAAACTTCATGCCCCTAGCTCAAAAGTTCTAGCGTCACCAACAGGTCAAAGTTTGACCTACATTCACCTGCATAACTTCTGACCCTTTCATCCAATTTCCAGAATTCAGGTATTATTAGAATCCTTGGGTCACTCCGAGTTCAACGAATCCTTTGACATCTTTGGCGCCCAATGGGATTTTCCGCCATTTTGAATTTTAGCAAAAAACTTTCAAAAGTTTCACTGGTCACAAATTTTGTCCAATTTGAGCGAAACATGGTTCCTAGAATCTTCAGACTGAGCCGCACAAAATATACTAAAAGCGGTTTCGATTGTCAAAATTGTTTGCCTGAAATAGCCAATGAAATTTGGCTGCAAAGCCGCCAAATGGGATGTGAGGCCATATCTTAGCAACCCTTAGACATATCACCACCAAACTTGATCATTATTCTAAAGCCCTGCCCCTGGCAAGGTCCAAAAAAGACCGTGACCTTTGTTCTCTGGGGGGCGCTATAAATCGCAAAAAACATGTTTTAGTGGATATCTCTTGATCTTTTTAGAATAAAGCCATAATTCCAGTGTCATCTGATGTTTTTGGACATACCTGAGCTATTCCTGGAAGTTTGTGTAAAAATAAACCAGAGTTTGGCGGCCATTTTGAATTTTGTCCAAAATTTGCTTAAATTTACAGAAATTACAAAGTTTGTTCGATCATTACGAAACTTGGCAAACATGATCTGCAGTCCAAGCCTGAGAATTCTCTGGAGCTTGGTGTCTCTACTCCAAACCGTTTGGCTGTAACTGCAAATCAAAATCGACAGCGAAGCCGCCAAACAGGATGTGAGGCCTTATCTCAGAAATGCTTTGACGAATCAACCCCAAACTCAATAGTCTCAAGACCTGCCCCAGAGGAGTCAAAAAAATTCTGTGAGCTTTGATCTCAGGGGGGCGCTATCAATTGCAAAAAATTTTTTAGCTGATATCTCTTGATCTGTTTGTAATTAACCCTATAAAGCCTGAACTATGAAAGAATTGGCAGAAAATTCCAATTTTTTGAAATTGAACCCTTTATTTAGTCCTATAACAAAATGTAAAAAAAAGAAAAATCTTTTTTTTACATTTTGTTAGAGTATCATATCTGAGGTATCATATATGATACCAATGGCTTTATAGGGTTAATTAACCAAGGTAATTAATTAAATGTGGTATCATATATGATACCACAGGTTCTCTAGGGTTAAGAGCCAGAGTCTGTAACTCTGAACCAGGGGGTGATATATCATGTTCCAGTAGGCCACTGAAGATTTTTGTGGGCGTAGATATATATCGTCCAAACTGACAAAATTACGTTTTTTATCAGAAGATCCCTTCGGGGTGGAAATTACAGCCCTTTTTAGGGTAGGGGTCAAAAGGGCCAAAATATTGACATTGTCAAAATCTGGACTTTGACCTTCTAATATCTTCGTACGTCCTCTGTAACCCTCCTTGATCTTATGATATATGAATGTATGGGTAGAGTTCTTCCATCTAGCATAATAATTTTCAAGGTTTACTGAGGGCGCCCCCTATAGGTGGCCCTTCAAATCATGACTTTCTGCATTTTGGACTACATTTGAGACCCTCCCAGGGCCTGCGCCCTCATTAAACCTTGCTTATTTATATGTATTTGGATACATTGGGACTAGTTCTTTCCAAATTTGCATAAATGGCGGTGGCTTAATTAGGGCGCTTTTGCATAGGTGGCGCTTTTTTTTGGCAAGAACGCGATTTTAGGCGATTTTCATTTGGCCATATCTCAGTGCGCCCCCTATGGATTTCAGTGAAACTTGTTTTATTATGTTTGTCTATTTCTCTGCTATTCATGATAAAAATTTCAGGAAGGCTTTTTGCCTCATTAACCCTTTACATGCCAGAGTTTGACGTATGTCGCAATCAAGCACCACCTCTGAAAAATGCCCATTTTTGTTTTAGTCCTCACCAACCAGTGGGGAGAATTATTTGAGTGTTTTCAAAGCATTGAGGCAAGAGGACTTATTCAAAAAAAGCAACAATTTATTAAATTGTTAAAAATGAAAAGTCAGAAAAACAACAATCAAGGCACCCATAGGTGCTGAAGATACTTAGGCCTTAATGGACGTCACCTTTCTGTTGGTGCCACCACCACAGAATAATGACTCAATAATTCTAGAATTGTTTAGCATGGAATAAAAACTATATAAAAATTGTACCCGTAACAGAGGCTTCTGCGTTGGTATTCCTGAAATAGTCTGAAATAAATGACTGCCTGTCATTCTAACTAAGGGACACGCTCCTCAAGAGGTTCTCAGGACAGCAACTGAATTGCACATAGTTCACAACTGGCTAAAATGTTTGGACAGATTTGTCCTGAAAATCTCACAACATAGTTCAAAATGAACTGAAGGTCATCCTTGTCCAGAAGTTTTAACCCACATCAACTAAAAATATGGGACAAACTTGTCCAGAAAATCTCACGACATAGTTCAAAACTGAAGGGCATCCTTGTCCAGAAGGTAACCATAGTACTTTTCAGAGGGGGTTGAGGACCTTGTCTTTACTTTCTGCATTGCTGCATGCATTATGCATACAAACAGGCCACACCCATTCAAAAATGTGATCAGAAAGTATATGATCTAATATCTTGGGAGCAAAACTAAGCACAATATCCCACAAGGTAAAGATGGAACGATGTACCGCTCGCAGGTCTTAAAATCAGAAGATGTTCATGATAAAGCAGGATTTCCACGGCTCTATTCCGACTCTGAACATGCCATCAAAATGTGATCACAGCAGTGCTGCCACCTGCCATATGAGCCGCCTATTGGAGCATTGGAGAACTAACCTTTTGTCTTTCTTGATTAAAGTGGAGTGTGATCTGGTGTGAACGTTTTAGCACAAAGAGGGTTGACGAGGCAAAAAGCCTTCTTGATATTTTCATCATGAATAGCAGAGATATAGAGAAACACAATAAAACAAGTTTCACTGAAACCCATAGGGGGCGCACTGAGATATGGCCAAATGAAAATCGCCTAAAATCGCGTTCTTGCCATAAAAAGCGCCACCTATGCAAAAGCGCCCTGACTAATCCACCGCCATTTATGCAAATTTGGAAAGAACTAGTCCTAATGTATCCAAATACACATAAATAAGCAAGGTTTAATGAGGGTGCAGGCCCTGGGAGGGTCTCAAATGTAGTCCAAAATGCAGAAAGTCATGATTTGAAGCGCCGCCTATAGGCGGCGCCCTCAGTAAACCTTGAAAATTATAATGTTAAATGTAAGAACTCTACCCATACATTCATATACCATAAGATCAAGGAGGGTCACTGAGGGCGCACCAAAATATTCAAAGATCAAAGTGCAGATTTTGACAATGTCAGTATTTCAGCCCGTTTCACCCCTAGCCTAAAAAGGGCTGCAATTTCCACCCCGAAGGGATCTTCTGATAAAAAAAGTAATTTTTGTCAGTTTGGACAATATATCTACCCCCACAAAAAACTTCAGTGGTCTACTGGAACATGATATATCACCCCCTTCTATGAGCTGGTCCAAAGTTACAGACTCTGGCTCTTAAGCGTAATTCCAGTGTCTGCTGATGCTGCTGGACTTCCCTAGACAGAACCTAGAAGACTGTATATGTTAGCATTAGAATTTCGCAGCCACTTTGAATTTTGTCCAAGATGCGCTTAAATTTACAGAAATGACAAGCTTTGTCCGATCTTTACAAAGCTTGGCTTACATGATCTACAAACTGAGTTTGGTGTCTCAAATCCAAACCGTTTGGCCATAACAGCCAAGTGAATTCAACCGAGAAGCCGCCAAGCAGGAAGTAGGCCCATATCTCAGCAATGCTTTGGTGTATCAACACAAAACTTGGTATAAGGACATAAATCACAGTCTAGAAAAGACCTATTTAATTTGGTGACCTTTGACCCCTGGCAAATATTCAAGTCGGAGGAAGTGAACTCATATCTTAGCAACACTTTCAGATAACCAAACCAAACTCATCAGTTGAACTCAGGACCTCATCTCTATATTGCCTCATGAAGTTGTTGGTCCTTAATCCTCAAAACCAATCAAAATTGATGGTGAATCTGAGAAACAGGAAACAGGCACATAACTCTGTTGATTAGTGGTGATTTATTCTTAAATTTCTTAACTGTGCAAGCAGTGATATATCTGACAGTTCAACCGTGTTACTGTGGTCACCCGGGCTGACCTGCTATGCTGCTAGGCCACCCCATTGCTGCTTGCAGCTATATTTTAATCTTAAATTTCTCAACTGTGCAAGCAGTGATGTATCTGACACTTCAACCGTGCTACCGTGGTCACCCAGGCTGACCTGCGTCGCTGCTAGGCCACCCCGTTGCTGCTTGCAGCTATATTTGGTGGCCTAGCAGTGAAGCTGCGAAGGCAACCATTGTATTTCTACCTTTTCTTCTCCTTCTTCTTATTATTATTATTATTATATGCTTCCGCTTTCTTCTGCTATTGAAATCTATGGCAGCGCCAAAAACCGTACCCGGGAAAATATAATTGATTTGGCAAACTTGTTCAGGACAGTCCCTTGATCACTCACACCAATTTTCATGCCCCTTGCTAAGAAGCTCTAGCGCCACCAACAGGTCAAAATTTGACTTACATTTACCTTCATAACTTCTGACCCGTTCATCCAATTTTCACAAGTGAGGTACCGTTGGAATTCTTTGGCCAAGCCGATTTCAACGCACCCTATGACGTCATTTTCCGCCATAAAACCTTTAAGAAGTTTCACGGGTCACAAATTTTGTCCGATTTAAACGAAACTTGGTACACCGAATCTGCATACCGATCCGCACAAATGATACTAAAAGCAGTTTCGATATTCAAACCCGTTTGCCCGTAACAGTCAATAATAGGCCATATCTCAGCAACGCTTGGTCCAATCAACCCCAAACTTGATGCATGTTTTCAATACCTGTCCCTGGAGAGGCACAAAAAATTCTGTGACGTTTGACCTCTAGGGGGCGCTATAAATAGCAAAAACATGTTTTGCGGATATCTCTTAATCTGTTTTGAGTAACACCTTAATTCCAGTGTCTGCTGATGCTGTTAGACATCCCTAGGCATATCCTAGAAGATTATGTATGTAGGCATCAGAATTTGTTGGCCATTTTGAATTTTGTCCAAATTTTGAATAAATTTACAGAAATTACACAACCGCACATGTGTAAATAATGAAATTTGGCATTCTCATTCAGAGATGTACCACCAACAGGTCAAAGTTTGACATACATTTACCTTCATAACTTCTGACTCGTTCATCCGCTTTTCACAAATGAGGTACCGTTGGAATCCCTAGGCCAAGTCGAGTTCAACGCATGCTATGTCGTCTTTGGCGCCCAATGGAATTGTCCGCCATTTTGAATTTTACCAAAAACTTTTCAAAAGTTTCATGGGTCACAAATTACTTCCAATTTGAGCAAAACATGGTTCATAAAATCTGCAGACCGAGCTGCACAAACGAAACTAAAAACTGTATCGATTTTCAAAATTTTTGCCCGAAATAGCTGATGAAATTTGGCAGCAAAACCGCCAAACAGGATGTGAGGCCATATCTAAGCAACCCTAAGTTGTATCAACACCAAACTTGATGATTTGTCTAAATTGCTGCCCTTGGCGAGGCCCAAAAAAGACCATGACCTTTGTCCTCAGGGGGGCGCTATAAATGGCAAAAACATGTTTTTGCGGATATCTCTTGATCTTTTTAGAATAAAGCCTTATTTCTAGTGTCTACATGTCTACTGATGCTATTGGACATCCCTTAGCAATTTCTAGAAGTCTTTTTAAAAATGCACCAGAGTTTGGCGGCCATTTTGAATTTTGTCCAAAATTTGCATAAATTTACTGAAATTACAAAGTCTGTCGGGTCATTACGAAACTTGACAAACATGATCTAGCGACCAAGCCTGAGAAGTCTCTGGAGCTTGGTACCTCTACTCCAAACCAATTGGCCGTAACAGCCAATCGAAATCGACAGCAAAGCCGCCAAACAGGATGTGAGGCGTTTTCTCCACAACGCTAAGACGAATCAACCCCAAACTTGGTACATAGTCTCAAAACCTGCCCCCGAGGAGGCATAAAAAAAATTCTGTGAGCTTTGACCACTGGGGGGCGCTGTCAATTACAAAAATATTTAGCTGATATCTCTTGTTCTGTTTGGACTAAAGCTATAATTCCAGTGTCTGCTGATGCTGCGGGACATCCCTAGACTGATCCAAGAAAACTGTGTAAGTGAGCATCAGAATTAGGCGGCCATCTTGAATTTTGTCCAAAATGCGGTTAAATTTACAGAAATTGCAAGCTTTGTCCTATCATTACGAAGCTTGGCTCACATGATCTACAGACCAAGCCTGAGATATCCGTTGAGTTTGGTGTCTCAAATCCAAACCGTTTGCCCATTACAGCTAATCAAAATCAACTGAGAAGCCGCCAAACAGGAAGTAGGCCCATATTTCAGCAATGATTTGCTATATCAACACAAAACTTGATTTAAGGACATACAGCACAGTCTGGAGAAGACCTATTTAAATTAGTGACCTTTGACCCCTGGCAAATATTCAAGTACAGGAAGTGAAGTCATATCTTAGCATCACTTTCAAATAATCAAACCAAACTCGTCAGTTGAACTCCCGACCTCATCTCTATATTGCCTCATAAAGTTGCTATTCATTAATCCTCAAGACCAATCAAAATTGATGGTGAATCTGTCAAACAGGAAACAGGCACATAACTCTGTAGATTGGTGGTGATTTAATCTTAAAAATCTCAACTGTGCAAATAGTGATGTATCTGACAGTTCAACCTTGTTACTGTGGCCACCCGGGCTGACCTGCTACGCTGCTAGGCCACCCCATTGCTGCTTGCAGCTATATTTATGCTTCCGCTTTCTTCTGCTATTGAAGTCTATGGCAGCCCCAAAAACCGTACCCGGGAAAATATAATTGATTTGGCAAACTTGTTCAGGACAGTCCCTTGATCACTCACACCAATTTCCATGCCCCTTGCTAAGAAGCTCTTGCGCCACAAACAGGTCAAAGTTTGACATACATTTACCTTCATAACTTCTGACCCGTTCATCTGATTTTCAAAAATCAGGTACTGTTGGAATCCTTGGGCCAAGCCAAGTTCAACGCACCCTATGATGTCATTTTCTGCTATAAAGGATTTCGGCCATTTTGAATTTTAGCGAAAACCTTTCAAAAGTTTCACGGGTCACAAATTTTGTCTGATTTGAGCAAAATGTGGTTTATAGAATCTGCAGACCGAGCCGCACACACGATACTAAAAGCCATTTCGATATTCAAAACCATTTGCCCGTAACAGCCAATGAAATTTGACGGCGAAGCAGCCAAACAGAAAGTGAGGCCATATCTCAGCAACGCTTTGACATATCAACCCCAAACTTGGTACATGGTCTCAGTCCCTGCCCTTGGGGAGGCACAAAAAATTCTGTGACGTTTGACATCTAGGGGGCGCTATAATTAGCAAAAACATGTTTAAGCTGATATCTCTTGATCTGTTTGGACTAAAGCCTTAATTCCAGTGTCTCCTGATGCTGTTGGACATCCCCAGGCAGATCCAAGAAGACTGTGTATGTCAGCATCAGACTTTGGCAGCCATTTGGAGTTTTGTCCAAAATTCACTTAAATTTACAGAAATTACACAACCGTTAATAGGTCAAAGTTGATATTTGGCACACTCATTAAGTAAAGTACCTTGATCAAGCACACCAAATTCCATGTCCCTAGCTCAAAAGCTCGAGCGCCACCAACAGGTCAAATTTTGACCTACATTTACCTTCATAACTTCTTGCTCCTTCATCCCATTTCCATGATTATGATATCATTAGAATCCTTGGGCCAAGTCGAGTACAAGGCACCTCATGATGTCATTTTTTGCTATATAGGATTTTCGGCCGTTTTTAATTTTAGCAAAAGCATTTCAAAAGTTTCATGGGTCACACATTTTGTCCGATTTGAGCGAAACATGGCTCATCAAATCTGCAGACTGAGCCACACAAATGATACTAAAAGCCGTTTCGATTTTTAAAACCGTTTGCCCGTAACAGCCAATGAACAGGATGTGAGGCCATATCTCAGGAACTCATGATACAGTCAGCAACTGGTTGACGTCTCTTCAGAATTTTTTTCTGCAGGTCAGTTGGTACCATTATGTACATAAGCCAATCACAGCTATGGCACAGGCTGTGGTAGCATTGTACATGCCAACAGCCAATCACAGCACGGTTGTGCTCAAGCATCAATGAGAATTGCAATGCATTCGATCGTGTCTCTAGCTAGGTTTACATTACAGTTTTGCGCAAAAGAAAAGCGATATTTCTAAACATTCAACAAAGCACAATTGCAAGTTGCAAATGTTCCATTAAAGGGTATTTTGTGAATACACCTCGTAATTCTTGTAAACTCGTGATACTCTTTTCAACTGAAGATGGATGTACTTGGACTGGGTCAGAGCCCGTTGCGTGTCGGGAGTGTGGCTTGTAAATGCCGAAAAAAGCGTTTCCATTCCACCTTTGTGAAATACTGCAAAATCGACATGTCTGAAAAACCACCTCATGAGAGCGTAAAAACTATTCTAGCGATATTTGAGAGGTTTTTCGAAATTCACGTTTCCATTACCAGTTTTTCATTTTGCTATTTAGATTTTGCGCATTTCTCAGGGAAATGGAAACGCACCTTGGGCTCTAAATTCGTTGACCAGGCCCAGCGCAGGCGTGGCAAATGGGGAGAGCGCCATGCCAACGGGGTGTATCCAGGCGTATTTTGCAATTTTGTGCCTGGCGTAAGTACTCCTCTGTCCCGGCTCTGTCCCTCCTGCCGGTGCAAGTGGCAAAGAGGGAGGAGAGAAGGCCTGAGTGGGTTTAACACAGCCGAGTCAAATCTTCACCAATCAAATGAGGTCCTCTCCTCGCCTTAAAGATGTTGGAATAAAGAAGCCTCTGTCCAATATCTGCATGATGCGTTAATGTTGCATTTTACTTTGCTGCTTTAGGCATGTTTTCAGCACCGCTTACGTCTATATTCAGCATTACGAATATGAGTTAGCTGGCTAGCTAGGGCATTCGTGAATTATTACCATTAGTGAACTTGAATGGAATTTCAAAACGAAACTACGTCAGATCATCCAAACTTATGAAGTTGGAATGAAATACGACAGTTGCTCATTTATTTCTTCTGCCTGCATCATTTGGAAGAGAAACGATGGATAGCGTGTTCCTATTATTACACCCTGCTGCTGCTTAAAATTTTGGGATTAATATGCATGGGCAACAATGCAAGATACGTTACACATTTATTTTCAATATGTGATCTTAAGTCAGTACGAGATCATAGCAATCATGCTGTATTCCTTTCCCCCACTAAAATGATAAATCCTAAGTGACAATAATAGTATTAAGCCGCTTGCACACTGGACGCGAAACAAATTTTTCGCACGACAGATTACATTCAAAGTCAATGCAAAGACACGAATACACGCGCACATTCGCGTCTTTGCATTGATTTTGAATGTAATCAGTCGTGCGAAAAATTTGTTTCGCGGCCTGTGCGAAAGCAGCTGAAGGACACATACCCACATAGCCTACAAATGCACTCACTCGCCCACATGCACACATCTCTCTCTCTCTCTTTGATCTGACGATGCTATAATTTATGTGCTGATTCAGATAATTACATTAAATAGTGGTTGCTGTAATTATTTATTGCATTGAAATGTGCCTGACATTCTGGAAACCTGCCTGTGAGGTTTCGGTGACGTGTTCGCATTCTGCGCCGGTCAGCCAAATTACCACTGCACAGAAAGTAAACTGGGTTGGAGCTGGCAAGCTCCTGGCGCACTTTCACCGGAGGCTTTTTCCACGAAATTGTCACTGTGTCATGATGAATATGTGACACCTCCCCCTACTACGCCGCCACACCCATCTTGGCGCACGTCCGTCTACCAAATTGCCAAACTGGCTGCGCACGGTGTTGCACCGCACGAAATTACCACTGCGTGGACTGCACCAGACGAAATTACCACTGCGTGGGCTATGCCACCCTACAATGCGCCCAGAAATTAGAGCCCCTAGGGGCGTCCCGGTGGCTCATCGGTCCAAGCACGCGTACCATAAAGGCTGTGTCTCTCCCATAGCGACCTGGGTTCGACTCCAACTCAGGTCATTTGCTGCACGTCGTCCCCAGTTCCTCTCCCCAACCTTACTGTCTCTCTACACTGTATAACTGTCAAATAAACGAAAAATATCTAAAAAAAATTATTTAAAAAAAAAAAAAAAGAAATTAGAGCCCCTAGTGTCAGCTGAGTTGTGTACACTGCAAATTTGTAAATGCTCATCTGACAACCACGATTAAAGTGCTTCACAATATGCTAAATAGCAAGTAAACTAACCGGTATGCTGCAGAAGTCCAACAGTCTATTTATTAGACCTTGGCTTCGGTGAATAATACTGCGGCTCAGACAGCAAATTTCGTGATATCAGCAAGTGAGGATGATGTGCGACGTTATTAGCCCAAAAACTGCTTTGTGACCGTAGACTGTTCGTGACGCAGGCTCCTAGTTGAAGCATTGCGCTGATAAGCATATGATCGTCACTGGAGTATATTGGGGAAGCGTAGTTGGTTTGAACCAGTATTTTGAACATCTGCTGCAATCGACAAAATACTTTTCAACTGACCGCTGGCTAATTATCGAAACCCCAAAGAAAATAGACTTTAAATCTAAGAACCGCAGCTTTTCTCATCTCTATCATACTCTAATGAAAATAAATCACCTTGCACACAGACCACCAAGTTCATCTGCTGCGCAAATAATCATGAACATGCAGGACTTCAGGCTAAGGTGGAAGAGCGCGTCCAATCTAATCCATTATGATAGAAGGTTCGCAATTGATGTTGATACAAAAACCATTTGCCACTGGACGCATGCATCCATGGCTCGTATCAACATCAATCTCTTATCTTCTATCCTGATGGATCAGATTGGATGCTCCCTTCCACTCTGATCTGAAGTCCTGTATGAAATCGGTGACTGATTGCTCCTGGTGCAAAATGATTTATTTATTTTCATGAGAGGACGATAAATATGAGAAAAGCTGCAGTTATAGATTTATAGTCTACTTTTTTTGGGGTACCGATAATTTGCCAACGGTCAGTTGAACCGTATTTTGCTAGCTGATGTCGCGGTGGATAGCCACGATGACAAAAAAGTTCTCTATTCACTTTGCCAGATGCAAATGACATGATGTATTAATTTTATCACAGTATCTAGAGATATGGCAGTTTTATGGGTACGTACGGCAGTTGATTTGAAGGGATTAGGATAAGGATTAGGGATTATGGTTAGGGTCAGGGTTAGGTTAGGGAAGGATTTGAAATTGGGACTGCCGTACCTCTATACATTGAAATGCATTGGAAAAATGTTGTACCCGTAGCAGCTGCCTAATTTTATCAACAATGGAAGGCTTATATCTCTAACCCCAATTCCGAAATAGCTGGGACAAAGTGTAAATTGTGAATGAATTCAAAACGCAATGACTTTCAAATCACACCAGCCAGTTTTTTATTGACAATACAACAGAGATAACAAAGCAAATGTTGAAACTGAGAAATTTTACAATTTTATCCACAACGTGAACTAATTTCAAATTTGATAGCTGCTACAGGTCTCCAAAAAGTCGGGACAGGGGCCTGTTTACCATGGTGTAGCATCCCCTCTTCTATTTAACACAGAGTGGAGGCGTCTGGGCATTGAGGAGACAAGTTTCTTGAGTTTGGCCATTGGAATTTGATCCCACACTTGTTTAATACAGGCTTCCAGCTGCTGGAGAGTTTTTGGTCTTCTTTGACGGACTTTTCGTTTAATTATGCGCCAAATGTTCTCAATCGGTGAAAGATCAGGACTGCAGGCAGGCTAGTTCAGCATACGGACTCCTCTACTACAAAGCCATGCTGTTGTAATAGCTGCAGTATGTGGTTTTGCGTTGTCCTGCTGAAATACGTAAGGCCTTCCTTGGAATAGATGTCGTCTGGAGGGGAGCACATGTTGCTCTAAAATCTTTCTATACCTTTCAGCATTCATGGTGCTTTTTAAAACATGCAAGTGTCCCACATCATATGCACTAATGCATCCCCATACCATCAGAGATGCTGGCTTTTGAACTGAACGCTAATAACAGGTGGGGAGACGATGCCCATGATTTCCAACCAGAATGTCAAATTTGGACTTGTCTGACCACAGGACACTTTGCTACTTTTTTCAGTCCATTTTAAATGAACCTTCGCCCACAGAACACGGCAGTGCTTCTGGACCATGCTCAACAATGGCTTCCTTTTTGCATGATAGAGTTTTAGGTGACATTTGTGGATGGCATGGCAGACTGTGTTTACAGACAGTGGTTTCTTGAAGTATTCCTGGGCCCATTTAATAATGTCAATGACAGAATCATGCCGCTGAGTGATGCAGTGGCGTCTGAGGGCCCGAAGATCACGGGCATCCAGTGAAGGTCTTTGGCCTTGTCCCTTACGCACAGAGATTTTTCCAGTTTCTCTGAATCTCTTGATGATGTTATGCACTGTCGATGATGAGACCTTCAAAGCCTTTGCAATTTGACGTTGAGGAACATTGTTTTTACCCCTCGGCCGACTTCGGCCCGGAGGGGTATTGTCGTCATCTGCGTGTCTGTCTGTCGTCCATCATCCGTCCATGATTTTGTCCGGGCCAGTACTCAGCACTTAATGATCGCAGCTTCACCAAATTTGGTACGGTAACTCACTATGACCCATAGATGTGCGATGTCAGGTTTTTTGCTGGATTTCATCTTTGACCTTAGAGCTGTGTTCTTGACCCTGGAAATCTTGTCCGGGTGACATTTTCCGGGCCAGTACTCAGCAACTAATGATCGCAGCTTCACCAAATTTGGTATGGTAACTCACTATGACCCATAGATGTGCAACGTCAGGTTTTTTTTGCTGGATTTGACCTTTGGCCTGTGACCTTGACCCTGGAAATCTTGTCCGGGCCAGTACTTGGCAACTGATTCTCACAGCTTCACCAAATTTGGTACGGTAACTCACTATGATGCATAAATATGCATCATCACATTTTTTTCTGGATTTGACCTTTGACCTTAGCGCTGTGACCTTGACCCTGGAAATCTTGCCCGGGTCAGTACTTGGCAACTAATCATTGCAGCTTCATCAAATTTGGTATGGTAACTCACTTTGTCCCATAGATCTGCAGCGTCAGGTTTTTTGCTGGATTTGACCTTTGACCTTAGCTTTGTGACCTTGACCCTGGAAATCTTGTCCGGGTCAGTACTTGGCAACTAATTCTTGCAGCTTCACTAAATTTGGTATGGTAACTCACTATGACCCATAGATGTGCAATGTCAGGTTTTTTGCTGGATTTCACCTTTAACCTTAGCTCTGTGACCTTGACCCTGGAAATCTTGTCCGGGTCAGTACTCAGCAACTAATTAGAGCAGCTTCACCAAATTTGGGATGGTAACTCACTGTGACACATAGATGTGCAACGTCAGGTTTTTGCTGCATTTGACCTTCGACCTTAGCCCTGTGACCTTGAGGCAGGAAATCTTGTCCGGGCCGAGGGGTATTCAGCAACGCGTTATGTTTACAGTATTCCACAATTTTTTTACGCAAGCCTTCACAGGTTGGAGAGCCTCTGGCCATCTATACTTCTGAGAGACTCAGCCTCTCTTAGACATCCCTTTTACAGCCAGTCATGTTACGCACCTGATGCCTGTTAACGGAATTACTCGCTAAATGTACTTTCAGCTGATTCTCTTATATATTAATTGCTTTTTCAGCCCTTTCATGCCTGTGTCCCAACTTTTTTGAGACCTGTTGCAGCCATAAAATTTGAAATTCGCTCATTTTGTGGATAAAAATGTAAAATGTCTCAGTTCTAACATTTGAAATGTTATCTATGTTCTATTGTAAATAACATATTGGCTGATGTGATCTGAAAGTCATTGCATTTTGATTTTATTCACAATTTCCACTTCGTCCCAACTATTTCGGAATTGGGGTTGTCATAAATAAACGTGACCTGAATCATTTTATGTTTTTCTCAGATCCATTTTTTTTTTCGGTGGCGCTACTAGCTAGCTCCTAAATGTCATGTTTCAGGCATCATGAACTTCGTGGGTGCAAACATAGACATATGGCTGTTGCAGGGAGAATCTTCCTCCTTTTTTTTCCCCTTTTTCCCCCTGTAACAACTCGGTGAGCAAACAGCCAAATTAAGTCGCTAATCTAGTCAAAAAACGGCAACCAGGGTTTTTTGGGGGGGGTTTCAGTCTCCCGGGAGCAAAGTAAGGTAAGTAAAATAAATTTAAACGCTAAATTTAGAGAATAAATTAAACACTGAATAATTGTCTGAGTGAATTGTGCGATATACAAAGTAAAACAGTTGTTTTCAAGGACTGAGGTACTGTCGCCTGGTTTTTCTGTTGCTGATTTAGCTAACGAACTCCAACAAGCTCTCAACGCGAAGAATACTATCGAATTCCCTGGATATCTAACTATAACCCTGTTTGGTTTCATACTTGGTCGCTTGCCTTTCATACAGTCTTCTAGCCAATAAATATTGACGTTCACCGGGGTTTTTTAGTCCCCTTCGTTCTCTATCCTGACCGCATTACCGCATAAACGCATTTCCAAGCTTGAATATTAACGCGAACCGGGGTTTTTTGTCTTTTTCGCATTTTATTTTTACCGAAGGGCTCATCTGATTAAACACATTGTAAATTAACCTATATTTTGTATTTTCCTCCTGTTGCTGTGCCTTGATCAGCTGATTAAAGTTTAACTGCTTGTTTGAGTGCTCAGGACAGCTTGTAAAGGGAGATACCGTGTATAGTTCGCTCACATAGTAAACGACTTGTTTATTCGGTCCGTTTTGATGAAAGGGAACCAGGGCTTTACTCTTTTCTGAGTTACCCTTAGTTGTATTTGTGGCTAGCGAGTTAAATAAGTACTGTTTGCATTTTTGCCTGGGGATCTGAGATTTAGTGTTAAGTTAGTAGGGCAGCAGTCACTTGAGTCGTTCATTCGGTTAGGTTGGAATTTAAACTGTAAGTTTTACCGGAGTTGTCCGCCTCCTCCCTCGTCCAGTTTCTCCTGGGCGTTGTAGCCAATCTGTTTTATTTGGGTTCTCAGCTAAGCCCTGTGATATTTTTAGGTTAGTATATTAAACTCAAGTCGGCTTATTAAAAGTGCTTATTACATATAGATTTTGGCTCAATTTGGTATTTCTTTTCTGTTAACTGAAACTAAGCCCCTGTTAAAAGAGGCTTATTATCCATTTACATACTTTTCCCACGGTTTCTATTGTGACTGCTGCTTAGGGCTTCTTAGGTTAATAAATTAATAAATTGTGGTTGCTCAGCTTCTGTCTTGGCATTAGTAATTTTCTTTTATCTAGGGTGAGCGAGGTCATTGGGTAGGGGGTTCAAAATGTGGCCAAAACTATGTGACGGTTGCAGGATGATCACGCTTTTGGAAAGAGATTTCCAGGGTGGGTTTGTCTGCCACCGATGCCAGCTAATTGAACATCTGGAGAGCAAGATCCTTGATCTTCAGGGCCAGTTGGCGGCACGACATAGTTCACAATCAGTAGAGTTCCTAGAGGAACTAAGTAGTATGTCGTTTAGAGAAATGGTGTCTACGCCAAAGCAGGGTGGTACAGGGATCCCAGAGCAGGCAGGGAGAGAAAGTTGGGTGACTGTAGGTCGGCAGCCAGGAAAGGGCGTGCACGCTGTACCGCGACAGCTCCTCCAATGGTTGAGGTGTCCAACCGATTCTGGCCCTTGCAGGAACTTTAATCGGCCCCTGACCCTGAGAGTGAGGGGACTGATGAGCAGCAGGGCACCCTGTTGGCCTCTACCCCTCAGAAAAGAGAGTGAGTAATCGTGGGGGACTCAATACTTAGAGGAAAAGATAGCTTAGTCTGTTTGCGTGACAAGGAGTCTCGTATGGTGTGTTGCCTGCCTGGTGCCCAGGTAGGAGACCTCCTGGATCGTGTGGACAAGCTCCTGGCCAGAGCGGGGAGGGATCCAGTTGTCATGGTCCATGTTGGGACGAATAACATAGGTAAGGGTAGGTTTGAGGTTCTGCAAGGCAAATTTGTGGAATTAGCTGAGAAGCTTAGGTGCAGATCCTCAACGGTAGTTTTCTCCGGGATTCTACCGGTACTACGTGCAAGCAGAGGAAAGCAGAATTTTATCTGCAAGTTTAACACGTGGCTGCGAACCTGGTGTAGGAAAGAGGGGTACAGGTTTATGGGGCACTGGAACTTTTTCTGGGACAAGGGTGACCTGTTCAAGCCTGACAGGCTGCACCTGAACCGGAGGGGTACCTTCGCACTGGGTCAGCGTATGTTGAGGGTAGCACAGGATTATTTAAACTAGGGACTTTAGGGGCTGGGAGGTTAGTGTGTGTTACACATAGGGAAATGCAGACTGCCCTGATGGAAACTGACGGGGTTACATGCACTACTGATGATATACTTTGAAAGCAACAAAGCGTAGTGGGGGGCTTGAAGCAGCGGCCGCATGGGAAATCAAGGGGGAAGAGCATTAGTAATAACCTGAAATGTTTTTATTTAAATGCAAGAAGCATAAAAAAAATAAATTTGCAGAACTTGAGGCCGTTATGATTAGTGAGGGCTATGACATAGTTGGGATTACAGAGACATGGCTTAGTGAAGAGGATGGAGATGAATATAATATAGAAGGTTATAAGCTCTTTAGGAAGGATAGATGTAATTGGCGAGGAATGGGCGTAGCAATCTATGTGAACGAAAACAAAAATGTACAGGAAATTCCCGAAATTGAACATTCCTTGCCCTGTGAAGATATCTGGGTCAGGCTCATTGGCAAACACGAGACAGGTTTAAACATAGGAGTATGCTATCGACCACCAGCTTTGGACAGTACAGTCAATGAAATGCTTTTTAAGAGGATTACGCAGGCTTGTAGAGGTGGAGGGACGATCATTATGGGAGACTTAAATTATCCTGGTATCAATTGGGAAATGGTGAAAGGACAGGGTAGGGGGGAAGAAGAATTTCTAGATGTTATTAATGATAATTTTTTGGTGCAGTATGTTAATAAACCTACAAAAGAGAAGGCAATTTTAGATTTAGTGCTCTGTAATGACCCAGATAGAATGAGCAATGTTGAGGTACTGGAGCCACTTGGGACAAGTGATCACTCTGCTGTTAATTTTGATGTTTCATGGGAAGTTAAAAAGGCGTATTCAAAAACAAAAATTTTCAATTTTAGGCGAGCAAACTTTGACAGGATGCGCTCATATCTAAGTGAAATAAAATGGGAGACACTCCTGGACTGTGAGTCTGTAACTGAGATGTGGGAAAGATTTAAGGGGGTTTTACTTAATTCGCAATGCAAATTCATTCCAAAGGTGTCCAAAAGTAAGCTGAAAAAGCAGAATCCTCCGTGGATGATCAAAAGTATTCGTAGGATTTTGAGGGAAAAGAGGACTCTTTATAAGATGTACATAAAGGATAACAATGAGAACACTAAGGCTGAATACTGTAAAATGCGGGCTGTAGTCAAAAAAGAGCTGAGGAATGCTAGAAGACAGTGTGAAAGACAAATTGCAGAGGGGGCAAGACCAACCCTAAGTGCGTCTTTCAGTACTGTAGCAGAAAAAGGAAAGTCAAAGAGCAGGTTAAGTGCATAAAGAATTAAAATGGATCGCTGCTATATCATAACAAGGATTGCGAATACCTTAAACAGTTAATTTGAGGGCATGTCCAATGCTCAAGATTATTTAGCGGAAATTGAGGTTAGGAATAACGAAGTATTAGACAAGTTGCATAAACTAAAGGCAGATAAGGCGGCGGGTCCTGATGGTTAATATCCTAGAGTGCTCAGGAAAGTTGGTGAGATCATCTTGAAGCCGCTATCCACCATGTTCAGATGATCTTCAGAAACTGGAGAAATACCAAATGATTGGAAACAGGGCAATATAATACAAATATATAAGAAAGGGGACTGTACTGAGCCAGGAAATTACAGGCCAGTCAGTTTAACTTGCATTGCGTGCAAAATATTGGAATCTATCATAAAAGATGAGCTGGACTTATTTCTTGAACGTAACAGTATCTTGAGGGATAGCCAACATCGTTTCCGTAAGGGAAGGTCATGCCTGACAAACCTTCTGGAATTTTTTGAAGAGGCCACCAAGACTTATGATCAGAGCAGGGCTTATGACATCATACACTTGGATTTTCAGAAAGCATTTGATACAGTACCGCATAAGAGACTAATTTTTAAGATGAGCTCCACTGGAGTTACAGGAGGTATTCTGTAGCGGATTCAAAACTGGTTACAGGACAGAACACAAAGAGTGGTGGTCAATGGTATCTCATCTGAGCTAGGTATGGTGGGGAGTGGCGTCCCCCAGAGATCGGTGTTGGGACCCCTGCTGTTCCTCATCTACATTATTGACCTTGATAGGAATAATGAGAGCAGATTCGTTAAATTTGCCGATGATACTAAATTGGGGGGTTCGGCAAATAGTTTAGTGTCCACTTAAGTGATTCAGGATGACTTGGATAGAATCCAGAATTGGGCAGAAATGTGGCAAATTAAATTTAATGTAGCGAAATGTAAAGTTGTACATGTAGGGAATAAAAACATTAGACGGGATTACTTCATGGGAGGTTTAAAACTGGAATGTGCTCCACACAAGAGAGATCTGGGAGTGATTGTTGACCAAACCCTCACAGGCTCTAGCCATTGTGCCGAAGCAATTAAAAAAAGCCAAATGGATGCTGGGATACATTGCCAAAAGTATTGAGTTCAAATCCAAGGAGGTGATGCTTCTTTTGTACAACCCATTCGTCAAACCACATCTGGAGTATTGTGTGCAGTTCTGGGCACCATACTTTAAGAAAGATATAGAGGCTCTTGAGAAAGTTCAGAGAAGAGCCACTAAGCTAATTCTGGGTTTAAAAGATGAAAGCTACGAGAAGAGGTTGAAGATCCTTAATCTCTTTAGTTTTAGGAAAAGGAGACTAAGGGGTGATTTGATTGAGGTATTTAAATATATGAAAGGGATTAACAAAGTGAATTATGTTGGATTCCTTCGACCAAGTGTTAGTAGTAGAACTCGGGGTGTTATGGCCCCAAATTGTTATGGCGTCACGGACAGCAAGGGATGACAGACAAAATCCTTTAAGTTCAACAGATTTAATTAAACAAACACATAGAACTAATCTATACCCTACACTACTGACCAAGATTGAAAAGAAAATAAAAAAATGAGATATTTACAATTCCCTGTAATGGAGATGGGCTGCTATGTTGTGATGTCCTGGGACAGGAAAATGCTGCAACACAGGCAAAAATCCACAAAAAGCTTAACAGGCCTTGAAAAGAGTGACAGGTCTGGTCAAATGTATCCTTCTTGCAATTTCTCCTACTACTCTACTCTCTCAATTTTTTTCCTTATATACTCTTGTCCAGCCCCCTCCCATTTCTGGGACTTTCCCCTCTGGGCATGCCCTGGACATGCCCAACCTAGCTTCAGACTGGGCTTCACAAAAAAAAAGAGTCAATACTGCCATCTAGTGGCTATTTACCACATTACAGGGGTCACAAATGGAAGTTGACCAAAGGTAAATTTAGCACTGACATTCAGAAATATTTCTTCACCCAAAGAGTAATTTCGATGTGGAATAGCTTGCCTGACCATATTGCTGAGGCAGAGACCTTGGGGGTTTTCAAGAGCAGGCTTGACTTAAAGCTAGATACCACTGAGTCTATGAGTATCTGAAGGGATATATTCGAAATAGTATAAAGAAAGTGGCGAGCGTAGTTGGGCTGAACGGCCTGTTCTCGCCATTCATGTTATGTTATGTTATCTTATATACAGGTGGAAGAGGGAGGCTTTTCTAAGAACGAAACGGACACATAAGCATCACCGTACCTACGGTAACTTTCTAACGCACGCTGAGAACAGAGCAAGAGCTCAAAGTTCATACTTGTCTTATTTTTTAACCGGAAGAAAAGACCCGGGCTTAAGAAAAAATACCACCGACTACAGCCCTGTAGCCAGGCCCTAAACACGCCCCTGGTAAGCGGGCCAACAGGAAATATGTGCTACGCCGATGTCAACAGGGGCTCAGCTTTAGATCAAGGGGATTTCCCATTCTGTAAGTTATCAACTCAACCCCAATACACCGGACTCTACTCATCAGCTGCTGTGTGAGATCTCACACCTTTGATTGTGTTCTCCTGTCTCAGGATTGGCATGAAAACATACAGGACAACAGATCTCCTGAAACAGAAGCCAGGCTTTAGAGAAGTCTATGCAGTGAAAGTAAAGAAAATTACTCCTTAACTCCAACTTCCTTATTGCCAAACATTTAAATAAAGGTCAAACCATCTAAATGCACCTAATCTGCAGAAATACATTTACTGTAACTGAGTGCTCAGTTTCTTTTCTTTGTGAGGATGAAAGAGAATTGTTTGAGTGCTTTGATGAAGCTTGTGGTTTCATGTGTAAGACCTTACACCAGGTTACAGTCTCACTTGTGCTCCAGCTGGCTGACTGCATTGCGTCACTTGTTTGTCTGGGATGCACTTCTTGGATTGCATCAGTGACAAATAATATATTGTTAGAACAGGGATAGGGGGGCACTCATCTACCCCTCCTTTTAGCCCCTCCTCTGTTTTACTGCATAGCTGTTTGTCACAAATCAAACCTGCGCCCCAAATCTAACCCCCATTTACGCAAAACTTTTGGCACACCCACCCATCCTCAAATATAATCCTGTGGTGACAGGGTATTGTGCTATTGCTCCCTCACTGGATTTGTGATTGGCTAGAGGCTGCACTGCTTGCATACCACACAAATTTATACATTTACATGAACTAGAACTATATTGAATAAAAACATAACCCTCCTGGACACAGGTGATCAGGATACAGTTGCCCACTGGCCTTTCTGACCTTAAGGAGTGTCTGCTGAGCCTCTGCAGTTTCTCAGGTGAGTCACTTATTCTTTCTTTCAAGCTGATGAACCACTCTTTCATTTCTTAAGCTGTGCTTGAGTGAGAGCCTGTTGCAGACTGTAATACAGTAAACCCAAAGGGCAAACCTAGTCTTCTGGGAACACTGTCTCCAATCTCGGGAAGCAGCTGTGCAGTTTCTAAGAGTAAAGAGTGGTTGCTCAGAGGAAAGGTAGTTTTTCCAGCATGGAGGCCGTCTTCCCAGAAAAAAAAATTATCCCTCACTGCCACAATACTACAAAATTCTACAGGGCTGCCTTCACATGATTAATTTATTTATCAATAGAGGGAGCTTGATTTTGTGCAAATTGGCCAGCATAAGAGTGTTGTCATCGGTATTTTTTGCCGTAAATGTGTTATGATGAGAAATACTCTGGAGACAAGAATGATGTAAAATAATGCAGGAATCAGCATAAATATATAAACATAATTTAGCCTTGCAGTCAGGTTAAGTGGTGAGGACCATTGCTCTGTTCAGTTAGGCTTGACCATTTAACTTATATTCACTCTCTCTTCTCAAGACATCAACCCTCAGACCTGCTTGGTGAATAAAAGCCAAAATGAACAGCTCTGCCATCAACTCCATTCTACCGTTCAACCACTCCTCTTCAGGATCCAGTCTCTTGAGCGTGTCTGTAGGATGTACATTTTTATATTATTCGTTTGTGATTGAATATTTTATCCTTGTTATCAACGTTTTTATGGGCTACCCTGCCAATATCATGGTACTTTGGCTGGTGGCTAGAAAGGAGATCGACTCTTCCACCTCTGATGTCTTCTTTGTAAACCTGGCCATTTTAGATGCTATCTACTCCCTGATTATGCCTCTGAACTACATTAGCGTCATATTTTTTAATCAGGGAGTCAATAAATATTTTTTGAACATAATATTTGGGATAAAAGACACTTCCCCACTCTTCCTCACCTGCATTTGCCTGGACCGCTACGTGGCCGTGGTCCACCCCATTGTGTTCTCCAGCATCAAGGATCACAAGATCAGAGTGGCCATTTCCATGCTTGTTTGGCTATTAATGATAGCCTATGGCTTCATGAGGGGATGGATGAGATATTACTCAGGTATCTTCATCACTGGAATGATGCTGACCATCAGCATAATCATGGTTTTCTGCAACATTTCTATCATGAGGAATCTGAGGAAGTCAGTCTTGGGCAAGGAGAAGATTAGCCCCATGAAAAAGAAAGCCCAAAGAACAGTGCAAATCACTCTGGCCATCATAGGGTTTCATTACCTGCCTCTAGCTGCTACTACGCCCCTCATATATCTCATTGAGTACAAAACCATCTGCATCATTCAATTTATGGCCTACATTATCATGGAACTCAGTTGCAGCATTGAACCCCTACTCTGCATCTCCAAGGTTAAGCAGCTACCATGCCTTTATAACTTGCCCTGCATCTGCTGCCGAAGCCCTTCCCCTGAGCCACATAATGTAAGCACATGAGATGTATGCTTGTGATTGTCTGTTAAATTGCATATTCGTTCTACGTTAGGTTGAGAAAATGAGTTCACGAAAGAAAGACAAAATGTGATGTCAGTTATAGGCAAGTACAACCCCAACTGCGAAATAGTTGGGACAAAGTGTAAATTGTGAATAAAATCCAAATGCAATGACTTTCAGATCAAGTGAGCCAATATGTTATTTACAATAAAAAATAGGTAACATTTCAAATGTTGAAATTGAGATATTTTACATTTTTATGCACTAAAAGAGCTTATTTCAAATTTTGTGGCTGCAACAGGTCTCAAAAATGTTGGGACTCAGGCTAAAAAGGGCTGAAAAACAAATTAACCTATAAGAGAATCAGCCGAAAGAATATTTAGCAAGTAATTAAGTTAACTGGCATCAGGTGTTTCACATGATTGGCTATAAAAGGGATGTCTTAGAGAGGCTGTCTCTCAGAAGTAAAGATGGCCAGAGGCTCTCCAACCTGTGAAGGCTTGCGGAAAAAAAAAATTGTGGAATACTTTAAGAACAATGTTCCTCAACGTCAAATTGCAAAGGCTTTGAAGGTCTCATCATCGACAGTACGTAACATCATCAAAAGATTCAGAGAAACTGGAAAAATCTCAAGGCCGAAGACCTTTACCAGATGCCCGTGATCTTCGGGCCCTCAGACGCCACTGCATCACTCACTGGCATGATTCTGTCACTGACATTACTAAATGAGCCCAAGAATACTTCAAGAAACCACTGTCTCTAAACACAGTCCGCCGTGCCATCCACAGATGCCACCTAAAACTCTGTCATGCAAAAATGAAGCCATTGTTGAGCATGGTCCAGAAGCACCGCCGTGTTCTGGGGGCCAAGGCTCATTTAAAATGGACTGTAGCAAAGTGTCCTGTGGTCAGACGAGTCCAAATTTGACATTCTTGTTGGAAATCATGGGCGTCTTGTCCTCCAGGCTAAAGAGGAGAAAGACCACCCCTCCTGTTATCAGCGTTCAGTTCAAAAGCCAGCATCTTTGATGGTATGGGGATGCATTAGTGCATATGGTGTGGGACATCCGCATGTTTTAAAAAGCACCATGAATGCTGAAAGGTATATAAAGGTTTTAGAGCAACATTTGCTCCCCTCCAGATGACATCTATTCCAGGGAAGGCCTAGTGTATTTCAGCAGGACAATGCAAAATCACATACTGCAGCTATTACAACATCATGGCATCATAGTAGAAGAGTCCGTGTGCTGAACTGGCCTGCATGCAGTCCTGATCTTTCACCGATTGAGAACATTTGGCGAATAATTAAATGAAAAGTCCGTCAAAGGAGACCCAAAACTCTCCAGCAGCTGGAAGCCTGTATTAAACAAGAGTGGGATCATATTCCAATGGCTAAACTCAAGAAACTTGTCTCCTCAATGCCCAGATGCCTCCACTCTGAGTTAAAAAGAAGAGGGGTTGCCCTGTCCCAACTTTTTTGAGACCTGCAGCAGCCATCAAATATGAAATGAGCTCATTTTGTGTTTAAAATTGTCAAATTTCTCAGTTTCAACATTTGATATGTTATCTCTGTTCTATTGTGAATAAAATACTGGCTGGTGTGATTTGAAAGTCTTTGTGTTATGATTTTATTCACAATTTACACTTTGTCTTGACTATATCTGAATTGGGGTTGTATTTTAGCTCTGATATGAGTGCAATATACAAAGGGAAAACAATTAACATAACTGTAACTGAAGACATTGATGAAAAAACATAAATTGTTTGAATCAACCAAATACCTTCAACATTTTATGGATATCCATGAACTATCAATTCAAGGTAAAGTGACCAATTTTTTCTCTAATTTAAATATTTAATCTCATTATGCCAGCATGGCATCTAGTTTTGCTTAAAGAGTCTGCAGTGACTACAGACCTTTCTGGAGGCACACCCTAAATGCAAATACAAAATGATAGTATAGGCTATTCCTGTACTTAATGCCAACAATTTGCCAGCAAATATAACTTTCAAAGTAGTTTAGTCTGAAAAATGAGAAAACGCATTCAACATGGAACAACGTGCAATGTAACCAGTATAGAAATCAACTTCAGAAAGACACTAAAAGAATACAAATTAAATGTTAAATTCTTGAACAATGTGTCTTGAACATGTCCAAGGTCAACCGAGGGGAAAAGTGTCCATTGCCTGTAATATTACCTCAACTGTATCCCCGATTTCAGGGGGATGCTGCACTTCGTTATGAGTTTAGCTGTAAGTCACAGCTCAAAGGAACGAAAGGAAGCACCAGGGTTTGTCATCAGAAACAAGGGCAGCTTTATTTAACTCATGATATACTGCTTTTTTTTTGGAACTGATTCAGTTCCTCTGTGATTTTTTTGTGCTGTAATTTAATGGTTATTAGCAACTATCAAACATAAGTGTTTTACGCATTGCCAAATTAAATTGTTGTCTCTGAGAATAATACAAAAGCAGTTTGGGCTCCAGGAATTTTAGACTGTTGTTTAGTACACTAATCATGCTTTTGAGACTTTTAAAGATCTGCACATCTTTCTTCAGTTAAACACACCCCTACTGCAAACAGTATTTTTGTATTAATAGGAATGACACTGGTTTATGCAGTAATTAGGTTTTGAGTCTTCAAATGTCAAGCCTAGGTTTTGGCTGCTGTTGCTGTTGCTGACCTCTTGGCTGTGCTGTACCGCTGTTCGTTGGTGATGTAGACATTACATATTTCATTTTGCAAAAGATTGTTTCACTTCTAAACCAGTAAAATTCATCTGTGCCTTTGGGTTGGGTTCTGAGCGGCACCTCTGTAAGATCTGCAAACGCTGATGTGTGAGGGAGCCCAGATAAGCACAGTCCAGGGCCATGCCATATAGCAATAAAACTTTTGTGGACTTCCAGGAGGTGACAATGGTCTCACCACGGGGGGGGGTTGTTGCAGACCTCTGGCTGACAAGGCCCCTGTGTGAGTCATATTACTGGCCTAAGTCTTAAGTTAATGTCCAGTTATATTAATCTGTTTCAAATAATCTAAACCTCTGGGAAGTGCATAATGTGCTTATATGTTAAATCATGTTCTAAGAAATCACTTATATGCTTATAACCCAATTTACCCATATAATAATTCATCTTAGGACTTTTTCATGACAACTGCATCATATCCGTACATATTCATATCATGTTTGGTCTTGTTATTCTCGGGGGAATCCAAGGAGTTGAATGGAGTAGGTTTTATTCCCATTGAAATTATGGTTCATTCCCTTTTGGAAACTCCTGCGAATTTGGTCAGAACACTCTCTGGTAATCACCCTATTCTCCTCTCTCTGCGGAAGCATTTTATTACATCCTCCAAATGGGGGAAACCCAAAACCCGGATCTGACCGCCCCTTCCAGGCTTATGGCCATGCCGCCTGGATCAAAGGGGGGAGATACGCTGTTAAGGGGGAATCTTGGCTGGGTTCTTCCCACGCACGTTAGTGCGTGTATCCTTTTCCTCCAGGTATGACTTTATTCTCCTCTTCTAAATTATGCGTAACTTGTAATTGGCTTAACGTTAATTTGTTTGATGTAAGCTTTTGCCTACCTGGTGAATAAATTATTGTTATTTCTTTGAGCTTGCGTGGTCTCCGTGACTCTTAATCCTTTTATTCTTTCTAGCCACGTTACGACCGGTACTTAGGGGGAGAATCCGTCTCTTTCCAGACTAGCTAGCTGATGTTAAAGGTAGTGATGGGTTTTAAGTTGGATTGCAAGTTACGGTCTACTTATATAAAGGGTTTATGTAGTATCGGTCCTGGGGATTCGACCTTAAGGGCACCCTTGGGCCTATAAGCCGGTGCCTGGCCAATCCCCTTAAGGGGCCCTGTGGTGCACATAAATCTGGGTTCATGATATGTTTATGCCAAAGATGCTGCTATCATGGTAATTTCTTACATCCTCTAGAACTCTCACTGAACTAAGATCCAGCAACTGCGCTATTACCCTGGGGGCGTCAGTTGAGTAACTGGTTTTCACGAATGAGTCTGGCGGCGTAGCTGCCCCGAGATTCATGCATGTGTACCTAAATTATAAATTCTAATTCTAATTTGGAGTCAGATATTTAACAAGGGTATAACCGAATTTGGTATTCTAAATTTATTATGGAGTCAGATTGATTGTAACCGTTGTGCTTTTGTGCCCCGTTGTTCGAACGGAGAAAATGTATCCATTTTATTGTGATTCGCACCAGCCAGGAGGTCGCGCGTGCTAATACTAGGAATCCACACGCATATACCTTCAGCCCGGGCTCTTCCTCCCTTGGTCGAGTCGCGTGGGTTTTACAGTGGTAACTGCCCTCCGTGATCGCTTTCGAATATTATTCCGTAATATGTCGGTTTGGGAACTTTTGTATTTTGCGGCGTGACGGCTTGCGTACCATACTGGCGATGCCTATAATCGGGAGTGCTTGATTTTGTTCTTCGACGCATTCCAAGATGTTTCCGCATTGTGCTGGCTGAAGTGAGAATCTCAACATCTGATGTGATCCTGGTTTCTTACGTGATCTGGTCAGTGCCATCAGTCGTCATCCACATGTGGTAAGTAATGCGGTGCTTTCTACTTTGTAGGATTCAAGGAAAGTTAGAATTCACTGCATAGAGACCGCTGTTAAGGGATCGACATATCCCTAAAATAGGCCTGGGACCGTACAAACCAGGCACAAGTTTCAATTCTATCTTTTTCGGGATCAGAGAATGGAGTGCAAGTTGTAGGAATGTTTGCATGAGCCTACTTTGTATTTCTGATATCTCTTCAGACTGTTCTGTTTTCAGAGTAATCCGGGTCATTTGATATTTTCGTGCTTTTGTGTAGAAGGTTTAATGGCAAGTTGGAGGTGATTGGGTTTCTATGTGCAGTCGGGGGTTTCGGCATTTTTAAGTGGATGCGAATATCTGTTGTTGTTGCTTAGCACATCGGGCTTGGCTCTTCTTCGACCGTAGGTTGTTTGTGCTTTGGCACCTAGACTGGGCGGTTGGGACAGCGAGGATCCGGTGGTAATGCCATAACAGGGATAAGGCCTGCCACTGAAAGTGTTGAATACGCTTGGTCTGTGCTTGAAACCAGGAAAGACTGTGTTCGAAGGTTTGCGTATGTGGACCGAAAGTAATCGGCGATTGGATGTATTTGATGGATTTGGTGCAAGGTCCTGCTGTAACTGCGCAGACAATCTTGCCCAAAAACTGGAAGAAATGGGACACTGGTGAAATGCCACTGTGAGTTTGAAGGAGTCTTGTACGTAGGGGAGTGAGGAGATTAGCTTCGAAATATCATTGGACTTACGGATTTTGTCGTTCTAACAATCGCACATGGGTTGCAAGTATGTTCATTACTGCTCTGACCCGCATCTTTGGTTCGGTTTGAATTGACAAATATTTACATCCTCTTGTCTTGTTAACTTTGTGTAAAGGTAATAACTTACGGTTTCACTGCCCAGTGTGTGCGCTCTTTTGATCAGCGCCCTGAGAGAGCTGCAGTACGGCATTCGGAAAATTGTAATAATTTGGACTCAAAAGTTTAAGTAGGGTGCATTCTGCACCATTGGGTTTTCGAAGTTGGACAAATTCGGCAGAAGTTTTCGTGCCGGCAGTCTTTTGGGACACGGACAGTGATTAAATTGATTCTTGATTGGGGTTTGTGATGCGGTTTTTCGCGAGCAGAATGTTCAGCAATTTCGGTATGGGCTGAAGTTTGCTGTTGCGGGACACGTGGGCTTCTCGGGCTGCAGGGTGTTTTTGCTTCAGGCGACTGGACTAGGCGAGTTGTGGGAGGATATGTGTCCTGGACATAGCAACGGGAAAGCTTATTGCTGAAAGTGTTGAATATTTTTACATAGCACGTAAAGTTGGGAAATTGCTCTTATAACCGCTCTAACAATCTGCTTGCATTTAAGCTTATCCCAAGTACGTATTGAAGCTGCCATATTACTTTTGCACAAAGGATTAACAAGTTGAATGGCCCGCCATTTCTAACTCGCTTTGTTGGGGAATATAACGTGGTTTCATCTGAGGCAGCCATTGGCTGAGCTTGCATGTGGGTAGGTGCTTCCTCCAGAGGGGGGGAGTCTTAGCCGACTCATTGGGTCACGTGACTATCCGCCGAGGAGCTGGTTGGCTTATACAGCCCCGAGTCGATCCGTGTAATATGGTGACGTAGACCGTTGTCGGTGCGTTGGTTGGCTGACCCGACCCTCATCATAAATGCGAGTCAAGTGGCGCTCTTCAAATCGGCCAATCACTGCCACGTTTCATGCTGGTTTCCGGTCTTCCTGCCGGGAAGGAGAAGGAGAAGGCGGAACCAGCACTAAGTCGTATGCTGTGACCACCATCTTGAGTGTGGCCATTCACTAACAACGTACTTGCCTTTTAACCGTTATATTTGAAGCAAACCGTCTAACATAATTACGTTTTGTGTGGATTTCACCAACCACCAGATACGTTTATTGGAATTAATGTTTGGTTAACCATTTGTTGTATCCGGTCATTGCCACTAGTCATCAAGCAACATCTGAGCTCTAAATGTCTAGTGGGACATTGAGTCTCTTTTGTCTGCCCCAGCAGGGGGTACTGTTTATGGCCTCATGGAAGTAGGTAATTAGATTTAGGATGCCTACATGAGTTGCCTTTTAGGGAGAAAAATTCCTCCCCTACATTTATTTTTCCTAAAATTCATTTCTATTAAATTTGCATTCGTCCTTAAGTATTGGAGCCAGATGGGTTTGGTCACTTATGGCAAAGATTAATGTATTCTAACTCACACTTGTCGTGTTTCTCACAGCCTGCCATTCCTCTGCTCGTGCTCTCTCTCTGATCCTATTCACCCCTTTGTCAGTTAGGACTATTGTAGAATCTGGAAATATAAGTGACAAATGGCTGATAAGCTCGGTCCAGAGCCAGGCCAAATGGCAATAGAACTGTAGACATTGCATATTTCATTTTACAAAAGATTGTCCCATTTCTAAACCCGTAAAATTCGTTGTGCCTTTGGGTTAGGTTCTGCTGCACCTCTGTAAGATCTGGATGCTGGGGAGCCACTTTTTTTTAGCTGGAGATAAACGGCTGATAAGCTTAGTCCAGAGCCATGCAGATAGCAATGAAGCTTTTGTGTAAAACTCCCCAAAATGCTTGCTAAGGTGTTAACAGTCTGTATGGGGGGTTGTTAGAGGGCTCTGGCTGACACAATGCCCTGTAATCATATTACTGGCCTGAAAAATAGTTAAAGTCCAGTTATATTAATCTGTTTCAAATAATCTAACCTCTGAGAAGAGCATAATATGTTTATATGTTCAATATCCTGTTAAGAAATCAGACTTATATACTTATAACCAATTAAACTATATATTAATTCATCTCAAGACTTTTTTTCATGACAACTGCATCACATTAGTACATATTCATATCATTTTGGTTACTTGAATATTCTCGGGGAATCTAGAAGATTGAATGGATTTTGTTTCATTCCCATTGAAATTATGGTTCATTCTTTTTTGGAAACTCCTGATTTTGGTCAGAATATGGTATTACCTATTCTCCTTTTCTCTGCTGAAGTGTTTTATTACCTCCTCCCCATTTGGGGAACCCAAAAACCGGATTGAGACCCCCCCTTCCAAGTGTTTATGGCCATGCCGCCTGGATCAAAGACGTGGTTTGGCTTAAAGCAAAGAGAAACAATCCATTCTGGGAAGATCAGTATCCGATCTGTCCTTTGGTGATTTTCAATGATGTAACATCGTATTTGAACTTCCCGCACGTTAGTGCGCGTATCCTTTCCTCCAGGTATGACTTTATTCTCCTCTTCTAAATTATCGAACTTGTAATTGGCTTAAAGGTTGATTTGTTTGATTTAAGCTTTTGCCTACCTGGTGAATAAATTATTGTCATTCCTTTAAGAAACAGTGGTCTCCGTGACTCCTAATCCTTTTGTTCTTTCTAGCCAAACTGCTCATCGGACTTAAAGGTAAATCCTTGCATTCCAGACTAGCTAGCTGATGTTTTAAAAAAGGTAGTGATGGGTTTTAAGTTGGATTGCAGATTACGGTCTTATAAAGGGTTTATGTAGTATGCTCCTGGGGATTTGGCCTTAATGGGCACCCATGGGCTTATAAGCCTTTGCCTGCATCTCCTTAAGAAATTCAGGTGCATCAGAAATCTGGGTTCATGGTATGTTTATGCCAAAGTTGCTGCTATCATGGTAATTTCTTCCATCCTCTAGAACTCTCACCGAACTAAGATCCGATGTCTTTGGCTGCTATTACCGGGGCGTCGGTTGAGTAACTGGTTTTCACGAAGAGTCTGGAACTTAGTTGCTCGAGATTCATGTCTGTGTCCCTAAACTATAAATTCTAATTCTAATTTGGAGTCAGATATTTAACGAGGGTATAACTAAATTTGGTATTCTAAATTTATTATGGAGTCAGATTAATTGTAACCAGTATGCTTTTTGTGCCCCGTTGTTGGTCGGAGAAAATGTATCCATTTTATTGTGATTCGCACCAGCCAGGATATCTTACCATCTGCCAACAGAACACGTTGAACCTTTGCCCTACAATTTCCGTCTTTGGTTATTGTTTTGTGGGTTTTACAGCTGGTGACCCTCAAAATGGCTTTTCGTGTATTATACCTCAAGAAATATGTCGGTTTGGGAATCTTTGCATTTTTCACCGTGACTGCTTATGTACCATACTGGCTATGCCTATAATCGGCATTGTGATTCTGTTTTCCGAAGCCTTTGACGCTGCATCGAGGTGTTTCCAAAAATGGTGCTGGCTGAAGCATGAATCTCCACATCCAATGTGATCCTGGTTTCTCAAAGTGCGCTATCTGGCCGGTTCCATCAGTCGTCAACCACATTGGTAAATACCGTGTTTTTTTGCTTTGTAACAGATTCAGGGAAATTAGAAAGTCACTGCATCGAACCGCTGCTAAGGGATCGATTTCCCCAAATGGCCTGGGACGTAGAAACCATTTTTTAAGTTTTAATTCTATCTTTTTCAGGATCAGAGAATGGATCTGTTGTAGGAATGTTTGCATGAGCCTTCTTTGTTTTTATATTATCTCTTCAGACTAAATCATGTTTTCAGATTAATCAAGATCATTTGATATTTTCATGCTTTTGTGTAGAAGGTTTAATGGCAAGTTGGAGGTGATTGGGTGTCTGTGTGCAGTCGGGGGTTTTGGCATTTTTTAAGTGGATCCAATATCTGTTGTTCGGGACAGCGAGGATCCGGTGGTAATGCCATAGCAGGGATAAGGCCTGCCACTGAAAGTGTTGAATACTCTTGGCCTGTTCTTGAAGCCAGGAAAGATTGTGTTCAGGTTTTGCGTGTGTGCAAGTAATCAAATTGTGTGTGCATTTGATGGATTTGGTGCAAGGTCCTGCTGTAACTGTGCATACAATCTTGCAAATACTGGAAGAAATGGGGCACTGGTGAAATGCCAGTGGATTTTGAAGGAATCTTATGCGTGGGGAGTGAGGAGATTAGTTCATTGGACTTTTTTACCGTTGTAACTGCAAGGCACATGGGTTTGCAATCAGTTGTTTAGGCTCTGACCCGGAAGTTGACAAATATTTCATCCTCTTGTCTTGTTAAACTTTGTGTAAAGGTAATAGCTTACGGTTTCACTGCCCAGTGTTTGACTGAATTTTGATCAAGATTATAGAGATATCAATCAACATTAGGAAAATTGTAATAATTGGACTCAAAAGTTTAAGCAGGGTTTGCACCTTTGGGTTGTCGGTTGGTCAAAATTCGGCACTAGGTTTACAATCAGCAGTCTTTTTGGGGACACGGACAGTGATTAGACTAATTCTTGATTGGGTTTTTGTAATGTGGTTTTTTCATAGACGGAATGTTCAAAAATTTCGGTATGGGCTGAAGTTTGCTGTTTACACCCACGTGGGCTTCTCGGACTGCAGGTTGTTTTGTTTCAGGCGACTAGACTGTTTAGGTCTAAGGGGAGGATGTGTGTCCTGGACATAGCAAAAAAATTTATTGCTGAAAGTGTTGAATATTTTAACATTGCATCAAAATTGGGAAATTGCCATTATAACAGTTTAAAAATTTGCTCACCATTATTCTTGTTCTGCTTGCATTTAAGCTTATCCCAAGTGAATTGAAGCTGCCATATTACTTTTGCCCAAAGGATTAACAAGTTGAACGCCCCGCCATTTTTGGCTGTTTGTTGGGGAATATTACGTGATTTCATCTGGGGGCAGCCATTGGTTGAGTTTGCATGTGGGTAGGTGCTTCCTCCAGAGGGGGAAAGTCTTAGCCGACCCATTGGGTCACGTGACTATTCGCCGGGAGCTGGTTGGCTGATACAGCCCCAAGTCGATCCGTGTAATATGGTGACGAGACCGTTGTCGGTGAGCTGGTTGGCTGGCCGGCCCTCATCATAAATGCGAGTCAAGTGGCGCTCTTCAAATCGGCCAATCACTGTCACGTTTAATGCTGGTTTCCGGTCTTCCTTCCGAGAAGGAGAAGGAGAAGGCGGAACCAACACTAAGTCGCATGCTGTGACCACCATCTTGAGTGTGGCCATTCACTAACAACGTTTGCCTTTTAACCGTTATGTTTGAAGCAAACCATCTAGTATAATTACGTTTTGTGTGGATTTCACTAACCACCAGATACGTTTATTGGAACTAATGTTTGGTTAACCATTGCTGTATACTGTCATTGCCACTGGTCATCAAGCAACATCTGAGCTCTAAATGTCTAGTGGGACATTGAGTCTCTTTTGTCTGCCCCAGCAGGGGGTACTGTTTATGGCCTCATGGAAGTAGGTAATTAGATTTAGAATGCCCACATGAGTTGCCTTTTAGGGCGAAATATTCCTCCCCTACATTTATTTTTCCTAAAATTCATTTCTATTAAATTTGCATCCGTCCTTAGGTATTGGAGCCAGATGGGTTTGGTCGCTTTTTGGCAAAGATTAGTGCTTTTCTACTCATACTTGCTGTGTTTCTCACAGCCTGCCATTCCTCTGCTTGTGCTCCCTCTCTCTGATCCTATTCACCCCTTTGTCAGTTAGGACTATGTTCCTCAAAACCTGGATCACTTCAATCAATAGGCCTGTACTCTTTATAGAGTGCATGAATTAATCAGAGTTACTAGTACATCAGTAACTCAACGATGGTTGCCTGCATTCCTACTGGATTGCATGGTTCAGCCTATTTTTAATGTCTGTTTGTCCTTGTCTTTTCCGTGTCTGAAGCTATGCAGACATTCACCCTGCATAGTTCATTCTCTTACAGTCTTCACACCTGAGAGCCTTGGTTTTACAGCAGATGTCTAAGGTGATGACATCCTCTCAGGGGGGGAGGGAAGAAGTTCATAAAACACCCGGCCAGGGTAACAGGCCCCATCCGACAACCAACTACAACCCTAGTGCACACATGCATACACACATAGGGTAGGGGATTAGGCCCCCAGACCTTGTGTGTAACAGGCGGCGGGCGGGGCTGCAAAGTTCGAGGGGCACGTTAAATCGTGTGTATAGTGCAGGGGAGTAAACTGAAGGCCCTCGTGTCCAGTGAAGTATGAATTGACATACTGCCATGGTACCGTCTAGTCGGGCGTGTTGTCGCCAGCACGCGTGGCGTGGGTGATAGCCCACACCTAAGCAGAGGGGCGCATAATACGACCTCTGTGAACAGGCAAGGCTGGTGAAAACGGTCAAAGTTTCTATACCCATAGCTAAGTGGGGTTCAGACCGTCGGCTCCCACCTGGGTGGCTGATAACCACTTGCTATCGACTGGGTCACCGGCGGTCGGGTCCACGTGATGGCAGTAAGTCCCTTTTGTTGGCCACGCCGCTCAATGTACAGTCAGGCCACCATAAGCCAAAAGCAATGCGTCCAGTAGGCGAGTGGTGCTTCTGTGATCGGTGAGCTTTGAAAAGAAGACGCCGGGAAGCAGAAGACAGAGTTCTGAACCTGGGGGAGCCCGGCGAAGATCTCTGTGGGAAGGATCTAGCCTAGAACTGCGCCCTGAGAGGGAGAGGTCAAAAGATCAAAGTGACAACATACACCACTTGCATGTTTGTCTGTGTTTATCCTGATCTGAGAGGAAAGCCATAAAGCATTGTTTCATTTAAAACTGACACTAACTTCGTCTGTTCTTTCTTTCTGAAAACAGGGGTGATGGAATCTTCAACAGTGCCATTCACTCATCCTCAGTCACTGTCCCTTTGAGGTGTCGTGGGTTACTTAGAGACGGGGACATGTGAATTGTAGGGTAATAGCATGCACTGCATTAACTTTTTTTCATCCATTGTGTTCCACAGGACAGTTTGCTGGCAGGAAGACCCCCAACTAAATGTTTCCAATTAACTTTCACACTTTCTGATTCCTGCAGGTTGAGTTTTAACAGAGTACCTTGGTCATGTCTTGTCTTGGTCTCCTTGTTGTTGTCAATTTGGCAGGGTGCTGTTTCTAAAATTTTCTATACAGGCATCAAGGATTCGAGGACCTGACTTTGCCATTTTACACCTGAGGAACAGAAGCTCCATTTATATGCTTTTGGCTGATTTGGATATCGATTTCATCACAAACATGGTAGCAAATCAAGGGTGTGGCACCAGGACACAACCCCTGTCCACCCTTCTGGCTCTTGGGAGCCATTTCTTCCACTATTCAACTTATTATGGACACACATTCAAATTCCAACGATATGTGTGCACCAACGCCGGCGGTCACACTGGACCTCAAACATCTCTACAGATACCGGATTCATACAGGACAAAGGACATTTTCATATGGACAAACTGCAGTTGTGTTTGTGATTGTGATTTGTAAATTGCATGTAAAGAGTGTGGGTTGATACAAAAATAGGTTGAGAGGAATCAATCAAAATTCTATTTTATAATGTGGCACTTCATGGACTGGAGCATAGAGGTTTCTTACACTGAAGGCCAAAGGTAGTGTGCCTTAAAAGTTCATAAAGTGAGGTAAAACTACATATGCATTGATCCAAATAAGTCCCATTTACCTTTTAATATTTTTTCAGAATTAAATTGGGAATTCCTACAAAAGTGTTTCTGACCAGCCTATTATGTGTATCAGCCCCACTCTCTCAGTTAATCTCCAAATCATATCATGTGACGTGAATTGCTGAATGTCTGGACATATGAATTTCACGATTTCCAATATTTCACCATATCACTTCAGTATAACTCATGTAAATGTTCTATTGTTTTTTTTTTCATCTGTAACTGTTTATTTTTTTGCACTTTAAATCAGCTGCTTAAATGATTTGATATTGTGACCCGCCATTGGATTTTTTTTTCCTCTGGGGTTTTTTTCCAATTGGTTGGTTACTTAGTTTGGCACATATAATCTTTTTTTTGCTTTCCCTAGTCAAAAGTGGGAAAGTTTTTGGTTTATGTGCTGGTTTGTTCTATGATTTCTATTTTTCATGATTTTAGGAAAAAAATTTCTTTTCAAACCATCATTCCATTTGGCATAATAACATTAGTTCCAATTGGTACACTAACTTCAGATAATAGACTCATAGAACAAACCTAGATAACTTAATTTAATTTTATTTTTTGTTTGTTTTTATTTTTAATTTCTTCACGTTTCATGTTAATAAAACGGTTGTCTCTCTTTCTTTTAACTTCCCAAATCACACTTCTCTAAATTCTCAATTATATTGCAGTGAGAGGAAACAATCAATTTTTCCATTTTATCGTGTGATGCAACTGTCATGAAAAAATCTGAACTACTCTTAAATCTGTAATTTCTCATCAATATTTCCTATAGTCTTAGCAAGAATTCCTCTCAGCCATACAATCACCTAGGTAATTTTTATGACCCCTGTGGGACCTCTGTGGTAGATAAGTGACAAATGGCTGATAAGCTCAGAGCCAGGCCAAATGGCAATAGAACTGTAGACATTGCATATTTCATTTTACAAAAGATTGTCCCATTTCTAAACCAGTAAAATTCATCTGTGCCTTTGGGTTAGGTTCTGAGCGGCACCTCTGTAAGATCTGGGTAAACGCTGATGCGTGGGGGAGCCCAGCGACTGTATCGATAAATGGCTGATAAACTTAGTCCAGAGCCATGCCAGATAGCAATAAAGCTTTTGACTTCCTCCCCAAAATGCTTACTAAGGTGTTAACATTCTGTATGGGGGTTGTTAGAGGGTCTGGCTGACACAATGCCCCTGTGGGAGTCATATTACTGGCCTAAGTCTTAAGTTAAAGTCCAGTTATATTAATCTGTTTAAAATAATCTAAACCTCTGAGAAGAGCATAATATGTTTATATGTTCAATATCCTGTTAAGAAATCACTTATATACTTATAACCCAATTAAACTATATATTAATTCATCTCAAGACTTTTTCATGACAACTGCATCACATTAGTACATATTCATATCATGTTTGGTCTTGTTATTCTCGGGGGAATCTAAGGAGTTGAATGGAGTATGTTTCATTCCCATTGAAATTATGGTTCATTCTCTTTTGGAAACTCCTGAGAATTTGGTCAGAATACTCTCTGGTAATCACCCTATTCTCCTCTCTCTGCTGAAGTGTTTTATTACCTCCTCCCCATAAGGGGGAACCCAAAAACCGGATTCGACCCCCCTTCCAAGTGTTTATGGCCATGCCGCCTGGATCAAAGACGTGGTTTGGCTTAAAGCAAAGAGAAACAATCCATTCTGGGAAGATCGATCCGATCTGTCCCGCACATTAGTGCGTGAGTAGCCTTTTCAATGATGTAACATCGTATTTGAACTTCCATATTAGTTGCTTTTCCTCCAGGTATGACTTTATTCTCCTCTTCTAAATTATGCGAACTTGTAATTGGCTTAACGTTGATTTGTTTGATTTAAGCTTTTGCCTACCTGGTGAATAAATTATTGTCATTCCTTTAAGTTTGGTCTCCGTGACTCCTAATCCTTTTGTTCTTTCTAGCCACGCATTCGACCGGGGACTTAGGGGCGAGTCCTTGCATTCCAGACTAGCTAGCTGATGTTTTAAAGGTAGTGATGGGTTTTAAGTTGGATTGCAGATTACGGTCTACTTATATAAAGGGTTTATGTAGTATCGGGTCCTGGGGATTTGGCCTTAAGGGCACCCTTGGGCTTATAAGCGGTGCCTGGTCGATCTCCTTAAGGGCCCTGTGGTGCACATAAATCTGGGTTCATGGTATGTTTATGCCAAAGTTGCTGCTATCATGGTAATTTCTTCCATCCTCTAGAACTCTCACCGAACTAAGATCCGGCAACCGCGGCTGCCGGGGGTCGGGATTGAGTAACTCACGGAAGAGTCTGGCGGCTTAGGCTCCCGAGATTCACGCATGTGTCCCTAAACTATAAATTCTAATTCTAATTTGGAGTCAGATATTTAACGAGGGTATAACTAAATTTGGAGTCAGATTAATTGTAACCGTTGTGCTTTTGTGCCCCGTTGTTCGAACGGAGAAAATGTATCCATTTTATTGTGATTCCCAGCCAGGACGACCATCGTGTTAATACCAGCCAACAGAACACGTTGAACCTTTGCCCTACAATTTCCGTCGTTGGTTATTGTTTTGTGGGTTTTACACTATGTTTCACAGTTGCCAACTCTCCCGAATTTTCCGGGAGTTTAAGTGGCATATTCATGTTCCCGTGGCGTATTCAGCAATTATTCAATTAACGCGTATTGAAGAGGTCCGCCCACAGAATTGAAGTCCTGGTGCGAGGAGGTTTATCAGATTCACGTGCATTAAGGTGGATTTCACCTCTATTATTATGGAAACCGATTATGACTCCAGACTTCTAACTCTTTTCTCTACTCAGGGGATGAAAGCAATTAAAGATGTTTCACACGGTCTTTTATCATTTAAACAATTAAAACAATCATTAAACACATGCTTGGCTTCGAACCCCTGAGAAAAAGAAAACCGCCAGAAGACAGGAGTTATAATCAGTTTCCATATTACGTTGGAATCCACCGTAACACACGTGAAGCTGATAAACCTCCATCTTGCGCAAGACTTCAATTCCGCGTGAGAATCTTTTAAATTTGAATAATTGCTTACTACGACGCGGGAACATGAATATGCCACTAAAACTCCCGGAAAATACGGGAGAGTTGGCAGCACTGCATGGATCACTTCAATCAATAGGCCTGTACTCTTTATAGAGTGCAGGAATTCATCAGGGTTACTACTACATCAGTAACTCCACGATAGTTGCCTGCATTCCTACTGGATTGCAAGATTCAGCTTATTTTCAATGTCTGTTTGTCATCGTTTGTCTTTTCAGTGTCTGATACTATGCAGACATTCACCCTGCATAGTTCATTCTCTTACAGTCTTCACACCCGGGAGCCTTAGCTTTACAGCAGATGTCGAAGGTGATGGCATCCTCTCAGGGGGTGGGGGAAGCTGCGGGGCCATAAAACACCCGCTCATAGGTAACAGGCCCCATCCAAGCCACTTTACAACCCTTAGTCACACGCGCGCGCGCACACACATACATACATGCATTTCTTCATGTTTGTCTGTGTTTATCCTGATCCGAGGGGAAAGCCATAAAGCATTGTTTCATTTAAAACTGATACTAACTTCGTCTGTTCTTTCTTCCTGAAAACAGGGGTGATGGAATCTTCAACAGTGCCATTCACTCGTCCTCAGTCACTGTCCCCTTTGAGGTGTCATAAAGTTACCCAGACGGCGGGGACATGTGAATTGTAGGGTAATTGCATGCACTGCATTAACTCTTTCATCCATTGTTTTCCACAGGACAGTTTGCAGGCTCAGGAAAACCCAAATGCATCCTGAGCGTCTAATTTCAAAATGCTTCCAATTAACTTTCACTCTTTCTGATTCCTACAGGTTGAGTTATAACGGATTACCTTGGTCGTGTCTTGTCTTGGTCTCCCTTGTTGTTTTCAATTTGGCAGGGTGCTGTTTCTAATAATTTCTATACAGGCATCAAGGATTCGAGGACCTGACTTTGCCATTTACACCTGAGGAACAGAAGCTTCATGTATATGCTTTTGGCTGGTTTGGATTTCGGGATTTCATTGCAAATCAAGGGTGTGACACGCCAGGGCATAATAATCCCTGTCCACCCTTCTGGCTCTTGGGAGCCATTTCTTCCACTATTCAACTTATTATGGACACACAGTCAAATTCCAATGATATGTGCACCAACGCGGGCGGCCGCCGGACCTCAAACATCTCTACAGCTACCGGATTCATACAGGACAAAGGACATTTTCATATGGACAAACTGCAGTTGTGTTTATGATTGTGATGTGTGAATTACATGTAAAGAGTGTGGGTTGATACAAAAATAGGTTGAGAGGAATCAATTAAATCCTATTTTATAATGCGGCAGTTAAAGGACTGGAGCATATAGGTTCCTTACATTGGAGGCCAAAGGTAGTGTGCCTCAAAAGTTCATAAAGTAAGGTAGAACTACATATGCATTGATCCAGATAAGCCTAATTTGTCTTGAATATTTTTCAGAATTAAATTGGGAGGTCCTACGAGGCAGTTTCTGACCAGCCTATTATGTGTACCAGCCCCACCCTCTCAGTTGATCTCCATATCATATCATGTGACAAATTGCTGAATGTCTGGACATATGAATTTCACCATTTTCAATATTTCATCACGTAACTTTGCAACATACCACATGTAATGTTCTATTGTTGTTTTCATCAGTAACTGTGTGTTTCTAATTGCACTTGTAATTGAATGCCTAAATAATGTGATATTGTGACCTCCGTTGGATTTTTTCCCTCTGGGGTTTTTTCCAATTGGTTGGTTACTTAGTTAGTGGCACATATAATCTTTTTGCTTTCCCTAGTCAAGTGTGGGAAAGTTTTTGGTTTATGTGCTGGTTTGTTCTGCGATCTCTATTGTAACTGATTTTAGAAAAAATTACTTTTCAAACTATCATTTCATTTGTCATAATAAAATTGGTTCAACTAGTACACCAACTAACTTCAGATAATAGACTCATAGAACAAACCTAGATAACAAATTTTTCATTTAATTTTATTTTTTGTTTTCCTTTTAAGTTCTTCATATGCTTTATGTGGTTAATCAAACGGTTGTCTCTCTTTCTTTTAACTTTCCAAATCCCACTTCTCTCAATTCTCAATTATATCGCACTGAGAGGAAATAATCCATTTTCCCATTTTATCATGTGATGCAATTGTCATGAAAAACTGAACTACTCAAATCTGGAATTTCTCATCAATATTCCATCCATAATCTCAGCAAATATTCTGGTGCTATCTATGACCCCGTGGGTCGAGCTTAGTCTCTCCACGTGCCCAGGGGGTGGATACTGTAGACATTACATATTTCTTTTTGCAAAAGATTGTTTCACTTCTAAACCAGTAAAATTCATCTGTGCCTTTGGGTTCTGAGCGGCACCTCTGTAAGATCTGCAAACGCTGATGTGTGAGGGAGCCCAGATAAGCACAGTCCAGGGCCATGCCATATAGCAATAAAACTTTTGTGGACTTCCAGGAAGTGACAATGGTCTCACCACGGGGGGGGGGGGTTTGTTGCAGACCTCTGGCTGACACAAGGCCCCTGTGTGAGTCATATTACTGGCCTAAGTCTTAAGTTAATGTCCAGTTATATTAATCTGTTTCAAATAATCTAAACCTCTGGGAAGTGCATAATGTGCTTATATGTTAAATCATGATCTAAGAAATCACTTATATGCTTATAACCCAATTTACCCATATAATAATTCATCTTAGGACTTTTTCATGACAACTGCATCGTATCCGTACATATTCATATCATGTTTGGTCTTGTTATTCTCGGGGGAATCCAAGGAGTTGAATGGAGTAGGTTTTATTCCCATTGAAATTATGGTTCATTCCCTTTTGGAAACTCCTGCGAATTTGGTCAGAACACTCTCTGGTAATCACCCTATTCTCCTCTCTCTGCGGAAGCATTTTATTACATCCTTCAAATGGGGGAAACCCAAAACCCGGATCTGACCGCCCCTTCCAGGCTTATGGCCATGCCGCCTGGATCAAAGGGGGGAGATACGCTGTTAAGGGGGAATCTTGGCTGGGTTCTTCCCGCGCACGTTAGTGTGTGTATCCTTTTCCTCCAGGTATGACTTTATTCTCCTCTTCTAAATTATGCGTAACTTGTAATTGGCTTAACGTTAATTTGTTTGATGTAAGCTTTTGTCTACCTGGTGAATAAATTATTGTTATTTCTTTGAGCTTGCATGGTCTCCGTGACTCTTAATCCTTTTATTCTTTCTAGCCACGTTACGACCGGTACTTAGGGGGAGAATCCGTCTCTTTCCAGACTAGCTAGCTGATGTTAAAGGTAGTGATGGGTTTTAAGTTGGATTGCAAGTTACGGTCTACTTATATAAAGGGTTTATGTAGTATCGGTCCTGGGGATTCGACCTTAAGGGCACCCTTGGGCCTATAAGCCGGTGCCTGGCCAATCCCCTTAAGGGGCCCTGTGGTGCACATAAATCTGGGTTCATGATATGTTTATGCCAAAGATGCTGCTATCATTGTAATTTCTTCCATCCTCTAGAACTCTCACCGAACTAAGATCCGGCAACTGCGCTATTACCCGGGGGCGTCAGTTGAGTAACTGGTTTTCACGAATAAGTCTGGCAGCGTAGCTGCCCCGAGATTCATGCATGTGTACCTAAATTATAAATTCTAATTCTAATTTGGAGTCAGATATTTAACGAGGGTATAACCAAATTTGGTATTCTAAATTTATTATGGAGTCAGATTGATTGTAACCTTTGTGCTTTTGTGCCCCGTTGTTCGAACGGAGAAAATGTATCCATTATATTGTGATTTGCACCAGCCAGGACGTCGCGCGCGCTAATACTAGGAATCCACACGCATATACCTTCAACCCGGGCTCTTCCTTCCTTGGTCGAGTTGCGTGGGTTTAACAGTGATCTTTCTGCTTGGGTTGAGACAAAGAAAGACGTTTGGAGGGATTGAAGCTGAAGATTTACTCTTGTGCAAACGGGGTTTTCTGAAAATAATTTGTGTTGAAGCTCAAACATTAAAAGAGATGAGACGATTTACTCCTGAGGTATAACCTTTGTCGCATTAGGGGCAGGGAGAATCTTCCCCCTGTCTTTTTTCCCCTTTTCCCCCCTGAAACAACTCGGTGAGCAAACAGCCAAATTAAGTCACGAATCTGGTCAAAGAAAGGCGACGGGGGTTTTTTGGGTTTCAGGGCTCTATCTTTCACACTGCCCTACCCGTTGCCACTACCCGCTACTCGTGAATTACACATTTAGCAGCTTCCACTATCCCTAAACGGTATCTTGTGGCCACACAACCCGCTTTGCGTTATGCCAACTCCCTTATGTGCGCCTGGAGGCGTACCCGTGGGCGTGTTTATTCGCTTTCCCTACAATTGCTATCTTGACCACACACGTAAGGGAAAGCGGATAGCGGGTCCTCAAACCACCCGCTAACCATTTGGGCTTTTACAAGAGCGCGCCCAGGCGACTTCATTGCGCGTCCACTTGGACACATGTGGACGTGCACATGCGGCTCCACTTCCCGAATTAACTCGCCTATAAAAAGCCTATAAAAGCCTCTAAAAATTTGGGGGAAAATATCCATCCCTTTATTCACTACGATTAGTCCTGGTTAATTCTAGATGATTTTCCTTTATTAACACATTTTCCAATTCAAGAATAATCAAGTGGCTATTGAAGACACGGCTTCTCTCCCCCATGCGATCTAACAGCGACAAAATAATGGGCAACATTCAGTACATAAAAATAATTTAATTATAAATAAGACTATGCACTGGCATTCAGCAACGGTAATTTTTTTTTCCAGCGAGAGCTGCATTTCAGAACTCTTGCGAATGAAGGTAATTTCGGCGGCAAGTACGCACACCTGTTTTTGCAGCACGGTCACGCAACTTGCTATAAAAAAATAGACAGCTGTCCCATTGGAAAATGTAAACGGACAACGCCGTTTACTTGTCACCAGAATTACCTTCATTCGCTGAAGAGTTCTGAAAGGCCGCTCACACTGGAAAAAATGTTACGTCACTGAGTGCCGGTGCATAGACCTTATTTTATTTTTCGAAAATGGGATTTTGTTCTATGCTTCATTTCAGACGGGAGAGGGAGTTGGAAGTGAATGGCGAAACGTATTTTTTTTCTTCTTTTTTTATTAAGTTTGCATCGCAAAAGGCGTAGGCTTGATGTTTTTTTTTTTATTACATACCAAACATTAAACACACCTGCCTATGTCCCTAAAACACCAGCGCTACCCATTACATTATGCATAGGTGTGGTTTGGGCGTTACGCCAGTTAAACCAATCAGTGTGCCAGGTGCCACTGCCTTTCGGAGCAGGCTGCTTATCCCAAATCCTCAAAACCCGAAACCCGTGATGGAGAGAGGAAGGTCGCCACGTTTCTCCATTGACGGTTAAATTGCCCGTGCATGAGGTCAAATCCAGTCAGGGGAGGATCTGTTTTTGTTGTTAATCATGAATTGTATTATTATTATTATTATTATTATTATCATTATTATTTGACATTAACATATTGTTTAATGTTTGGTATGTAGTAAAAAAAAAACCAAGCCTACCCTTTTTGTGATGGAAACTTCAAAAAAGAAAAAAAAAAACGTTTCGCCATCCATTTCCAACTCCCTCTCCCATCTGAAATGAAGCATCGAACAAGATCCCATTTTAGAAAAAAAAAATTAGGTATATGCACTGGCACTCAGCGACGTAACTTTTTTTCCCCAGCGAGAGTGACATTTCAGAACTCTTCAGCGAATGAAGGTAATTCTGGTGACAAGTATGTGGTTTTGTCCGTTTACGTTTTCCAATCGGACAGCTGTCTATTTTTTTACAGAAAGTTGCGTGACCATGCTGCAAAAACAGGTGTACATACTTGTCGCCGAAATTACCTTCATTCGCAAGAGTTCTGAAATGCAGCTCTCGCTGGAAAAAAAATTTCCGTTGCTGAGTGCCAGTGCATAGTGCTCTTGAGAAAGCCCAAACGCAGGTAGTGGGTGGTTTTAGGACCCGCTATACGCTTTCCCGAATGTGTGTGGTGAAGATAGCAATTGTAGGGAAAGCGCATAAACACGCCCACGGGCACACCTCCAGGCACAAATAAAGGATTCGGCATAATGCATAGCAGGTAGTGTGGCCGCAAAATATCGTTTAGGGATAGTGGAAGCTGCTAAATGCGTAATTCACGGGTTGCGGGTTGTGGCAACGGGTAAGGCAGTGTGAAAAATAGAGCCCACCGTGTTTAGTTCGCTAACATAGTAAACGACTTGTTTATTCGGTCCGTTTTAATTAAAGGGAACCGGGGCTTAACTCTTTTCTCGGTTACCCTTATTTATATTTGTGGCTAGCTAGCTAGATAGTTATTGTTTGCATTTTTGATGGGGATCTGAGATTTAGTTTTAAGTTAGTAGGCCAGCAGTCACTTGAGTCGTCCATTCGGGTGGGTTGGAATTTAAATGGTAAGGTTTCCAGGAGTGCTCCGCCTCCTCCCTCCTCCAACTTCTCCTGGGCGTTGTAGCCAGTCTGTTTTATCTGAGTTCTCAGCAAAGCCCTGTGATATTTTTAGGTTAGTTTTGTATATTACTAGTACTGGGACTAGATAAACTCAAGTCGGCTAATTAGGAGTGCTTATTACATTTAGAGTTTGTCTCAATTTGGTATTTCATTTCTGTAAACTGAAACCAAACCCCTGTTAAAAGAGGCTTATAATCCATTTACATAGTTTCCCCACGGTTTCTATTGTGACTGCTGCTTGGGTCTTCTCAGGTTAATAAATTAATAAATTGTGGTTCCTGAGCTTCTGTCTCAGCATTAGTAATTTTCTTTTCTCTAGGGTGAGCAAGATCATTAGGTAGGGGGTTCAAAATGTGGCCAAAACTATGTGACGGTTGCAGGATGATCGCACTTTTGGAAAGAGATTTCCATGGTGGGTTTGTCTGCCACCGGTGCCAGCTAATTGAGCATCTGGAGAGCAAGATCCTTGATGTTCAGGGCCAGTTGACGGCGCGACATAGTTTGCAATCAGTGGAGTTCCTAGAGGAACTAAGTAGTATGTCGTTTAGAGAAATGGTTTGTACGCCAAAGCAGGGTGGTGCGGGGACCCCAGAGCAGGCAGGGAGAGAAATTTGGGTGACGGTAGGACATCAGTGCAGGAAAGGGCATGCACACCGTACAGCGACAGCTCCTCCAGTGGTTGAGGTGTTCAACTGATTCCGGCCCTTGCAGGAACTCGAATTGGCCCCTGACCCTGAGAGTGAGGGGACTGATGAGCATCAGGGCACCCTGTTGGCCTCTACCCCTCAGAAAAGAGAGTTAGTGATAGTGGGGGACTCAATACTGAGAGGAATAGACAGTTTAGTCTGTTCGCGCGACAAGGAGTCTCGTACGGTGTGTTGCCTGCCTGGTGCCCAGGTAGGAGACCTCCTGGAGTGTGTGGACAAGCTCCTGGCCAGAGCGGGGAAGGCAGTTTCATGGTCCATGTTGGGACAAATGACATAGGTAAGGGAAGGTTTGAGGTTCTGCAAGGTAAATTTGTGGAATTAGCTGAAAAGCTTAGGAGCAGATCCTCCACGGTAGTTTTCTCCGGGATTCTACCGGTACCACGTGCAAGCAGAGGGAAGCAGAATTTTATCTGGAGGTTTAACAGGTGGCAACGAACCTGGTGTAGGAAAGAAGGGTATAGGTTTATGGGGCACTGGAACTACTTCTGGGACAGGGGTGACCTGTTCAAGCTGGATGGGCTACACCTGAACCGGAGGGGTACCTTTGCACTGGGTCAGAGTATGTTGAGGGTAGCACAGAGTTATTTAAACTAGGGACCTGGGGGGCAGGGAGGTTAGAGAGTGTTATACAGAGGGAAATGCAGACTGCCCTGATGGAAGCTGACAGCGTTACATGCACTATTGATGATATATTTTTCAAGCAACAAAGCATAGTGAGGGGCTTGGAGCAGCGGGCACATGGGAAATCCAAGGGGAAGAGCATTCGTGATAACCTGAAATGTTTTTATCTAAATGCATGAAGCATTAAAAATACATTTCCAGAACTTGAGGCCATTATAATTAGTGAAGGCTGCGACATAGTTGGGATTACAGAGACATGGCTTAGTGAAGAAGATGGTGATGAATATAATATAGAGGGTTATAAGCTCTTTAGGAAGGATAGATGCAATAGGCGAGGAGGGGGTGTAGCACTCTATGTGAACGAAAACATCAATGTGCAGGAAATTTCTGAAATTGAACATTCCTTGCTCTGTGAAGATATCTGGGTCAGGCTCATTGGCAAACATGAGACAGGTTCAAACATAGGTGTATGCTATCGACCACCAGCTTTGGACAGAACAGTCAATGAAATGCTCTTTAAGAGGATTACGCAAGCTTGTAGAGAAGGAGGGACTATTGTTATGGGAGACTTAAATTATCCTGGTTCCAATTGGGAAATGGTGAAAGGACAGGATAGGGGGGAGGAAGAATTTCTAGATGTTATAAATGATAATTTTTTGGTGCAGTATGTTAATAAACCTACAAGAGAGAAGGCAATTTTAGACTTAGTGCTCTGTAATGACCCAGATAGAATGAGCAATGTTGAGGTATTGGAGCCACTTGGGACAAGTGATCACTCTACCGTTAATTTTGATGTTTCATGGGAAGGTAAAAAGGTGTCTTCAAAAACCAAAATTTTCAATTTTAGGTGAGCAAACTTTGACAGGATGCAATCATATCTAAGTGAAATAAAATGGGAGACACTCCTGGACTGTGAGGGCCCTATCTTACGCCAGAGTCCCTAAACCTGTTATTTGGGGATTTCGCATTACACAAGAGGCGTTCCCCCACGAAAGTTGCAATCTTGCACACCTCCCTATATCCCTAAAACACCAGCGCTACCCGTTACATTATGCATAGGCGTGGTTTGGGCGTTACGCCAATTAAACCAATCAGTGTGCCAGGTGCCACTGCCTTTCGGAGCAGGATGCGCTATCCCAAATCCTCAAACCGAAACCCGTGATGGACAGAGGAAGGTCGCCACGTTTCTCCTTTGACGAAGTTAAATTGCCCATGCATGAGGTCAAATCCAGTCAGGGGAGGATCTGTTTTTGTTAAGTTAATCATGAATTGTATTATTATTATTATTACTTTTATTATTATTTGACATCGACATATTATTTAATGTTTGGTATGTTGTAAAAAAAAAAAAAAATCAAGCCTTCCCCTTTTGTGAAACTTCAAAAAAAAAAAAAAAGAAAAAAATGCGTTTCGCCATCCACTTTCAACTCCCTCTCCCATCTGAAATGAAGCATAGAACAAAATCCTATTTTAGAAAAATAAAATTAGGTATGTGCACTGGCACTCAGCGACGTGTCCTTTTTTTTTTCCCCAGCGAGAGCGGCATTTCAGAACTCTTCAGCGAATGAAGGTAATTCTGGTGACAAGAATGTGGTTTCGTCCGTTTACTTTTTCCAATCGGACAGCTGTCTAGTTTTTTACAGCAAGTTGCGTGACTATGCTGTAAAAACAGGTGTACATACTTGTCGCCGAAATTACCTTCATTCGCAAGTGAGTTCTGAAATGCTGCTCTCGCTGGAAAAAAAATTTCCGTTCCTGAGTGCTAGCGCATAGCACTCTTGTGAAAGCCCAAATGTTGGTAGCGGGTAGTTTTAGGACCCGCAATACGCTTTCCCTAATGTGTGTGGTCAAGATAGCAATTGTAGGGACAGAGCATAAACACGCCCACGGGCACACCTCCAGGCGCAAATAAAGGATTCGGCATAATGCATAGCGGGTAGTGTGGCCGCAAGATATCGTTTAGGGATAGTGGAAGCTGCTAAATGCGTAATTCACAGGTTGCGGGTAGTGGCAACGGGTAAAGCAGTGTGAAAAATAGAGCCCTGAGACTGTAAATGAGATGTGGGAAATATTTAAGGGGGTTTTACTTGATTCACAATGCAAATTCATTCCAAAGGTGTCCAAAAGTAAGCTGAAAAAGCAGAATCCTCAGTGGATGACCACAGCTATTCCTAGGAGTTTGAGGGAAAAAAGAAATCTTTCTAAGATGTACATAAAGGATAACAATGAGAACGCTAAGGCTGAATACTGTAAAATGCGGGCTGTGGTCAGAAAAGAGCTGAGGAATGCTAAAAGACTGTATGAAAGACAAATTGCAGAGGGGGCAAAAACTAACCTAAGCGCTTCTTTCAGTACTGTAGCAGAAAAAGGAAAGTCAAAGAGCAGGTTAAGTGCATAAAGAATTAAAATGGATCGCTGCTATATGATAACAAGGATATTGCGGTTACCTTAAACAGTTACTTTGTTGAGAATTTGACCTCAGAGCGGGTCTTTATTCGGCTAGAGGGCATGTCCAATGCTCAAGATTATTTAGTGGAAATTGAGTTTCGGGATAATGAAGTATTAGACAAGTTGCTTAAACTAAAGGCAGATAAGGCGGCGGGTCCTGATGGTTTATATCCTAGAGTGCTCAGGGAAGTTGGTGAGATCATCTTTAAGCCACTATCTGCCATCTTCAGACGGTCTTTAGAAACTGGAGAAATACCAAATGACTGGAAACAGGGCAATATAATACCAATATCTAAGAAAGGGGACCGTACTGAGCCAGGAAATTACAGGCTAGTCAGTTTAACTTGCATTGTGTGCAAAATATTGGAATCTATCATAAAAGATGAGCTGGACTTATTTCTTGAACGTAACAGTATCTTGAGGGATAGCCAACATGGTTTCCGTAAGGGAAGGTCATGTCTGACAAACCTTCTGGAATTTTTTGAAGAGGCCACCAAGACTTATGACCAGAGCAGGGCTTATGACATCATGTACTTGGATTTTCAGAAAGCATTTGATACAGTACCGCTTAAGAGACTATTTTTTAAAATGAGCTCCATTGGAGTTACAGAAGGTATTCTGAAGTGGATTCAAAACTAGTTACCAGGACAGAACACAAAGAGTGGTGGTCAGTGGTATCTCATCTAAGCTAGGTATGGTGGGGAGTGGCGTCCCCAGAGATCGGTGTTGGGACCCCTGCTGTTCCTCATCTACATTAATGACCTTGATAGGAATATTGAGAGGAGATTAGTTAAATTTGCAGATGATACTAAATTGGGAAGTTTGGCAAATAGTTTAGAGTCCACTAAAGCAATTCAGGATGATATGGATGGAATCCAGAATTGGGCAGAAATGTGGCAAATGAAATTTAATGTAGCGAAATGTGAAGTTGTACATGTAGGTAATAAAAACATTAGATGGGATTACTTCATGGGAGGTTTAAAACTGGAATCTGCTCCACACGAAAAAGATCTGGGAGTGATTGTTGACCAAACCCTCACAGGTTCTAGCCATTGTGCCGTAGCAGTTAAAAAAGCCAATCGGATGCTGGGATACATTGCCAAAAGTATTGAGTACAAATCTAACGAGGTGATGCTTCTTTTGTACAACCCATTCGTCAAACCACATCTGGAGTACTGTGTACAGTTCTGGGGACCATACTTTAAGAAAGATATAGAGGCTCTTGAGAAAGTTCAGAGAAGAGCCACTCAGCTAATTCTGGGTATAAAAGATGAAAGCTATGAGAAGAGGCTGAAGATCCTTAATCTCTTTAGTCTTAGGAAAAGGAGGCTTAGGGGTGATCTGATTGAGGTCTTTAAATATGTTAAAGGGATTAACAAAGTGAATTATGTAGGATTCCTTTGACCAAGTGTTGTTAGTAGAACTCGGGGTCACAAATCTAAGCTGACCAAAGGTAAATTTAGCTCTGATATTCAGAAATGTTTCTACACCCAAAGAGTAATTTCGATGTGGAATAGCTTGCCTGACCATATTGTTGAGGCAGAGACCTTGGGAGTTTTCAAGAGCAGGTTTGACTTAAAGCTAGATACCACTGAGTCATTGAGTATCTGAAGTGACAATATAGGGGGGCAGGGATGGAGAGGTAGTGACCGGCCAAAAAATTTTTAGGTTATGTCACAAAAAAGTATGCATTTTTACATTATATTGGACCATATATCCCATAAAAAGATTGATATTATTAGTTTTTGAGTTTATATAACATTAGACCTACAACTAGACCTACAAAACTGTTGTGTCTATCTAACATGCAAATCCAGTGGCTTTATGCATTTGTGATTTTACCATCTACAGATCACTGTGTCCCCCCTCTCCCAAAGTCCCCAGACCAGGTTTAGTAAAAGATACCACCCTTAACAACTTGTCAAAATGTGCTTTGGAATCTGGGACTATGATTACGTTAATGCTGGTTTTGTTTCTTCCAGATACAGTTTCTGTGCAATTGGAACGTTCAGCATTTTTAAGTGGATGTAAATTTTTGTTGTTGTTGCTTAGCACATAGGCAATGCAGTTCTTAGACTGCAGGTTGTTTGTGTTCCACACACCTAGGCTGTGCGGGCGGGAAGGCATGTGTCCTGAATGTAATAATGAGGATAAAGCTTGTCACTGAAAATATTGAATATTTTTGGATTGTGCTCGAAATTGGGAAACTTGAATCACTTCTGCTGCTACTCTAAGTACAGCAACATAGTGCTATCTGACGCGCACTTGACATCGGATGCATTGTTTGCATATCACAAAGAATTCACTGGAACAGTTTTAGGGGCATCCCAATGGGTAGCAGAAGCGTAGGGAGAGACACCTAACGGGGGACACGCCCTGTTCCTGGTCAATGGCTAATGACATATAAGCTACAGCTTTTAATGTTGGACGCGAAATGGGAAGGTCCGTTACAGATTCTTATTAGTTACTAATGCAGCAGTCAAGGAACAGGGAAAACCGAAATGGATACACACTAGGCATTGCAAATTAGTTGAGCCTCCCAGTGCCAAACACAACGTAATATTTAACCGGTTCATCATTTGAAAAAGCGCGGTTTAGTGTCAAACCAGGGAGACTAGCTCTTCGAATTTGGTGGTTGCGCGGTTGATTTTGTGGATTGCTGTTTGGAGTTGACTTGTGACTGACCCATGTTAGTTTGCTTCGCCCTTTTGGATTTGATTATTAGTGGATTGTGTGTTTGACCATTTGCTTCGCCCATTCGACTCTGATTCTTGCCTTAGCCCCTTGTCTGTTTGAACCAGTGAAATTTGCCGGTATCGACTCTGGCCTCGTTATCTAAGTTCGATTTGGCTTTGCACTCCTGCTTGTCGCTTGCAACCTTAGTTAGTTAGAGTTTTCCTAGCTGGGTTTTGTTAAATCCTTCCGTCAGGACACTGTTTTATTATTTTGCTTTGTTATTTTTCCTTTGTTATTTTTGAGGACTATCCTGAGTGGAAATTCACTTTCTGGTAGGGGGTTACACGATTCAGACACTGCGTCTCAGCCTGCAGACACTGTGCTCTGAAGCTCTGTGTGTAAAATCGCCTCGTATTCGGTAACCCTCGAAGACGAGACAGGAAAAGGCAGTTTTGGTTAGGCAGTTAGGGACCGTGGTTGTACAGTGGCCCACAGTTTTTTTGTTTTCTTTTCCCTTTTTTCCACCTTCACAATAAACGTTTTTCCACCTGTTAGGGTCCGACCTAGTCGTAACAGTCTTAAAGTTCATCCAATATCGTGGTTATGTACTGATTCCATGGTACAGTTTAGTCTGCTGAGCTTTATTTTGTTTGCCATGAACTCTTGATAGTGCCGTGTGCTTTTTCTGTGCTGAGCGACCTCTGCCTCAGCAGTCCAGACATGAAGTCACAGGAGCAGTGGGACGTCAGATGAAACCAGGGGAGCAAAGATGTCTGCTGGGACACCTTGACTGTGGGGTTGTAAAAAGACTGGATTCACTTTACACTGATGGACAATGACGAACATATTTTGCCACTGCCGAATCACAGATCGCGGACGGCATTATCCCTCCAATCAAATCGGAGGATAGGTGGAGAATTTTCCCCTAAAAGTGGCTAATCAGTGGGGTTTTTCGGTCCACCCTGTGATATCGGAGTGGACCTTTTGGGACAATTTGCAACCTCTGATGGCAACGCATTTAATGGAGAGAAATCAACTTTGGACCTATTATCAGTCTCACTCACTCAAACTCATTTTAAATGTGTCTTGTTTTTTTAAAATTTATTTTGTCCTTCATGTATTTGTGACTGTCCGCTCCTGAATGTGATGGTGATCATTGATGTCTGTGGTGATCATATGATCAGACGGGGAGTTGTAAGATTTCAGGGTTTTCTTGTATTTCTTTGTGAAGACCATTTGTTGCAGCCATGTTGATTACCATCCATCTGCTTTCCCCATAAATGTATAAATCAGTTTGGCATCTGAGGACAGTTACCAGTGTATTGCTAAATGAGGGTGAGGGGTCTGGACATCCTGTCAGGGAAGCTTCTAGACTAGGCTTACCAATGAATACTGTGAATAAAGAGCCACCTCCTAGGGATGGCCCAGGTGGGGGTGGCTGTCTGGCTAGGTGCTACCTTACATCATATATACTGCTTGTGTGTCTTTGTTCTGTGTGTGATGCTGACCTCTCCCGTGGGCACTTCTGTTTTTTCATCGCAACTGAACTTGAGACAGGTGAAGCACTTTATTACATCATTGCCATTGGCTCCGTATGCAAGTTTTTTCCATCCGGGATCAACAGTGAATTAAGCAACCTGTTTTGGAATCGTCGAATCAGCGGTAAAGAAAGAAACTAAACAACGGAGATTTTCTTCAGTGGTCATCTCAGCAATATAGCCCACTAAAAATCAGTAACCCTTTGCATTAGCCTGATATATACACAATATTTCATGACTACATCTGACATTATGAGATCCATGTCACAAGCCATAACTTTTTAAAGCCAGCATCATTGATATGCAACGCTGTTTTATAATAGACTGGGCTTACCCATGAAAATGCAGTAAAACAAAATTTGGGCTGTAGATGGGGTTATGGGCTCATTTATGGAAAGCTAAACTTCCACTGAGGTGAGTGCTGAGGAGAGGCGAGCGATATGTGTAATACCGAACATCCCTGAGTATTTTCAAGCTAATAAAAAACATGCTGAAAACTAGAAAGCACTCAGTAGAGTGCATACCTCCGCCAATAGCACTATCAGTATTAAAGCCACACACTTCTATTAGGGCACTAGCACAAACGCGAGCTGTTACTTCCTCGATCCACTCATAGAATGCAAGCAGATCCCCATTAACTCACGCCCTGTTCATCCTCTCCTGCTTATCCCAGGGTCCTAATGCTATGCCAGCTACACATAAACCCAGGGTTACTACTAAAAAGGGCCACCCTGACCTCGACCTTTGATATACATGCACCAGAAGTCAATCAATTTGTCCTTGACCCTTACTTCATACTTCCACAAAGTTTCATCCAAATCCACCCCCAATCCACCAACAAACGGAGACGAAAACATTACCTCTGCCCAACTTCGGTAATAAAAATAGTGACGTTGCGCCATTCATGGATTGCATTTCTTCCACATAGCTAGCTGCAGGTTAATACCAATACTTTACCTGTTTTGCGTATGATCGTGAATATATTGATGTTTAGAAAACGCACCTGGTCCATAGGCTGACAGATGCTCATACACTAGGCTAACGTTGGACAGTTACTAGTCAAATCATCAAGGCTAATGTTAACCAGCACAAACGAAGCTAACGTCATCTTATTGACCAATAATCTGACTAGTTTAATTTTGGGAAGTTACCAGTGGAAATGTTTAACTTCTGAATTGGCACTGAATAATCACAATCACAAATACCAAACGGTTTCAGGTAGTTACCGCTCACCTCACCTCTCATGTGATCGACTACTTCATAATACTAAGCAAAGCTGATGCAACATTATCTTTAGCGAACCCATTTGCTTCCTATGACTATCACCCTGGGGTGCATTTCCCAAAATCGCAGATTCTAACTTAGGGTGCTTTTACATGAGGTACGATTATTCCCTACTGTGCCACCGTATGATTGTCCCCCCTCCTCTCTCACCCCGCTGGTCAGCTTTCACACAAGTAATATGGTACCGCACCCGAGTACACTTGCATATGTCAAAATTCTGATACAGTGCGTTGCAGTATGCACCGAGGTGGTTTTCAGAGGTGGTTTTCAATAAGGAACAATTTTATAAGGAGGCGGCAACATATTTCGGGTGGTTTTATTATTGAGAAGGGGGTTTAGCAAGGCCTGCTTTTGACATGGGCGATATAGGCCGTCGCCGAGAGCGCCGCTTGCTTGGGGGGAGGGGAGGGGGGAGCGCAGTTAGTCGCCCTCAAACAAAAAAAAAAAAAAAAATTAATTAATTAATAAAACGACAATCAGAGATTGCAGACCTCCGCCAAGGGTGACATGGACCCTCTCCTGATTGAGAATCCCACTGTGGCCTGCATGATTATTAAAGGTGACCCAGAATCCAGACCCAGATCCAGATCACCTCCAAAATTTAATGGAGTCTTCCATGGCCCAAGCGTTATCTCTACACAAAGTTTCAAAAAGATCAATCCAGTACTTTTTGTGTAATATTGCCAACAGACAAACACATAAATAAACTAGAGCAAAGTGACCGGAGGCTACACACTCCGCCCGCATTCGCATATTGGGTCAATTTTTTTCAAAATAGATTTAAAAATTGCTAAATATCATGGAATTTTGTTTGGATAAAGTTAGGAATTGGTAGACTTGTATAGAGGACCTAGATCCTGTATATACTTCGACAAGTGCAAGTTCATACAGAACTGATCAGTCATGGATTCATTTTTGGATACCATTTGATGATTGTGTGATGACAGAAAGACAGAATGAAGAGTCTTAAAATAAATTGTAGTGATGGCACACAATGTTTGCACAAAAGTTTGAAGGCTGTATGTGGACTACTTCCAGAGTTATGGGCATTTAACCGAAAGGGCAGTGCTTTTATTTATTTATTTATTTAAAACCTCCAGAAGTGGAGAATACATAAAAAATTAAAACATTGGAGAAGAACATCCACAGCACCATAAAACAAAACAGAAAGAAAACTATAAAATAACTTTAACCCCTTAAAATGCACAGTTGTGGCCGCACCGATGAGGATTTCACACCTTAGTCAGAAAGATTGCACTAAAAGTCCCGCCATCCTATGGTCAAGGGAGTTATGACTATTGAACGATGAGGAGTGTAATAAAACCGGTAGTGGGTCGGTAATTCCGTCCTCCTGACTGGGGACTTTCTTGCACATTTTATCGAGCCCAAGCGCAAGAACAGTGGAGTTGTAACCAACAGACACAATCCTATCTAGAAGAGTGCCAGGGGCCAATGTCCCACTACTCAAGAAGTTTGCCAAGAGTGAACAATTTAAATCTCTAGCCAGGGACTCGGCATTGAATATGTTCCTATACAGTTTACAGGTTCGACTCTGGATTCTCTTGGCAGCAGTAACTATGCCTAGTGCAGACAGAAGTCTGCCATGCTTGGATCTCCTAGGAAGTCCTCATACTCGTTTCATAACAGACCCTTGAAAAGAATACAACGCCTTCAAATCATCTTTAGAGAGACTAAGGTATTCAGTACCATACAGGATGGTGGGTTCAATGACAGAACTGAAGAGGTAAGCCTTTGCCTCACAAGAAAGACCAGGGAAGTCAAACCCTTTCTGGGCGAACCCAAAGGCAGCTTTACACCCGGCACTTACCCTGTTTTCTACATGGACGCTCGCTTCACCTGTGCGGCAAAACCTCACCCCCAGGGCATCAAGAGAATCCTTTGTTATGGCCCCAATTTGTTATGGCGTCAATTTGTGATGACATCACCGACAGCAAGGGATGACAGACAAAATCTTAAAACTTTAACAGATTTAATTAAACACAAACACTTTGAACTAATCTACATCCTACTCTACTGACCAAGATTGAGAGAAAAAAAAAGAGATATTTACAGTCCCCTGGTGATTGAGATGGGCTGCTGTGTTGTGATGTCCTGGGACAGGAAAATGCTCCAACCTAGGCAAAAATCCACAAAAAGCTTCACAGGTCTTGAAAAGAGTGACTGGTCTGGTCAAATGGATCCTTCCACAATTTCTCCTTGTAATTCCTCCTACTACCCTCTCACTCACTCAATTTTTCTCCTTATATACTCTTGTCCAGCCCCCTCCCATTCTCTGGGACTTTCCCCTCTGAGGCATGCCCAGGACATGCCCAACCTAGCTCCAGACTGGGCTTAACAAAAAAAATGTCAATACTGCCATCTAGTGGCGTTTTTTTTCCCCACATTACACCTCCATTCCAAAAGGGAAAAATTTTGACTCATAATGGCAAAATTTTTCTCTTCAATCCAAAAATGGTTAAGTAGACACTTGTATATATATACATATAATAAAATATGCTTATAAACATGTGATATATATACACATACTCAAACACGGGATAACAAATCAGCAATTACATTGTCAGTACCCTTTACATGCTTAATTTCCAAGTCAAACTCCTGTAAAATCAAACTCCAATTCAACAATCTCCGATTCTTGTTTTTCATCTTACTCAAAACCATTAACGGATTGTGGTCAGTATATACAATCATTAGCTTTTGCCCTGTACAAACATAAACCTCAAAGTGTTGTAAGGATAGAACCAGAGCCAACAGCTCCTTCTCAATTGTGGAATAGTTCTTTTGGTGGCGATTGAACTTCCTGGAGAAGTACGCCACGGGATGCTCAATGTCATCAGAGTCACTTCTCTGTAGGAGCACAGATCCACAAGCTTAGTCGCAAGCATCGACCGCCATGGAGAATGGTTTGTTGAAGTCAGGAGATTTGAGCACGGGGAAGTGACACAGCAGAGACTTCAGGCGATCGAAGGCTCTTTGGCATGCTTCATCCCAAGTGAACTTTACGCCTTTCTTCAGTTGGTTGGTGAGACTGAGAGCAATCTCAGCAAAGTTCTTGCAGAACTTGCGGTAGTACCCGATCATTCCAAGGAAGGGGCGAAAAGCTTTTTTGTTGTCAGGAACTGGAAAGTCCATGATGGCTTGGACTTAAGCATTTATGGGTGCCACCTTACCCTGGCCTATGACGTAGCCAAGATACGTGACAGTAGCACAACCAAAGTCACTCTTGTTTTGTTTAACAGTCAGGTTAGCCTGGGTCAAGCGCTGGAACAACGTCTCTACATCTTTCAGATGTTCTTCCCAGGAGTCACTCCAGGTGATCAGGTCGTCGATGTACGCACCCGTGTGTGGCAATCTGGCGATTGTAGACTGTATCATCCTTTGGAACATGGCTGGGACATTTTTCATGCCAAAGGGTAGGACTTCATACTGGTTTAAGCCAGATAGTGTGGCAAAAGCAGAGATTCTCTTGGCCCTCTCAGTTAAAGGCACACACCAATAACCCTTCAATAAATCAATCTTGGTCAGAAACTTTGCTTGCCCTACTCTATCGATGCAATCATCAATCCTAGGTATTGGAAACACATCAGTTCTAGTTACAGCATTGACTGTGATAATCTGTACAGAATCTAGTACTTCCATCAGGTTTTGGAACTAGAACACAGGGTGAACTCCAATCTGAATTAGAGGGTCTGATAATATCATGTTCTAACGTGTACTCAACCTCTTTCTCAGCAATCTTTCTCTTTTCAGGATTCATCCGGTACGGATGCTGTTTTATTGGTTGGGCATCACCAACATCTACATCATGAGAGGCTATAGAAACTCTCTTTGAAACATCAGGAAATAGATCTTTATATTTCTTGATCAACCTCTCAAACTGATCTTTCTGTGAGGGTTCTAAGTGCTGGAGTTTTACATCAAGATTTTGCAACACTTCAGAATTTGACAATTTACATGAAAGAACTTCAGCTTTAATTCTATGTTCATCATCTTGAAACTCCCCCTAATCTATGAAATCTAGCCTGCAATGGATTGGACTGCAAGGGAAACAACACAAGGACCTTGTCTCCTGGTTTAAACTCACGGCTTCTAGCCTTATGATCATACCAAGTTTTCATTTTTCCCTGACTTGATTTCAAGTTCTCTTTGGATAGGTCACAAGCTGTACGCAGTCTTTCCTTGAACTTGCTAACATAGTCTAACAGACTGATGTGCGGCTCTTTCTCTTGCCATTGTTCACTAAACACTAGCAAAGGTCCTCTCACTTCATGGCCAAACACTAGCTCAAACGGACTGAATCCAGTAGACTCCTGCACTGCTTCTCTAGCTGCAAACAACAGCAAATGAACACCTTCATCCCAGTCTTTCTCATGGTCATAACAATAAGTCCTCATCATTGTCTTGAGAGTGGAATGAAACCGCTCTAAGGCACCCTGACTCTCTGGATGATAGGCACTGGAAAGAATCTGCTCGCACCTAGTTCATACACAACCTGCTGAAACAATCCGGAAGTGAAATTGCTACCTTGATCTGACTGAATTTCCCTGGGAAGGCCAAACAACGTGAAGAACTTTATCAAAGCCTTCGAGATTGCAGTTGCCTTGATGTTGCGTAGAGGTATGGCTTCAGGGAATCTGGTAGATGCACACATGATTGTCAACAAGTACTGATTTCCAGATCTAGTCTTGGGTAATGGACCAACACAATCAAAAATGACCTTGGAGAGGGGCTCCCCAAATGCTGGGATAGGCTGCAATGGAGCTACAGGTGGGTCTAACTGGTGTTTTCCAACTACCTGACAAGTGTGACAGGTTTTGCAAAAGTTGGAAACATCTTTCTGAAGTCCAGGCCAGAGGAAGTGTTTCATGATTTTGACAACAATCTTGTTAACACCAAGATGACCTCCTAAAGGCAAACTATGAGCCATTGTTAAGATCTCATTCCTGTAGACCTTCGGAACAACAATTTGCTTGACCACTGCCCAATCTGCATTGGTAGGGATATCAGGAGGGCGCCACTTCCGCATCAACACTCCATCCTTGAGATAATACCCAACTGGAACTGGGTTTATTTCTTCATCAGAAAGGGCTCTCTTCTTTAGTACACAAATTTCAGGATTATTGGTTTGCTCCTGAATCAACCGCTTTCTGGACAGAGACAAGTCTCCAGACACATCAGAATCATCAAACCCATCTGGCTGGCTGAACAGAGAACTGATAAAAGTGTCTGTTAAGTCCTCAAATGGATAAACCATAGTAGGCTGAACAGAGTCATGAGGCGAACCACCTATTCAATGTGCTGGACAGCACCACATCATCTTCTCCTTGAGCCTTCTTGGCCATAGCACGGATCACTGCACAGGAAGGATACTGAGATGGGTCTTCATCGCCATCTTCAGTGCTCGGCTGTGAAGTAAGATGAACAGGGGGAACTACATTGCCCCCAGCCAGGTCTTTGTCTAGCAACAGAGAAACACCCTTGATTGGTAGACTTGACATAAGTCCCACCTTTACCTGTCCTGTAACTAAATCTGACTTCAAGAATACAGAGCGCAGGGGTACAGATACAGCCCTCTGTTCAATACCTTGTACAAGCATGAAATCCCCAGAAGCGGTCTCATCACGTAACTCCAAGGAGTCCATCAACAAAAGTGATTGAGAAGCTCCGGTATCCCTTAGGATATATATGGGTACAGAAGGAGAATGCTCATTCAGAGCCACAAATCCCTCTGACACAAATGGCAGAAATTCCTCCCTCACAAAGTCAGCAGTATCAGGCTTCTTAGCCTCACAAGGAACAGGCAATTTAGCAGCTCGGTCATCTACTACAGGGGTTTCTAACCTTGTCTTCACAAAGGCATTGGGTTTGATATCCTTTTCTTTTTCTTTCTTAGCTTTAAGGAACTAACAGTTAGTTGTAACATGACCAGATTTCTTGCAATAATTGCAAACTAGACCACTTTTGTCACTGTCAGCTTTCACACTTTGGTCAGACCTTTGACTGGATTTCTGAGCACCATCACCAGATTTGTCTTTGTCTTTGGGTGAGGAATCTTGGGTATCACGGTTACCTTTCTTCTGAAATTGGGACCATCTATTGTTACTGCTGGACTGAAATTTGGACTTATGTGTGAGAACATATTTGTCTGCAAACTTGGCAGCTGATTGCAAATTCAGTGCTTGCTTCTCATTAAGGTAGGTCTTAATATCATCCTTGACACAGTTATTGAATTCTTCAACTAACACCATCTCTTTTGGTGAGTTGAAATCATCCTTGACCTCCATAGAAGTACACCAGCGCTCAAAGCAAACCTTCTTCTCGTTAGCTAATTTCACATAAGTCTGATTGTCAGATTTCTGCAGACCTCTGAATTTTTGTCAGTAAGCCTCTGGAACCAACTCATAAGTTGTCAAAATAACCTTTTTGACAACCTCATAATCAGAGGAATCATCTGCAGACAAAGCCGAATAGGCTTGTTGAACTCTACCCTTGAGGACAGTTTGCAACATCAGAGGCCAGTGTTCCTTTGGCCACTGACAACTCTTAGCTACCTTCTCGAAGCACTGGAAATACTTATCAACCTCCTTTTCCGTGAATGGAGGTACCAGCTTTACCTCCTGGCTAGCATGAAATTTATTTTCAACTTCCATTTTGATTTTTAGTAGCTCCATTTGGAGCCTTTCTTCTCTGTCTAACTTCTGTAAATCGAAATCTCTGTCTCTGTCTCTCTCTTTCTGCTCTTTCCTCTTTCTCTCTCTCAAATTCTCTTTGTTTTTCTTTTTCCTCCCTTTCTTTCTCTCTTTCTGCTCTCTCGAATGCTCTTTCCTCTCTTTCATTCTCTAGCATTTTTAATTTAAGTTCCATTTCTACATTTGGATTTTCCACTGGCAACTTCTCCAGATCTCCTGGTGCAAACACATTTTCATCAATGTAATATTCAACAATCTCTCTAGCCAGTCTTGCTTTTCGCATGGCTGGTTTTACATCTGTCAGCTCTAACTGTCTGCATATTTCTAGCAGTTCTGTCTTTTTAAAAGACTTCAAAACCTCTACGGTTGGTGATGCCAAGAAATCATCCATTGCTGTCGATCTGCCAATATATTTCTAGGAAAATTCAAAAAACAATTTCACAATTTGAAATTTTAGATTTTCAATAAATGACTCGCACAATGGTCTATCCCAGACCCGAGCCCCCAATTTGTTATGGCGTCAATTTGTTATGACGTCACGGACAGCAAGGGATGACAGACAAAATTCTTAAACTTCAACAGATTTAATTCAACAAACACTTAGAACTAATCTACACTCTACCCTACAGACCAAGATTGAAATAAAAAAAAAGATAGTTCCAGTCCCTTGGTAATTGAGATGGGCTGCTATGTTGCGATGTCCTGGAACAGGAAAATGCTCCAACACAGGCAAAAATCCACAAAAAGCTTCACAGGTCTTGAAAAGAGTGACAGGTCTGGTCAAATGCATCCTTCCACAATTTCTCCTTGCAATTTCTCCAACTACTCTTCACTCTCTCAATTTTTCTCCTTATATACTCTTTTCCAGCCTCCTCTGAGGCATGCCCAGGACATGCCCAACCTAGCTCCGGACTGGGCTTAACAAAAAAAAATCGTCAATACTGCCATCTAGTGACTTTTTTTTCCCCATTACACAATTCAAAGAGCAAATGTTAATACAGAACAGCGTAGCCCCCAGATGTTCACGACCGCAATGATCTGATATCAGAAACGTCCCCCCTTAAGAAGTGAGACATTTGTTCATTCTTTATAGTCAAGCATGTAAGTGCAGGGTTCCTATCAAGCTTTTACAAAGCTACGACTCCCTTTTGAGCATGGGCAACCTTCATAAAAGTATTTGCTGCTGGTTCCTAAAGCTTAAAGACAGTATTAATTAACACGACAGTATGCAGACAACAAGTGCAATGCTAATGCTAACTGCATAGCCGGAGAGAAAAGTGCTTTTATGGTGGAACAATTTATTGAAATGATTAAAGATTCACTAGATTCAATCTTGTATTCTATAGGCATATTTATTGATCTGAAGAAAGCATTCGACACTATAAATCACGATATATTGATTGAAAAACTTTACAAATATGGATTAAGAGGGATCGCATTAAAATGGATCAAAAATTACATTACAAGTAGGACGCAATTTGTGCAGATGGGCAATGGCAAATCGAATTGCTTGGACATTACCTGTGGAATTCCTCAGGGCTCGGTCATAGGTCCCAAGTTGTTCATAATTTACATAAATGACATTGTTAAGGTGTCCGATATCCTAAAACTAATTTTATTCGCAGACGACACGACTATTTTTTGCTCAGGTGTCGATCTCAAACAATTGGTAAAATTGGTTAATAAAGAAATGTCTAAACTTCACACGTGGTTTAATGTAAACAAATTATCACTAAATCTTACAAAGACCAAATTTATGATATTTGGGAAAAAAGGCCTAAAGGATGACATAGACTTAAAGGTAAATGGTACCAGCATTGAAAGGGTAAACGAATATAAAGTCATGGGAGTTATGTTAGATAATCCCTTTAGCTGGAAACCACATGTAAACTTGGTTCAAAGAAAGTTCGCTAAAAGCGTGTCTATTCTTTGGAAAAGGCAGAAATTATTAAAACACAAGTCTCTTAAAATAATTTATTCAGCACTCATAGCACCCCACTTACACTACTGCGCTGAAGTATGGGGACACACTTATAATAATACAATAGAATCATTGTTTAAACTCCAAAAAAAGGCCCTTAGAATTATTCATAACGTTCCCTATGGAACTCATACAAACGATTTGTTTATTAAGGCAAAGTTTCTTAAATTGCAGGATATAATAAAATTCAACTCCTTGCAAATTGTATATTTAGGATACCACAAAGAATTGCCTAGAAATATACAATGCCTATTTCTCCAGCGTGAATGTACTCATGACCTAAGAGGCAGAATGTTGTTGCAAACTAGAAGGGTCAAATCGACTCGGAGTGAGCACTCCTTATCTGTGGCTGGAGTCAGTGCATGGAACATACTTGAAGACAATATTAGAATGGCAGACAATCTGAGGGACTTTAAGTATCTTTTGAAATGTGCATGTTTGAATAACTATAAACTTATCCAACAAAATGGCATTGGATAAATTAAACGGAACCATAACGGGCATAAACAATAGGGGTTGTTTATAGACACTCAGCTATATTGTGATTAAAATTCTTCATGATGTTCATAAATCTTTATGATCTTATGTTGTGACGCTTAAATCGTAGTGTAAATGGACACTCAGCTCTGTTGTGATTTATAAATCTTTATGATATCTTAACCATAATCAAACTGTTTTTCTGGGAGTTGGGGGCGGGACTTTGACAAGCGATTTCGCTTCTCCCGCGACCCTTTCGGTCATGATACATGTTGTGTTGAAATTGTCATGAAACGACTGTACAATCATGCCGAAATGAAAACAAACAAACAAATAAATAAATAAAACAATGCGCACAATGAATGACGATGTTAAAGTTGTAAGTCTATTGGCTTTACAGAATGTTACGGACTGCATCACTGAATGCACTAACTGCAGTCCAGAATCAGCAGTGTGGTCAGCAGCCCCACAGAAACAAGCAGCATGTAAGCCTAACGGTAGATGATACGAACAGGTAGGAGCCGGCTGTAGTGCAGATACAACGAGTGAACGACAAGTCTCTCGTAAACAGTAGTTCCACATATTAACTGATTACCAGTATAAGCATCATGGCCATTGGCCGGCATAACAGTGTTGTAAACAATGCAGGGCAGAAGCGGCCCCTGACCCTGATGAGATCATGACTGCTGAGGAAGACGTGCCATGCTGCACAGATGGTGAGCACCCAGACACTGAGGTATCTAGCTGTTGTTGTGATGAACGACTGGACCAGAGCATCACTCCAACATGTTTTTACCTATGTAGCGGTCATCATGCATGCCCCTTTTCGGTGGAAAACGGAACTGAAAAATTGACCAAGCATTAACAGCACCACAGGCTGCACCTTTACAAATTCTAATCTCTGTTTCCGAAACCACATACTGGTAAATTATGTTAACTGTTCAGTCACAGCAGCTGCCAAGCCTATCTCGTTCCAGCTCCAGAACTGAGCAAAGATCAGAAAATATTTGGATCATTAGCCTTCCTTGTTGGATCTTGCCATTGTCCACAAAGATACATCGTGATCTAAAACAGGATATCCAAAAAGATTAAATAGAATGCCAATGTTCATCGTAGGGCCGTGCATCCTTCAAGATGGGGTTAATGTCATGTTGCATTCAGAGCCTCACTACACGGCTCTTGGTTAGCCGCACTGCGTTAATACAACACGGTGTTAAATGTTTGAGATAATATGCAACGCTACGTTAGCCCTCAATGTGAAAGTCTGATTAACACAGTTTAAAAGTTAATCTTGCATTTTCTTAATAAATCGATGTCTTTACAACATTTTCTATATCTGTCTAACTTTTAACCTGACGGCAGAGTGTAATGCCAACCAGTAGTTCATAACTTGGCAGGGATTTGTTGTTTGCGAGAATAGTTTAGATTAGAAATTTGTACTTTACAGGTGTTTTTTTTTTTTTTTTTTTTGTGGGGGTGTCAACATTGGTGGTGCCACGTTCCCCGCGACCACCCCCCCCCCCGCTTCCTACGTGGATTTTCTTTCACTGGGGGTGTGGCGACTATTAATTGAATTGTGATACTTTTTATCACTATTCTAATCCCTGAAATTTAATTTGTTAAACTTATATCTTGTTATAGACTGCTGTCTTTGACGATGTCACTTTTTATTCTGAGTCAGGTATTTGAACTTTGTTATTTTCTCTTTCGTATACTTGTTAATTGACTCAGATTTATTATTAAAATGTTGATTGGTTGCAGGTTTGCAGCCTCTTCCTTTTATAATTGTTGGAAATTGAATTTGTAAAAAGAAAAAAAAAATCAGTTAAAATATCTGTAATTGAGTGTGGTGATTTCTGGTGCCAGTTTGTGTAATAGCAGCCTATGCTGCCATCTGCTGGTTGTAAGATAAATTGGTTCTGCCATCTCTTCTAATAAACATGGACATTGTGTTTTGTGTCTCTGTTTAAAAGTTGGGATTTTGGCAGTTTTGCCTGCATTTTGGTGCTAAAACCCGGGAGTTCAGCGAATTTGGGAGACAGGGAACAGGAAGGGAACAGTTTTTGAGGTGGAACCCCCAGCCTGGAGGCTGAATAGTTTGAAGTTGAAGACAGTATGTCGGCGTCATGGTGAGCGGCGTAGGAGCACGGACGTGCGGTCCGTACAAGCGTACGTGAAAGGAGAAATCAGAAAAATGGTGGCGATCTAGCCTAAATCCTTTGGAGTGGATTGTGTGCGGCGATCGTCCCCCTACGTGAGTTTTGAGTTTCGCCATGGAATTTGGAACTGTGGCGCGAGAGAAATAGAGCACTGCAACGGCAACGCCAGAGCCCTGAAGCACGGTCTACGTGACTGGATGAGTCCGGGAAATGAGCTGCATGGAATGCACTGAAGGAGACGGCCCGCCTAACATTTGGATGGACTAAAGGTGGCATTAGTATCAGCTATCAGTTTCTGAGTTAAAGTAACATTCCTATCAGCTGCATGCAGGTGCATGTTCAAAGTACACTCCTATTAACATTAGAGAAATTCTTCCTCTGGTTTAAAGGAACATATTGATGAACATTATAGTTAAAGGGGCACTAGTTGCGTCATTTGTGCGCACTGTTGAGGCCATTTGTGTATACATGATTACCAGCACTGTTGGAGTGTGCAGTGTTGTGTTGGTTGTAGTGTTTTGTGTGACACAAACAAATCGGTGAATCAAAAATGTCTGGAAAGAAAGAAGTTGATGCTGCAATGAAAAGCAGAACAGCCGCTCGGGGCTGGGTGACCCGAGCAGCTAGGAAGCTATTTGATCTCCTGGAAGTGCCTCCAGTGCAGAAGGTAGAGCTGGAGGTAGCTATCGAGGCCTTGGATAAACGACTGGCTACATTAGAGGAAGCCCAGAATGTAGTCCAGTTGCTGCTTCCAGAAGATGGGATTGAGGCAGATATTGCCGCAGCTGGTGTTTTCTTGGATCCTGTGGAGGCATTGCGACTGCGGGCCAGTAAGCGACTTGTAGCCATTTGCAGGGAGGAAGCGGTTCCTGCTGCTGGTGATGAACAGTCACAGGCTGGGTCTGCCTCTGGTTCCAATGTACATCTACCTAAATTGGCATTGCCCAAGTTTGGGGGAGAACTGACTGAGTGGCAACCATTTTATGATCAGTTTAAAGCTCTTGTTGGTGAAACCGATTTACCAGACATCAGCAAGTTTGCATACTTACAGTGCCTATTAAAGGGTCCGGCCAAGTGCGTCATTGAAGGGCTAGCCACCACGGCTAGCAATTATCCAATAGCTGTGAATATGCTTGAACAACGCTACGGGCGTAAGGAGCGCATCATCATTGCCCACATTCAGGATCTGCTCAACATCACCCCTCCCCAGTGTTCCAGCGTGGCAGCTCTTCGGAAGCTGCAGGACCAGCTGCTGAAACACATCAGGAGCTTGGAAGCTCTTGGTGTTGATAAGCAGGGATGTGGGACCTTTCTCACCCCTGTGATTCTCTCCCGCCTCCCGCAGGATTTGAGGCTGGAGCGGGCTCGAGAAGGAGAAGGCCGCGAGAGTGACTTTGACTTCCTCCTTGATTGCCTTCAGAAGGAAATTGAAAGGCGGGAACGTTCAGAAGTATTCCAGAGACAGACTCCTAAGGAACAAGAACAGAAGTCTCAAGATCGTGCTGTTAGGACCGCTGCTGCTCTTCACACTAGTTCAGATGTTAAATGTAACCTCTGTAATAAGAATCATAGGTCTGACAGGGGTTGGGGTCTTACAAAAGTTAATTTGGCTGAAAGAAAGAGTAAAATAATGACAGCAAAATTATGTTTCAAGTGTTTGGGGAAATCTCATTTGGCCCGCTCTTGTACTGCTGTTTGTGCAAAGTGTACAGGGCCACATCACAAGTTGCTTTGTTTTGAGAAAGATAAACCCACTGACCCAGTTAAATCTGTTACTGATGAATCTGACAATGAGGGGAAACCTGAGAAGGTTAGTATACCTGGTGTTGTTACTGTATCTAACACAAATTCAGAAGTAAAATGTCCTCAGGTATTGTTACAAATGGTCCAGGTGAAGGTCATGGGATCTAATGGTGTTTGTAGACCTGCAAATGTTCTTTTTGATACAGGGTCAGACCAAACCTATGTGACAAGTGCCTTGGCTGGTGATGTTGGACCGGAGTGGGTAGGCCGTCAGTCCATTTCTTATGTGTCATTTGGCAGTAGTAAACCAAGTGATGGCGTCGTAAGGAATGTGTACAATTTGAATCTCAAGGGGTCCCAGGGTGTTGAGAAAATATTGTGTGCCACTGAAGTACCCAAGATTTGTGCCCCCATATTTTGTCCTTTCTTACCTGCTGGGGTATTAGATTCACTGAGGGAGATGGATTTGGCTTACCCTTGCATTTATGAGGAAGGGGGTGAAATGAACATTGACATTTTGGTGGGCCTTGATTCATATTGGAAATTTATGAAACCTGGAGTTAAACAAATCACACCAGAATTGATGTTGCAAGGATCAGTGTTTGGGTGGATTGTATCTGGTGTTGTGAAGCAGCCAAATGACAGTGTATTTCTTGTGACCTCACATAGGCTGCTGTGTGTCAGTGACCTTTCTGAAAAGACTTTAAGGAAATTCTGGGCTTTAGATTCTATTGGAATCTGTAGTAATCCTGAAAAGGAAACAGGTACTGATGTTACTGCTTATACAGAGTTGGTTAACTGTGAAAAGAGTGTGAAATACATTGACTAAAGGCATGAAGTTACTTTGCCCTGGAAAGAGAATGCCACAGGTAAGTTGGTAAACAATGAGAAATTGGCAAGGGTTCGACTTGAAAGTCTAGACCGTAAGTTAGGCAAAGATCCTGTGTTGAGGGAAAGGTATCAAAGGGCATTGGAGGAAATGGAGTCTAATGGGGTAGTTGAGGAAGTCCCCCTTGAGGAAATAAATACCCCCTACCCAGTTTATTACATGCCACATCGCCCTGTAGTAAAGGAGTCTAGTCTTTAGTACTAGAGTACGCCCTGTGTTCGATGCCTCTGCCCCCAGTCATAATGGTATCTCACTCAATGATTGTCTTGAGGCTGATCCTAGTTTGATTCCTGACTTGGTTGAGATTTTGATAAGTTTCCGTCGCTGGAAGGTGGCACTATTGGCAGATATCACCAAAGCTTTTCTCCAAATAATGGTTAGGAGAGAGGATCGAGATGTCCATCGTTTCCTGTTTCATCAGGATGACAAAATTCGCATCATGAGATTTGTTCGCGTTCCCTTTGGGAATACTAGCAGCCCATTCTTACTTAATGCTACGATCCGACATCATTTGTCCACCTTTGTTCCCACTAGAGTTGTAATGGAATTAAAGCAGAATTTCTAAGTAGATGAGTGGCTGTCAGACGCAGATAGTGACCAGGAAGCTAATGAGATGATGGTGGAAGCCTCTGCAGTCATGAATAAGGCCAGTATGTCACTTGCTAAGTGGAGCTCCAATAGTCCTATGCTGTATGAGGATGACAAGAGCCTAGTCTCAGATTCAGTGAAGGTGTTAGGCCTGAAGTGTGAGGTTACGCTCAGGAACCAGACGCGAGAACCAAGTAATCCAAAAAGCTTGTGCTTTATTAGGAATGGGGGTGAACCCCTGCAGAGCAGGCAGCAACAGTACAAAGTCCACAATCCAAGAATCAGAATCCCAGGGACGTAATCCAAGTTGTAACCAGGGCAGCAAACACAAAACTCGTGGTCGGGCAAAAAAGGTTCGATACACAGATGTAAACAAATCCATGTCAAAGCCAAAATCGTAATCAGGGACGGTCCAGTCAGAAGAGAATCAGAGAGTACAAGGCATAAACGATCGCAGCACAGGTAAACCAAGAGAAACGTTTTGACAGGGAACTGCTGTGAGAGGACTGCTTAAATACACTCAAGGGAGGTCACATGCTATGATTAGGGACAGGTGAAATGGATCAGACTAATTACGAGGGAGCAAACACGAGGGAGAACCTAACCACATGAAATTGGCAAAAGCCAAAACGCGGACAGGGATCACGAGACAGCCTATTGACAAACATACAGCTCCGGTTAGGGAGTTCTAACGTGCACAGATAATGAGAGGCAGAACAGAGTTAAGCAGGTGCGGAGGATCCGCTGAAATGCAGCAAAGTAGATTGAGTGAAGGCAAGGGGTGGAGACTAGAACAGGGCGAGTGCTGAGGGCTTGTTAATCAATTGGTAAGGTGCAGCTATACAATCCCTAGTGCTCGTTAGTAAGTAAGTATATCTACAATGTTAATCAGGGTTAGTAGATTTAACTAAAACAAACTGTTAGTATTGTTAGTAAAGATAGAACAGCAAGGCAAAGGAAGCAAACGAGATTAGAAGGAATGATTGAAACCCAGAAACCATGAAATCACCTGAAAGCGTGGCACATAATACTGGGGAAAATAAGCTGTCACATAACATCAGACCAGACAGGGGAGACAAAGTGCAAGGCATGGCAAAATGCAAAACACTCACTGGAATCTAACTGGAGAATGGACTATGGCAGGAAATTACAGAAAGAACAGACACAAAACATGGCATGGATCAGAACACAGGCAAAACATGAACAGAACAAGACAGAATCATAACATGAAGTGGAATGTGGCGGAGGATTGTTTTTCCTTTGACCGTTTACAGTTTCCGGAAGGTTTGATTGTCACCGAACAAGTTGTTCTTAGTCTGATTGCCAGGCTGTTTGATCCCTTGGGCCTCCTTACGCCTTATGTCATGTTTGCTAAATGTCTGTTCCAGGACCTATGGAAATTGGGACTTGATTGGGATGAGAGAATTCCTGAGGACTTGGAGAGGAAGTTCTGTTTGTGGTTAGAGGAGTTAGCTCAAATACAATCCTGGCAGATTCCTCGGTGTTATGCAGGCGCTCCATGGAGGGATGTTGTTGACCTTGAGCTGCATTCCTTTGGTGACGTTTCAGAGAAGGGTTACGGGGCTTGTGTTTATTTGAGATGTACATTGAGGGATGAAACTGTCAAGGTTTCTTTGGTGGTTTCTAAAGCCAGAGTGGCTCCAGTTAAGAAGATGACACTTCCTAGATTGGAATTAGTTGGAGCGTTGCTTTGTGCCTGTTTGTTAATCTTTGTCAGGAAAGCTTTGATGTTGCCCTGTGATGTGAAAAGCATTTGTTGGAGAGATTCCATGGTAACTTTGAATTGGATTAGAGGAGATGCAAACAAGTGGAAGCCTTTTGTCTGTAACCGAGTTTCTGAAATACAAGAATTGACAAGTCCGTCGTAGTGGTTTCATTGTGCCGGAAAGGAAAATCCAGCTGACTTGGTAACTAGAGGAATGCATGTTGGAGAACTCATCACTTCTAGAATTTGGCTGGAAGGTCCAGAATTCCTAAGTCCTTCTCCTAATACAGAGGTGGTTGCCCCTCTTATATCTGATAAGGAGATCAGTTGTGAAGAAAGGGAGAAGGTCACCTTGACAGTGGCTCAGTCCAAAACTGAGGGTTTCTTAGATTTTTCTAGGTGGGGCACATTTGAGAAAAACATCAGGGTGGTTGCCTGGATTCTGAGGTTTATTCATAATCTGAAGTGTAACAAATCTGGAGAAGAAGTTAGGAAGGGTACACGGTTTACAGGTCCCCAATGTAGATAATCTTGCAAATAGTGACACTTCTCTTGTTACTTGGTATTCGGAGGATCGGCAACATTTGGACAGATTTTGGTCTGTATGGAGTACTGAGTACATTAGAAATCTTCCACATGTTGGGGGGTCGGTTGTGAAATAAAATCAGTTTACAGAGGGTTCTCTGGTCCTTCTACAGGAGGAAGGGTCCCCCAATTACACTGGCCCCTGGGCAAGGTCGTCCGGGTTCATCCTGGAAAGGATGGGATTGTTCGGGCTGTTACTTTTCAGACAAAGAAGGGTGCTTTTAACAGACCTGTACAAAGAGTCCACAAACTAGAGTTAGATTTTGAATCCCCCAAGGAACATGAGTTGATTGGTGCTGGAAATGTAAAGAGTGATATCTCTGTGTGTGGGAAGTCAAATCAAGATGTAAATGTAACTAAGAAAACTGCTATGAAAATCACTCGAAGTGGGAGAGTGAGTAAGCCGGCACAGAGGCTTGAACTTTAAGCATTTATATATATTAATGATTTTAAATATTGATCTGAATACTTTCTTTGATCTGATACTGTATTGCAGAAGAAAAAAAAGGGTTGTAATATTAATTGTTGTAGTTGATATATGATTGGAGTGTTGGAGTTACTCCAATGGTGGGGAGGATGTTGGAAATTGAATTTGGAAAAAGAAAAAAAAAATCAGTTTATTTAATATCTGTAATTCAGTGTGGTGATTTCTGGTGCCAGTTTGTGTAATAGCAGCCTATGCTGCCATCTGCTGGTTGTAAAATAAATTGGTTCTGCCATCTCTTCTAATACACATGGACGTTGTGTTTTGTGTCTCTGTTTAAAAGTTGGGATTTGGGCAGTTTTGCCTACAATAATGTACTGCCCTTTTGAAAGGATTGTTTGCCTGATGAAGGTCTTGGACCTAAACGTTGCAATTTATCATTATGAAATAATTTTTGCAAGTGGGACGGTGTGCGCGAGTTAGTTTTTTTTTTTTTTGAACGGCTATATACTCCCAAAATTTAGCTGGATTTGTTAAACTTGAGTAGAAAAAGCGCTTGTTTGAATCCCCTTTGGCGTGTTGATAAATACAAATCATTGTAAACGGGCAGCGCGTTAACTGAATTTTCGATTAGCATAAATTGATGCTCCTGTTTTATTCTGAGCTTGGAATTTATTTGATGGCTATGAAGAGATAGCAGAGGCAAAATATAAAGAAAAACGGACATTTCTGAAGTTGTGCCTGAAGTTAGAATCCAAATAAAATATTTTGTTCAGTAGTGTCAGTAGAGTGTCAGTAGAGCGTCGACACCATGGAAGACTGAAGGCTGGCAGGAAGTAACCGTGGGACGAAAGGTGGTGTCAGAGGTTCTGCGTAAACTGCAACAGGCCGAAAGGAAACGGGTTAATATGAAACTGTTCTTGAAGAAAAATGAGGTCAGAATTTGGCCAAGTGGTCTACACTGGATGTCACATTGGCCGAATTATTGAAGAGGTGGTTTTGGCCGAAATCACCCCCGAAGGCGACAGCGTTATGTTTTTCCTCGTGTCTTAAATGAATTTGATAAATTGATTTATCGTTGCCGTAAATCCCGCGGGACAGCTGCACCTGGGCCCGGTGAGGGGGGCATCAAAACAATGAGCACAATTTTAATATTCATATTTATTTTTGAATACTGAGAAAAGTTGCAAATTTCTAAACAGTAAATGGCCCCATCAGCTGGCTGTATTAGTACAATATCCTAAGAACCTATGTTTGCTGGATCTAAATTTGGTTCTACTGTGTTTTTTTTTTTCTTTCTTCCCTCCTCTTTGTAACGGAAACTCAGGAGAGGCTAGAAGACGAAATCTATTCCTGAGTCAGTCATCACTCTGCAAACATGCCCGGTTGAAATCTTCGACCAAAGCGAGATCAGTTTTAGCAATGAAGACCTTAGCAATGGTTTCTGCTCATTATTTATAGCAAATATCATTCATAAGTTTTATTGAATTCATGTAAAATTTCAATTAAGAATTATTTGATAAAGTAAGGTTACATAAATGAAGCATCGCCTGTTTTAACACTGAATCCAATACTGATTTTAAATAATTTGAACCATTATAATAGTACTATATTGCTGCCAAATAATATGCTACTCATTTGCAATCTAGATAAAATAAGATTAAAGAAACATCACCTGTTTTAACGTCGAATCCAACAGTGATTTTAAATAACAATTTGAACCATTATAATATGACTGTATAGCTGCCAAATAATGTGCTACTCATTTGTAATCTAGATAAAAGATGAGTGACTGGAATTAAAAAAAAAGAACCCACAAGCTTTTCAGCAGTGTTTTTTTTTTTTTCCCCCTTCCCATTTACGCATACGATACGAACAGTTACTGGGCATGGATGAGGCTGAGAATGCGATCGCTGCATCCCAGAAAACATTGGTTGGAAGGTGACCTTGGGTCCCTGGCCAAAAATAGTTACGGTCAGCTGCCGAAAACTGCGACATGGTTATAATGCAGGCAGCCAGATGGTGACAATAGCTGCGTTTCCATGTCCAATAACATCTAGTCAGACCCTCTGCTACAAACCAGGAAATGTTGACAACATTATTGTTGCTAAAAATGCAGATGCACTGGTCTTTGTTACATTTCATAGTGCAATGACATTTGATTGACAGTCTATTAAGCTGCAAAATATTTGTGGTTCCATGTAAAGACTAGGATTACGCAAGGCTTGGTTTTTAAACATTAAAATAAAATAAAATAAAATAAAATAAACTTCTATCCAGCTAGCTTACCGAGCTGATTTATATCTAGTAGTCTCCCTCATTTTATGCGCTCGTCAAAAATATTGGACAGTTGAACATTATGTGAAATAAAGAAATTATTTTAACATTTGGTAGCACATTCTTGGTCCGTAATGGCTGCTGTCTGTGATTCGTAGATGCGACCAGACACTAAGTGTCTTCCTTGATGATGCTCTGCCAGGCCTGTACTGCAGCCATCTTAGGTCCTGCTTGTTTCAGGGACTTTTTGCCTTCAGGCTCCTCTTCAGCATGTAAAATGCATTCAAATGGATTCAGATCTGGTGACTGACTTGGGCAACTGAACCAAATTAACAAAAAATTGCTCCTGTCCAGTGGTTTTTGGTGCTTCCAGTATATAAAGCAAGCATGCAAGCAATGCTATTATATTGACACCCCAATGCGGATGTGTTCTGTCAGTTGTAAATGAAAAATGTTCTACTTACACTCATCTTGGCTGTTCAGCTGCAGGTACTGAACTGTCCGATTCTGGCCACAAAGGAAAGTTTATTTTTTCTATTTTTTGTTTTTTTGAGCCTCTTTCCTGTAGAAGTTCCGGAACATTCCTTGGAAAATTGCTTCAGCATTGTAGGATTTTAATACACACGCTGACCCTTCTCCTGTTTCTTGTTGGAGGTTATGTTTTCACCCATGGTTGTTGGTTGTCGAAATCGACAACCATGTCACTTTGTTCTGTTAGTCATCTGTCTGTTTGTCTGTTTGTTCGCAGGATATCTCAAAAACGGCTGCATAGATTTCAACCAAACTTTGCCGGATGTTACAGTAGCAAAAGAGGAACAAGTGATTAAATTTAGGCATATCTAGGCCAAAGTACAGCTGAGATATAGGCCAAAGTACAAACCCAGCTACGCTGGCGGAGATTTGAAGTCTTTCCAATGGGCCAGATTTCCAATCCGCGTGCTATTGGGTTTTGCTGCTACCTGGCAGTAGAATGCAACAATACCCTACATCAGCCACCAAAAATAACTAATGCACAGAGTTTCCTTGGTGTGGTGGAGGTATGCGCTCTACCGAGTGCCCTTAAGCAATTTTATATTATCCAATTGTCCTCGGCCACACATTTAAAGTTTTGAGGCAAAGGTCAAAGTGCTAAGTAACTGTTGACCACGTTACGAAATTCATCCTAGTCTCGAGTCAGACACCAGACAATTTCGACAACAGTCCCGCTAGGTGGCAGTCATTTATTTGTTTGTCTGTCTGTCTGTCCGTTAACAGGATAACTCAAAAAGCTATGACCAATATGGCATGAAATTTGGTAGGATGATAGGAGGTAGTCCAAGGATGAGTTGATTTAACTTTAGAAGAGATCTGGAAGATATTCTGTAACCAAGAAAACAGATATGACGTGGCGGAAGTATGCGCTCAGCTGAGTGCCCTCTACTTTCGTGTAATGTGTTTCACACACCTATCAAAAGCCCGCAAAGACCAAATGTATCATGTTGCCCCTCAGCAACTTCCTGCCCAAACCCCACCCCCAACATGTGCAAATGCTTTGGCTTTGTGCAACAGGAGCGGTCCCTGCTATCAAGGGGGGGCAGATTACAGTATCTAGTATAAATACTAGATGTTCGTTATTTACTGTAGAGGAGACCGGGGCACACTCAACAAGGGGCCGGTTGTAACATGGGTATTTAGCATTGTTCAAATCATCATCCTCTTGTGGCACTGCCACATTGACAGCATACATCTGTGTGTTGCTGGAAAATTTTTGAGTAAATATACAAATCTCCCCATGCAAGTGCAAAATTGAGGAAACTTGCACCGGAGTGACTTTTAACTGTAATACAGTAATATTGTATATTTGTAATATTTCAGGGATTAACTGCTTGCAAATGACTGCTTTTTCAAGTCAGCACATTAATAACAACTCATAATGTTCTGTAACACAAATTATGATTCTGTCTATTTCATATGTGTTGCACTCTATAAAGTTATTTTTGCCTGGATCAGCACTGTTCAGCCGTGCATGTGAGTGAGCAAGTGAGTGAGTGAGCGTGGTGACGCCATTGGTTGGCCAGCCATGTCTTGGCTGTTTCTCATTGCCCACAATTTTGCACTTACGCCACAAACAATCCAGTCATATTCCAGGTTTTGATGTATTCTTGGTTTAAATCAGCAACAGCGCTCTTCTGTTCCAACACAACACTACCACCTGCCATTGTACTGACAGCAAGCGCTTATGTCCCAATGCAGGGCCCTGAGCCTCCAGCTAAATAATGCTGTTTTGCTAAAATAGAGATGAATAGTCAGGCCACGATCAGAAATTTTCACAGACCAAAAACATGGAGATGAAATATTGCTATTCTTGAACATTTTCATATTTGCTTTGCCTGTAGCAAACCATTTACATTAGTGTGCAAACGTATGGGACTTTGCATTCCTGTTCAGTTCCAGTTAAATTCAGCCCTGAACCTTTCTTGCTCTTGTTTTCTCTCATGTCATAAAACCTGTTGAACCTGTTGCATTGGCTCTTTGATGCGATGTGGAAAGAGGGAGACCAACTCCCCTTCTGTGGCAGGAGAGGAATCTGAGGGGTCTGCGGCCCTGACTGGAGCCTTCATCCCATCCTCTCTACCTGCGCTAAATGGATTAGCCAGCGACTGTTTGCACCTTACGGTCAGATTTGCCACCTAGGACAAAATCACAAGCCCCGATTCTGAAAAATAATTGCCCCTCATATTGCCCCACTGCAGGTTAGAGACCCTGTTTTTAGAGAAATTGAACTGATTCCCTACGGTAAGCCGGTGCCAGCGGCATGGATGACCATTCAAAGTTCGATGAGAGCACGAAGTCAGTTGACGATCGCGGTGATGGGCCGCCTGTACTTCAATACTTTATATTGTGTAATTTTTGGGAAAAGTATCCCGTACAAACGCAACAATTTTACATTAAAGTATTCGGAAGGGAATGAGTTAAATGACTTAACGTCTCTACAGAATCTAGAATGGAATCTTGTGAGAGGTAAACAGTCAGAAGTTAGAAGAGAATAATTTATTTGTTTGAATAGTGTCCAAAATTTTGGAATTCTCAAAGGCCATATTTTGCCAAGAAAACAGAAAAGAAGCTCCTTTCTTTTTTCAACAGCCAAACTAAAGTCAAGCTGTTTTGGGACTTACTGGGCAAAAGGGTCAATGAAAAGCAAACCACAAGTGCAGCACATCTTTGGGAACTTAGACAGAGCTGCACAGCAGCAAACTCATTAGAGCCATATAACTGCTCATGTGGGAAAAAAATTATGAGTATGCTCTGTAAATATGATGACAAACGCAGGTTACAATTTAATTCAATTCAATAACTTTATTTATCCCCTAGGGGCAATTTAAAAGCACACTGAGTAGTTCAATAAATGGAAAATCAAAACACAATAACATACATGATAAAAAAACATCATAACTACATAATAAGTATCATAACTAATAAAAACCTATATAAAGTGCAGTGCATTACAGTGGCAGCTCCACATGGAAGAGAGAGAAAAAGAGAGAGAGAGAGAGAGTCAAGTGTCCAGATGTGGTTCATAAATACTGGGAGAGGGGGGTATGGGGTTGGGGGGTTGGGGGACCGTCGTCAGGGAGGCAGCGGGTTAGAGACGGCTGGGAATTGAGAAGGAGGACAGCTCTGGGAACAAAAGTTGCCCTCCTCCTCTGAGTCCGGCAGCCTGGGCAACAAAGGCGACGTACAGAGGGGAGCCACTCGAAAGCAGGGAACAGCGGGTGTGAAGGGTCCTGAAGGATCTCGCTGGCTGTCCTCACTGTCTGTTGCTCAGAAAGGGTGCAGAGGGCTCTTACAGGGAGCCCGGTGATTTTGGAGCAGATCTTGACAACACTCAGCAGTTGGTTTTTATTTTGGATGGAGATGGAATGAAACCAGCAAGTGAAGGAGAAGGTGATAATGCTTTCTATGAAATAGTGGTAGAATGTTGTGAGGTTGTTTTTGCTCACACCGAAAGAGTTCAGCTTCCGCAGGAGGTTTTGTCATTGCTGGCATTTTTTATAATCTCATCCGTGTTAAGGTCAAACTTCAGCTGCTGGTCGAAGACTGTGCCCAGGTATTTACATCTCTCCACCACCTCCACAAGCTCCCCATGAATGGTTAATTTGATGGATTTAAGAATTAGATCTTTTTTTGCTAAATAAAGGGTGCTTTGTTCTTTATTTAACATGTATTGTAAAAAAAATGTGGGTATGTCCAAACTTTTGACTGGTACTGTCCTTAAATGAACCTTCCCACCAAACAAGAATACGTCCAAACGACGTCCTTTTGAGGTCTTCCAAAACGTCTACATGACGTTCCCTGCGGAGCCAGAATGAAAGTTTTTATGAAGCCTTTTTACGACATCTTCTGGACGTCCCGTATTAACGTCCACCAAACCTCTGCACAAGGTTGAAAATTAGTTCAAATGAGGTCGTTCTGGGCGTCTTTTCACCGTCAACTGCACACTTACTTTAGAGATACTTGACGAAAAAAAAAAAAAAAATACAGTATATGTCTCCTGCCTCGCGATGCCTCCCTATCTCTCCAACTGCTTTAATAGCTTTTAGATGTTGCTCTTGAGCAATTGTTATGACAGTCAAACAGCTTGCTTGTCGTAGTGAGGGGATTCAATTGTTAGAAATGTTAATCACTGAGCTACACTCGCTACTGACTGCGCCACGGAGATAAGTGGAGGACCTTGCATAGGTAAGATGTGTTTCCCAACAACTACTCTCCATGGGTCATCAAACGAAGCCATAACAACTTGTATCCATAATATGAAAAATAATCTACTGGACTTATAGTATTATAGTGTTGAGAAAATAAAACAACTAAGAAAATTATTGACATGAAATTTTGTGTTTTAATGTTATCATAGTCGTCTGTTTTTTGTTTGTTGAAAGTGGCGACTCGCCCCGCAGCGGGGTTAATTGGGGGAAAGAGATCGGCTATTTGCGGTGCCGACAAGAGAAGCAGCTCTGCTATTGGCACCGCGGCGGGGCGGATAAAAGAAGGGCTTCCGCTATTTTCACCACAACTGGGCCAATAAGAGATTTAATTTTATTATCCGCCCCAGTTTTTGAACTTGCTGTAGCAATCAAGTTTCGCAAGGTTTTTAAGGTTTATTATTAACAAACAAACAAGGAAGCGGCTATTCGTCCCGTAGCGCTGCGGCGCCAAAGTTCAAAGTTCGTTTAATGACCCGTGGAAAGTAGTGGTCGGGAAACACATCCACACTCTAAACCTAACTTCGTGGCGCAGTCAGTAGCGAGGGTAGCTCAGTGATCCACAGTCCGGAGGATCGAATCTTTTCATTACCGCCAAAAGGAGCTTTGCTTGTCATAACAAATGTTTAAATGCGACATCTAAGAGTTATTAAAGCAGTTGGAGAGATAGGGAGGCATCCCAAAGGAGGTGGAGGAAGGAGACAGAAATTTTATATATATATATATATATATATATATACACACACACACATCAAGTATCTCTAGAATAAGTGTGCAGTTGACGTTGAAAAGACGCCCAGAACGACCTCATTTGAACTAATTTTTTACCTTGTGCAGAGGTTTGGTGGACGTTAATACGGGACGTCCAGAAGATGTCGTAAAAAGATGTCATAAAAACTTTAATTCTGGCTCCTCAGGGGACGTCATTTAGACGTTTTGGAAGACCTCAAAAATACGTCCTTTGGACGTATTCTTGCTTGGCGGGTCGTGGGGATATTTTGATACCCTCACTCTAGAAGAGCATAAGTGACAGAAGGGCGTAAGTGACGTTTTACAAATTTTACAGGAGAGGCAAAAAACTGCTCTAGGTGAATCTCTACCGTGTGGCTTAAAATTTCCATGGTGAATGAGTCATTAGACGATACTGAAGCCTGAAAAAGATTGATTCCTGATCCTTAGCCAATGAGGAGATAATCCAGATGATGTCACTTATACCCTTTAAGCAAGAGTCAGGATGAGGAGTGCAATATATGAAAAGTACATCCTAAAAGGGCGTATCTGTAACACACTGCTAGCAGAGATGAAGGTGACCTCGTGAAAGTGCCCACAGTCTGTTCAATGTTCATTATTTCTAAACATGCATAATAGTTTCCTGTTTTCCTAGTAAATGTTTTAAATGTTAGAAACATATTAATACATGAATATGATATGGCAGGATATACATTTTGGTTTCCATTGTCAAAATTTTGAAGTATTTTGTAAAACAGCTGGTCTGTGTATACTGCATGAAATGTCTGTCAAACTGCAAAGAACTTGAGCATGTAGAAGCAAATCAACAGATCTAAAGATGCACTGCACACCCCAGTGGCTAAAAACAATGCAAGTTATGTCTGAATTAACGTCACTATGTCACCTCTGTGCTGACACTGATATCTTAAGCCATAAACAACGGGTAATACTACAAAGGATAATACAGTGTGCATTGACTGTGGACATATTTGCAGTTTATGATGGTACCAGCCAAGACTAGCAATATGCAAAAAAGATGCAAGGGGCAGATGCGTCTGGACTGAAAATGCATATTGTTTGTAAAAAGGCCGTTAAAAAACTACCTCTTAGGCCCATTTAGCATGGGAATTGTTACATACCCCCTTCTAGCAAACAAGAAACATTGGTGGGAAAATTTTACTTGCAGATACGCCTTTATGAACAAGGCTTTTGTCCCCTTTAGGATAAGAATTCAGACCTAAAATTTTCCAGAAGATGGGTCCTACATGAATGTATCTAAACAGTGAAAAACATCATTTTCCCCCAAAAAAGTCACTTTCGCCCTTTTTGCATGAGGGTATCGATTTGTCCTCTGCATTTGACCAACCATAGTTGGTTTGGAGCAGTGGGGCAGCCACAGTGCAGCACTCAGGGACCATCTCCAGTTCCAAAGCTAGAGCCTCCGTCAGAGGCACTGGTAGGAGTGTTCCTTTAGAGCATTTATTTCAGTGCTGTGGGGGAACCGAACTACCCGGAGGAAATGCACACAAAGACGGGAAGAACATGCAAACTCCGTGCGAGGAGGCCCTCTCCGACTGGGGCTTGAACGTGGACCCTCTTTATTGATGGGACTGCAGACCACATGGCGATAGAGGGGCTTGCACAGCTTCAAGGCAGAGAGGATTGTTTCTGAAGCGAGTACCATGGTATTTATCTTATTTATATGGCCACATATCTGTGTCTCGCGACTTATACGCCTCTGAACTCTGTCGCAAACATACACTTGGTTTTTCCAACACTTTTACTAGCAAACACAGCCCTCTATTTTCAGCATAATTGGGCATTATGAGAGACTATCGTGTTTATATTTAATAGGGATGGTTAGTCTTATTGTTCAACTAACCCTTCGAACAATTTTTTAAATCAATTTTTCCCTTAACCCATTAATGCCCAAATTTCGTTTCAAAGTAAAAGTTAAAATTTATTATTGCATACAGTGTACAATGAATGTGTAACACGGTAGTTCTGGTAAAAATTTATTTTTTTCACCGAGGACCACCAAATATGTATGTCCCATTACAAATTTACACAGATCGTTGAAAACCTTTTTTTTTTTTTAAAAATCATCATTCTGAGAAAAACATTGAGATAATGCTATAATCTCCAATTTCTGTTCTTAGTGTTGAATAAAAGTTCATGCCAATGGCAGCCCCCACCACTGCTGTGAAGGGAGATAATTCCCATGAGCACTTTTCCTGGATGCAAGTTACTTCCCTTGCATAACCCACAGCAGCTTCGCCACAGTAACACATTCACTGGGGTTACAGAGGTTAAAATGTGCCGCGTCCCAAAAACAGGACAGTGGCCATTCATTGGCTGTTTATTCATCAAATTTTTCTCACATTGCAGTACAATGGGTGACTTTAAAGTCAGTGTTATAATTGAGTGTTAACACTGACACTAACATTTAGAACTGCCAAGACACCAACTTTGAACTCAAGCCACTAACGCTTGGTTTACACTGACACCATGTCTCAACCAAGTTCAAAGATGGTGTCCTGTATGGTGTAAACACACACACACACCAACACAGAGAGTCACCAGAACACTAACTTTGAATTTGAGTCACTAACAAAAAATTCACACTAACAGCTGGTCTAAACAGAGTTCAAAGTTCAAAGCTGGGTGTTTCTTTACACCAGCAGAAAAAAAAAGTGTTTTTCTAAAGTGAACTTGGTGTTTATAATTGGTAGTTGCAAGGTCTCTTTTCATTTGCATTAATACAAAACCCCTAGGGATTAACACCGATGGGAGTTCAAAGCTGGTGTTTAATGCAACCAAAAGCCACGTTGTATATTCCATTTCAACAAACAATTGCAGGAAATGCAGTAGAAAGAAGGAACCCAAATCAAAGGCGTAGTCCTGTTGACAGTACTGAACCAGTGGAATGTCATAGGAGGCTTAACCGGGATCAGCTTCAGTTGGTTGTTGGTGAATTCCATGCCCACAGGACAGCAAGGGACCCAGGTCCTTCACAGCTTGCATTACGAAGGAGAGTTTTTACCTGCGTCGCCGAAGGCAGCAGGTCTAGGAATGGCTTTTTCACTTCTGGACCCGAACTCTGAAAAATGCTCGGAGGACAAAAATCTCTCGGGAGTGCGCCAAACTCATCAAATAGAGCGGGTGAAATTTTGTCGTCCATTGTCCTTCTGTTATTCCGTCCAGCCGGCCGTCCGTCCGTCCGAAGTAACGACTTTATCGAGATATCTCAAAAAATAATTGGCCCAGGAAGTTGTAATTTGGTATGATGATGTATCTTGACCTCAGGCAGGTCGCTATTGAAAATGGGCGCACTGCCTCAAAATCCAAGATGGCCGCCGTCGTATTTGTAAAAACAATGTTATCAAGATAACGTGAAAAAGAAGTGTCCTAGAAAGTTATAATTTGGTATGCTGATGTATCTTGACCTAAGGCAGCTTGCTATTGAAAATGGGCGTGCTTCGTCAAAATCCAAGATGGCCGCTGCCGTTTTTTGTAAAAATGACGTTATCAAGATAACGCGAAAAGTAAGTGTCGTAGGAAGTTCTGATTTGGTATGCTGATGTATCTTGATCTAAGGCAGCTTGCTATTGAAAATGGGCGTGCTTCGTCAAAATCCAAGATGGCCGCTGCCGTTTTTTGTAAAAATGACGTATAGGAATACTACCTCAGTCACCAAGGCTTTTGGGTTATTATTCTTGAAATAAAACTTCATAGAGTGGCAACAACTACTAGTTATGTTCTTTATTAATGTTAAAAGTGACACAGGTTCAGTCAAGGATAGATATTTTATAGAAATTAATCCGAGCTTAACTTGGGTGTTGTCTCCTGATAACTTTCTCTGCGACTATCCTATGGACTGCAAAGAACCCCATCTTCATCATCTCCACATCAGCTGCCATATCTGACAGATATTCTCTCATATTTGTCATAGATTCAGCAATGACAGAGAGGTAGCCATTTTGTTGTTCTATCCGTGCTAGATACTTCTCCTGAAACTGAGTGGAGTTCTCAAGGAAGTAGTCATGTCATGGCTTTTTTGCCTGGTTTGCTTTGCTGTTTGTTGTCCCTGCAGTGTCTGGCAAAGGACATGGACTAGGGGTACGGTAGCTGTTTGATGCAACGTTATTATTCTCATCTGCTGTCTCATCATCAGAAAGTGATGCAGTACTCCTTGTGTCAGTTGGTGTCACTACGATGTCCAGCTTCAAAGCCCTACTCACAGGAACATATAGCTTGTAGTATTGGTTGTAGAATCTGTAGAGCTGCACAGAACCACAAAGTTCTGGCTCTTCATCTGTCTCGACGCCAGATCTTCCCATTTCCGTAACTACAGTATGAAAATCATGCCCTAAATTCTTTCACAACCTTCCCCTCAGTTCCTATTTCTGTTGCCACTTGCTCGTAAATTACAAGTGATTTTCCATGCTTTTTCATTCGAATCAACTTTTCATGTTTTTCTATAAGGCCGTGAAGTGCCCTTTCCATTTTTTCTGTGGACCAGCCTTTTTGCTGCCATGCTGGAAATAAAAGTGGAAATAGTAAGTGTTCTACGACTCATGTAGTTTACTATAGCCATGCCTATATGCAGTAGGCTGACAATTCAAAATTGCAGTCAAAAGTGAATCACACACCAATATCATGCATACATCTTTAAAGAACTAGTTTCATGCTTTAAATGCCTATTTTATCAGAGATCTGTTCGCAACAACTGAAGCAACTGCTTTGGTGTTTGGTGTTGGTGTTAGTGTTAATATGTTGGGCAAAATACAAGATTGAGGTTAACATGTTGGCAAAATACAAGATTGCGGTGTTAACATAACACCAACACCAAACACCCAACACTAACAGCAACACCAACTTTAAAGTCACCCAATGTGGCGGACCCTCCACACGAGTGCGCAAACGGAGGGGGGAGTGGATAGGGCGAGGGAACAGGGGCTGAATTGAGAAAGGCCCTTGCAGCTGAGCGGATTTACGTGGTTCAAAGTTGCTAGCTTGCGCAGTAATCGTGACACAGCTCCTTGAATGAGCGTTTAAGGTGTTTTACGAATAGCCACAAGAGGGCAGTGTTTGACGGGTAATAACTGAAGACCTGTTTAAAATTTCATTTTCAACCCGAACCTTAGGCTTAGAAAAATGCATTCATCAAGTACAGGAACTTGGTAAATGTTTTTTCATAAATATTGTGGCATCAGCCGCTAATTTTTTTTTTCCATTTCATTTTTTCATTTAACCTTTATGCAGGTAAATCTCATTGAGACACAAGGTCTCATTTTCAAGAGAGACCTGTTTAAAAGTCACGTCAACAAATAACAAGCAGGTACAATACGTATTCAGTACATACATCAAGGAAATGACAGTACCAAATGTAAAACAGATTTTAAAAAATATATACAACCCCAATTCCTAAACAGTTGGGACAAAGTGTAAATTGTGAATAAAATCAAAATGCAAGGACTTCCAAATCACACCAGCCAGTATTTTATTCACAATAGAACAGAGATAACAGAGCCAATGTTGAAACTGAGAAATTTAACAATTATATCCACAAAATGAGCTCATTTCAAATTTGATGGCTGCTACAGGTTTCAAAAAAGTTGGGACTGTTTACTATGGTGTAGCATCCCCTCTTCTTTTTAACAGGCGTCCGGGGACTGAGGACACAAGTTTCTTGAGTTTAGCCATTGGAAGTTGATCCCACACTTGTTTAATACAGGCGTCCAGCTGCTGGAGAGTTTTGGGTCTCCTTTGATGGACTTTTCGTTTAATTATGTGCCAAATGTTCTAAATCGGTGAAACATCAGGACTTCAGGCAGGCCAGTTCAGTACACGGACTCTTCTACTATGAAGCCATGCTGTTGTAATAGCTGCAGTATGTGGTTTTGCATTGTCCTACTGAAATACACAAGGCCTCCCCTGGAATAGATGTCGTCTGGAGGGGAGCATATGTTGCTCTAAAACCTTTCTGCATTCAAGATGCTTTTTAAAACATGCAAGTGTCCCACATCATATGCACTAATGCATCCCCATACCATCAGAGATGCTGGCTTTTGAACTGAATGCTGGTAACAGGAGGGGTGGTCTTTCTCCTCTTTAGCCCGGAGCACACAACGCCCGTGATTTACAACAAGAATGTGAAATTTGGACTCGTCTGTCCACAGGACACTTTGCCACTTTGCTACAGTCCATTTTAAATGAGCCTTGGCCTACAGAACACAGCGGCGCTTCTGGATCATGCTTAACAATGGCTTCTGTGGTTTTTTAGGTGGCATCTGTGGATGGCACGGCAGACTGTGTTTACAGACAGTGGTTTCTTGAAGTATTCCTGGGCCCATTTAGTAATGTCAATGACAGAATCATGCCGGTGATTGATGCAGTGGCGTCTGAGGGCCCGAAGATCACGGGCATCCAGTAAAGGTCTTCGGCCTTGTCCCTTACGCACAGATGAACATTATTATTTTATAGTGGGTGAATGTGCAGGTCACAACTTGTCCACGAGAGCGTTTTGGAGCTGTTGGATTGAGTATTTGATGAGTTTGGAAGGAGCAAGAGACCTGTACTGTTCACTTTCATTATGTTCGCTGAGCAGCTGGTGTCTCCCGCCCCCGAATCTCAAAACAACAGGCATGGATGAGTAAAGGTAATGTACCGACTCATATAACTATAGGGATTATGGCAATAGGCCAATTTGCCAAAATGTTGAAATATCCCTTTAAACTGAACGGTTGAGTCGGCAAATTTATTTTTCCCCGCAATTTTTGGGCCACACTGAGAACAGTACATACAATACATTGCGTTCTTTTCTTTGCAGTATCTCAGCCAGGTAAACTGCGTGAGCCATTCCTGTCGAAAAGAGTAAGTCTTAGCCTTTTTCGATACGAGATCAACTGCTGATTCCTCGTCTGAACTGTCATCCGAAATTTTGGACTGCTGTGGCACAGAAGGGTCTGAATTTGTACGTTTCATTGTCAGCTAGGCTAATGGCCGAGCAAGAGCGATGGCGCTTATGGGCTGGACATATGTGACATCCCGCGCAAATTTCTCAATCCGGCGTTGTTATGGTGGCGAGAGCCTTGCTTCTCTCCACACATGCGTGCACAGACCAATTTTCACTCCCTTCTGGTAATGATATGCAATGATTCAGAAAAGTAAAAAAAACTAATAATAATAAATTGCAAGTCGCACTGGTGCGCCTAGCTATGAAATTGAGTCGCACTGCCTCCAAAAATGGTCGCAGTCTAGAGCCACTATGGCTCTCATTTGTGCTTAAGAGTTTTTGACTAGCCTTTGAAGTTTTGAGAAAAAGGGTCCCAAAATGACCCCTTTTTTGGTCCGTGACCCTTTTTGGGCCCTTTTTTCTCCAGACTTCAAGGTTGTCCCAACAAAATAACAATGGATTTAAATAAAGCAATTTTACAGGGGGGTCCACAATCCAATGTGTCTGATTTTGTCTGAATCTCTCTAAAACTGGCTCTTAAATAAGTAGTCGAGATACCTCTGAACTGCACACACTGCTTCTGAGCAGAGAACTATGAAAACCAGCCAACGGCATGGTCTGAAAGGCCTGTGTCTGAAAGTCTCTGACGCAAGATACCATGTTCTACAGCAGTGGTGGTCAACCCTGGTCCTGGAGAGCCACAGTGTCTCATGGTTTTTGATGTTACTCAGCATTTAATTGATGAAATAAATCAGTTGATTACTCGGGTCACTCATCTCACCTGGTGTCCTAGGTTTAAATAGGGTGGAGAAAACCAAACTCAGCACACCCTGTGGCTCTCCAGGACCAGGGCTTGGTACCACTGCCCTATAAACTTTTATCTTTACTTTGTACTTCTACTTTGTCTGCATTACAACTATGCTAACTGTCCAACTACATTGACAAATCTTGGTTTCCAAGTAGACTGCTGTCACAACCTGCATGTTTCCTTAATTGGCTCTAGGAGTCCTGTGGGTGGTTCCTGTAATTGATTGATTGGCTTATCATTCCCTTAGCACAGTAGAACAGCTAAAGCTGGGAACACACAAGATTTTCGCAGTCTTTGCAGATTTTGAAAAGACTTGAAGCACACACACACGCTACAAGAATCTGCTGAAGCCAGTTGTAAAGACTGGGGATCACACACTTAAGGACTGCAGCAGATGAGGGAAAACACACACACACACACACACACACACACACACACACGCGTCCAGAGTCTGCTCAAAAAATTCAAACATGTTTGAATTTCGGCGACTGAAGTCGGGCGGAGTCTGTTCACCTCACACACTTGCCGATTCCAGTCTGTACCACATCACACACTCACAGATTCTGCGCTGACTTGTCATGACGACTGTCCCCAACTAGAGCTGACTGGCGCAGACTAGCCCCAACTGCAAATCATGGGTAAAATCTGGCCAAAAATCTTGTAGTGTGTCCCCAGCTTAAGCCTGGTCCTGTAGAGCCGGAAGGTGTGCTGAGTTTGGTTTTCTCCACCCTATGTAAACCTAGGACACCAGGTGAGATGAGTTAAGCGTGTAATCAACTGCTTTCATTCATCAATTAAGTGCTGAGTAACATCAAAAACCAGCAGACACTGCGGCTCTCCAGGACTAGGGTCGACCACCACTGATCTACAGTGTCAAAAGCCAGTGGCAGAGCTAGTGGGGGGGGACGTCCCTTTTAGTCCTGGCTAGTTCTCATTTTCCTTTATTGACGCATTTTCCTATTATTGTAATTGCCAACTGAAGACACGGTTTCTCTCCATATGCAATCTAACAGCGATTAAATCATGGGCTAAATTCAGTAAAGAAAAATAATTTACTTATTAATTGGCCAATGCTTCACGTTGATTGAATTGGTCCGTGTTCCAATGAAACGCAGACTTTCACTCTCGGTATTTCGTGGGTTGATTTAAAAATAAAAAAAAAGTAGCACTCGGCTGTTAAATAGGTTATAAAAAGCGTGCAGCTCAAGCCATTTGCGTGAGAGTGGACAGATAGGCTATGCAATTTTGAATAACGTTGACTTAAATACAGCAAATACGCGGCCAGATGAATGATTGTCGTCTTACCTAATCGGGGAGAACAAGCAGCACCTGTTAAGTGCGGAGCGCTCTCGGAGTGAACCTTTTGTTAATCATGAAGATGACTGAGAACAGGTCAGGATTTATAATTGTTTTAAATGGATGTTTTGTGTAACCCAATTCTCTGTTCTGGTTCCGCCACTGTACTGAATTTAACCAACAATTTAATCGCTGTTAGATCGCATATGGAGAGAAACCGTGTCTTCAGTCGCCAATTACGATAATTGGAAAACGTGTCAATAAAGGAAAATGATTGAGAACTAGCCAGGACTCATTGTTGTCAAAAAGGGACGTGTCTTTGCCCCCCCCCCCACTAGCTCTCCCACTGTCAAAAGCTTTGGACAAATCTAGCAGCACAAGTCTTTAGCATCCAAGGCTTACAAAATATCATTTACTACTTTCATGGAAGCAGTTGTTATACTGCACTGTTTCCTAAAGCCGGACTGATGGGAAGAAAGAATGTTAACAGAGCACAAGTACTGCTTAACCTGATCATTCACTAACTTTTCAAGAACCTTGGCCAAGATGCAGAGTTTGGATACGGGCCAATAATTGAGTACAGGTGGGTCACCACCGTTCAACAAGGGCAGTACAAAGGCTGTCTTTTAAACATCTGGAATTGAATTGTTGAATTTTAATTGTTCTTTGTTTGCTCACCCTAGTAAATTTATCGCAATCTGAATTTTTGTTGAGGACTGAAAGCATTTCGGCCACTGCTGTGAATAAGAGCAGTGATATCGGGCAGCCATGTTTTCGATGATCAATTATGAATCTTGATTAAATATCGTAATACAAATAAACTGTATAATTAATGTCCCTCCATATTATCATAACTACATTAATAATTCTTTCCAAAGCCCAAATATTTGTCATGTTTGAATGGTAACTTAGGGCTCATATCAAAGGCTTTGCAGAAATATAGAAATGAAATAAATCCCTCAGCAAGAAGACTTGAACTTAGCCAACAGTTCACCATTTCTGTGAGTGAAAGGCAGGGGAGCACATTTCAGAGGTCATAAAAGTCCCACCAAGTTTTAATTCTACCCATAAACTCAGCCAGCTGATCTAATTAGTTCAACTTC